>JALXJV020000004.1:26282679-26882679 GCA_024633595.2 Lepomis macrochirus | reverse complement strand
GCACTCTGAAATCTAGTGAGAGATGACTTTTTGCAGGAAGGTGAGTGGAAATGAGGTGGAGTTTGGGCAGCTAGCAAGACTTCCAAACATTTCTCCAATACAACAAACTCCTCTCTCCAACTCTGACTTACTCTTCCACCATCACCTTCCTGCAACAACACGCCTCTGTCACAGGTACAATTGCCCTGAAGAAATATGTTGCAGCCACTGCCGCTGGTTTGTGGTTGCTGAAGCCATCTATTGCATGGATTCCAAAACGTTTGGTACCTACTAGTCATTTCGACATCAAAATATGTGAAAATAGCGTCCAGGTTTAAAAATACCGAAATGATCCTTTAAAGTAGGCTATCAAGAGTAAAAGTATCCATTATGCTGAATGGCCCCTGGGCAGTTTAATCTCTAACAATACATAATTTTTATAAATTGATCATATGTTTCTGTAAAATATTATCCTAAAATAACTCTAGTTGCTGAACACATGGAGTAGAGTAAAATATCTCTGTCTGAAATGAAGTGGAGTAGGGTCAGAAGAATAAGGTACCATACAATGGACATACTCAAGTAAAGTACCTTGAGAGTGTACTTGAGTAAAAGTTACTTTCCACCTATGGGTGTCCCATATTATCACATCACTGTCCCAAATGACCAAATGTGAGTTGGCTCAGTGCATACAAAGATTGTGTTCATGTCTGCGATCATGTCATTTTCTTTCTTTCCATGCTGGTTAGATCACAGGCTACTGGAGTTGAATGACAAGAAAAGAAAATGTTTTAGGGATTATTCCCTGTAATTGAAACTGAAACTGCCACAAGCAGATGACACTGAAATCCAGAGCAGGTGAAGAGTTTTACATCAAACACACTATGACCCCTTAGCCTAATTCCCAAGAAGTTGAATGCTGCAGTGAGGAGTTTTTCCATTCGGCTCACCTATCGAGAATAATAAACAGGTTATGAATATAAATAACCCACCCCCACAGGGTGAGCGACGTACGTGACCTATATTTAATCCCCCATGTGCCTACCCGCAACAGGCGGTCTTTTTGTGCTTTTCTGTGAGGACACCGCGGTTTTTAGGCACATTTAGGTTATTTTTCGCTGCTCATGTTTGCACAAGTAGCTCCTGACCTACATTCACCCTACCCCAGCCAATCTCCGGCGTTATTTTGGCTTTCAGCAAACACAATCTGTACAGAGAAAGGAAACGTGATGGGAGAGGAGGAGCGGCGGGGGTGGGAGTCACGGTGAGCACCGCCCTTTCTCCACGTGCCAGCTCTTCGAGGCAAAGATCGTCTATGTACGCGAAAGGCAACCACTCGTCAACCCAAGGCTGCTCCTGTTTCCGGTTTGAAAGTGTGGGCGTCAGCCTTTGCGCGTGCGCTCTGCTCACGCAGTTTTGCCCGGAGCGGGGCAGGCACGTGGACGGGGCTTTGACATATTCACCTCACACTGTAGTGCAATGCTTTGTTTTCTTTCTTTCTCTGCCTCATCTTTTTTCTAGGGGCAATGTGCCAAAGTCTGTCCACATGCCTCCCTTGCTTATGCATTACTGATTTTGCATCTACATTTAATAAAAATTGGCATAAAATGTACTAATCTTACTTATATTTAGGCCATATATTAACCATCCATCCATCGTCAACCGCTTATCCTGCGTACAGGGTCGCGGGGGCCATAAATTAACAATACTCTCAATAATGTGTAAGCAGCGGACAAGTGGGGTATGATTGGATAGGTAGACACATTAATAAATTTGCTTTCTTGGTTTTAAAAGAAATCAACAAAAAGCCGAAAAATGGGACACATTTTTCCTCAGCTCACCTGCTACATCTCTTGAAGCGTGTCTAAACTCTTAAAGGTATAGGCTACCCCCATTTCCATCTTGAAAAAGAAATAGACTTATCACCTTTGAGGTGCTTGCGCAACCTGCATCAAACACAAAGATATCATCGTAAAACACAATTATTTCGCTGGCGTCATTATCAAACATCGTTTCTGTCGTGGCATTAAAGCCCATTATCGTCTGTCCTCACCCTCCAAACATGTAAAAGGAGACGGGAGATGAGGCAGGAGTGAGACCTCTCTCCCCCTCGTTTCCTCGTTTTCTTATCGCCGAGCCCAGGCGGCTCATTAGCATAAAATGTGTGTCAGTAGGGCAGCGTGAGCTCACATGCCATGAGCACATGCTGCAGAGCTTACCATCATTCCAAAGTCGAACGAGCCCAATGTGCCGTGTCCACGCGGGGCTCTCGGCCAATGAAACAGTGCGAAAGAGTAAAAAGAGTGGGGGCATGAGGAGAGGAGGTGGGTGAAATGTTTTCAGAGAGCGTGACACAGAGAGGGAGAGAGAGAGAGATCCCTGATACACACCAACAAACAGGCGGTTGACGGGGCACACAAAAAGAAGACAGAAAAAAAACGGTCACATTTCCCAGGCACCTGAAAACGTGCTGGTTATTTTAGGACGCGTGTTGCGTATTGATGAGTGGGGAGTGTTTAAACCACTTCCATCCTGGTCATGTTTTACTAGTGACTGTACATGGCAAGCATCTGAACGCTCAGGGACCTCTGTAAATTAGAGAAACCCCGTGCAGTTGATATCTTACCACAGCCTCACATTTGGAAGGTGCGCATACGGAGAGCCGTGCGGCACCTACTCGCCTCGGAAGTTATTTTGGATCAACGCAACTGCGCTAATTTCCTCTTTAAAACATTTCTTACTTTTTTTTTCTTCGTCGACCGGGTTTCCTCAAACCCCAATGCCCCGCGTACACTCCTGTTGGTCTGAGCTTTTGGATACACACTCTATGCCTTGGCAGTCATTGACTCTCACCTCTATATCAACGAAACTCCTCTGTGGCAAGCAAAGGTAGTCAGTCCAGCATTAATCGCCTTCAGTTAAACAGCACGGAACAGCTGAACAACATCGATCGACAAGGAAACATGGAAAATAGTCCTGGTGGTAAGTAAACTTTATACTTTACTGTATGTCTTTTATTTTTAATCAACTGGAGATGGCAGTAAAGGAGGCATGACAATGGTGCATAATGACAGATTGCACTTCCACACAGCAAATAGCCTCATCCTTCTTAGGTTGCAAATATACCTATTGGTTAATAAAGATTGTTCATCAGCGTTGTTTATAGCTCCTATTATTGCATTTGTCAATATCTACAAAAAAACTGCTTAGCGCCCCGCGTTCGTAGAAACGGTTTGATGCCTTATGTTTTTTAAATCCACTTCCATTGTATGTCATTTTAAAACGCCGTGTAGCAGCTTAAACACCTTTTATCAGTTCTGTAATTTCTCATTTCTGCAGAGCCGAAGCGGCTGCGTTTTAATCACTATATACGCTTTTGATAATCTCACTGTTCAGTCACGAGCTCAGGGATGATGCAGGCTAGCTATAATAGGGTGAGTGTATGGCTGGCTTTTAACTCAGCTGTGTAACATATGGCATGCTGCCAAGTGCTTCTGGGCTGCAGACAGTTGAGAGCTTTGAGTGAGTGAGCTGGGGAGGGAAGTCCTCTCTCGTCGGCGGACTTCCGATTCTCACATGTAAACAAACTCACGTGAAGCGCGACCCAAAACGCCCGCTGACCCGGCACGTTCTCTGTCCACGTTAGCCTTGTATCTTATTAAGCCGCATCCTTACTCTCGTGCTATTGATCGCTGGGCAAGGCGAGTCACACAGTAAGTCCGCGGCAGGCTTTGTGCTTTAGCTTCCACTTCCGTAAAATCGCCCCCAACCAGTGACAACTGAGGCATTTACGGGAAGTGTGAGTTGTTACTTTGTTGCGTGAGTCATTTGACTGGGTTGTTTTTTAAAATGTGACTGAAGCGCAGCTTTTTCCAAAACATGTGAGTAGGCTATGTCAAGGAACAGTCACGCCCACTGAGTCAAACAATTAGGCTGGTGCCGTGGGTTTAAGAGCAGTGCTCGGAGTAAATATCCAGTTATACCAAGACTTGAATGATCAAAATGTAGTGGGAGCTGACGACGAATGGCATCCTTTTAAAAATAATAAAAAATAACAATCGAACCAGTCGATATCAGTCTCCAACTATTTCCCCGTTAACTCTGTAGCTCTTTAAAATATTAAATACAGACCTAATGTGGTGGATACGACAGGTAACTTTGTGTTAATTTCTGAACAGATATGGACCCAAATAGCAATAGAACATTAATGAATAAGCTATTGCCGCTTAAATATAGGCTACGTCGACAGTAGATGAAGTGAATACCATATCAGAGCAAGCTACAACGTGTCTCAGACCGCGAGACAGAAATATCATAATGCACCATGACGCCACCACTTATAATATCGCATAAATACCAGTAAAAAAATGACAGCAAATACAGACTGACATTATGCCCGCGTCCTTGAACGCCGGGTGACTGTTATGACTGTCATGTATTCTCATCTGCTCTCCGCCCCAGTGCACCCTGGGTAGAAACAGTCGTGATACGATTGGGAATCATGTGCCTGGATTTTTAATGCGCAGTTACCCCGCCTCGTGCGGACAGCACGTGTATTCAGCCCCAGTGTCCACGTGCCGCGCTTGATAACCGAGCACCCCACCCCTCCTGATCGCTCCTCTCTCCACCGCGCGCGCTCTGCTCGCACGGGGGATCCCTCTTCCTTCGCTGATAGGTTGGTCAGTGGGTCAGAGAGGTTTAGCAGCCCTTTCTCTCGTTTTGGTTCCTATGACTGGATTTAAATGTTCATTATTAAGCATAATGGGCCATATTAAACGTGAAGTATTATAGTTTTGCTTCCTGAAATAACACATTAACCTACATTTGGATCCAGTCGAACTGGGCTAACCAGTTTCGGTTCTTATCGCACGCACATACCACCATGTATTTCAGTGGTGGTGCACTTGCAAGTGTAACACATTGAATGTCTTAACAAACCATTATGAAGGCATTGAGGGCTAGCAGCATTCACAAAAGAAGCCTACCTTTTGTTACAGTTTGTCATTGACAACAAACAGAAGCTGTGGATCAGTGTGATGAACTTTACATTATTCTTGGAGTTGGCCCTCCAATGTTCAGGGAGCTGACCATGTGACCTAAAAGCATTTCTTTAGCCAGAGCCTTACGGTCCTTTAATGATGAAAAAGATGCCAGAAATTTCTGACGCCAGTCCTGAAACCAGATACCTCGGCACAACCAGCTAATACACATTGAGAGGCAAGCTTGATTCGGGTGACAGATCACATTTCTAAAGACTTCAGTGTAACCTGCTTCTTCTACCCTATATCACGCATGTATGGGTGAAAACAAAACATCTACATGTAAAACTCTAAAGTTTTGAAGAACAGAAATCTTTAAAACAAGTTCAAACTGGAATAACATACAATGAAATAATTGATGTTTCTTGATAAAGCATTAAAAGATCATTGGGGGTCCATGTGATATGATGCAAATTTTGCCCTTTGTTTGCTTTCAGAGAACCATCCTCCTTGAAAACGCTTCTTAAATATACACATGACGCCAGCTGTTTCACGTGCAGTGGGGCTTAGTGCCCATGCACAGTTGTAAAAGAAGGAGCGGTTTGTTTATTCTGTAGTTCTTATGGCTCTGTGTGCATCCGCAGGTCACATGTTGTAACCTGTGCCTGTGTACACCAAGGGATGACTTTCCCAGAGCTCATTCTGGCACTCTGTAAAACCAGATTCCAGGAAATGGTTCCAAGGACACAGAATATTGAACGTTTTAATACCACAGGGTGCGGAGATTTTGAATGTAGAAAGGGGATGTGGAGTTTGTGTGACAGGACGGCTGGGGTGTGACCCTGTCCTCCGCAGGTACACATGTCCATAAAGCTTTATATTAGCCACACAAACACATAGGAAACTGTGCAGGCACATGTGCACGTTTGTGTGTGACGTTAAGTCCCAGTCTGCTCAGATACCAGAGCTGCCACCACACACACACACACAAGCCACCAGAGTACCTTACATTCAGTGTTGACACGTGTGAGCTGTGGAATTAAGGAGGCACTTAAACAGAAATGCAGCACGTGTTTTCTCAAAGAGAGAAAGCACAAGAGACGAGGGAGGCTTTTTTGTCCAGATGATTCAAGGTCCTTGAGAGAAAATGTGTGCAGAATGACAGTGTAGACAATCCAAGGGTATTGTTAGTAGTACTTGAGATAACACTGCCTCTACAGTTAGAAAAACTATCTGCTAGGCACAGTAGGGCAGATATTTGATATACTGTTACAAATCTGTGTTGAAAATCTCTGTCTGATGGTGACCCACAAAGTGTAATCATGATCATCATGATGTGAGCCCAGTGATGCAGATGCTGGATGTGGAATGTGAGGCATGCAATTTTTGCACGTGGGAAACGTTTTGCTTGACAGGCTTTTATGCCAAGGTATTTAGACACCTCACGCAGTGGAAAATAAAGGGGGCAAACTCTGAACTGAATACGGGGATCATTGTAAGACTGAAATGGGCAGAAATATACACAATGTTCTTGAAATGATAAATGTCTGCATAAGTAAAGATTAAATTGTCATTACTTTTTTAGTTTTATTATCATGATATTATAAATTAAAATAATTGTATCAACCTCATTATGTCAAAGTGGGTAAATTAATTTAGGCATTTTCCCATCTTTATAATACCTGTGATATAGATGCAAAATAAAAAGCTCACTTTAATTGACTAACACTCTCCAGCAAATAATGGTTGTATGTGTCAAAATAGTGGCCAGCTGCAACGTGACAGTTAACCTCTGCACACTTTCTAGTGACTCTATGGAATGCAGCGACTTAAGGCAGATTGCTTGCCTCCCTCTATGTCTGTAGTCAAAGCATTAAAGTCCTCTCTATGCCAAACGTGATCTGCCCTGGCGCTTGTTATTGTACTGCTGTTGTTGTCTACACGGGACTGCGCAAAGAGCCTTGTGAGCCAGGCGGGAACTGTGTCAAGAGTCCATGTGAGCTCCCGGTCAGGTGGCTGGCGGATAGATGGGTCTGCCGCCCGCAGCCAAAGTGGGTAGGGAGGAGGGAAGAGGAGGAGGAGGCAGAAGGGGAGGAGAATTGAGAAGAAGGGCGGGTGCGGGAGAAGGGAGAGGAGGAAAGACTATGCTGAGAGCAATCACACAGGGGGCTGGCTGGCTTTGCCTGCACGTGAGGGGCAGGCTTTCATATTGCGGGGGAAGAACACTTTCTGCAAAACAAGGGCCACGGATGGGTGTTGTGTTGAGACGTAATAGAGCATTTCCAGCAACTTAATATGATTTCCCTAAGTAAAGGCCTCTTTATGGCACATAGATTTGTTGTGATGTGCAGATAATATCCTGAAATACTTTTTGCTGCAACATGATACATTGTAGGCTGTTGAAATGAAAATGAAAGAAATGCAGCGTCTGTAGAAAGTCAGACTATAAAATGTAAATAACCATGTGCTGGTGTTCCAACCATCAAATAAGGGTATTTATTTTGCCTAGTCATGGTGTATTTAGCATTATTTATTCACATAACACTCTGCAACGGTCTTCCAAGATGCCAAAGGTATCACTACTAGTACAAGCAACACACACTTTGGAATTAAATTTTTTTATTTGATTTCTAAGCTATTAGAAACCCAAAGACTTGACACAGATATCCAGGTCAGGGTTGTTATTTCCCCAGCTGTGTTTTCTATAAATTATTCACCAGATCAAATTTCTGTTATCCCAACATGATCAGTTTGTTTGTTTGTGAATGTCTGCAGAGTTTGCTCACTGAGTCCAAGTGGAGCAGTGCACTCACCACTTGCACCCCCACTCACATGTGAACACAGACCTAGATGAAGATCAGTGAACTGAGTTTTTGCCCCTCTCTGTTCCTCCAGGTGGTGTTATCCTCTATGCTGGCTCGTCCGGCAGTGCCAGTCCGAGTCCTGGCAGTCCTTCAAGTGGATACCAGACCCAGTCACCCTCCTCCCACTCGCAGCCTTCATCTCCAGAGGGTGTCTCCTTTCAGGAGATTGGGGCCCTGAGCAAGAGAGGGGAGCAAGGGGGAGGAACTCATTCCCCGAGAATGGTCTTCCAGTTTCCTGAAGTAAACAACGCTCCCGTTGCCCAGATAACAACAGTATCATCGGCAACCTACAACCACCCCACAGTGGCCAAAAGACCTTGTGGTTTCACTGGCACGTTCACCAGTAAGTACCCTCCCCCTTCCCTCCTTCCTGTTTTCCTCTACATTTACCTGCCAGCACTTTGTTATTGTATTTCTCTCTCTGACAATGTATGCCTCTCTCACAGAAACCGGAGGTATGGTGCTTCTCTGTAAGGTGTGTGGGGACATCGCATCTGGGTTCCATTATGGCGTGCATGCCTGCGAAGGATGCAAGGTGAGACCTAACAAAGATAGTATTTCTGTCTTTTGTTATCAGTAGGTACAAGCACAGACACATTCCCCCAAAGACACCCTTTAAAGTCTGGATTCTTCTTTTGCCTTCTCCAGGGTTTCTTCAGACGCAGCATTCAGCAGAATATCCACTACAAGATGTGTGTAAAGAACGAAAAGTGTCTCATCATGCGCATGAACCGGAACAGGTGCCAGCACTGCCGCTTTAAGAAGTGTCTCTCCGTGGGAATGTCCAGAGATGGTGAGAAATTGTGTTAATGCCCTTAAAGAAGATATTTACACTGTGTTTCATGTTCTTGTCTCTTTTACTCTCTCCATTCCCCTCCATTCCCCATCTGTCTTTCTCTCTACTTGCCCTGATGTCTGATTTATGGCAAGAGGAGCTCTAGAGTCCCAGTAGTCATCAGTCATGGAGAAACTGTGACAAATATGGTTTATTTTGGGAAATTGGGGCACAGAGTTGTTGATTACACCATGTGTTCAACAAGATGTACGGCTGTACCTATTTTTTTTTCTCGACACTGGCATTTACAAATAATCACTTGAGACATAATGTCATTCTGTCCTGTTTAATCATGAAAACCCACAGTGCTCAAAATGAAAATAATATTGCTACAGTAAATCTGCTCTACTGCATTATTTCACCGCAGAGTCACCGCAGGACTCTGATCTCTCGGGGTGTGGCTAAACTAGGTGATAATAAATCATGCTTTTTCTGGAGTGAATATTTTTAGCTGAACCAAAAAAGCCAAAATGCGGGAGTGAAAAATTACCCGCCAATTCATCAGATAACAGCAGGGAAACTTTATTATTAATAACCATATTTTACATTTACTTTTCATAGGCACACAAGCACATTAAAAAGAATAATTATTATTAGACTTATTGATTCTACAAGCCCAAAATGATAACGTTATAGAGCCACCATTGATTTTCAAGTCATGTCTTTGACTTGAACATATCTGCTCCCAGATGAATTTTTGTTCATCCAATTTCTTTCTATACCTGTCTCATCCCCTCTCCTACCTGCCTCCCTTGTCTTCATGACCTTTCCACTTCTCACTCACTCTGGTGCTAATGACATCAAGTTCAGTGCTGTTGACCCACTGACCTACTTCCACAGAAAAAGAGAGAGCGAGTGCTCAACAGGAAGACAGGAAGGCAGAGAAAGGCTGGGGGATGTGGTGTAGCATACAGCATGCTATAAATAGGGCTGTCAGTGGAGGAGAATTGAAAAGGGGGAAGGGAGTATTGTAAAGGCTGGAAAGGAGGATGAGTAATCCACAAAGAGATTTCATCTTGAGCATCAGATGTAGAATCCACAGTAGAGTATGGTGTGGTTGTTTCTCTGTACTGTTTGAATGTGAAAATGATTGTTTCTGCTATTCTGTGTATTAATCAAAGTGCTACCAGTAAGGCGCTGGAGAGATATCAATACTTGATGCCAGTAAATGCTAACAGAGGATGCTCTCTTCCTGTTGTCCTCAGCTGTGCGTTTTGGGCGTATTCCCAAACGGGAGAAGCAGAGACTACTAGATGAGATGCAGAGCTACATGAACAGTCTCAACGAATCAGCTTCCATGGAAATGGAGGTGTCACCTCCTCCTGATGCCCCCTGCAGTCCGCAGAACCAGACAAATGAAGGAGCGTGCTCCATATCGCAGTCTTACCGCAGCAACTTAATGAACAGTGACGAGAAACCACTCAAGATGGCTGCCGGCAACTGCAACAGTGGCTCTTTGTCTTTCCAGCACAGTACAGCACAGGAGCCTTCCCGGTCACACTCAGCAACCCAGACTCAGCACACAGTTCAGGGGGAGCAGGCAAACCTGTCATCAAGCTACCATGTCCCCACAACCTGCCCTGTTGTCCACACCAACAATGAAATCTCCACCAATGTCGACAACGCCAGGTACAACTTCTCCAATCAGAATCAGTGCCCCGTCACCGGCCGCCAGTCATCTCATTCCTACTCAACCAATCAGAACAGCTACCAAGCAAGGGATTCCCAGAACCAAAGTCCTTGCCCCTGGAAACTAAATGGAGGAGCCAAAGTTCTGGTGAGACCCCCCCATTATCCAGTACGTGAATATTTTTAATTTAATATAAATAAAAAGTACTTAACATGTCCTCTCTTCTCTGTCTCTCCTGCAGGCATGTCCACTCAATTCATGTCCTGTGGCGCCGGCCAGTCGTTCCAGTCAGGAGGTATGGGAGTCTTTCTCCCAGTGTTTCACCCCTGCTGTTAAAGAAGTGGTGGAGTTTGCAAAGAGCATCCCGGGCTTCCAGACTCTTAGCCAGCATGATCAGGTCATGCTGCTCAAATCCGGCACTTTCCAGGTACATCCAGTTAAAGAGAATTTGTTGGTGGGAGTGTGGAAGTTTTTTTTAAATTGCTTTCTAATACTTTGGAGTCTTTTCTGATGCTAACCTGGTCTGCTTCTGTCCACAGGTTCTGATGGTGAGGTTCTGTTCACTGTTTGACCCAAAGGAGAGGACGGTGACATTCCTCAATGGGCAGACATACTCACTGGCGTCACTGAGAGCTCTTGGCATGGGTTCCCTACTGGACTCCATGTTCGAATTCAGCGAGAAGCTAGGTTTTTTGGGTCTGGAGCCGGACGAGATGGCCCTTTTTATGGCTGTTGTGCTGGTTTCTGCAGGTAAGACACATACTTAGACATACATGTACACAAACACATCCATCCATATGCACTCATTTGCTCATGTCTACGACCTCTAAATTTCTCCTCCCTTTCTCCAGATCGCTCTGGTATAGTGGAGGTGGGAGCAGTGGAGCAGCTGCAGGAGAATCTAATAAAAGCTCTGCGCTCTCTTATAACCAGTCGCCGCCCAGATGACAGCACACTCTTCCCAAAGTTGCTGTTACGTCTGCCGGACCTGCGCACCCTGAATAACCAACACTCTGACAAGCTTTTAGCTTTCCGTATAGATCCTTGAGTTCAGAGAGCCAATGCTTACTGAGGTATCTGCTTTGGGGAGCCTTCGTGCTCCCCATGCAAGCCTGGCCTGCCACACAAGAATACACTGGCCTATGCATGATGGACAGTTGGTGTGGGAGCTGTGCCAAGTCTGACACTGTACAAGACCGAGCTTGGAAAAAATATCAGTGAAAGATGTAGGCACAGCAAGAGGCGGAGGCTCCTGAACTCAAACTGATTCCTCATCCAGTTGTTTCCAGAGTTGCTAAAAAAAACAAACTCAAAACATAGACTGTGTTCTTCCTTGGGAGCCTGGAGTCGACAGGCCGGCAGGTCATCAGCTCTCCCTCCTGGAGTTGTCAGTTTTTGTTCTCAAGACCAAAAAGTAGAATGAGCCTGTTGTTCCTCACTAGACTTTGTCCTTCTATACCAGCTCACAAAGCTATCAAGAGGGACACACTCTCGACCAGAGGAAAAAAAGGAACATGTACAAACATTAACATACAAACAATGATTTCTTACCGTACAATAATGCCACAATGTGTAAAAGGCCTTTCCATACATTGAGAAGACCTCTGAAATCAACATACAACATAGCAATATAAATGTCTGATACACAGTTGGCGAGGATGGTTTGTGTATGCCCTGTTGAAATGACATTTACTGTTTTCACAACATGTCACCGTGTGGGAAATCTTAATGAAAATCACCCATTAGTGATTGAGAAATGTATAACATTTTTAAGAAATGAGAGTAAGTTGCATTGTATTTGTATGCAGTAATCAGGGAGAATTTTTTGGTCATTTTAGACCGTGTCTGATGGATATATGTTAAGGTGTTTTGTTGTACATTTTGTATATAACCTTTATTCTTGGTTTGTACCCTTGCTAGATTGCAGGTTCTTGCATATGTAAATGAAGTTAGTATTGAATTATTGTATGATGTCACAATAGATTGCTCTGCAGACTGCAAAGAGAAAGCAGCATTTGAACCATGCACTCTGAGTATAAACTTTTTGAAGATATATAATTGAAATAAATGTATTGTCAACTGACTGCATCCCTATGTGAATATTTTGTAAATGTTTTATGGTTACACCATAGATTACCATTATTAAATAACGTTATATAGCATATTTTTCCTTGTGCTCATCTTTTTTTCATTTTCATGCCTTAATGTGATGCCACCATCAGTATTGCTGAGGCATACCGTGGTGCTGTAGCCTAGCAACAGAAGCAATCAGCCAATCATGCTCCGGGTCTGAGAAGCCATTAGGGGCTTTATTACACCAAGAAACAGCACTTGATTTTAGAGTACGAGATAACAAGTAAATGTAATTTCAAAGAGCGTCACACTTCACTAAATACAAGGTGGGGTTCTTTACCACAGAGTCACAGCAGCAGCCACTGGGAGGGAGACTATTGACAGAGATGGATACTGTTCAGTCATATGTGCAAAGTGACACAGTAGGTTAATTCAGAATGTGTGAATGCAAATGCTCTGTAGGCACAAGGAGAAGCCCTCACCACTGCTATCTACTACAGTCTACTGGATGGCCTAAGCAAAACATATTAGTATGAATGTTTGGGAACACTATCGATAAACATGATATCCATAAAGTGATAGCCTTCAGGAGTCTCCATATCATCTGTACATGTACATGTTCCATCCATCCATCATCCACCACTTATCCTGCTTACAGGGTCGCGGGGGGGGCTGGAGCCTATTCCAGCTGACATTGGGCGTAAGGCGGGGTACACCCTGGACAGGTCACCAGTCCATTTCAGGGCCACATACAGACAAACAACCACTCACACTCACACCTAAGGACAATTTGGGAGACACCACACAGAAAGGCCGAGGCAACCGGGGTTTGTACCCACGACCTTCTTGCTGTGAGGTGATAGTGCTAACCACTGAACCACCGTGCCGCCCCTCTGTACATGTTTATGATACTTAAAATTACAGCTAACATTAGACACATACATACACTTTTTGAATACAGCAACAAAAATAGTAATATTTTTTCTGAGGTCATTATGATTGGCTACATTCCCCTTTTGTATGTTTTTAATTCAAACGTTCAGGACAACTCCGCAACAGGATGAAAGCAATAAATCTCCACCACATCTGGTGATTTAATGGCAGTAAAATGGTCTGTAAGCATATCCCTTATAGTCATAGGTGTCATTTACACTGGGAACGCTGGGGTCATGTCCCCACAACTTTTTGAAATGGCTGATTTTGTTCCCACCACTTTTTGAAAGCATTTGCGAAAAGTTTTCTGAAAATTAGCTTGCAACAAGAAATGTTAAATCCATCCATCCATCCATCCATCCATCCATCCATCCATCCATCCATCCATCCATCCATCCATCCATCCATCCATCCATCCATCCATCCATCCATGAACAAGACCTCAAGGTAGTTGAACTCCTTCACTTGGGGTAAGGACTCATTCCCTTCCTGGAGTTGGCACTCCACCGGTTTCCTGCTGAGAACCATGGCCACAGATTAAGAGGTGCTAATCCTCATCCCAACCGCTTCGCATTCTGCTGCGAACCGATCCAGTGAGAGCTGAAGGTCACGGACCGATGATGCCATCAGGGCCACATCATCCGCAAAAAGCAGTGACGAGATCCCAAGTCCACCGAACTGCAGCCCCTCCTCGCCACGACTACGCCTCGATATCCTGTCCATGAATATCACAAGCAGGATTGGTGACAAAGCGCAGCCCTGACGAAGGCCAAACCTCACCTGGAAAAAGTCCAACTTACTGCCAAGTACTCGGACACAGCTCTCGCTTTAGATGTACAGGGATTGGATAGCCCTGAGAAGGGCCCCCCTCACTCCATACTCCCGCAGCACCTCCCACAGTATTTCCCGGGGGACCCGGTCATACGCCTTCTCCAGATCCACATAGCACATGTTGACTGGATGGACATACTCCCAAGCCCACTCCAGGATCCTGAGAGTAAAGAGCTGGCCAGTTGTTCCACGACCGGGACGAAAACTGCCTTGTTCCTCTTCGGTCTGAGGTTCGACTAACCCTCTTTACCTCCCCGGTAAAGTCTACTTTACCCGGGAGGCTAAGAAGTGTGATATCCCTGTATTGGGCACACACTCTCTTGTCCCCCGTCAGGGGAACCACCACTCCAGTCTGCCACTCCTTGGGCACCGTACCCGACTTCCCTGCAATGTTAAAGAGACGTGTCATCCAAGACAGCCCCTCCACACCCAAAGCTTTTAGCATTTCTGGGCAGATCTCATCAATCCCTGGGGCTTTGCCACTGTGGAGTTGACTGCCTCAGTGACTTCCACCAGGAAAATTGATGGGAAACCCCCATCAGCTTCCAGCTCTGCCTGTTGGATTTAGGGGCGTTCAAAGCGTTCCTTCAACCGCCCAATTGCCTCCCCAGTTGAGGTCTACAGCGTCTCATCCTTACTGTACACAGCTTGGATGGTTCCCTGCTTCCTCCCTCCTGAGATGGTGGACAGTTCTCCACTTTGGTGCCATCCGAAAGTCCTTCTCCATGTCTTCTCCAAACTTCTCTCACACCCACTGGTTTGCATCTGCCACAGCAGAGGCCACAGCCCTTCAGCTTCGTCAGTACCTTGCAACTGCCTCTGGAGTCCTCCGAGATAACAAATCCCGGAAGGCCTGCTTCTTCAGTTATTTTTGACCACTGGTGTCCACCACGGTGTTCGAGGGTTGCCCCTTGAGGCACCTACGACTTTGAGACCACAGCCTTCCACTGCGGCTTCAGCAATAGAGGCTTTGAACATTGCCCACTCGTGTTCAATGTCCCCAACCCAAAGATTAAATGATTACAAAATCGATCATCGACCTTCGGCCTAGGGTGCTCTGGTACCATATACATCAGAGGTCCGGATCCGGACCCAGCCGCCGTCCTCTCCGGACCACCGACCTACAACCGATTTATTATTGAGACATACGACCTTGTGACGGAGCGTTTCTATTTTAACCCACGCAGCTTTTCTAGCATTAACTGTACTGGTTTAGCGGCCCAGGAAACTCACAGACCAATCGCATTTGCTCCAATCATCTCATGTGATACTGCTCAGCCAATCAAATCTGTGCATTCGAGTAGAGTCCGCGAGATACACTGGAGATGTTTTGGAAACCCACACGGAGAGAGGAGGCGAAAGAGAAAATAGATTTCACAAGAATGTACAGATTCTTACATGTACATTCCTCCCATGGGCAGTTCAGAACCAGAATCTCTCATAGATCTCCAATCCTACCTGGCAGGGCAAACTAGACCTCACGTTTCTCACTGAACAAGAGAAAGTTGGAAAGTGGTAGCTCTGTAAGAGGGAATGAAAGAGAAGAGGAGGTATTACAGCTGTTCAGTTGTTAAGTTGTTGTGTTAAGTGTTTATTATAAAATTGGTTAAGACTACACTTCATCGCTTCAAGCTACACTTTTTAAGATTTTTTTTCTGAAATTAAGCACTTTATTTTGGTTTACTTAAATTTTGAATTTATTATTAGAGTAGTTTTTTATCATTATCCATCCAGTTTGATGTGAAACCTGAATATTGTTGAAATATTGTCAGTTGTTGACTAAAAACAAATATGTTGATGCAACTATACGTTATGGCCCTGAATGATAACGCAGTCGTTATGATGTTCCAGACCTTGCTTCAGGAAATTTTCTCTAACTGGACCTCTTTGAATTCTAATTGAATATTCCTGATATATACTTATGGGCATCCTTGTGGTCGAACATGGTGTTCGGTATAGACCAGGGGTGTCAAACTCATTGTCACCACAGGCCACATAGGCATTTTGGTTACCCCCAAAGGGCCAGTTAGAACTGTAAGACTGTATAAACATTCTTTACTGCATAAACTATTTTCTCTTTTTTTGATTATTTAGCCTATTCAAGTTAAGGACATTTAACCCATCAGATGCAAAAAATATAAGCAAGCACATTTACTGTATCTGTGTTATTATAACATACATTAATTAATTTATCAGGTTTAGAAACCCATAATACTCCATCAATCTTTGTTATGTACTTGAAAAGCATATAACAAAAAACTATTACATTAACTTTTCCACAGACGAGAGGGGCAGAACCATTGTAAAACAAATAATTGTGAGCTGCTAATAACGTTTGACAGATGTGGCATTTGATAAAACAAACGGTTGCACACAGCCTTGCAGAGGACATACATCCAACTACTAACAGATAGTTTTATTACCTGGCAAGATGGCGACGTATATTGTAGCCTACTCCTTCATTACTGACACTGGCTCAAAACCAGTGCTTGAAGTGGACAGAATTAGGTGCCAGAGTAAAGTGATGGAGACATTCTGATTCTGACCTGTCCCCAGGTCCCCAGTTTAAATGACAACTATCTGTCAATGCCCAGAGAACCTGATATGGAGAGGGCAGAGGAGAGAAGTCCTCCAGCTTGAGTGAAGTCCCGGTATGCAAGAAAATGTCCCGGTACGCCAAAGAGTAAAATGTCGAGGTGCCGGTACTGCGTACCGGGGCGTACCGGCCCACTTCAAACACTGCTCAAAACACAGAAGACAGGCCTAGCCTACCGGTTTATCTCCTTGAAACACAAACGTGTTCACTTTGCCATCGTTCATGAAATTGCCTTCCTTCTGCATAAATTTTTATTGGACATTTTGGGATCATTTGTATACATTTCTCATCTCCACTTAAAACAAACAAAATTAAACGCTGGTGTGGAAAGGCCGCAATCTAGTGGCGGGATACCGTCAATTTGCAGGTCACAAAATCGCCATGCATTGTGGGAGATGAAGTTTATTGTTCATCAGCACTTTAAAGCAGCATAAACGTTTACTTTAGGACAATCATAAATCTTTTAAGCTTTCGTGGGCTACATAAAATGACGTGGTGGAGCAATGTTCGGCCCGCGGGCCTTGAGTTTGACACGTGTTATAGACAATCCATGACTAGCACAGAAGTCTAACAACACCCACTTGGGTTCAGATCGGGGGGGCCGTTCCTCCCGATCAAGCCTTTCCAGGTATCTCTATCATTGATTACATGCGCAATGAGGTCTCCCAGCAGAACTATGGAGTCCCCTACTGGAGCCCCATACAGAACTCCATTCAGGGTCTCCAAGAAGGCCAAATACTCTAAACTGCTTTTTGATGCATAAGCACAAACAACAGTCAGAGTTTCCCCCCCACTACCCAGGCGTAGGGAGGCGACCCTCTCGTTCAATGGAGTAAACTCCAAAGTAGCGGCGCACAGCCGGGGACTTGTGAGTATCCCCACACCCACCTGGCATCTTGCACCTTGAGCAACTCCAGAGAAGAATAATGTCCATCCCCTATCAAAGAATACGGTTCTAGAACCGAGACTGTGCGTGGAGGTCAGCCCCACCAGATCTAACTGGTAGCATTCCATCTCCCGCACAAGTTCCGGCTCCTTCCCCCACAGAGAGGTGATGTTCCACGTCCCCAGAGCCAGCCTCTGCCGTCTGGGTCTGGTCCGTCGAGGCCCCTGACCTTCACTGCCACCCATGTGGTAGCGCACCTGACCCCAGCAGATCTTCCGATGGATGGTGGGTCCAAAGGATGGAAGAAATGTTAAATAACAAATAAAAAGTCTATGAGAAAGATTTACTTGCACAACAGGAAAACATGAAATGCAATGTAAAAGCATTGGAGTATCTTTTTGTCTTGTTCTCATGACCCCAATATTGTGCACTCTCACATCTCCCTTAAGTCCTTAAATGTCCCCACCACTTTTCAGCACAAAGTGTTGCCCCTGCTTGTAGTACCAATAAATGAAAAGTGAGAATCAGCCAAAAGCTGCCCTCTGCCCTCCACTGAAACTCTTTTAACTCTCTTCTGGAGTTTTCACACAGCCAGTGTTCCAGTGATTTCTATGAATCGTGTTGAGGTCTTCACATGCCACCTACTGGACAAGACGATAACAACAACCAGAAAAACATATTGATCAGAGACAGGGAACCAGGACTATTTGTGAAACCAAAAGTTCATTCTGTCAAAGTCTGTATTACTACACAACAACACAGACAAATGTTATAACAGAGGTTTGTGTATTTTTGCACAACAAAGCATCAGTCAGCATCTGTGCATCTCAAAGGACCCAAGTCCAAGCTTCAGACAGTTGAGAAAACAAGTTTACTTTTATTTAACAGGAGCCTTATGGATCAGTTACATTTTAAACCTGCTACCCTCTGTCAAATTACTTTAAAATGTAACTCGGTGAGTTAACTGTAACATAAAACACATAAAACTCTCAATTTTTACTAATCAGTGTGTATGCACAAAAAGGCTTTTCGATGTATCGGTTTCTAATGCCAAATATGCTCAACTACAAACATGTTGGCAATAATATTATTATCTTGATAATAATCTTATTTGAAGTTTAGTTAGAAATAGCTCATGTTGTTTTCTACGTCAGTAAATATTTACTGACGCATTTTAAGTTGGACAGTAACAAAAAGTGGTCACAGTTTTGGGATTGAGAAGTGAGTGTGGCTCACAGAAACTCTCAAGCTTGCTTTATACTCTTGCGCCAGGGCTATGTACGTAGCTACCCCGTAGGCTACACACATAGCCTACGTAGCCTACAATAAAACAATAACAATAATTACCGCAACATAATTTCCCTCAATAAGAATATAACAAATGTTCAACAAATTTTTGATCTTATTAATTTGAATCATAATCGAATAAGGATATATATATATATCTATTAAGATATTTATTTTGTTGAGGAATAAAGAACTGAAAAAAGACTTAATTTTACTTGTGCATGTTTGTTGAAACAAGATTTTATCATAATTGTTTTGAGTGTTCTGCCTCACTGTTTGGCATAAAGTGTTTGTTCTGACCAGAAAGAAAAATTTAAAACCACAATTAACCATCTGGTTTCTTTAACTTTCACTCAGGAGCAAAAATCAGCTTTTAAACTCGATAGAAATAATGATTTGACATTTATCCTGATAATTATAGATATCCATTGAAATGAAATGTTTTATCATGATAACATTTTTGGCCATATCGCCCAGTCCTAGCATAAATAGTATGTTAGCTTTGAAAATGTATTAAAGGAAACTGGGGGAGTCAGTTTGAATTTGCCTGACGCAGCTGATAACATTAATATCTTGCAAGTATTGATATCTATAATTTACAGGGACTATGCTTAAATTTGTCAGTAAAGGAGATGCTGGATCATAAGCCAGTACGAGCACAGTTGATCCAAATGCAGTACCAGTACAGACCCAACCCAGACGTCTTTAGTAAGTCACACAGACCCAGGTGAAATACAGACAGCCTCAGCCAGTATGAAAACAGCCAGAGATGTACAGCCAGCATCAGTCTCAACAGACTTGATAAGGATTTTTCTAGAAGAGGTTTCCATTCAGGTTTAACAGAGACAGACTGTTTTAAAGGAGTGGTAGTAGAGCACTGCAGTGTCAGGTGTGACTGTGCAGCAATGGCAATTTGTTTACAAGGCTCAAAAGTCAGGTAGGAGGGCCATGGCAGAATTCTTCTTAGGCGGTAACATTGGTGTGGTTATACTCCAGTCAAAGCCCATTCTTGCATGACAAAGCCAATATTAATGGGCTAAGCAAGTGAAGCTTGTAAGCGCATACTAACACATTCCATATACTTGCTGGGCCTGTGCCCCAGTAGAGCTTTGTGTCAATGCTCCAAGCAACAAAACTCCAACCTGTGTAATGTGTTTCAGAGTAAAACTATCATGAAGCCCCTGTATTATTGCAGTCCAGATTCATTAACAAATAACCTTTTGTTACTGAAGGCTGAGCTCAAGTGTACTACAAGGCAGTACGTAACGGTATAGGCAAAAGGAAGAGTTAGCTTTTAGGGCGGCCGCTTAGCTACTCCGTGTCTGGCACAGCTCCCTTCTGGCTTCATACCCCACAGAAATATATTCTTGTCCGATGATGCCATCTAGTGACTACAAGAACAAATTGTAGCCCAGAGGTAGTTGAAGGCGAAAGCTTAGAGGGGATTCCTACCTTTCTTATATACAGTCTATGATTCCTACCGATAAAGTTAGTTCTGTGCGGTGGTTAGACGCGCGTTAGCTGTCCGTAGCTCACCTATTAAATTAAGTTCAATAATTTTTTTTTGCGCCAATTCATAACAGCAGAAGTTAGCTAATTGCTTTTTTCAGATAGAGCACGTCTTGAGAGACGCAACAGTTCCCACAGTGAGCATGCAACAGCAAGAAAAACAGGCCCTGTTAACAGGTAGAAACCTCGAGAGACAGTAGCTCAACAATATCCAAATAGAAATGTAAAACAATAGAAATAGTGGTAGTGGTCCAGATATCGATGAATATGAATTATAGTACTAATAATGATAGCAATATTAATGATAATACTAGTAATAATAGGACTAATCATATTAATTGTAGCAGTGGGTGACCTGCAGAAAACGACAGAAGGATAGAGGAGAAGGACGAGAAACTACAGGTAAGGAAAGAAGTCAAGTTAGTAAACATACATTAATTTGAAGAATGCATACAGACGGAGAGGGAGAGGAGCATAGAGGAGCTCATTGCATCATGGGAAGTTTCCCAGCAGTCTAAGCCTAGCAGCATAACTAAGAGATGGTTCAGGGACAACACGGATCAGCCCTTACTGTAAACTTTATTAACCAGGAAAGTCTTAAGCCTTAAACTGAGACCTGGTTCCACAGGAGAGGAGCTTAATAGCTCTGGCTCCCATTCTACTTTTGGAGACTCTAAGAACCACAAGTAACCCTGCATTCTGGGACCGCAGCGCTCCTGTGAGGTAGTAAGGTACCTACCATGAGCACTTTAAGATAAGATGGTGCCTGACCATTAAGAGCTTTGTAGGTGAGCAGAAGGACTTTAAGTTAAATTCTGGATTTTACAGGGAGTCAATGTAGAGAAGTTAAAACATGAGAAATATGATCTCTTTTCCCGGTTCATGTTAGTACATGTGCGGCAGCATTTTGGAGCAACTGGTCAGTCTTAAGGGACTTATTCGAGCATCCTGATGAAAAAAGGCAGCCCTTGAATCGGTTTTATGTGGGAGTTAGAGTTCTTGTCCTGATCAAAGATAACTCTAAGATTCCTTACAGTGGTGCTGGAGGCCAGGGCAGTGACTTCAGTTTTCTCTGAGTTTAACATCAGACAATTGCTTGAACTTTAGCTAACTGATCGTTTTCATCTGGCTTGATGGATAGATATAATTAAGTAGCATCTGCACAACAATGAAAGTTTATGAGTATTTCCTAATAAGGTAATTAAGGCGAATAGGACTGGACCAAGCACAGAAACTTGTGGAATTACACGACTAACTTTGCGACTATTCATCGTTAACATCTAAAAACTGGTATTGATCTAATAAATAAGACTTATATCAGCGTAATACGTTTCCTTTAATGCTAATTAACTGTTCCAGTCTCTGTAATATAATGTGAAGGTCAATCGTGTTCAAAGCAGCACTAAATTCTAACAAGACAAGTACAGAGACAAGTGCTTCGTCTGATGCAATTAGGACGTGTAATTTTCACCAGTGTTGTCCCTGTGCAATGTTGCACTCTAAATCCTGACTGAAATTTCTCAAATAAACTATTGCTATATAGAAAGTCATACAACTGACTGGTGATATCTCTCTAAGTTCATCAAGAAAGCATCTAGTGATGCTAAAATAGGCTATAAAACTTTAGTTGGCTAAAACCCCTGGATCAAGAGTGGGCTTTTTAAGAAGAGGTTTAATTATAGCCGCTTTCAAGGACAGTGGTACATAGCCTGTTAATAAAGACAGCTTGATCATATCAAGTAAAGAAGTGCTAACTAAGGTAAAACTTCTTTAAGCAGCCTAGAAGGGGATGAGGGCTAAGAGGCAGGTTGATGGCTTAGATGAACAAGTCATTGACACTAGTTGGTTAATATCTAGAGGAGAAAAGCAGTCTAAATATATACCAGCTTTTACAGGTGTTTCTAAAGTTTGAATATAAATGCATGCTGGTTGAGGGCAGGAGATGAGTTTTGTCTCTAATAATTAGAATTTTTTCATTAAAGAAGCTTACGAAGTTTATGCGAATACTTGGCTCAATAGAGCTGTGACTCTGTCCGTCTGGTTACAGTGCTGAAAAGAAACCTGGGGTTGTTCTTATTTTCCTGCATTAATGATGAGTAATAGGCTACTCTGCCATTACAGAGCGCCTTCCTTTATATTTTATATCCATCTTGCCTGATTAATTGAGGTTCATCCAGATTGGCGGAATGCAATTTCTTTTAAATTTTTTTGTTTTATTTTATGAGTTTGGGAGTTATACCATGGACCTAAGCTTCTTTTTTTAATAATCTTTTTTCAAAGAGGTAATAGAGTGGAGTGTCATTCACAGTTTGCCGGCAGCACTATCAACAAGATGATCAATTTGGGAGGGACTGAAGTTAGCATAGGAGTCCTTTGTTATATTGAGACATGGTTGTTACTTCCCTGGTCTGTGGTAACCTAGGCATAACAAAAGGCGTGTCTCCTCACTCACTCCCTCCCAAGTAAGGCCAGTCCAACAAAGTGAAATTATACACTCAATAACCACTTTATTACATACACCTTGCTAGTACTGGGTTGAACCCCCTTTTGCGTTTAGAACTGCCTTAATTCTTCGTCTCAAGGTTTTGGAAACATTCCTCAGAGACTTTGGTCCATATTGACATGATAGCATCACGCAGGTGGTCTTTTTCGGACCATTCTCTGTAAACCCTTGAGATGGTTTTGCCTGTAAATCCCAGTAGATCAGCACACCTGGCACCAAAAACCATGGCATGTTCAAAGTCACTTAAATCCTCTTTCTTCCCTATTCTGATGCTCGGTTTGAACTTTAGCAAGTTGTCTTGACTACGTCTACATGCCTTAATGCATTGAATTGCTGCCATGTGATTGGGTATTTGAGTTATCAAACAATTGAACAGTGTACCTAATAAATTGTCCGGCGTGTGTAGAAGTTTTATTTGTCTTCAGAAATGACCCATGCCCAACAAAACAGAAGATTTCCTAACAACCCTAAACTTCCCTAACAGAAAACAGGAACCGAAACAGAAACACAAAAATGTACAGAAATGACAAAACTCTAAACTTGGCTCGTACCACAGAAAAGGGCTTTTCCTTCCTTTTTAGCCTGCTACTGGGTGCTCAATATGTACAGATTCCTATTTACGAAGATCAGTTCATTTGTATTAAAAAATCACTGAAGCCACTGAAGCAATGAATCCACATCACTGGGTTATACAAACTTTCAAATCACTAAGCTGAAGTTTCTCTACTCACAAAGGATTTTACAATATCGGCGCATATTTAGAAGTGGCAGAGTGAAGAGCAGATAGTTCTTCTTTATACATTTAATTGGCGTTTGGCAAACAATAAATTGGCACATTACCGCCACCAACTGGAGTGTGGATCAGACTGACTAGCTAGACCTAATGTAAAAAAAGAAACAACCCCCCCACAAAAACCAACCAAACAAAAAAATGTATACCTTCTCAATTATACTGATTACACTAAGATACTGAAAAAACACAACATGCTTTACTGTCTTTTGTTGCCCACAGTAGTCATAACTGCCAGAGTTATGTTTACCTATTTCGAATAAAGTGCTGTTTAGTCGAGTGTCGAATCTAAGTCTTGATATGATTGTCTCATCTCTCCTGTTACCTCCTGCACATAAAACCACTGTCGTTTCATCTCTTCCTCCCATTGCTTTTGTCACGTTTCCTTCATTCTCTGTTTAATAGAAGAACAGATTGCTGTCACCTGGGAGTTAAAAAGGCTGCTGTCATCCATTTGACCAATCCTGAAGCAGCAATCAACTCGACCACCTGTTTACAGTTACATGCAAGCACACACACCCTGAGGGGGGAGAACAGACCTGTCATTGCAAAGCAAAATGACAAATATGACAGGGTCATAACAATGGTATTGAATTAAATGCATATGGACTAACTTCCTTAAAATTAGCTACAGTAATGTTAGATAGACATCTGGTGTAGGAATGTCTGCCTAATGGCATCTTGCCTAATGGCAGAAGCCATTAGGTAATTCAACCTAATTATTCAATAATTACCCAGTCTGTTGCGGGCCCCATTTTGGCCTTTGTCAGGGCTCAAAACTGACATCCATAAAAAAGTTTGGTCTCATCTTGAACCGGAACATCTGCAGATTAATTCCATTGATCCACTGAGTGGATGATCCACCAAAGTTATGCACGATACAAGATGAATCCCCATTTTTGTTATCATCGCCACCATCTTGATTGTAAGGGAGCCGGCAGGGAGAATTTAAATAGCTTTAACCAAACTCTTCTTTGTTTGGGAGGGAGAGGGAGGTAGGGAGGGGTTTTATTTTGGTGTGTTAGGTTACAAAAAATGTTCTAGATGGAGGTGGTTTTGACATTTCTGTCTGTACCTTGGAGCTCTTTTAAGCCTATATGTTCAAAATGTGATATACACTAGTTAAATGTGTCTGCTTTTAAATGGTGTAATTGTTATCTGTTATCTCTGTAACACAGACAGGCATTGGTTTAGTCTCAGACACATACTGAAATTAAAAGAAAACATATAAATACAACTAAACATTTTCATTGTTGTAACAACTTACCCAAACTCTTGTAATAAACTAGCCACAGGTCACAGCTAAAACATCAGCACTGACAACCTGCATGAAAAACATCTACATAGACACACAATATACATGATTTAAGCTTGATGAGTTTAACTACAAAGCAGGCAATGCTATAACAAAAATAAATTAAGTTCCTTTCTTGCCACAAAATTATTTTTGGCTGAAGTAGCACATTGTGGCTGTGTCAGCCACAATGTGCTACTTTATCCCATGTGGAATAATGACTGGGAACTGGAATAAAAATAACTTGGATGTAAGAGCTATGGTTATACTATTTAGTTTCAGGATTTGTTTATTATTGTCTTCCTAGTTGTTCTGTAAGGCCTAAAATAATGCATTCAGTATGTCTTCAACCTGGACCAATATTTCAAATCTAGACAACTAAATTAATGTAATGTTCATGTCCTAGAGCTGCTCCACAGTGACTGAATGAATAAATGAATGGAAACACTGGTTTCAAACATGCCTGAATAGAAGGTCATATTTCCACGTAAACGTTCACATATGTTATCATCAACTGTAAACCAAACACTGTATCACCATATATGTGGCAACCTGTGCAGCAGGACTAGATCAGTATGTACTGTAGCAGACTTTTCGCTTTTCACTGGCTCTCAATGGAAGGTGAAACTATCAAATGTGATCAGTGGTTTACTCATGTGTGTCCTTACTTAATGATCTATATTGAGACACATTTCATTGTAATATAACATTTCTTTAGAGCCCCAAGTCACGTTGGTGTCATTTCAAGCTTCTTCACACTTCTTTGCAAAGCAGAGAACAGTGAAATGAATAATAGTCAAAGTAGATCAAAGGATGGTGCTTGCTGGTAAATCTGATTATTCTTGTTTTTAAAGGTTATGAGTGTGCTCCATAATGTTCTTAACTTCAATCCCATTAGCCTGTTACTAAACACGTCTCTTACGCGATAACAAGATGTCAGAAATTCCCTAGATTACTGTTGTGTTCTTAAATTATACGGCACAAACAAATCGATACACCCCGCTGTCTACTGTAGCTTTGTTCGAGTTTTCCAATTGTATACGTAGAAATGAAAAAAGGTCTGATCACAAAGTCTACATTAAGTATAAAGAAAAAGTGTGCTAATCATTTTACATCATAAGCTCTCTTGATAATAATAAATTGTAATGTTGTCAGTCAGCAAACATACATGTGCAGGGGTTGTTGGTTTTGTTTTAATAGTCTTATACAATATGAAGATAATGTATTTGCTGATTATCTTATATGTCTGTGTTATTTCCCCGAAGTGGAGCAAAAATAATTATGTAATGTATATGTAACTCAGATGTATAAGACCTGTGAGCACCAAGATGATTAACTGTCCTGGAACACTGCTGAGACAGTTGGTGCCAGTAAAGAGAGACATAAAAGACCCCCCCCCCTTTAGCAACAGCAGTGGTACAGTCTGGCTTCATCTCAGTGTTTTGGCACTACCTGGACTTTGCTGGAACCACCTCATAGGCCGAGGATAGGGGTGGCGTGGGATCAGGGTTAGAGAGAGATTAACCACATATAAAGCTTCAGTGTAATCCGCGCACTGGAGACAAATTCAGAGCAACAGCTACTCTAAGAACAACATTTTTGCTCACAACTCGCAGTGTTTTGGACATCACAAAGCCAGTTATACTTGGATTGGAAAGTTGACTTCAGGGTAGTCTTCCTCATCATCAGCAACACAAAGGTGTGAAAAGGGAGCAATCATGAAAAAGGGAAAGGTACGTTTTTAACTTTCTTGAATTATAGTTACACTCTTGCTTTGTAAGTGATGTTATGACGCATTGATAAGGATTCATAAATCAATGTAAATTTAGGATATACATGATAGAATAATGGTTTTGAGCTAGGATTGTAGAGATATGGCTCTCCTGTTTCTGATGGCCATCTCTTTTTAATGACATCACAGCCAGACATAAAATCCTCAACCACATTATGACATAAAACAAAAACGGTTTTGTGATTTTTGAATGTGTGTGAAAGAGCTCATTTAATTAACACTGGTTTCTCTGTACGTCAGCTATAGTGTCATCTATGCTGATCTGTGCTGGAGGCCAATCACGTCCATCCTAATCCTTTGACCTAATCAAACACAGAGGCTGTTTTGTAGACAAATCTGTAATAGAAAATTGTCTGCAACCAGCTTTAACCAACAGTCAAATCTAATGTGTCATAGACTGTGCACAGCTAAACAATAGCTGAAAGGAAAATAGTACTGTGTTGGCTTATGTGTGTGAGAGTAAACATGATTTGTTAACAGTGTTGAGAACAGTTTTTTGTGCAAGTGATTAAAAGTTGTAATGACCCTACTAAATTTAATGTGATCCCAGCAGGTGAGTGATGACAATGAGCCACCCAGTTATCAGGAGGCGACTGCAGGTAAAAACTAATGTTCAAGATCCGCCTAGACTTACTACACATATGATTGTTTGAGTCAAAGTACTTGGTGAAAGAAACTAGGACTGACAACATACACACTGGGGGATCTTTTTTTTTCATCATATTTTGATGGCGTATTTTGTTTAATTGCAATTTGTAATCTTAATAATAAATCATCAAATAATGTTGCATCTTCTTCAAGTTTAAAAGTTGTGATTTGACATCACATATGTGTTGAAAAGTACGCATGGTAGTACCAGACCAAATAAAGCTGCCTCCTTCATGGAAAAATTCTGACTTAATTTGTCAGGATAATGCAGCTGTAGCATCATTTTAAGACACCGGCTGTGATTTATCCTCAGTCTCCTTACATGTCTCCTTCCTGCCACTCTCTTTCAGGCTATGGGGACATGGAGGCCCAGTTCGCCTGGGATGACAAGACCATCAGGCGGACCTTCGTCAGGAAGGTACAAATGCGTTACGCGAGACATTTGACGCCGGTACAAAAACAATATCACAGTGACACACCTCCATTGCACTGACACAATGAATGTCTTCCTGCAGGTCTACGCCATTCTCATGGTTCAGCTGCTTGTCACAGTGGGAATTGTTGCTCTCTTCTCATTTTGGTAACTACTCTCGTGTTTCATCTACTATATCTCACTATATACTATTTTACTTTTTTCCCCCCACTTTGATTAAAACATGAATTGAGTCTACTTAATTTTCGTCTCTACAGTGCACCTGTGAGATTTTATATTCAGACTCATCCTGGCTTGTACATGGCATCTTAGTAAGTGAAAACACATCATCACATTTTAGTGTCCCCTTTTTCTGTTACTTTATTTAAGTGTTGAATAATTATTTGCCCTTTTTTGTTGACAGCCTCATGTTCTTTGCCACTTATATTGCGTTGTCCTGCTGTGGAGACCTGCGGTAATATTTCTTCTGCAATATTAATAACAACACAAATATTCATTACACATGCATACTGCTGTGTAAATACATTCGAGAATTTAAGTTGACAAAATGGATTTTCTTTTTTTACTCAAACAGGAGGCAGTTTCCTTGGAATATCATATTGTTAGTTCTCTTTGTGAGTATCCCTCACCATGAAAACAGCATATTCTTGTACACAAAGCTCTATACTCATTCAAAAAGCCTAACTGCGGTAATGTTTCTTTACTTCTTCCCTCAGACTTTGAGCATGGCCTTCATGATGGGATTTGTGTCAAGGTAAATACATACTGTGATGCTGGCATGTGTCTATGTGGGGATCTGACATTGATGTCAACTTATCCGAGTCTTCTAGACTAAAAGACAGTGAATGCAATGCAATGAATGTGACTGCTTTCTCTTCCTGCAGCTTTTATAACACCAAATCAGTGATGCTGTGTCTGGGAATCACGGCTCTAGTGTGTCTTTCTGTCACCATCTTCAGCTTCCAGAGCAAGGTGAGAAGAACTGCTCAACTGCTTTCTTAATCACCCAAACAGGCAGATTTTGATGAAATGGAATAAATCCATGATCCATCTTCCTCGCTCTCTCTCTCTCTCTCCTGTTGCAGATTGATGTCACTTCCTGTCAGGGTGTCCTGTTTTCATTGTGTGTGGCCATGCTTCTCTGTGCCATCACCATCTCTATTGTTGTCCCTTTCGGATACGTAAGTTCCTCCTCCAGCGGGGCCAACACGATCCACACCTTTCTAGAAGATGTCTAAAATAGCTGTGATTAATGATGAGTTAAAGTTGCAGGTTAATGCCTCAGGTGCTGATGGTGTATTTGGGTGTGGGAAGGGATTAGCCTCACAGATAATCTAGCAAAGCACTTAGCATCCTGCTATCCTTCTTAGCAGGGTTTTGTAATGCATTTTTGTCTTGCTCCACAGGTTCCGTGGCTACATGCCACTTATGCTGTAGTAGGAGCCATTCTCTTCACTATGGTGAGAATCTGATCCTTCATCAAATACTTCATCACATCAAATATTGTTCTGCTGAAGTTTTTTTGTTTGTTTTTGTTGCTCATTACCTCTCCTTGTTGTCTCCTTCTGTCTCTCCTTCTGCCACAGTTCCTGGCGTTTGACACTCAGTTGCTTTTAGGGAACAAGCGCTATTCCATAAGTCCAGAGGAATATATTTTTGCCACCCTCAGCCTCTACCTGGACATTATCTACCTGTTCAGCTTCCTGCTACAAATCATAGGAGGAGGCCACGAGTAATCTCCTCCACTTTTCCCTGTATGCTCTATAGCTGTCTCTCAGCTGCACTATTTGAACTCTCACCAAACTCAATAACCCACTTGGATTTATTACCCTCATGGACCATATGACGTCAGGGCTATGCGGGTTTTGAATTAATCACTATGTTATAGTTTTTTTTCCATTTTTATTTTTTTTGTACTTGCATCAAAACTTGTTCTCTGCTTTTGGTTCTGTAACCTTGTCTATACAAACCCGCCTGATACCTTACCCGAGTTGTTCACTGTACTCTGGCCATTCTGGTTGATCTGTTTTTGTATCCTTCTGGGGTCCACTGTCACCCCTCCATCCTACAGTGGTGTGTCGATCGGCTCATAAGTGGATAAAACATCAAATCCACAGTTGAATATATTCAGGTTTTCCCTGCTGCATTAATGTCCACAATGTTCATATATTTAGCACTTGAAGCAGTTCAGCATATTTGATGAAGCTGATCTACTTGCATGATTCTTGCACTTCTTGGTTTGTATCCACATGGCTGAATTCACAGATTGTAAGTTGTTTTGGATCAAATCATCAGTTTAATAAATGTACTGTAATGTAATCCATCAATGATCCAAAAAAGGAAAGATTCAGAAAATCTTTTCAAGTTCAGCAGGGTTTAGTTTGCTTTAATAACCATGTACAGCATATAGCGTTTTATACTTGTTTCTAATGCATACCATCATAGAAGACAAGTTTAATGTTTTACTGTATGTGTGTGAGATATTTTCATAGTAACACGTCAGTTGTCTGTTTTCTGGGGAAATACTCTATGAGGATTTCAGCTAACATCAAGACTTTTGAAGCCAAGATACAACCAACCACAAAGGGAAAATGTGTCTGTAGCAGAATACATACTTTACCAACATCCTTTAGTTATTAGATATCAGTTGCAATTTATATTGTAACTTTAATGTGGCCTTTGGGATAGAAAATTATTATTATTAGAAATGTTTAACTGTATAGAATATAAACACACATCTTAATATATATTTTTTCTAAAGACAATGAGCTGTGTCCATTTGAATGTGGTATTACTAAAATAAAACTGACACGTGGAAAGTAATGTTTGATCATTATGATGAAGTATGAAGGCATTCAATCATTTCTTTACAGCTGTTCCACTCCAGATGTGCTTACAGAACAACTTTTAAACTTTGTGAACAGATGTGAAGCATGTAACCCAGTCAGCTGTGTTGCCTCGCAGGTCCTGGGTGTCACAACTCCACCCAGTTGCTAGTAATGTTGCTGCTCTGTCTCTCTCATCCTGTTGCAGATGTAGCCTAATCCCTCCTGCCCTCCTATTACCTCATTCTGCCATTCACCTCACCTTGGCTTCCCTGCCCATCTCCTCATTTCATCCCATTCCCTCATTACATTCTTAGTGTTTGTGTGTGTACACACACACACACACACACACACACACACACACACACACACACACACACACACACACACACACACACACACACACACACACACAACCATGTCTCCTCACTCTCTGCCAGATCATGTAGTGTGTTTTGGATTCCCTTGCCTGCCCCCTGTTGGATTTGTTTGCCTGTGCTGCCTGGTCTCCTGGTTTTGACTCTTGCCCACCTCTTTTAGTAAACTGAACTTCCCTTTTGTCTCCGATTACTCTCTGTATTGTGCTTTTGGATCCTAGTCTGCCATGTATCCCAAGATATTAACACTGAGCTTGAATCCACAAGACACAAGTGATAACTCAGCTTTGAAATACTGACCACCAAAAACTGATACAAATGTACTCATAGTTATGTTGACTCCTACCAGCACGGTAATTATCAATACAGCTGAAGCACAGCAGCGGTAACAACCCATCTGCTGTCAACAATACAGCCCCTCTAACCTGAAAGTTACAGAGTTCACCCAATCATTGAAACAAAGCTTTTATTAAAAAAAGAAAAACTGACATATTCAAAGAGAAAACCAAGAAAGAAGAAAAATTTTATCTCAATCAATAAAAAAACACAAGTTACAGACAATTTAGCAACTCTGGCACAGGAAGACAAAAGTAGCCAAGTGGCTTTGCAAAATAACCAAATATCAAAACCTCTTTCCTCTAACAAAACTGTACAAAATGAGTTCTTGTATAAATAAGAAAACTGTTCACAAGCAGGGAGTGAGATGAGCCCGGTGAATTTTCTAAATGTCTGGGATTTACACAAACTTGGTTCATACAGTGTGGAGCAACAAGGTGTGTTTTGACTATTCCACATTAAAAAAATGTCACCTTAAGACATCATTTCTGAGTTTTAATGTAAAACACAACTACTTTAATCGCCCATTAGCAAACTAACAGTATATAATAGTAAACTAATTTCTCTATATCATTAAGTTATTGAAAATTAAACAGAATAGTATGAGATCTGTATTAATAAAATTAACATAAAAGGGCACATTTTGAAAATCCAGACTGGGCAACATCTAACCACCTGTTTGGAAATCCTGTTTTAGCAGCAAAACATTTTAAAGCTATGAAATAAGCCATCAGATCTACATTAGGATGGACAAAAAAGAGCATTTTCAAATTGGTGTGGACAAAAAACAATAAGTGCAAGGAGATTTTTTTTCTTTGAAATATTGTGTGCTGTATAGAGCACACCGTTAATTAGTGTTCCTAGAATTTAAATGTAACTTAATGTAACTTCTGTATTTCTCTACCTGGACCATATTTCCCAATGTTTTTGTATCTATGTGACTATTGGGGACAAAATCTCTTGGAATTAGTCCAGTTTTGATCAAGTGTGCTTTGACAGGTTAGAATTGCCCGCAAGGATACTGGATCACTTTCAAAAAGGTTGAAAAATCCTGAAGTTTCCCTTTAAGGTTCTATAATTTTAATGATGCTAATAATTTTTTGAGCATCATGATTTCCTGTAATAAAAATTCTTTGTAATTTTTTTTGAAATAAATAAAAACACTGCGTTGTAACAAGTGGTCATTTCATAGTTCCAAAATCCTGTTTTTGTATTAAAAGTGATGGCTAATACATGGAATATCATTTCTTTGAACATATAAACAATATCCATGACATTTTCCTTCATGGTGCACTGAATCTGAAAACTTGCAAGTCACTGTGTTATCTGAACAGGATATACATCATAAAAAATAAGAAATAAAAACACACAAGAAGAAACAAACCAGTTGGTGTAAAGAGCAAGTGGAAGGAAAGAAAAAGACTATTTACAAAATTAGCTCTCGTGTCTAAAAACTCTCGCCATCATAAAGGCTCTGTACGCCTTGTGGGTGTCTGCAGAGGCCAATAAAGTCCATAATGAGTCTGTTTACACCCACTCAAACACGCCATTATAATATGCTGAGGGCAAACTCAGTTTAAGCAACACATGTAATCAAAAGCAGACCATTTCTCGAGTTGGTCATTTTAAAAAATCAGCTGAAATATTTTTACTTGTGTACTTCACTGCATGATGGATACAGTAATGCCAAAAACATTCTCACAAAGCCTTAAATCATAGTCATATTATATATGGAATATTGTTAGCATGTTGCCACGCTTATTGCGATCTTTCTCTTTCTGAATCTATCAGAACAAGACTAAAAGGCATTTTATCCAGCTACACATAACAGATGATCATCTACGGGTGAGAGCAGTTTGTCTGTGACAGAGAGCTAAAAGACGAGTGGACACAACATCTTTGGTTGCGGAAATGAACAACAGAAACACAGCAAAAAGTGTGACATGAAAAAACGTGAAGACGAAACGAGAGTTCAAAACAGAACCATCAAACTGTGAGCGTTGAGAAAGACGTTATCACACTGTGTTTTTCACTGGATTCAAATATGGATGGTTGAGGAGCAGGAAGGGAAGCGTCTCATGGAAACCTACAGCTAACTCCACCGACATGACGACTACCTCTGGTCTGTTGCCATTTCTGCAGTATATACAACTTAGCGTCAATCCTGTGAGAGATCAGGCAGTTGATCCAGAGGAAAACATTAAGGCTTAGCTAAAAATAGTTTTTGCAGAATTTTTGGATCACTCACAAATCCATTCAGACTTGCTGTCTCACTAAAGGCTGTAAGGATCATCTTTAATGGCACTTCCATGGTCTAGTGAGCAGTCCTTTGTTAAACCATGATTTCTATTATCTACATATCTACAGTTTTTGATGTCTGTATAAATTAAAGTTCAACATATTTGGATGTGGTGACATGAGCTCCATGCAACATGACTGAAACACGGTTCTTGTGTGTAGGAAGCCTTCTCTAGTGTGTATAAATCTTCTGGATCAGCACTAAATGAAGTCATTGTTTGGTTCAGCTCTCCACTCCACTGAAAGGCTTTTCTACAAACAGGCCCATTATGAGGACAGGCGACAAAAGGGTTTGGAACGGAGATTTGTGTAAAAACAAAACAAGAGAAAAGTTGATGTGCACCAAAAAATAACAACAACAACAACAACAACAACAAAACAGCAATCCCTATGCAGAGAAAAACATCTACTCTCTATAAAAAGCTAAACTCTACAGCTAAAATCGAATCTACTTAAAAGATGAATTCAACAAAAATAAGGCAAATTAGCTCAAAGGTTTTCAAGTGACAGACAAAAGAAAAAAAACTGAAAACATTTAACTTTCTACACACAAAAATTCACTGACAGAGAATCAAACTCAGGTGACAACAGCAGCATTGACTTACAGCTCCCTTTCCTTTCAAACGAATTATTCTCAGGGATGGTGTTAGTCATCTATCTGATTTCCCTCATTGCTTTTAAACTATATCTTAATTTAGTAACTGCATCGCTCTTTGTACACATAATCTTTCAGTAATCTAACTGCTCAAGATCTAACGCATGTTCACTTCATCCCTACGCCAGAGGGTGAATTTAATGATACCTGAAGGTTTGTCACAACAAAACCGCTTAAAACCACTTCTCATAGACACCAATGTAACACGGGGTCACACTAAAACACAACTGATGTTAGCATGAACAGGTGTCTGTCTGATGTCTTTTTTGATGGTGGGTATAGGATGTAACCTGAAGTGAAAGTCACCCCACCATCTGGATAGGATCATTTCCATGAGTCAACTATTAGAGCTCACCATTAATGTGTGGGGTAAAGATCCATTTCATCGTCTTTATAAGCTACAGTATTAAATAACTTTTTCTATAAATGTTTCAATGGTCAAAAACTCTCTACAAAATAGAACTATAATTCAAATATAAATAAAAATAATTGATTGTCTTTTGTTAACTTATGGAAGAATGGTTTTAAGTTAAAAAAAATTTTGACTAAATTATAAACTATGTTACTATCATCTGTGCGTGAATAGAAATCTCTGCAGCAGTTACAGGAAGAAGTAGCTTTAAACGGTTTGCCTCCCACGGTTACAATGACTCCACACATCAGACCAGCAAAAGTGTTTTTAAATCTGTACAAAGTGTTGTCCCTGCTGCTGCTAACAGAATGTCAATCAACATCAGGAAATAAAAATAAAAGTTTGCATATTTTACAAAAAAAAAAAAAAGACACATTGTGTTTCAACTCTTCCTTGAATCACCCTGAAACATCCAGAATGCTTTTCTCTTTTAAAAATAAGAATTTTTTTATATTACGCACACAAAAATAATGCTCTGTGTCTTTTCCTCCTCTCTTAAATTTTTTTGTGTTTCTTTTTTTAAAACTTCTTATGTTTCCTTTTTTTCAGTTATCAAAATAGATAAAAGCTTCTGTGAAGAAGATTCCCACCTTTGGTTGATCGACTCTTGAGGAAGTGAGCAGGAAAGTCCAATGATGTGAGTGTTGTCCTTTTTCTTAAAAAAAAAAACAACAGACTTACTCACACAAACACACACACACACAAACACACACACGCACACACACGCACACACACGCACACACATGTTCCTTTTGTTATCCATGTTCAAGTCCAGGTGCTTGGTGATGGTATGGAGCACAGTTCTCTTCCAGCTGAATCCTGTTTGGTTGGATTCATCTCGTGCCCTCGCCCCCACCCTGCTGGGAGCTGTGAAACACACACAACTCAGTACTGATACGCACTGAACCGGCTCAACCTTCTTTCTTGCACACATACAGAAATCATTTCTAGCAAAAAATGATTCTCTGAAATTGTTCAATCTTAAAATGGCTAAATAACCAATTAAGAATAGAAAAGATCTTTATTATGTTAAAAATCTGATCAGCAGCTCTTCAGCAGTGTGCAGCATAAACACAAAATAGATAAATAAATAAGGTAAAACGATAAAAAACTAGACAGAATGGCTTAAAATAGTGCTGTTTCAAAAACTGTTGTCCCCATTGGTCACTTAGATGCAAAAGCATGTGAAAGTAGGGTCCAGGTTGAAAAATATCAAAATTGCTTAAAGTTTTGTATGTTCGTTTAGTCGCCATTTTGATTTTCTGAAACAGCAGCATAGGAATGCAATGCTGCTTGTGTAAGTCCTATCTGTCTGAGCTCAGGAGAGGACTGCACATCTCATAAACATGCCCCTTGCCTCAAATGATGCTAGAACCCCTGTCCAATCATCCCTCTACGTTTTAATTGAAATGTCCCAATCAGACCAGTATGTCCTATCCTAAATTGTTGCATGAAAATGTGTCTGAGTAATTTGTTTTAAATATTTACCAATATCAGTGTTATTTAATAATAGTAATTGCAGCATATATTCCTCTGAGCCCTGCTGATAGTGACCTTGCAGTTTAGACATTGCACAATGTGCATAGTGCACAGAGCAGAGACACTTTCACTGTCCTACCTTAGCTTTACTTGGTGTGTTGGTACGAGTAGTTTGTGTGTTCTGCAGGAGTTTCCATGCCAACCTGTTGCTGTTGACCACCATTCTCCTACAAAAGAGAGGACAAGTTATTTAGGAATGAATCTACTTGATAATTAATGACAATGTGTGAAAATTAGACAGATTTTATTAAAGATAAAAAGACGACGATGGCCTGTATTTTCCCACTGCTCTACCCACCAAATCAAAGATATTATCTGCCTTTGAGTGAACAAACCAAAAAACAGCAGTCAGATTTTACAGATGTTTACTAAAAGCCAGTGCACACTATGGGACTTATTTGCTAAGAGGCATGCCTGACATTTACCTTGCACTATAAATTAAGGAATGGTTGAGGTTCATCGACCCAATTCTACCTTCATACCCTTCACTCTACTCCTGCCTCTCCTCTCATACCTCCCACTTGATCTCATCTATCCAATCACAGCTGGAGTTACTGGCTTACTGCTGTGCCTCTTCCCATTCATAAACCTGCACTTTTTTCCCCTTAATCACTGTCTTGGTCTTCTTGCAGACTCCACTATCACTGAACTCCACCTTACAAAAAATGACTCAAGACTCCCCGTAGGCTCAGACGGCCTCCTGCAGGGCACTCAGCCAGGATCTGCTACAGCACTGGAGCACACACACTGTGGAGTCTGCGCCAAACGTCTCCATAAAAAGATTCTCACTCTCATTCTTGAGTGGAAAAGGCTCTTCCAGTTGTATAATGGATGAGCTAATACAGAGCCAGACTGTGGAGGTAAAATGTATTTATACATTCATTAAGTAATAAACTGTTATCATAAATTAGTCAAGGAGAAAGACAGAAATGCATTCTTTGCACAATGTTTTTTCTGAAAGCAGGTGCTAAAGCACAATGTAAAAGTATAACTTTTTTTAAACATGTAAATAGTTGGAATAAGATTATTTGAATGTTTTCTGAGAGCAATTACAGTAAAAAAAAAAGATTAAAATTTCACAAACAAAAAGGAGCATGCTATCGTAGGCTTACGCTACATCATTCACTTATTAGGTCTGAATTGTGCTAGCAAGAATTATTTGCTAAACATTTGTTATCACCTAAAGCTCAGCTTTCATGTGGTTGCCACAGATATAGAACCTTTGATTGAAAGCTGCATTAACTGCCCTTTTAGACTAAAGCTGATGATACACAGAGCAACTTTTACAGCAATCATGCAGGGCAACGTCACCATCAATGGTAATGTGTAAAGATTACTACCGTGATCCCCTTCCCCCACCACTACGCCACCCGCCTTGCACCACCGCCAAACGTTCAAAACATAGTCAGACTTGTCACTAGCAAGATTGCCCAGCAACATTGCTCAAAAAGTTGCCCAGTGTATCATCAGCTTAAAACTGTCAATAACAAAAAAAAAAGGAATTTTAGTGGTGTCAGTCAAAAAGCACTGAAATCCAGCAAATATGATCCAGTTCTGAATCTGAGGTTTACTTACAGATAAAGTGTGAGGCCATCAACTTATCAACAATAACAGAAAAAGAGAAACTATGTAATAATTTTAAATCTGTCTAAGTCAGTCACATCACGTTTCTGCAAAGACAAATTCAGTAATGACATGTCCCCTGCTTGTCCGATGTTTTGGTTTCATCTTTCCAAAATAGGACATAAATCAATAGTATTTTTACACCACAGCACTTTCATGACCTGAAAAAAGACAAAATCTATGATGGCACATAATTTTTTTGTATTTATAGAATACAGAAATCTTCAAAGCCACTACGCCTGCTTCTATCTGGCATATAACAACACACACACCTTTACATGGACACCAGCTCAGTACCTTTCAAAAATCAGCTGCCCCTACTTTGGGGCCTTAGCTCTGCCACTCCCTAAAATATATACAAATAAGACCTGTCGTCCTGAAAGCATTGTTTTTAAAGCACACAGACGCGTCAAGTTTTAGTAAATACGTCCCTATGAGAGTAGTTATTAGTCACCCACTTATATTAAATGTTAAGCAGCTGAGGTTGAGGCTAGCTTCATACCTCTACTGGGACACTGGAGGGAGGCACTGGGGTGTACTGGGGGATGTAGGTCCCCTGCATAGTTGTGTTGGCCGGAATATACTGTAGGGAAGGCAGAGAGGAAAACAAAACTTATGTGTAGTATTTGACATGAATAATTCATCTCAGGACAGTTAGCTATGGGGACAATTTTCTGCATTTTCTGCATGTGCGTGTATGCGTGTGATTGGTACTGACTGTGCCCGTGCTGCCCAGGGACATGTGGTTTAGCTGCTGGGTGAGAGGCCCCATCATGGACGTGGGCTGGATGGACATGGCATGATCCATAGTTGGAGTAAGAACAGTACCCTGTGAATGCACAGAAACACACACAAACAACCTCTATCATTAATGGAACCACTAACCACCTCTCATGTTAGTTGAGCACTTAGATTTCAATCCGTCTCAAATGCTTCTCAGTTGCGTTTAAAGCTCTTAGTTTGTTTGTTTTTTTGCTACCGGATAGCTATCTGATCCACCCAAGGCACATAAAGTGACTAAGTATAAATGGAGTATATGAGGGGAAGCGAAGATGGTGAAGGAGGGATACTCACAGCTGGCTGCATGAGGTATGACTGATGGTGCATCCAGGATGGGCTGTGTACCTATAGATCAGGAGACACATCATGAAACTCACTTGTTCATCTGTTGCCACAGTCCCATCAGAGCCATTATTATGTAAGCTTGCAGAGAAAAGCCATGAGAATGAGATTGTAAGGCCCCTTGAGGCAAATTGTGATTTGTAATATTGGGCTATATAAATAAAATTGACTTGAGAAGAGGTAGAACCTGCAGAAATTCCTCCATGAGTGTCTGTTAACTTGCATAAAATGGACATAATGAGGGGATTGGCCCAGAAAAATGAGATTAAGACATAAATATAAAAATAAAAAGTCAGTATGGCTATTAAAGAAATTAATTTGGATTATAAATACAATGAAATGTCCCACCTGGTAGGATGAGACAGGAGAATGCATGTAGGGTGAGAGGGAAGTCTGGGCAATCATTCGGTTTGGGGCCAGACCGTAGTGTGAAGAGTAGAAGCTGGCGAACAGACATAGCAAAGTGAGAAGAAACCACGCAACACCATGTCAACAAGCCTCCAACAAGTCTCCAACTAAACAAACAACATCTCTGTGTTCCTGCAATGCCCAGCAGAGGGCAGCATTTAATAGAGTTTGAGTACTACACTTATTTTCCTGGAGGGTTGGGACTGTTTTCAGTCACTTCATGCATACCACTCACCCATTTTGTAAGGCTGTGGGGTCATACGCAAGCGTCATTCCTCCCTGGGAAAACAATACACAGGATTCAGAACCAGTGAGGTCATGCAAACACGGCCAAAACAGCCAGCTAGCACACAGCGAGAATGACCAACTTCAAAGCGTTTTAACGCGTTCTTGCTTTAATTTCCAACAGAAATGCAACACACAAGCACAGGAAGTGAAGTTCACTTTAAGAATCATGAGTTAGAAGTGGCAGCCTCACCGCGTCACCGTCTCTAGTCCAGGGCCTTCCATTTTGGAGGTACTTCCCCTGGTTCTGCCTCTTCTTCTGACCTCCGTCCGCAAACTTACATAATAAGGGCTCTGTGGGCACTGCGAAAGCAAGACATGAAACAAGAGAGTGAATTCAGTGTTCACAGCAAGGAACAAGAACACTAAGCACTGGCACCAACAACAACAATATCAGATTACTATAAAACAAAACAAACATTCCACGTACCAGGCACTCCCGGTGGAGTCTTGATGAATTTCCCATTGAAATGCTGGATTATGGCCTCGCACTTCTCAGTTGACTCCATTCTGAAATACAGTCAGGGTCAAATTTACTACATGAGCCAGAATTGCATAGACTTATCTATGGTACAACCTGTGCTCAAGTCACCATCATACACCACCATAAAGGAATGTATTATGTCTTGAGTCTGACCTGGCAAATCCCACGCCCCGGCTGGTCCCGTTAGCGTCTCGGAGGATGCGTGTGGAAATGACCTGGCCAAAGGACTTGAGCATGCTCTCCAGCTCTTGCTCATCCATTGACACTGGCAGGTTGGAGATGTAGAGGTTGGTGGGGTCCTGCTCTTGTTGCTGTACAGTTAGAGGACAGGTAAATCAGTTCGTATACAGATCCTCTTATTTTTTACCTAAATGAAGCATGATTCTTTTCATTTCATTGCTTCAGGTATCTCACTGGAGGATATGAGGCCAACGCAATATATATTTTAGCACAACACAAACATCCTGTATTTGCATTGGGCAAATGCAAAATTTCTTGTCACTTTCAAAATCTTTTCACACAGCAGATATTCCTGTGTAGGCAGTAGTGTGAGCTGTATTTCCATCAACACCTGCCATCACTCTTTGCAGATTAATGCTTCGTCATATCCGTGCACCATGTCAAGCCTCAATTTGTGCTAAGACCCGATACAAATAAAATGTTTTTAAGCAATTAGACCAATAAATTGAAACCCTGAATAATTTGTCATCCATGTGGCGCCTGTGTCATTGCTTAAACTAAGGCAAAAATCCAAATGCACACAAAAACATACAAACACATGCAAATATGAATTTGCCTGCTAAGATAAAGTCACACAGTTTGGAGGGATGTTGTCTAATTAAGAGATCTTGATAGCTGCACATAAATGAAAGAGGAGAGATTATTCAGAAGCTTATTTTGTGGCACCAGCTTGAAAGTGAAACCTTGTGTGACTGTGCAGAAGCAGACAGGAAGTCAGGCATGAAGCTAAAGAGTACAGAGAGCAACAGAAGCCTGGCAACCGGGAGAGAAGAGGCTGGGCTAAAAAGAGGGGAAGGGAAACAGAGAGTGGATAGGGCGGAGGGACGGTGGGAGAAATGAGTATCTTAAAATGCTGAGATTTTGTACAGGAGAGAACTGAAAAGATAGGAAGTAGTGGGAGTCTTGGGTGATTTGGGTAATGAAAGAGGAGGATGACAGAAAAGAGCAAAGAAAGGAAAGAGAGTGAATGAGTGCCTGCTGATTAACAGGCTCTTCTCTTTCATCGAAATATTGTTTATCTCTATCATGTTCCATTTTGTGCCCTCTTCCTAACACTTACAGCTATCAGATAGCTCTGCAACCCACACATAATACACTTTTCAATTGAAAATTGCACAATAATTCAAGGGATAATCATCTGAACTAGAGTGACCCAAGCACCAAACAGGAGAGGACAGCCAGGATCCAGATGCTAGTGCAGGTGGGTGCGGGAGTTCAGCCAGATTTGGCGGGGGCGAGACGGTGAGTCTGATGATCCAACAATAAAGATTGAGGATTTTTATGGTATTAAAGTGTGTCAACAGCTATCGAAAATGAAGATGTACTGCCTATACGAGTAGCCTGTGTTCTCAGACGTTAGCCACCTGGCAAAGAGGTAACCTATTTTCTTATAGTCGTCACTCTGGGTGCGGCAATATGACCATTATGTAACACAGTGGCACACAGCAGACGAGACTAATGGAGTTCAAGGCTCAATGACAAAGTAACAAAGAAAAAAGCATCCCTTTTTAACCTTCTATTTACCCTTTACATCTGCCAGTACACACAATATCCCATTTCATATTCATTGTCAGTTGTAGATATGAAAAGGCTGTTGGACACAGGCCAGGCACATGCGAACGGGATTTGCTGAGGCATCACAGTGCATTTTTTTGTGCGTGCCAGACCCTAGGTGAGCCATGTCTGTTGAGGTGTGTCTCTGTGTGCTTGCCGGATTTGCCTGCTTGTGTGTCGAGCAGCACATGCGAGCTGACGTCTGAGTTTGAACAGGGAGGTGCTGAGAAGTAAGAAGCGATCTATTTTTAACTCTCCCATGGTTCCCCTGTCCCTATGCATGCAGCTTCTCTGGGCACGCAGACAGGGGCCAGGGTGGCCTGTTCAGAGACTGAGCACACTGAGGACAGCAAGCGGAAGGTGTGGCTCATTCTGTTTGTGAACAACACTCTGCAGCAGCCATGGTGAAGGCGCGAACAGGTGAAGTTGCACTTAAGAGTTTGATATTAAACTGATTTTAGACTACTGCTTGTTTTTCCCAACCTGAGGTAACCCAGTGACTGTACCAGCTGTGTATATTTAGGATTTTATAGTGGTTATCAACACCTCTGACTGAGCACATGTTGTCTGGATGAGTCAAGTCTTGGTGTCCAGTTGCACTTGTCGGGTTTTGAGATACACAGGATTGTGTGGCAATGTTAGAGAGGAGTTGCAATGAACTTAGACTCCGGGTTTAGTTGCACTAGACTGGTTCACGTCAGCTGGCAGCGTGGATCTGTTACAGTCATCCAGGGTTGGGCTGAGGGAGACCCTGGTGTTACATTGCAGTGGGTCTGTTTGGGTACAGGACAAGAAGGAGGGGGCAGGGACACTGGGGTGGAGTGTATTAAGTGCTGGTGTCAGCCCCAGGCCTGGGCCCAGACGATGGACAATGCCAGCCCATTGTGCCTGTCCCATTGACAGTGGGTGTAGTGGCACCCTCCCCTGGGTTCCCTCAATGGGGAGCCTGAGAGCGAGAGGGATCAGCTTAATGGGCCGACAAGAGTTGCTTTGACTGCAGACACTTGGACAAAGAGGGCAGAACAAGCGCTACAACAGGAGCAGGTTAGCAACATACACAAGCACAGAGACGAGGGCGTGAAGGGAATGGAGAGAGAAGGTGGTGAGGAGGGCCGTGAAGAAAGAGGAGACAAAATGAGGATGAAAGGGAAGGCAGTAAAGGATTAACGCGAGTGGTAAAATAACAAAAAGATTAAAACAAGGGAGCCATTTTGCTTATAGCAGTTATCCTTCTTACAACTGTCCATTTTTGGTTCAGCCAATAAAGTATGATGGAACAGACGCCTCCCTATAAACCTTTATCTTGAACCCTTGCCAATCAAAGGGTGAGTGTGTGCTTGTGGAGAAAGGGACTATGGCTTATGGTAGTTAAAGTTTAGCAGGCTCCATAACGATCAATACATTTTGGAGAGAGGCACATGAGGTGAACCTGGGACATTTAATCAAATGGTCATTGGTGAATTTGGGGGTAAAAGAAGTGGTGATTCTATAAGCTGATCAAGAGGTCGCTAATTCTTACTTTGGCCATCTGAGCCTGGACCCCACTGGACTTCAGAGCTGTAACAGCTTTCTGTGCTGCTGCTGGACTGTCAAAGTCCACAAAGCCATACCCTGCCAAACAGACAAATACATATTAAAGTCACAGTGATGTTATTTAGTTTTGAAGTGCTTTCCTGCTGAGAGTTATATAAGAAGATCAATACCACTCTCATATCTGTCGGTTGAAAATTAAGCTAAAGCCAGGTGACAATTAGCTTAGATTAGCATGAGACATTATTATGCTAAGCTCAGCGTCTCATGGGTGTGGCTTTCATATTTAGCAGATGGTCTTTAGAGTCATACCGATCTTCTGATCCAAATATCAACAAATAAATGAGTGCTTTTCCCAATATGCTGCAATGATCCATTAACCACAACAGTCCAAACCAATGAAATAAGTGAAGGCAACAGTGATTGAAAAGTCATAATGCCAACTTTCAATTTTATTTAAAAGAACACAACTTTAAAACGACACAACTCACCTTTACATTTGTTGGTTGTTTTATCCAAGATGGCCTTGGTGGACACAATCTTGCCATACCTTCAGTGAGAGAAAAGAATACAGAAAACTGGATCAATGACAGATGAGGTAACTATGGGGCGATGACAGGAATCTGCTTCTACCGTATGCATGCCAATCCTGTCACACTTCCTCAGGCTGCATTACGGGCGTAAATATGAATGCAAACTCCTTCGTGCAATCAATTGTGTCAATCAAGTGTCACAGAAAACTCTGTCTGCCTCCACCCTTCTGTCTGCCGGTGGAGGCTGTAACAGTAACTCTGTTCCCTGGCGTTGGTTTCGACAGACAGAAGACAGCACCGCAGGGCCAAAAACAATTTGTTCCAGGCCTGTCTTTACAAACACACACCTCATTCCTAAATCCAGCTCTGCTATCGGATATTTTTACTTCAAATAAAGCTTTAAAGTGCTGTCAGGAGCAGTGTCTGACTCACAAATACAAATATTGGCTTTCAAGGGAATTTATTGTATGCTCGATCCATTTCACTACATACAAAAGAAGACATATGGTCTATGAAACATAAGCCAGTGTCCCAACCTGTTATTTCAGTCCACTGACATGATAAAGGTCAATCAGCAAAAGAGGACAATTAATGCACGGATAGAGCATCATAAAACACCCATGGTAATAAAATATCACTTTTAAAGCAGTACATGAGAAGAGTTACATAACATGTGGCGACTAATGGAATGCACTGTTATAAGACATTAGCACTACAGTATAATAGACCTGTCCTTGTCTAGTGAATTTAGCCAGTGAGGGAGGCTGGTGTTCCTCTGTTTGGGCGACATGGTGTCTGGGCGGAATGTACACTGTAACCTGATGCTTCACCCCTCCGGTTCGCCTTCCTTCCCACCACGTCCCTCTCCTTGTCTCTGTTTTTCCACCCTCACATCGCAGTGCGCTGCTGGGTCCTATAGTCCCACCTAGTTTCAGTGGACATTTACCCAGATGACTCAGATCTGACTAGACGGCCACAGCAGAGGCCTGTGTCACGACGGACACCGGAGAAAGTATTTATGCTAAAAGGTTGTGGCCTTACCTTCTCCAAGTTTTTAAAATGATCATCCAGGACAGTAGCAGATTCACATGTGAACAAGCTTTATGTCTCCACTTCAGCTGCCATGAATAGTGTTACCTTATAATGTCACAATTCAACTCATTTTAAGCTGCGAAAATACACATGAGCAGGAGTCACTGATCTTGATTTTTGTAAATTATGGCATTAAGGATAGAGTCAATTTGCAGGAAACTTCCTCACTGCAGAAATTAATAATTTATCATCCGTCGCCAAATAGCCAGATGACCTTTGCATAGGCTATGTTTATAGTTTCCCACTGCCATCTAACAGCTGTAAAGTGGTCATTAGGCATGAATATATATACACAAGCTTGATATTAATTTAACCCATTAAATTCTAACTTAAAGTTTACATTCCCTTTAGCCATATGTCTGCTTCTCAGAGCACAAATGTAGAGACATTTTCAAAATCAATCAGGCACACATACTGTTGATGAAAGATTTGTAGTTAAAACAAATAAATATGGTATTCACATACGTGGGGCTCAAATGGATGAACCATAGAAAAAGAAGTTCTTCTTAACCGATATTAGGCATATATTAAGTGAAACTGATTTGCACAACTCAACTTGTTTCAGTAGCTAGCAGAGCATTATCAGGAGCAATGTCTTTTCACTAATATTAAGCCTCAGAATGCATTATTTTGGAAGACCTATTACTGAACACACACACACACACACACACACACACACACACACACACACACACACACACACACACACACACACACACACACACACACACACACACAGCAGCAGCAGCACTCTAGGACACATTTTTAAGCCATTTTCGTCCTTTTGTGGGGACAGTACTCCTTTGAGACCTTATTTTAAATTTAGTCTAATGCAAAATTGGCTGGAGAAAAAAACCCTGCACAGGTTTGGGTTTTACAAGCTCAGTACAAGCTGATGATGACTGAATATGTACACAAACGCTGTGGGTTTAAACCCACTCTTATTATTTTAGTTTTTTTCCTTATTTTGTTACAGCCCAATATTCAAACTATAAATACATATAATAATAATTTAATATAATTGTAAAATATCTTGTCAAAACCAAAATTAAGGCCATAAATGTATATCAAACTAAAGTTTGGTCCGCAATTATACATTACATCTCACTTATCTAGAAACCAAAGATCTTGGACAGTTGAGATGCCGGTGTTCTTCCTCTGGCCATTGAGGTTGGCAGATTCAAAAATATATTTCACGAGAAAAATAGATAGTTCGAGCTGTGTGATTTTGGAGAAGTGGAAAGTGAGTCCCATTCTCTTTTGTACTGATGATTTAGGTGTGTACAGCACAAATCTACCAAAATATTCTGGTGTGCAGATGATCAAAACGTGGATTTAGAATTGAATTTAAATGAAAAAGTTCTGTAACTTCTTCTCAAATGCTTGGAATACTTAGTAGTAGTATTGTTCTGGACCGGGCTTAGGTGAATTTGTCTTGTGGCTAATAATAAAAAATAAGAACAAATGAAATGAACAGTAACTCTCATGTTTTTCCCTGCTGGCTCTGATTTTCCTGATTTCAAGCTCATACCACCAGAACAAAAATCAATGAAATCCTACAGATCAGTCTGAGTTTTAATTAGAGTTATGGGTAAGAAAAACAAAAGCTGTGTTTTGTGTTTTCCATAACAGAGATGCCAGGAGAGTTCAAAGGTCTGAAGGCAGTGACTATGTGACCCTCCGCTTACCTCAGCCCCTCTGCAGCAGAACAGCAGCCGACCACACTGTAGAGGCCAAAGGGACTTAAAAGACAGCTCTGACCCATATACAGCTGTCTGACATTCTTTCCCAGCAGGCCAGGCTACTCTTTTCCCTCTCATTTAAGTTTCCCCTTCAACGGTAGCCCTCCCACCCAACCCTACACCCTCTGTCCTCGCTCCACTTCTCCACCCACCGACCCCACAATGAATTCTCTGTCAAATCCCTTGCTTTATTAAGTCCCTGTGTTTGACATACCAACCGCAGATTTCACATTTTCTTTGATTGTTCCAGCTTTGATAGTGTGTACAGCACAACCCACACTCAAATATTAACATGACTATCAGATACGAGCCGCGTAAATACGTTCTGTGTTTGCGAGGCTTCTACATGCAGGTTAAGAAGGGTTCGAATGCAGAGTGTGACACAAATATTACAGAGGGAGGGGCTGTGGTACACAAGTCAGGTTTAATAGCAGAGGCCAGTACTTGTTCAGTAAGGCATAGGATTACTGTGAATGACCCGTGGAAATGACGGATGTACGGTTAAAGTTCACAGATCACTTCTGTGACGTACAGCATAGCCCTGACTTGCAGCAGCCAAAACCAGTTTGGGTGCTTTATTACTAGGTTTAATCTATGCGTATGTGTGTGTGTGTGTTATTGTACGGCTGACATACTATAGAGCTTAGGCTGTTTGTCCAGGGGTGTGTACCCTATTCAGCCTCACAAAAAGTAAAAGGTTAGATCAGGACATGAGGAGGCAACATGCTGTACCCTTCTCTGGCCCCTTCTCTCTGTCTTTACCCCCGTCCCGTCCTTTCCCCGACTCTCTGCATTGGTTCCTTCTTTTGCCTATTTCCCTCCAAGGCTCAACCATTTTGCTGACAATTTCTTGTGCTCCTGTGATTGTCAAGATTTAATCAAACTGACTTCAGTTGTGGTGATTCAACATCCTTATCCGTAAACCACTTTTCCCCCCTTCTTGCCTAAAAAGCTCAGTTTTCTGAACATCAAATTATGGCCTTTAACAATTTAGTTTCATGTCTTCAGCAGATGAACATCGTAGCTCCAGACAGTACAGATGCTATCTGCTCATGAGAAGTTCGTTACTATGCGACTCTTTCTCCAATGTAGCGTCAAAAATAACAATCTTTGTTCAACTTTAGCTGGATTGGAATGTACTATATGCTAAAGCCTGATACAATATTAACATACAGCAAGGCCAATGCTGATCCAATCAATGTTTAACAACCAAACTGTGACAATCCTCACACAAACAAACTTACTTTTTTATTTTTTAAACTAGACTTTTTTATTTAGAGATTGTACACTGTAGGCCGACACTACAAAAGATTGCTAAACCTGCTACATCGCTTTACATCGCTCATCAGAAGCTCACATAACCTTCATGCTGGCTGTGGACATGTCTTCCCTAAAATATTTTATCATTGGCCAATATACGTGCATAGCTTACATATTATTACAATCATGTTAGACGATCATTTTGAGTTTGTAATCACTTACTTATATCAAACAAAAATATATCATCAATAGGAATAGTTTGACATTTGGGAAATGTGTTGTTTTGCTACCCATCTCGTGGAGCTGGAGCCATTAGCTTAGCTTAGCAAAAAGACTGGAAGCAGGTAAAAATGTTAGCCAGGCTCTCTTTCAAGATCTCCAAAATCTGCCTTCTATTACCTCTAAAGTCATTAATCAACATGTTTTGTTGGTGTCCGTACAGAAACATTAAACAGAGAGTGATTTAGAACTCTCAAAGAAAGCCTATAAGCATATTTCCCAAAACCTCACACAATTCCTTTATAATTTCAATCCATGATGTGAAATTTGTGAGGCTAACTCACCATAAAAAAACATGTCTGGTATGATGTTATTTTATTTCCTATTTCACCTTTCTGTGCACCAAAAATAAATATTTATTTATATCATCAGTCAGCCATCCAAATAAAAGTAAAAGTAAAAAAAACACTCACGGCTGGCAGAGTTTGACCAGGTCTTGGTCCGTGGTCCCCGGATGGAGGCCGCGGATGTACAGATTAGTTTTACTTAGCTGTTCACCTCCCCCGCCGCTGCTATTGCTACTACTGTTGGTGTTGGGACTGGGGGGCGCCATCTGATGGCCGGAGGACACATAGGCCTGCTGTAATAAGAAAGAAACATCAGCATTAGTTTACGGCGTATGAACACATAAACAGCAGCCACTGCCAAAATAGTTTCAAACACCAGCAAACACTGGATACGTACAGTGCTGTTAGTAAGCATTCAAAGTGCGAAAAACTCAAAGGAGTGTGTTTTGAGATGATGAGAGATCAGAAAGTAATCCTGCATGAGACAGATGATTATGTGGGAGTTGCGAAAAATGATATCATACAGGCCTCATGTCAACACTCACCAATACTGCTTTGTGGGGGGAATGTGGGGCCTCTTGGCTGCCTACTCCATATAGGGAAAAGGGGCCTCTTATGCTTTCTCCATGTTGGGTAACTTCTTTTTTACTTTTAGAGCCACAAAAAAAAATCTTGCTACATATCAGAATCAAAGCTCTAAAGATCTAAAACTAACATTTAAACAGTCTGATGATGCAGAATTATATAATAGACTAAATCTGAGCAATTTTTATACTGCAGGTCTTTCTCTCATTTTTCTTCAACTTAGAACAGCAGAATCGCTGCCATCTGTTCAAGCTTGCATTTCTATCCCTCCTAAACTTGTGGAAGCCTCATGTTCAACATTGTCCTTCAGACATTTCTCTCTCATACAGTGTCTAAAGTTAACATTTAACAAGATCCTGTGTAGCAGCAAGATGCAAAAAACAGGTTTCAGCTCAGTTGCATACAAAGTCCAGTTATCAAAACAGAGCAGGAACCAGGAGAATTCAAAGAGTTGAGTAATAACAGCACACCAGGAGTTTATCACTACATAACAATGCAGGGTAACATGCTCATGTTGTGACCATCTGTTATGACCACTACTGAACCTCCGTCTCATTTCTTACGTTGGGTTGTTTTGTCTATGAGAACTATGTGCCAGGGAATACTAGTCCTAAACTGTGGCAGTCAATTAGTCGATGACTCACCACTAGGCACATGAAAGGCGGTTGCGCAACAACCAGCGCATCATTTCATCTCCCTATGGGATTGTGGCGCTCCTTGGAGAAATCAAACAAAAGATTGTGTAACCATGCAGAGGAATATTTTTTATTAGGATAAATGTAGTTTCATTATCATTTTCCCTGTCAAAAATGACCTCTCTCTCTCCACGAATAGATCTACTGGCTGCTTTCCAAATAAGATTCAAGCAATAAAAAGCAGCACTTGAGTGTAGAACAGGCTCGCCAGAACTGACAAATGTTTTGTCTGTTTGCTGTGAGAAAATGACGTAAATCACATTAATCTAACAGCCAAGTGTTTTAATTCAGTGTTGCATACGATGAGATAAGAACAAATACGCTTTTTGACGGAGCTCAGGGCCGTGAGGTGAGGCAACAAGAGGATCAATGGGTTAATTTCTGGAGAGAGGAGAGGGTCACTGATCAGAGTGGTGGTGTTTAGGATATGCCCAGCAGGAAACCAGCCACGGTCACACCAGGACCACCAGCAACATCGACCAATCCCGCTAATTAGACACTATCCATAAGGCATGCAGCCCCTCTAAGGCCCCAACCACACTACTGCGTTTTCAAATTAAAACGGAGACAGACAATTTAGACACCTCCTCTGACCTGCATTGCAGCCACTTAAACAGCAGGCTCATTTCTCTAAAGATAATCCTCTCCTCCTCTACTATTGAAGAAACCTGAAAAGTTTACATGTGTTTGTTCATGTTAGGCAAGACGGAAACACGACCCACTCAAAGTAAAACAAAGAAAAGAGGCGTGTGTGTTCTTTTCTTTTGATCTCTCTCATTCCAGGAATATTTACACAGTCCACAAGTTAAAAGCTGTAAACGGCAGGATGTACACACAGACTTGGACATCAGATTCAAGGCATTTTCAGTTACGGTCATGGTGACATTTAGTGAAATTTAAGAATTCAAAGTTGTTTTTGTTATGTCAGGAAATCAAAAGTTAAATTCCTAATATTTAAACTGAACACTGTTGTCAACCTAAATGGCTAGTATAGGATTTTCCTCAAGATTCTGGGAGTAGCTTTTTTTAAAATCATAAAAATATATATTATATTTAGTATTTTATCTTCATTTGCTGAAATAAAACCAGAGATGTAGTTGTATAACGATCAGGCTGCTACAAGGACGACCAGAAAGCTGTGTTCTTGTTCCTGCTAAAAATGAGAAAGCTCCAGATGGATATTTGCACTAAATTCAAAGCAAAAAAGATAAAGAACTATAGCCTAAAACATCTTTTGACGGTGTCAACAAAAATTGTCCCTGCTAAGCTTCTCAAAGAAAGCATTTGTTACAGAGCTATTGTATTTAAGCTGCATTATCATGTACACGTTTCTTTTACCCCTTGTTAATATAATAAATAAAGCACCATCCATTTATATTAAAAAAGGGGCAGTTCCTTTCTGCCAAAGATTTTCAGGGCCAGTGGGAAACACACAAATACAACATGAGCGTGCCTGTAAGAGTGTATCTTTCTTGTGACACTGTCGTTCATGGTGAATGCGTTTTTGGAGGCAGCTAATTTGTGAATGAAAGAACAGGACAGCAGAGACCTATAATCTCATTCACACACTCCTTACCAAAGTGCCAAGTCCCAATCAAGCTCCAGACTGTACCAAATCACGCAACAACAGCCCTTAAACACACACACACGCATGCACGCACGCACGCACATAAACACTTAATACTGCTATAGCATGCTTGATTGTAAAAAAAAACTTTCAGAGTTGCATAAGCTTGAGTCAAAAAATATTATTTGTGATCTTTATTATTAATAGGAATGTGAGCCTCTTGTTGTGTCTTAGAAATTGAGGAACTAAAGTTGGTAGGGATCACAGCAACAGATCCGGGCTGATAACAGATTACCTGTCAATGAAAAGCAATCAGTCAGTAATTACAGACCCTTGAAAGCTCACCTTAGTAAAGTACAAATTGGTACAGTATATATGCTCAGACTCACATAAAAGTGCCTTTACGACACTGAGTGCAGAAGTACATTCAGAGTCATTTATGGTTTAGCGTGATATGGTTCACTGATTACCTTTCAGGCTATTTCAGCGGTCCTTATGTATTTGATATGTATGTATCTATATGTATTTTCTGTTGAAGACCCATGCTGAAACACCATCGTCTTTCCTTTAGATTAGCTGATCAGTAGTAACTGAAGGAGCAACAAAATATAAGATTGAAATCCCAGGCAGGATTTCTATCAGGAGAACAGCATAGTGCTTTACGGCACCACAACAACACAACAAAACTCTTCAGCTAACTATAAGAAGAAGCAAAAAGTATATAATGTACAATGTAAGTTCTTTGGAAGAAGCTAGCTCAGTGTGGATATCATGGCAGAGGCTGCGAAAAGAAGACGTTGTCTGAGGAAGTGAGGAAAAGAAGAGAGAGTGACCGAGCAAGACACCAGACAAGACTAAATATCAGACTCATTGTTGTGAGCTAAAAAAAACTCAAAGAACGCGGGACAGGCTGGCCTTGTGTCTAGTGTTGTTATGCTTGCTTGATGTGGCTGTTAGCAAAGTTATCAAAATCAGGTTTCACAGAGGTTTTGCTGCTAGCTATAAATTTCGAGTTGCTGTTAGCAAACTTGCTAGATAACACGCTCGGACATCTATAACGTTACAACATAAACCAGCTTAGCAGCCTCTATGGACATAACGTTAGCTAATGGCAGAGGCAAAGAGACCGAAGAGGGCGTTGACGGATGCCAAGAAGAACAGAAATAAAAAAATGACCTCCAAGCTTAAAATTTAAATGTGATGTCATGATAGATCCCGGATTACTGTAGATAAAAGATGTCCACACAGTCTTACACAATTCTGATGACAGTTCAGATAAAAACATTTCTCCTCTGCTGAAGCGCTCCAAATTCATAACAGAAGGCTCAGAAACATCACTGGATATTTTTAGGATCAAACTAAAGATAAAAATCAAGAACATTTCTATAAATAAAACTATTTCCTCTTTCTTGTTGTAAACTTACATCAATACTCTGAAGCTGCCAGGAAGTGTCTTTCACAAATACTGCATGTTGTTGGTGCTGATTGACTTTAATCTCTCAATACATCAAAAAACGTCATTTTTATAGTGTTGACATTAAAATAATCATATGACCAATTTAAGTGCTTTAGTCGCTTTAGTCTCAGTCCACCTCAGTCCTGTTTTTATCTCTCTGTCCCTCCCTGTGGGGGCTTCACCAGTCGACCCCAGTTTGACCCATAGAAATCCCTGGATTTCCTGGCTGTTGGGGGTCTGTCCGCCTTCCCATGTCCTACCTGTCTGCTCCCCACTGGAGCGCCTGTCTCCTCAGGCAGGAAAGAGCCCTGACTGCCCGACCAGCTGTCCGACTCACATGCTAATGCACAGATTTATGGCCAGGCTGAATGAGGACGCAGCTTCCAGCTTGTGTAGAATTACGCTGCTGAGCTTCCGCTTTTCACCAGCTCCACTTTAGGACCAACAAAGAAAACAAGTCATGGGAGAAATAATTTGATATTTATAGTCTTCAGTTCTAATGCACCAACAAACATTTTGGATATTTGATTCTAAAACCAAGTCATTTCCTGTTTGCCTTGTTAATCAAAATGATACCAACAAGGCCTTATAAATAAAAATGAAAGTAATATGAACATTAGTTAGATATCCAAGGGAAAAAAATGGAAAACTTTTTCTTTTAACGTCAGCTAAGGGTTAGATTAGGACTATATCTAGTATGGCGGCAGGCAGGAAATCCCGTGTGTCTGCTCTTGATCTTATCACACATTGACATTATCTCACATTTGAATGAGGAGCTCTGCATTCCAACCAGGTGACAGGGACACCAAACTCACGCCCAGACTCGTTCCTGAATCCTCCTTTCTTTCAGTCTCTAACCCTCCCCTTCCTTTTGGCTTTTAATAGGCACCTATTAGTCCTCTGTCTGCTTGTTAATATTGTTGATTGCACCTTGAGTCATATGCACAGTGCAAACGCACATGCATGCATGGCTTTTAAGCCGGGTCAGGTGGCCAGAGCTGGGGAGCTTGGAAACAGATACCTACAAACACTGGCCCTCAGCTCAGCCAGAGATCCAACAAACGGTGAGGCACACAGAGTGTCTGGCATCACTGCAGTACTTGGCATCGAATTACTGACAGCTGTGCTTTCTCCAAGGACTCTGTCTCCCTTTCTACCTGTTCACCTTGGCTGGTTCATGTGGCTGGCACTGAAGTTGGGGACCAATCCAAAACATCTGACACATTAAACAAAGAGATAGATAAACATATACCTGGCGGACGGCCAGAGGGACAAAGGTACGGCAGAGTTCAGTGAGGGTAAACTCCCTGCAGTGGAACAGCTGGATTAATACAAAAATGGTAAAGTAGTCCAGTAGACAGCAATTGCTTGTGTATGTAATGTATTTCCTCTTGTGGAGTTGTTACAAACATGCATTTACAAGCATACTTAGCAATTATCTTTGGCATATAAAAAGTGTAACTAAAGCAAGATGTCGTTATTTCAGCCTGACTGATACTCGATTTTTGAGGCAGATCGATATCGATATTTAGGAGTTCTGATGACAACAAATATTTGCGGATAGTAATTTTTTAAACCTAAACACATACCATGAACACACAATCTTGATACGGATCCCTTAGATGTTTTTTTTTTACTTTTGTTTGTGACCAAGATATTTAGTGAGTTTACAGTGTAAAAATCAACTTGTCTATGGCCCCCACAAAATTTTAAGCAACACAGCCTCCCTGTCTTACCTTACATAGAAATTATTCCATTGAGTTCCATGCAGTGAGGTATGCAGATTTAAATTTTTAGAAAAGAGGCCACTGGTATTGGAGAAATGGGTATTGGGAGTAAAAAGGTAAATAATATTTTACTTTAACCACTCTAGCCAGTATCTTTGTATTTAGCTGCCCTTTGGTGCGGGGCAGGTCGTGTACAATTGGTTTACTCGAGCTTGTTTGCTAAGAACAGCTGCCCACTGCTGTTGGAAATAGGATTAATGAGAACTATGAGACGCACTATAACACATGGGACCACACTATAAACATGCAGGCTGTAAAATCAAAAAACTAGCTAAAAGGCTAAAATGCTACGTGGAGCGGCAGACTTGTCACTGGCGGAGAATTCCACATAAAAATTTAATTCCAAGTTCATATATTGATTGATGAAGCTTTAAAGCTTTAAAGATTCAAGGTGTAACTCTGTATTTACAGCATGTATGTATATACATGTTGATATGCATACATCTTCTTCCATTTGTGTCCATTTCTTTGTCCTCCTATCATTATTAAAGGTCGTCCTGTTTGTTTTCATGTCTCCATTGAAAAAGCAGTTGCGGAGCACTCATCAACAGAAACAAACACTCATTACGTTAATCTTTACTAAGTGCATGTATTAGGAGGAATGTTAATGAGTTGTAATGAATGTGTGAGTTCAAATGTTGAATGTTTTAAATGGATGCTTAGCTTTTTATTTCAGTGTCATGCTTTTTCTATTTTCTATTCAAAGGACAATACAAATACGAATAAAGTGTTTTTCCATTGCTTTTGCCCATTTACGACAACCCATGTATAATTCACATCACTGTTTTACAAAGTGTAACACATGTTTTAAGATTGATTTTCTACCTCCCAGACGGTTGCTTTCAGTTCATGTCAGAATGATGATAAAATATACTTGCACAGACTTGAATCGTGTTTGACAGACTGTTGGTACAGTAATCAATCACACGGAACATTTAGTTTGTTCTACTGTTTCTGGTCAAAGTCATTCCAGCAGGATAAAACAGTCCCCTTTGGAGCAATTCAAGGACACTTGACATCTGACATTTGACATCACTGATGACTTTGAGATTAGACAGTGGCTGACTACATTTCTGACTACAATGTTCCTGCGTGCTTTCATTGAAAAGGCGTGATCTTTGTCATCTCTTTCATGAACACAGGTTTCTGTTTAGAAACCTGTCTCAGCAAGTCTCATTACTGAGAGTGTCAAATGTTTATATAGGGAAACAAATGCAAGTAATACTGTATATAAACAACATAGTGATACAAAAAAGAAGGAAAAATAGGGGAAAATATTGCCATATTGATTTTGCCACCGCTCACTTAGGTTTTATTTACTAATGGTGATCATGTGGGGTGGTGATTGCACAATGGATAAGACACCTGCTTTTGGTGTGAGAGACCAGGGTTCAATTCCCACTGCTACCCATCCACCATTGTGTCCCTGAGCAAGATACTTAACCCCTAGTTGCTCCAGAGGCGTGCGACCTCTGACATGTATTGTAAGTCGCTTTGGATAAAAGCATCAGCCAAATGTAATGTAATTAAGTGAAATTAAATAAAAAATAATTTCTGGATGTTAATATAAAATGAAAATTATAAATATCTAATAAAGATCACACAGTAACCCAGAAAACACTGGCACACAAAGACTTTATGAAATTTAAAAAAGCAGCCTCATGTTCAAATATCCACAGCAGCAACCAGTGCTTTTTGAAATGTAAATTCTATCATAGATCTACAGCAGGTGCATGAGAGTGACATCACATTTGTGCTACTTTTGATCCCCAATAATTGCTATCAATTATTATTTGCTATTAAATATCTATGTAACTACTACATCAACGCCATGCGTGGCACATCTAAATTCTTTATTCATCAAGATAACCTGTGATCCATCTTCGGAAGCAAGATATTTTTAGCCATTTAAATGAAATATGTATCAGATATCTAACTTCTTGCATCACAAGTCTTTTGAAGCTTCACATAAATAAAAGTAACAGATTAATTAATAAAATAAATTTTATTGCAAGTTGTGTATGTTAAAATGCTCTCACCTCCAGTTTTGAGAGCAGAGTGATTAATCACCGCCTGCTCAAAATAAACCCTTGTGACTGGACAGTTTACCTGTGACTTGTTAAGTGCATGATTTGATTCACCAAAGCAAGCAAGCTAAACACAAACTGTCAATGTTGCACACAAACAGTGGAGGTCAAACATGATCTATGACTCCATTATTATGCATCCATGATCTGGGCTGATTATATATGGATTTTCTTTTCTGTGTCACTGTTACAGAAATTTAACTCATGTTAATGAGCCACAAGGATGTATGACAAACCTGCTTTACCAACCAAACTGTAGCTGAATGCGAATGTATATTCCAATCAAGATGCTTATATGAGGCTTTCTTTCCTCAATTAACCATAGGATTCTCAGTTACAAGTTAAAATCTATCTTTCCAAAATGTTTTATTAGCCTATATGTCAGTGTGTGAGCATTTTAACAAACTTCTTTCATTTGAAAAGCTCCTGCTGCTGCCACATACAGCACTCAAACTCGGAGTGTGATTAGGCCAGAAGTGAAATAAAACACTCTTTTAAAAAAAGCATTGGTTCACATGAGGCAAGAATTGGGAAATACTGGTGACATCTGAAAGCTTCTGAAATTGAAAGTGAAAGGGAGAAATCACGGATTTCAAGAAGCATGGGAGACTTCACTTGTGCTGTTCTGCCGTGTCTGAAAGGCTTTTTTAGTGAAACCTTTTACATCCGTGTGACAATTTAATGCTCCAGTTAATGTATTTCTTTCATTTTTCCAACATCTAGCTGTGTTTTGATCCAATAGAGTACGCATTGAGGTATTCAGATCTTTAAGTCACAGCAATAAGTTGACATTTGTTGAAAAGGACTCCCGCCAAGATGAGAACAAACATCTGATTGACAAATACAAAAACAAGCCATTCGACAAGTCCCTGAGTGAGACGCATGATACCTTGAGAGGCGACAAGCCTCCTGTTATTTTTCCGTCCAGGAAGCTTTACACGGAAACCGACCAAATTTGATTTAAGAACATTAATTCTATTTATTTGAGGGAGGAAATGAGGTGCTGAGTCAGGGGAGGAGCAGCTGGCTTTAAGCACAACAGAAACCAAACACCTTTTGGTCGTCGAGCTCAGTAATCACCTTGCGCGCTCACAAAGAGCGCTTTTCTCACCCCCTCAGTGTGTTTATTTTGTGATCAGACTTTTATTTTGTGTACTAGTGCAGCTCACGTATGGCAGAATCTGAGCAAGAGATAAAAAGAGCGAGAACGGGGTGGAGATGGGAGGAGGAAATGTTAAGAATCACAACAGGAACTTGACCTCTCTGTGAACTTTTGCTCCACAGGATAGAGGAGCTTGGGACTGCTAAAACAACTGAGGGGAGAAAACTTTACTTCCTTTTACATTCTTTAGTTAATCCCTTGTCTTTCATGTTTTTATGTAGGAGAAGTTCATAATGAATACAGTCAAGTCAAAGGGCTTTAGAATGTTTCCAGCATAAAGATATAGCACCTTATATGCTCTGTATATATTTAATTCTAGTTTCTTTCAGTTTTTTAAAGTGAAAGTTTGAAGTTCTGCTGATGGGACACTTTCCCTGCATATGATCATTTAAGTTTATCTTACTTTATGATATGTTTCTGTTCATCATTATTTAGCTAATTTTTTAATATATATTTTCAGAAGGCATGTTATCATGATCTTAGAACAGAATAAAGTATTCCGAATTAACTACAATAACCCTATTATAGGCAATAAACAGAAAAAAGCCCAAAGGTGAGGGTCAAGCTGTCCTTACAATGTTCCTACGATGACAGACTGATCCATAAATTACAAATAACCTGGTGCCCTGGTGCTGCACTCATTTCTAAATTAATGTTAAAGTTCTACATTTTTGGGGGAAAACACTTCTGGTGGATTTTATTACCTTTAGACAGAGCCAGGATAACTTTTCCCCCTGTTTCCAGTCTTTGAGCTATGCTAATATAAGCTGCAGCTTCATATATTTAGCCTACAGACGTCAGAGTGGTTAACAATGTTCTCATCTAACTCTCAGCAAGAAAGCAAATATGCGCAGTTTACCTTTCCAACTTCTGAAAAAACAAATAACAGTGAGTGACCCAAGGCTAATTACTGCTCTAACTAACAATTATTTTCAATTTTGGTTAATCTGGTGATATTTCTATTTATTAATCCTTTAGTCTATTAAATGAGTGAAGAATGACCATCACAACTTCCGAGTGCCCATAGTGGCTTCTTCAAATTGCTTATCTAATAAACAATTAAACTATCAACAAAACAGTTGCAGATATTGTTTTTTCAATCCACTAATCAATTACTTAACTAATCTCTGCAGCTCTCTGGCTTACAGAACTTAGTCTACATTGGCCGTGATGTTGCTGCTGTTAATATGCAACACTAAAACGTTGACTCTCATCAAAACATAGAATCTGTCCACTTAATCCATAATTATACATTTATTATGGCGAGAAATGACAGGGACCAAAATTAAAACAATGACACTGCAAGTGCTGACTCTCACAAGACTGTTCTCTTAATTGCTCACACAGTGTTCCTTTTAAAAAGAGACGTTTAACATTTGTATGGGCCCTTGGTGAGCTACAAATGGTTTGCTTTGATAGTTTGATAGACAGATAGTCTCCTCATAGCCACCAAATGAGGTTCAACCTAGTAATGCATCAAGTGGAGAAGTGCATGTAAATGTATTCAGTAAAAATGCAATGCGAGTTCATAAAAATAAATTGCTAAATGTGTATGTGTGTGTGTGTGTGTGTGTGTGTGTGTTTGTAGAACAAACTATTCAAACACAAAGCTGTTTTCCTCTGCACTAGTGTTGACATCAGATCTGGGAAGATGAGCAGTCAGACGGTGCCATAGATCACAGACAGACAATATGTCAATATACATTTTCAGAATGGCAGTTTAGAGTTTTGGGGACTGACAGAAGGACAGGATGAGCCACTGTGAATCAGTGGATGTGAAGTCTCAGCATAATATTGCCATGTTTAATGAAAGAGCTTTACCCATCACTTCTAAGCCATTATGGCCCACAGAGAGAAGACACATGATACATGCAACCTCTGCATGACCAAATGGAAACACACTACTCAGGAAAAGGGATTTTAAGAAGCAAAAAAAAAAGTTTTGTTGTTTTTTTAAATACAAAATTCAGCTCTGCCATCAGTAACACAAATATTTCAGATTTTTCAAAGCAATTTTGAAATACAGGTAGGTGCTGCTGCAGATTAAATCTTGTTTCTTGCGTTTGAGTGAGGATATTCTTCCCTCGCATAGCCTATTGGTTACAAAGGTGACAATGTCAACACTGAATGTAGCGCGATTCATAATTCTGGGAATGTAGTCATCATGGTCTGGTGGGATTCTTCTAGGGGTGGGGCGTATTCCGCTTTCAGATGGGAAACGAGGAAAAAAAAACTTTGCAAACTTACACGGCAGCGGAGACAATGAAAGAACTGATTTAACTCTAAAAGAGAGTGTCCGGAGCCCACGGAGGAAGAGGCAGAATTCATTTTGTAACATGTTTCCCTCAGCCTGCCTTTCACCCTACCCCCACTTCCACAAACACATCCAGGCGCAGACGCGCTATCCCGACACAGCACAGTCACCCATAAAGTTGCTCTCCCCCCATTGACTTTTTTTCAAACGAGTGAGCAGACCCATATCGACATCCTTACAGTAATACGCACGCACAAATACTACTAAATAAAACATCAGCCCTTCCAACATGACAGGACCGAGCGGCGGCACATTTCCCACCCACACGTACCACGGAGCCCGGCCGCTCTACTGCGCTGTATTTTCACTCCGCGAAGTCTTAAGTTAAATTCAGTACGTTTCGCTTTTCAAGGACACTGCAGCTCACTGTCACAAGCCCGTTTTTGACGCGACAGACACGGGCGTGTTGCCCTGCAGGGCGAACAAGCCGAAAATATAAGAAAAGCCCGAAAGCGCTTACCTTTTTGCTGTTTCTGCTGTTATAGCCGTTGTATGGGTTGATTCCTGCCCTTGGCGGTACGGAGAGCAGCATTTTTCTCGGCGCTATGTCCGGAGCGGCGAGCACAGCCCAGGCTGCCAGCTGACGTCAGCAGCTGGGGAAGCGAGTGCCTGGAGTCCCGCTGCTTGACTGCGAGTGGTGCTGCTGCTGCTGCTGCTGTGGCAGGACAGGGGCCCCCACTGCTGGCCCTTGGGCTGCTTAAGCCAGGGGTGCTTCACGCGTGGGGTCCACAGAGAAGAGGGGGATTAGCTCAAATGCACCCACCGCCCCACTGTTCTTTCTGTGGCTCTCTTAGGACAAAACGCTTGTTTTGTCAGTTTATAGGGGTAAACGTGTGTTTACCCCAGGGGTAACCCCATTATGAGATACTAATTTATTCTTGATGTCAATCTTAAGAAATTCTAATTAATTATATTTGAAACTATCACAGCAAACCCCTTTACTACATTTATTCTATTATACAGTATAATCTTGGGCTGTACATTTGCTGTAGCCTTTCTTATATAGGCCTACTATTGACTACCAAACTCTTATAGCAATAGCCCATCCAGAAATTACATTTTTTGTAGGCTACTTTTTCCTCAAATCAAATCAAATGGTAAAATGGCCAGCTTGGCATGTTTTTTCTAGTCACAGTTTGCGCCTCCTATCTTCAATACTATCGAAATCAATGCAGGTCTGTGGCGGTAACAATGCTGATGGCAGCATTTAGACTCATTACCTGTGAGAAGGGCATTCTATAATAACTGCTCCACCTCCATTTAACCCAACCAGGACATGTGTGTTGGTTTTGCTGCTGTCCTCTTCTTTGCTTGTGTAACCTTCTCTCTGTGTTTGTTTGTATGGTTTGCTAGGCACTCTTTAAACTTTGGTGTAGAGATTCTTCATACAAACAACATCATCTATGTACAGTTATAACGTGCATGATTAGAATTCCTTTAATAAACATATTTCAGTAATCAAAAACAAACTACTTATCCTGCTATCTACCAGCACCTCATTGTTGTTGCTGTGCTAGGGGAATTTTTTGGTTTTGAAACATATTTGAATGTTAAGAATGAATGTAAAACTCAGGCAGTTCAAACCAGTGTTTATCGGAAATAAACTACATCACATACTACGGTTACGATTCTTGGCTTTCTATTTTGACATGTCATACTGATTTGTTTTGTTTTTTCTGTACCATAGGATAAGACATATGAACATTCTCCAACGTAATGCCTTAAATTCCCCTTTAATTGAATCTAATTTTGCCAGTGAGCTATATCTGATAACTCTGCACTGCCGATGTTTATATTACAAAAACTGTGTAAATGTTTGGAATCTGCGTCAGTCTACTGCAGATATTAAACACTTTATTGCTGTAAAAACAGATAGCACACATACCCAATATTTCTATAATGAATGTCAGTGAGATAGCACCTCAATAATAGAAAAGAAGAGCTTAGTGTCCCAGACCTTACCTCAACCTTTAAAATGTGTTCACTTTGGCACAGAGGTAGAACTTAGAATTAGAACTTAATAGAATTATAATGTCAGTATTAAGGTTTTCTTTCACCACAGCCACTTCTGTTCCAGTCATTACCTCATAAAGCAAAATATAGCAGGCAGCAAAACACATCAAGCACGGTGTCTTATATACAGATCAAGGTCTATACACGTTTTGGGTCTTGTGTGGAGAAAGCATTACAGAGATGTGGTCCACATCTTGTTTGTGTATCCTGATGGCTTGCAATGGATGACAGAGCTCGTGTGCATCTGTGATGTCTAATAACGCCCTGTATTTCCAAAACTCATAGTGTTTACAGATATGCATGTAAATGTACTAGTTAAAAATATTGTGATTTTGTCTTGTCTTACAGAAGCATGAGATGATCCAAAGTCCATCATATGGTTTGGCTTGTACTATCCTAGATCAAACTTAAACTGCTGGTGATCATGCTGCCTGCCTCTAATGCAATACATTATTGCTCCCATTAACATGATGTGATTAATTATGCAGCACAACACTGATGCAAAGCAGTCTCACACAAGACTGACAAAGTGAAAACACTTGAGGGTGTAGTCAGCAGGCACCATCGTCTAAACGCAGCCGATTACAAAGATACTGCCTTGCAAATGGTCTGAAATAAACATCTGCATGATCCAGTGATGTGGACTGGTCATGGTGTAACGCAGCAGATCCAGTGCATCTGGTGCCCGCACTGACGGTGTCCTGAGGTTTCCTTTGAAGGTCACAGACGAAGACTATTAAACAGCAGACACACGCAGACACAAGTACACACACACACACACACACACACACACACACACACACACACACAAACAGGGTACTAAACCTAAACATTTGTCATCAGAGTGTGAATGAGCGGTGTCCTGAAGTTACCTTTCACATCTTATCCATGGCAGCGCAGCTTGTCAGTGACTCTGGCTTCTTATCTGCTTCTGCTATATTTAAATGCCTTTTCACGTTCTCCCGTTCTCCTGTTGCCCGTGATTGGCTGGGAGATGTATCCCAACACAGATGGCAGCTGAAACCTGATGCTTAAAATGCAGAGGTATTCAAAATAATCAGTACTGGCTATGCTACAAAGCAATGGGTCTTAATTACACTACAAAGCACTCCTGCTACTCTTCATATCTCGAGGTATCCATTCACCATGGACTGGTCACTATGAACAAATGTTATTTTTTGATGTATGGCACTGAACATAACCCCCTTCCAAGAATAAGCATGAATCATTTGTTTTTTCAGTGTGAGCAATAACATGCTGCAAGCACAGAGCTCACACCAAACATGACTTTTGTAAGTGCAAGGAGATGGTTAGATGTTTAACCACAGGTCTGAAGCTGCACGGTAGATTTTTCTACAACTGGTGGGCAGAAATGACTTCCCCTGATATTGTATATGTGCTTGTTATTCAAATGAGAGAGATGAGCTGGGCAACCTTGCGGATTGTCAAAACTAAAGTATGCCGGTGCAGTTTACCTGAAGCTGAAAACAGATGCAAACATGCAGTTTATGATGGAGAAAATGAATTAATCCTGTAAAAAGTCAACAAAGGTAAAGTGACACTGTTTCATTTGTTCACTTTCAAATAAACAAACTATAATTTAGGGTAAATTATGGGGTAAAATTACGATGATCTTGCACATTACCCCTAGTACATTTATCAGCTCAGTTGCAGAGTTTGCCCAGTCTTCCGGCGAACTGATCTTTCTTCTTTCTTGACAGACTGCCCTCTTTCTTGCTGTGAGCACTGTATGCCCTCTATGTGGACTGTAAAGTGACAAATACTGCTGTGTGAACAGCATTTCTTTTATGAATTAACGCTGTTAGCACTTTGTGTTGGTCGCTCTTTCATTCAGTCTGTGGGCTGTTTCTCCGTCTGCATTTACGAACACACCAGTGACATTGTAGCACTCAGCAGATCCTCAGTCTGGCACAACCAGCCACTTTGACGACATGAACATTGTTTGGACGTCAACAGGCTCGTTGCTAAGAAACCAAGCCCCCTCTATCCCAAGGGTTCTGGTCTTATTACTCTGGGGTAGCTAAGCAGTGTGTGTTTGTGCATTTATATGCATATATGTGCTTGGAAGTGAGTATGTGTGTGCATAAGTCGCTGAACTGCCTAATGGTGTGTACTGGGGATAGAAGAGAGATGGTGCATTACCTCTTTTTTTTAGTTTAATTTATTACGACCTCAATGTGGGAGTGAACCCTAACATTCAAGTGTTGCAAAGCACAGGTCAGAGGTCATTCAATAAACCCGAGGATTCGTCTATCCCAATTTTATGTTGAAACATGCTTCCTCTTTTAGTTGTTGTCTAAAATGATATACAAAACTTAATCCTAGCTGATACAAAAAGTCAATCTAAATTTGCAACATCAGCATAAAACACATCAAAACAGCAACAAAACAACCCATACAAAACCTATTTCAAGGATAACAGCACATGTTGAGGAAATACCACCCTTCCACCTATCGCCTGCATTAACAACCCACACACCCACCCACACACGCACACACACACACACACACACACACACACACCACCCACCCACACACACACACACACACACACACACACACACACACACACACACACACACACACTCACAACACACAACAGACTCAATGCAGTGGGGGTGAACCTCTGTCATCAAAGTGGACTGTTGTTTGGGAGGAAGGGAAGTCTGAGTGTGTGGAGGAAAGTGGATGTGAATGGGGTGGAAGGGTTCAGGGAGTTCATGTGCGAGTGTGGGGCTCGGTCACTGAGACTGTCGGGGTGGGGTTCAAGGTCAGAATGGCTTACAGGGGGGGAAAGACAGCAAACGGTGGTTGGCAAAAGGAGGAAAAAGGAAAAGGTTCCTTTTTAAAGGGTTAACATTTGAAGGTTGTGCAGGAAGGGAAACATACACTAGTTCAGGATGAAAGTAAAAGAAAAAAAGCTGTACTTTATTTATATTCACACCTGCTCTACTCGTCAACTGTGGACTGCTTCTAGAGGGAATCTCTCCAAACACGTGTAGCTCAAGTAAAACAAACATTTTTATCTATGTTTATCCATCATTAGACACAAACCATTGATCCAGCAACAGCTGTTTTCATAGGCTTGACTGGTCAAAAATAATGAGATCAATTTTAAATCATAATGAACATACAGTACACAGTAAAATGTATTAAAGCATATTATTAAAATGTACCACATGTTGAACTCATAAAAAGCTGAAGATTTACTGAACTAATATGTACGTTTGTAATTATGCTTCTTCTCGACAGGGAAATCAGCCAAGGGCAGGATATTTTGGCGCTGTTTGCATCCCTGTTCTAGTAGACACAAACAGTAAAAGTATGTGTGTGTTCAGCAGCACAGACAAACAGATGTACGCACGAGCTTGCTTCACGTGAGAGAAGTTACTTTACTCGCCCACTGAACAGACCACACACACGCACACCCTCAAACACTCAGACAATCAGTGAAGCATTCCCTGTGGTTGGAATGTGCTTTTGAGGGAGAGTGTGAAAGAGGAAGTTATGGCGAGAAAGGCTTGAGGGGAATGGGGTTGACAAAAAAGTAGTAGCCTCTGTGCACATAGATCACTCTTGTGAGTGAATGTGAATATGTGTGTGTGTGTGTGTGTGTGTGTGTGTGTGTGTGCAGGGGGAGTTCCATCATAATCTGCTGTTCAGCACCAAAAACAATGTGCTTTGTGTTTCAGGGTGAGATATAAATGTACACGCAGCAACAATTATTCTTTACTTCCAGGCATCTCTCACCTCTTTACTGAAGTGCCACTACAAAGTAAACAAAAGCCTCAGCAAAGGCAAGCATTGGACAAAACCTTCACCCTTTTTTAATCTGACCTTCGCATACTCTACCTTCAAATTAGAGCTGAACCTACAGAATTTACCTTTATACAGTTACAGTATTTCACAATTGCTAAGACACATTTCTTGAAACCTCCACCCATATTCTCAAAACTTTAAACACAACCCCCAGTCTTTAAACTACATTCACAAAACCCCAGACTCTTCTGGCAAAATCAAACACTTGCCTCAAAACCATGTGACCTATGTTCAAAATCAAGCAATACATTCAAAACATTAACACAGCCAGTCAATAGGTAAAACATTACAAGCATTCTTTAGACACTACATTAAAAAAATTGAGAACACATCATACAGGGCATGTAGTTACAGAAAATGTTTCATTTTTTTTGCGTAGAGAAAACACATCTCCCAATTTAGTTTTTTTACAATCGCTAACATTTTTTTCATTATTTCTCAGTACTGAGTTTACTTTTTTCAAAACTCTTCACACTGTTGTTTGTACCAACATGCAGCTTGCACAACAGTTACAGTAATTTCACACCCAAAATGCACCAAAACTACAAAACACCAGCTCTCCAGCAGCAACACTTTGTCACTCATAACACAATTAGATAAAAAACAATAACAACAGATAGATGCATCTATATATATATCAGCACTGTAAATGCTTGCAGCACTCCATCAGAGGATATCGCTGCACACATAGTAACATTGGCACCCCTTTGGCCTGGGACACCCACTTACTAGCTCTTTTAGCAATCAAATTTCATTCTGTTTTAGCCAAGTTTAGCCTCAGTTTGGTCACCATAGACTTCTGTTGTGCTAAAAGTCTGAAGAGTTTTGAAAAAGTGAACTCATTATTGAAGAAATAGCTTGTTAGCAATTGTAAAAAATGGTAAAAAGTATAGTAATCACAACTAAGTACAGTGAATATAGTATACTGTAAGTACTGCAAGTAATACAATATTGAATATCTTTATATTCAAGTAAGCCCAAAGAACAAAAACTATAAAGGAAAAGCACATTACACTCAAAAAATGTTGTGCAACTGCAAAATCAAAGTCAAAGTGTGACATTGCCACTCACGCTGGCCAGGGACTTGACCACAGATTGGTTGATCACATCATTAGAAACAAGTGTGCAGAATTATGAGTTGCTGTGTGTAAAAGATGACAGTTGTGTTGTAGTTGTGTTTAACTTTTGCTGCATGTTTTTACCATTTTGCATCACAGTGCAAAATGTGTTTTAGTGAGTGAAAATGTGTTTAGAGTTTTGCAAAAAGAGTGGAGGAGATTTGCAAACAGTGTCTTAACTACCTGAACTTGTTTAAGGTTTTGCCTACAGAGTGACTGATTGGACAAATGGATTTAGGCCACTGAGCATTGGGTTCAGAGAATGGGGTTTAGTGTTTTAGCAATTGTGAAAAACTGTAATGCATTCAGTTTAATATTCAACGATATCAACAGCACACGCATCAAGAGTTGATATCATGTGTGAAAAGTTTTCAACAAAGTTTTTTCTCTCCTCAAAAAATCTATGTGCAAATGCTTTGTTTAGACAATGAAATCACGAGGCCCATGTAATAAATGACATTTCCTTCAACATACATAAGTTCAAATCAAGTTAAAAATAATTTATTGGATGATTCAACATCTGGTGCAGGGAATTAGCAATTTGCGCTTGGGCATTTACAGTGATGTTGATCAATGTGAACTATCCCTGAGCAATACAGCATAATTAAATAAAATCATATTTCCTGTCATAAGGAACTTGAGTAAACCTATAAATACCATGGTGCACATTGCATTTTTTCTGTTTTCCTATCTCCAGTAAGTTTCAACTGTCACAGCTTAGATGTTAAAGCATATGAAAGACTAAAGGTAGAGCCATGAAACCAAGATTCTTGTTAATGAGGCATTCATTTGATAAGGCTTCTCTCTCAAAAACAAATGGAAGAGCTTTGGATTGCCTGTCCCGTGGAAGGTACCTCTATAAATTTAGTATTTGTTTCTGCTAATCAGTCACTGTTGATTGATTGGTAGAGGCTAGTATAATCTAACCTGTCAAACCTAACCACCCCAGGAAATGATTAACAGGCTGTCACAGAGAAACAGTGTGTCTGCAAATAAAAGGCATAAAAACTCCGGTACAACATCATAACAATTCTGTCCAGATAGGGGGGAGAGCCCTCAACATTTCTTCTAAAATGTATGCTAGTCCCTTTCTTTTTTCTTTTTGTAAATTCTTTTTCACCAATTTCTTGAGTGGGCTATTTACTCCATGTTCCAGTTGAAAGTAATCTGAGCAACAGATTTGAATGTAAAGAGGCAAAAAGAAAGCTTGGTGATGGAGTAGGAGGGAAGGAAAGAAGGGGACGAGGGCAGGGGGAAGAGGAGAGAGCGTTAAGCGGATGGGGGAAGGGCTGTTTGTGCATGCCTCAAATTCCTTAGGTGTTATCAGCATTGCCCGCTCCATAATTGTTCCTTTTGGGGAGGAAAAAAAATACAGAGACTGTACATGTTGTAAAGCTTCCTTTCTGTTGGAAGACCTAAAGGGAGCTCTTTGAGCTCTGATACCACCATTTTTGACTTTGTTATTCCAGCATCATCAAAATGTCTATCACATACACTTAATAGTTAATAATGCTCTGTTAATAAAACAAATGTTACAGATCCTATTCTGTCTTTTTTAGAGTTGGTCAAGACTGGTTTTGTTTTGATGAAATGACCGATGTATTGCCTCTGTTTTAAAAAAGTTCCTAAAAGTCAAAATTCATTTCCGTTTTCCACTTTTTGCTGCTGAACATAGACTTGCAACAACTTATTTAACTACTTGTATTTGTCAAATTAAAAGCCCTTGCCTTGCTTTGTTTCCTTGCCATGCGACTTGTTTAGAGTTCTTCAAGTTTGTCCTTCACAGCTGTGAAGGCTTACTGACATCCGTAATGTGTCAAACCACCCAAGAACCCCCAGACATTTTCATAACACCAATTTTCTCAATCAGCGTTACAGAGGCTTTCGTGCATGGGCAAGTTTAGCAGTTTCCTGTGCGGCTCCGTCTGAATGAGCAGATGAATAGTGAGTAAAGATAAAGTAATTACTTGAAATATCTTTTTTGCTGTTGTTGTTACAAAATGGCTGCAGTGAGCAACTCATACTGCTTTCCTACTCGAATGGAGGCACTGCGTTGGTAGGACACACACACAGGATGTGTTTCTGGGAACTTTGATTGATGAGGTAATCCATCTGGCTCTGAAGCAAGGGAGGGGAGGACAAGAGCACCGGCGAAGGGAGGCAGAGAGGGAGTGTAGAAGATGAGTGATGATGTAGGTCCAAATCCTGATGCAGTTTAAGAGATGGATGCATGTGTGTCGGCAGATGTGTGTGTGTGTGTATACGACGTGTGTGTGTTTCATCTGTGGTTAGTTGAGAATGCCAGATGTTGATATTCATTCTTTACACTGTACACACTTAGATTAGGTGGATTGTTAGAAACATCATGTATCTTAACAGCAACATAAGAACCAGTTCCTCCTCCCTGGACTTCAGCCTGGCTTCCATCACAGCTGCAGTGAACTGGGCGGAGGTGCATCATGGGTCTTAGCTGTGGATGAAAGAATGACGCATGAAATACTTGCTCCAGTCGTGACACAAACCAGATGAATGGTGTTTTCACTTACTCCGACAATAAAATCGCCCTGGAAAGAAACTCACCAGCGGAGCAGGAGAGGTCTTTTAGAAGGAGACTAATAACCAGCAGTGATCTCTGATCTTTAAGACTGATGGGTTTCCATGCTATGACGTGAAAATCAATCTCACAAGGAGTGGAATAGCTCGGGCAATCTTGCCAGAAAGATTTACAAAGCGGGAGTGAGACATGCTTTGCTGCTGATAATGTTGACAGTTTCACATACACTGATGCCTTGCTTTAACACTTGACTCTTGCTGAATATTAGGGACGATTTCTGAGTAGCAGCATCTCATCATGGCATCAAGGTTTAACTTTTTAACAAAACCTTTAGATTTTTTTTATTGATTATTCAGTTTTCACATTGTCTCAGTGCTGTCCAGTGTTTTCATATATTATGACACTATAATAAGGTCAGGCAATCAGGCTACAATGACCTGTTTGGCAATTGAGACAGTAATCCTGACAAACAAAATGGATTTTGACCCTCAAAACTACTGCGTAACACGGGTCATTCAACAGATACAGTATGATGTTACATGATGCTTCAGAGGCGCAGATCAATAAAAGAGAATGAATCAGGTGAGGCATTAGTGCTGTGCAAAATGTCAGAATAATGAAAGATGCGTGTATACAGTATCAGGGAGTCGCTTTCTAATTACTTCAGGGTCAAATATCAGCACAAGCCATTAGAGCTGCTCTCTCTCTGATCTCTCTCCCTCCCTTCGTCTCTCTTTCACACACTCACACCTGACTTGTAAGTAAAAAATTGAGGAGAAAAGAGGATGTAAAAAAGGATAATTATGATCCTTGGAGGTGGTGCCAAGTCTGGTGTTTAGCACATGAGCCACAAACGATGGATGTCAACGGCTTTCATTGTAATGAGACTTTCAGGCTACTTGATACAAAAACATTCGATTCCCACTGCGATACATCCACCGATGTGTGCCCGAGCAAGTCACTTAACCCCTAGTTGACCCAGAGGCGTGCAACCTCTGGTATGTAGCAAATGTATGTTAGTTTGGTTGAAAGAGTCAGCTAAATGAGGAAATGTAATGAAATCAATGGACATATGTAGTCAGTGATAGGTAGGGTTGCATACATTCTTACACATTTGTCCTTTAATCGCTTTTCTCCTTAATTGATTTATACATTTTTGAAGGAAAGAGATTTGTTTGTGAAAATATGTAAAACAGAGTTTAGTTCGCATATAGATGAGAATTTGAACCAGACTGATGTCTGTCTGACCCTCTGAAATTAAAGTGATGTTTGTAGGGACCCTGGACTGCTCTCCACCAGGATACCTGTCATCTGTGTTATGCTTCCATCTGCTGGTAGATGGTGTTAAACGCTACTCCTAGCTGACTGGCACAGATCAACACTTTCCCTTAGATGAGACCAAAGAAAACAAAAACAGTGAAAAACAGAAGTGTGAGCAGTCCTGTGTACCATGATAGCTCAATATTTGTTCTATGTCTTCACATATTGTCAGTCAGTGGTTCTTGAGTTGTGAGCCGTTCAACAGAATAGTGATACTCCCTTCTCACATTTGTTCCATTTAAAGATTAGAGAAAAGTAACAAAAACATTATTTGTCTTTCTAGAGATACAGTAAAGATGACCGATATTGACAAAGAGTTAAGTATATGAAATACCCTGAAGCACGGTACAAACAAACAAACATAAAGCTTATAGGTTAAATTTATTTGATCCAGATGCATTTTATCTTTATGCAAGTCATCCTTCTCTTTCCCTGTCTGTCTCTCCTCTCCCATCTCTCGATGTGTGCAGCCTGGCTGAATATATATGTCAAATGTGATTGAACATTTCTCAAACACGTCAGCCCTGGGACTAGTAAAGGTAGCATTATTGAATTGTTACTGAATGGTGGAAACAAAACAACGCTTTTAGACAAACATTTTTGCTGTTACAAAATTCCATAGAAATTGGGGAAACAGTGGCACCTTGCGGCAAACCTGCCAAAGAATTATGTAAAACACTTCTGGGCAAAAGCGTGTGCGTCACACATATGCGTGCCTGTGGCCTGGTTGTGTGTGTGAGTTTGATGGTGTCTAAAAAAGTTCAAGATGACTGTTTCTTTTTGTGCATTCATTTTGAATCTAGTCTTTGTAGTTGTGTCTTTCCCTTTTCTCCCACTGGATGTCTGTTTTTAGTTATGATTGCACGCAAGCCTTTGGTATGACAACATTTTTGGACTGGAGCTCAACATTTGATAGATTAGGAATTAGTGTTGTGTGACTGTTGCTATGTGCGCTACAACAAAAAGCACTAAATTAAGCACCCCCAGTCTTGCCAGACATCTCAGTGCAATTAAAACCATTAAAGGTAACAAATTGTAGAATTGTAGAAATATCTGCCAACCCTGGTTGAAATAACAAGCATGTTTAATGTGGCGTCTTGTCTGCCTACAGCCTCATTTCAGAAAATTAAACAGATTCATCCAAAATGTGAGCTCAATAACTGTAATATAAATAGAAAGAATTTTCATCATCATAATGGTGGCAGGCCCTAAAATCAAGACAAGATTGTTGAGATTTTATTTTTTCACAGCATCTCTGCAAAGTGTTTTTCTTTTGATAGTCTGTGGTCACAACTCATTATGTGCTGACTCATTTTTCACTTTTAAATTTTACCACTGTAAAAAAAATGACACAAAGAACCCATTGTTCTTTGAAATGTAATACTGGCAGTGTAGACCCACTAGGTGTCAGTGCTTTGCAGCATTTCACAGACAGGTCTGGGCGGTTGCTTGGTCACCCTTGCCGTATGCTTCTTGGTGGAAACACACTAAAATGATGGATAAATAATAGGCATGCAAAACAGCTTAAACATGTCTGTCAAATTTGCCCATGATATGGATATCTTTGAATTTTTATGTTCCTGTCTGTGTAGGATTATCGGCTAGAGAAAAACAAAAATGCATCTGTGCTTTCTTGGACATATTAAAGATGTAAATATGATTTGACTAAAAATCTCTGTTCATTAACACTTACTCATAAAACTCCAGACCCACCACTGCATTCCCCCCAGGTCTGACGGGTTGTGACGGATGTTTCTTACACTGAAATGGCAAGAGTGAAATTACAACTGTCTGTGAAAACTAACGAGGAAAATGAGGAGATTTAAAAAGAAGACTTAAAAATGCACTCACACTTGGACTCAGGTCAAACTCGAATCACAAGATGTAAAAAAAAAAAAGCTTCCAGCTTGACACCATTAACTTGCGGCTTCACTTGGACTTGGCCTTGAATGATCTTGATGAGCCCAGAGCAGAATAATCTTGGCCAGCAAAAAAAAACATTCAGAGCAAACAATCAGGCCAGTGTTTAAAGGCTGAAGGTCAGCAGCACTTGATGTGCTTTTGGGTGAATGATTTTAACTTCACGACGTGATTCTTTAAAGCATTGTTGAGAGAGAGAGGTAGGAAAGAAAGTGTGAGTGCATGTGAGCTTGTGTAATTTGTTATATTTAATGAGGAATGGATATATGATTGTTATTGCTGAGTGGCATGTTTTGTTTTGAAAACAGCCCAAGTCTTATTTCCTGTGTAAATGTTTAAGTGTTTTTAAGGATTGGATTACAAGTTAGTTTGGAAAAAATGAAAGAACACATTTGATTAAACTTTAGCTATTTACGTAATGCTACGTTGATTTGATTATAATTCCATTACCGTGTCTGTGTTTATAGCTTGAAAGGACATTTCATGTGGTGAAAACACATTATGAAGTCTTTAGGACTCAAGGCCAGGGATTGGGATGTGACTTGAAATGACAAATAAAGACAAAACCATCACAACAAGCATATTATGTATGCACTTCGTCCATTGCCAGGATGATTTAAAACATTCTTTCAGATAGCTTGTTTCTGATCGTCGCACAGTCTTGTTATATAACGTGTCAATAATAATACAGTCAACACAAGGTTAAGTGTCAGCTGTTAGGGATAAGTTCTCTTATAACCACTAGTATGTGGCCTTGGTCTTTTCTTACCAACAGTCTGCCGAGGTTTATCGTTATAAAGCTTTCAGGGCCCTTATGTATCTCAGTTTGCATATTCTAGGGAAATATAATTCCACTTTGGCCTCGTGTTTAAACAAACATCTTGGAAATGAAAGGCTACATTTGGTCTCTGTTGATCCAGCAATGTTTGACTCAAGATCCATGATTTTATCCCCACTCATATTTAGATGGTATTTCACTTAAAACTGTAACATAAATTGTAAAAAAAAAAAAAAAAAAAAAAAAAAAAGAAGTAAACTGAAATTAAATTAATCAAAGCATTCTAAGATTATAGCCTCAAATACTCCGCTGCACAGGAATCCATGTGTTTCTAAACCATCAGTTTGTATCAGAGACGCATATGCACAGCAGAAGATCTGTAGGAAGATTTATAGAACAAATGATTAAACACTTTTCTTTGGTGGAACAGGTTCTGCTCCCCAAGGTGCTCTTTTTGAAGAAATAAAATGCCTATATGGACTTTTTGTGTCAAATCATCCAAGAATTGAAAGTTAAACCTGTTACCTACCATGTTCTACTCTTTGCACACTAGTGACTACATGTCATCACTTACTGGGCTGGACTTTCATCTTTACCTGTACCCTGCAGCTACAAGCAATTTGTACAGGATGGATATAAGGTGATGGTGAATCCAAAATAACATTAGGACCCTGGAGTGTCTGGAGCCTCCTGCCAGGAATCTTAGTGGTGCACTGCAGCAGTGGTAGAAGCCTGTGGAGAAGCTTCTCTGTTTATGAAAGCATTAAAGTATTTTTGGCAATGTTTTCTGGGAGATTTTAAAGGACAGAAGAACCAAACCTCATGCCAAGGATTTGTGACCAATTTGGAGAACTTTTCAGAGAAGGGTATGTGAGTGATGGCAGGCAATGTTGGACCTGCTGTGTTGTACAAACTAGAGAGCCTCAGTCTTTGAGCTGCTCAGCTGGAAGAATCTGTACCTCATTGCTTGTTTCTCCTCAGATGCTGAGATCTGATATGGCTGAGGCCCCATGGAGGCTGCATCCCTTGAAGGAGGCAGTCCCTGAAATGGGCGCCCAATAAATCCAGATTGCTGCTTCACATCATAGAGTCCTATGAAGAATTCATAAGTCATTTAAATTAAAGGGATACTTACAATATTACCGCCAAATGGAAAAGTAAATGGGGATCCAAGTGGTTAGACTAAACAAAATGCTTATTGAATTAAAGAATGTGCCTTTTACTTTTGATGCTGTCAAATTAATTTTGAATACATTTATACATAATATATTTAAGCTGTATACTCAAATTGATTTTGTGAATTTCTCTCCTGGGGTGCAAAAATTACGTATCTCACTGTCACTATCAATTAATACACATAAATAAATCCTTCTTCATGGTGTTTGTTTTGAGACTGGTTAGTTCATAATCATTTTGTATTCAGCCTTCTGTTTATTTACCAATCTGATGAATAGCTTTTTAAAAATAATTTCATGAATATTTTTTTTTCATTTGTAAAGTGTTAATTATTCCCCCTTTCTTGTTTCTAATTAAATACCATGACTTGATTAGCTTCTCAATACCCATATCAAAGCTTTGCAAACTAGAGTTTAGAACATATCTAACACAGGTTAATTGGTAATTTGGGGTTTGGGTAGTTAATTCCAGGGGTGTGCACATGATAAAGTGATTCCACATAATGACTAAAGCAAATGGATGAATAAAATCGTTTGGTGCTTGACTTTTTAAATGAAAAGGAAGAGATTAAATCATCATCATTACTATTTCTCCTTCTTCTTCTTCTTCTTCTTCTTCTTCTTCTTCTTGTAATTTCGGTGGGCCTACTAATAGTAGGAAAAACTTGATCTTAATTAGCAAACAAAGTTGCTAAATACTTGCAAATTAATTTAATAGACACGAATGAATTGGAAAGAAGAATAAATAGGTCTATCTAAAAGAAAGCTACATGGCATATGCAGCAAATAACTAAAAGGCAGAATCCAGAGCATAGTTGCAGCAAGTTTACAGAGAGAGTCTGTGATTTGATGGAGGTGGATGGTGGGGTGTCGGTGCTGGAGAGAGGGGAGGGCCAGCCGAGCTGCTGCTGTTGCGACGTCACTCAGACCGCTGACTGACTGAGCTCCAGGCTTCAGGCTCAATCTGTGGCCGCCAGCAGCAGCAGAGGTGGTGGGGAGGAGAGGAACATTTTGATCCGCTTCTATATTTCCTCCCGTGGCTTCTTCACCGGGGCAGGGAGAACAAAAGACGGACAGCTGCATGATCAGAGGCGCCTGCTCTCCTTCATCTCGACTGCAAGCCAGGCTAGCTTGATGCTCCGTTCAGCCTGCTAGCCTTTGTGGCTGGGCTGTCCATGCATCCAAGGAGCCCCTAAGCAACCCCGGGCTGGGAGAAGCCACGGCTTTTTAAACATTTTTTATTGACCTGACTGTCTGCAGAAAATTCCCTCCAAGTGGGCAGAGAGCAGCATCCTTGTCAGCTCCATTGCGCACCCAGAAAGCGGATTTCCAGTGAGGAGCATCATCGCCTCGGCACGGTTACACGTCGTCGCCTGTCTGCAACCTCCAGCTTGGCAGGACCAAAGAGGCAATTGATGACTAATATTCTTTCAAGATAAGCGACAATGTTGTGTACCACGGCCAACATGTTGGCAACAGGGTTGCTTTTCTTGGGATTGTTGCACAGTTTGGAAGTAATCGTTCCGGGAAGGGCTATTGATGGTAAGCAGTGCTGAATTAAGGATATAATGTATAAAATGCTTAGAAAAACTACATAATAGTGTGTGCATGCTGATTATGACAGGATGTGTGGTGTTTGTGTCCGCATGCAAGAAGTGTGGTCTGTGCCCCGAAGGAATGACTGCTCGATTGAGTGAAGCAACGTGGAAGGGATGAGACCGAGGCAAGACAATTAAAAGCGGTCTTTTGTTTCTGTCTTCTAGTGCCACATGTGAATATTGCAATGTCACAGCCGGAGGGAATCGCACATTTCCTCCTGCGCACAGGCGCTTGCACACATTTACACTGACATTCCGTGAGAAAATTGTACCATAGTCCCATACCTGCTCGAACCACTTGTTTACAGATCGATGCTTTTCTTTTTCCTTTTTAAATTGGAGCAGCAGTCAGATAAATTAGTTTATGTTGCCTCAGTGACAGAAAGGTGTCATGTCTTAAAAAATGTCCGCTTTGGAGCCTTCTTCCACTACTGAGTGGTGTGCTGACAGCAGTCGTGCTATTCCACAATTAAACAACGCTGTAATATTCCCATCAATCCGATGGGGAATTTAGTGCCTGTGTTTTTTTATTTCTTGCTGGAAAGTGCACACAGTTGCTGAGCGATGCTTCATTAGGAGAATAGACTCATCACAGTTTATTATAATGTTTACAGTTGTTTTCCCCTCTTCTGTAAGCTCAGATGTTTAGTGCTGCCATCAACAGGCATGTGTAGCACTGCGACACTGTTGTGTATGTGTGATGGTTCAGTTTATCGCCTGGGCTGCACAGGCTGGGTCCCCCTGAATGCCAACAGTCATATTGTGATCTGCAAGCTGATTGTGAGCAGTTCAAAACAGCTCCCCCCTGCGACCTTGTGAACAGCACACCTTCACAGGCTGGAACAACTTCTGGAAACTATTAAGCCTCCCAGTCTCCTCTGTTTGGTAAGAAAGGAAAAGGGCGTTATCAAAGCGGAGTTGGTGCAGAAAAAAATGTTTAATTCTTTGCAGGTGAAAAAAAGAGTGTGAGTTTATTTTTGCAAAGATGTGACGCCTCTCATTCATCTTGGGGAATGTCTGACCTGTGCATGAAGGCCGAGCTCCTAAGGGTATTTTTAGATGACTTAAACTGATAGGAAAATTGTTTTCCAGTAAGGAGCACTAGATGCTATAATGCTAACCAGGGTTCTAAATTTGACATTTCATTAAATTCAGTGGGACTTTTAACACGCATAACTGATTTGAACCACAAACTGCATCCTGTGGGATTCATCGTCAGGCCATAAATGCTTCCCTCTGCCTTTGAAGTCATCTCATTGCGCTTGGCAATCCAGTGCTGTGAGGTTCTTAGGGAGCAAAATCCACATAAATTACCACCTTGAAGATAGACTTGGATAGTCTGCAATCACCTGCAGTGTCTCCCTCCTCCTCGGTCTACAGTAACAGCTGAGAAATCCTTCCTTAAAGCAAACAGTTTCTGCCTAGATGCACTGTCATTGTTTTTAGTGAAATTTTCCTCCCTGTCAGTCTTAATGCCTTGATTTGATGAGTCAGCCTTGTGCAGTATACCAGAGATCGCCAAACCTTAGCTTGACTTGAAACTCCCATGGGATGCAGAGGTTGCTGTGCTTCACAGAGCCTCTCAAGGAAATTATTTTACAGTTGACATGGCTATTAGACTGAATGTGACATTTAACAAGTAACACCGACATTTTGAAACCAGCCTTACTAGACCATAGCCAACATGTCACTTGTTGTATAGGGAGCTAGAGTGCATGTAACTCAATTGCTTTTTGAACCTCTTTGATGGCCTATTTGATTTTTAGGGCCCTTTGAAACACATATGTTGCTAGTAAAGCTTTCTCAGACATGCCTGGAACTTTTCTTTTTCCATTTTCTAGACTCCTAAACATTTTCTCTCGCTGTCTCAGTACTGTAGCCAGAGCACAGACCCCAGGCCACCAACAAACCCTGAGTTTAATTGGGTCTAAACTGCTCTTTGTTTCCCAGAGAAAACGAACAGTCTCAAATTGTTCAGTAGGCGCTGCTAATTGGGGCCCCAGTGGAAAGGGTCCTGATGAAAGAATTCACATCGTTTCACTCCATGAAGGTACTGTAATGTCCATTGCCAAAAGAGATCACTGGTCCTCAGAAATGGACAGTTCTTTCCCCAAAGGCTGGTAAACACTTTTCAACTGGAATATAAAATGGAGAAATGTGTTTTAAGATTGTATCACTGAGGACAGTTGGAATAGTTTCAACTAGAATCTTTTTATGTTCACGCAGACATCCATTTAAATTTTTTTTGAAGTACGTCTTCTGTATCTGAAAAGCCTGGTTCCTCATTTCATGTTTCCTTATTTTGCCCTTTTTCCTCCCTTAAATGTTAAACTTCTTTATTTAAGCCACATCCTTGATAATAGAAGAAACACAGGCTCCTTTCCCTTTTAATTAACTCACCATGCAGTGCTTCTCTTCTCCTGGCACTTTTCCCCTGTGGACTTCGCTGCTGTAACATTTGGTGGACGCCTTAGATCTGGGCCACTATTTGGCTGTTATTGGCGTGATACTGCCATTACAATGACATCCATATGGCCAAAAGGTTACCACTTTACCGTTTACTGACCACTGAGGGCAATATGAAAAACAGAGTACATTTCTTTGGTCCTCGTTGCGGTTGACCTTATGTCACATAAGCAACGTCTAAAAGCATGTGTAGACAAGCAGTTGATGTAAATAACAGAGGATGAGTATATTTAACACTGCTATCAGTATGTGGTTTAGATCAGTGCATAACTAAAAAAGCGGTGTTTGGTTGCTGCCTCAATACCTTATATGACACACTGAAAGCCAGCCACGGCTGCATAACTGAGCAGATATAAAATCCAGTACTTGGGTCAGCAGCTTTTCCTGGAGAAAAACAACTCAGAGGCTAAGTAAAGTTCAGTTTATTACACGGATGGTTTGTGTGGCTGAAAAGCAATAATGACATTCTGTACTGCTGAAACTAGATTTCCAACATGACTTAACATTGGACAATACAATTGACATCATACTTGATGTGAAATCTCAGGGTTCTGGACGTATTCATTTATAATGGTCACAGTAAAATGCGTAATTTCTGGAAACTGTTCGACTTATTTCTTCTTTTTTATTTTGTGAAAGTAAATACTGTATGATGAGCCTTACAGGGAATAGTTTGATGTTTTGGAAAGTGTGCTTATTCGCTTTTTTGCTGAGAGTTAGATGAGAGGATAGAGACGATACCATACCTCTCATGTCTGTCTGTTCAACATGTAGCCTGCCAGCAGCCATTGGCATAGCTTAGCATAAAGACTAGAAAACAGCTAATATGAAGGTATCAAAAGACACCTACCAGCCCCTCTAAGACGACCAGCGGCGAATCCAGGAAGTCTCCTGGCCATGAAGCAATGTTTGGTTTTTCACTTTGGTTTTACAGATTAAACAAATGAGATGTAACATGTTAATTAGTGAGGTGCTGGTAGGTGTTTTTTTTAACCTTCAAACAGATCCAGGCTAGCTGTTTCCACTATGCTAAGTTAAGCTAACTGCCTTCTGGCTCCAGCTTTATATAAAACGGGCTGATAGGAAATTGGTATTGATCTTCCCACCTAACTTTGAACAATAAAGCGAATAAGCGTACTTGGAAAAATGATTACGATTCATTTTTTTTAACCATCAGCAGTAAGATGCTCCCAACTCATTCTGAGCGTCTAAAACCAGCATTTAAAAACATTCATACAAAATACAGATTCTTTTGTATGAAAACGCTGCTGAAATATTTAAATGCTGGCATTTCCTTTCGCTAAAGTGCTCTGGGTACATGTGGCCAGGCTTGTCTGAACAGCCCTGTGACCTGCTTTAAAGTTGTGACCCCCTGATTGAGATACAGTATCTAGATGGAGCTATTTTAAGGAATGGAGATCGGTCTCTGGAGGCGCTCTAAAGATATGAGCAGAAACCTGCTAGGCTGCTATCATGAACACGCACATGTATATTCACAATACATTTGCCAGCAACTTTTGACACCACAGCCATCATTACGTGCAGGTAGGTGTAGAAAAACACATCACTGGTGACAGCTCAGCTCAGAAAAATGCTAAGAGGTCTGTCAGAAATATTTGATTTGTAGCTTAGACCTGTTGCTGGGGTGGAGGCTGTATTGCCTGGACAATATTATTGAAATTATTTCTGGGGAAATAAGAGAGAATTTACTGAGAGCAGACAGCTGAACTAAATAAAAATGTTAAATGAGTGAGCAGGATGCTTGGTTAACTTATTTTGAGCCCAGGTGCAAAGAAAGCCATTGCCTTGATTTCATTACCTTATCTCACTTTAGTTTTAAGTGAGAAGCACTTTCATATTGAATGTATCTTGACATACAGCCTTTAGGCGAAGCAACATACATTTCACTTCATGGTGTTACAGCAGCAGCCACTGTGATCAAGGGAGACCATACTCCCTTGATAATTCACATTTGCTGTGTTGTTTTCATACTTGACCTCAAAAGTAGAGCAACTTTATTGTATTTCTGTTATTTTTAACTGTATATAATATACCTATGCTAACTATTCTTGATCAGGAACCCATATTCAACCTTTAAGATCTGTTCACGCTGACAGAAAGCATGGCTTTAAATTGCTCCACTGTGTCTGAGAGGACTGTTTGTGTTGGTGCATCAAGCTGTGTCCCCGATTTGTCAGGTTGCTCTTGCGTAGTGAAGGCTATATTGCTTATTGTTGCTGCAAAAGAGTGAACCTAATCATGAATGTATTCAAATCGTTACTGATGTCACTTGATAAAATTCCAAGTGTCATATAACTTGCCTGTTACGAACATTGTTAAGAGCTAATTCCAGATACATATTGTCACTTTCTGTTTCCAATCCTGGTTTCGCTCCAAGATAAAACAGTCTATTTTCAGCAATATAACAAATACATTTATTCACATCCGTTGAAACCTCTGCTACAGGGTTTATTCACTGACATCCATTCATTTCAGGGACAAAAGTGTGACAGAGCAGACTCGCACCTATTGTCGATTACTTGTGAATTCATTCCCCATAGGAAGAAAATTGAACCACACAAACAGACCTCAATCTTCTCTGCAGTGTGCATCTAGCCTCAACATCCCTAATAGTCCCCACAGATCTATCCCGGTGAACCTTTCCAGACTGCGAAACTCTGACATTAGAGGTCATATGTTCCACATGCAAACAACAAAACATACTTACATGCGACACACACACGCTCAGTCACATCAGCACCAAGGGTCACTATTCATGCAACTGAGATTTAGATTTATTCCCAAACTTATAATCCTAAACACAAAGTACGCAACCATAACCTTAACATAAGCCTAATTGTAACACTAATCCCTCAAGCAGGCAGTAACCCTTCACTCTGTGGCAGAAATCTCCCCACATGGCCTCACAGTATCACCCCTCATAATACAGCGGGTTGTCGTTTTTACACTCTGTATTAAACAAACAAGATATGACATGTTAATTTGTGAGCTTTAGAGGTTCTGGTTGGCATATTGAGTGCATTGCTCTTTGGCCAGAGCTAGGCTAGCTGTTTCCCCCTGTTTCTTTTCTTTGTGCTAAGCTAAGCTAACTGGCTACTGTACGGAGCCTTATATTTAACAGAAAAACATAAGAGTGGTATCTATCTTCTTACACACCCTCATTATCAAGCTCTTTGACTGAAAGTGCTCCTAACTATCACGTCTGCTTGTTTGAAATGTATCGCTCCAAAAGTCTGGAAGGGCGGCATAACATTATTCACAAAAACAGTGATTAGGATTTACTGTGTTACCTCTTGTTCTGCTACTTCAGCACATGGATAGTAAATGTGAGAGAACGTTCTAGAGAATCTAGTCTTGTTCCGTGGTGCTCATGCGTCACACTGAGACTTCAAAACTTGTACTGGTCTTATGAACTAAAGAATTTCATATAATCTTCTTTAATATGTTTCCCTCGACAGCATGCTAAGTAGGCTTAATTGTCATTTCTCTCCCTGTGCAGCTACGTACGGCGTGTCCTCTGGTGGTTGTGTGGCAAAGGGATTTGTCTAAACTGACTAACTTGATAATGGCGAATCACACCTTGTGGTTTTCTGCTGGGTCCCCACTCTGCTGCTGAATTCTATTTAATCCTTATGTGGAAGTGAAGGAGGTTGTAGCTTCCTGCCTCTGAGCTCTAAAACTGACTCTAGTACAAATAGCAGTCATGGTTGATTTCCACTCTGGGGCTGAGTGTGGTGAAAAGTCAGCCACACATCCAAATAGCTCTTAATTTAGTTCACATTTGTTTACTCTGCTTTGATTATTGAGGCTTGTGCACTGTACATTGTCTGAGTTTGTGCTCAGATCTGACCTGTAAACTCCAGACGCGTGCAAAACTGTGTCATCCTGCTGCAAGCCCCATTTTACTTGGCAGCTATCACCAGACATGAGCACATTCCTGATGTTAATTCTCCTCAGCTCTAAATGCATGCATAACACACACTTACATAGATTCAAAAACACAGATACTGTCTTAGAAACACAAAACATCTCATAAAAACATGCTTAGATGATTAAATCAAACATTCATCCAATGGGTGCGCCGTTGAGCAGCTTTACACGCAGACAGACACATTGCCAAACATTTACTCTTGTTGCTCTCTTTCAAAATGATAATATAATAATGTAGGTGGCTGCTATTTAAACATGAGTATGCTTTTTCCCCCTTTCTCTGTGATAATTATGTCTAAATTCTGCAGTTGTAGAAAAAGTATGAACCTTGTTAAGTAAAACTATTTTCGGCAACATCAAAAGTAAAACTGTTCATATCGTCCTATTGTATATTGTATGTACTGTACCAAATCCCCCTACCTCAAGTACATAACACCTGCACATAATACATATTTATTCCAGCATCCTTTGCACTATGCTCCATCGCAATGTGTACATGTATGTATGCATGCATGTATGTGTATGTGTACCTGTATATCACATCCCCCACCGACATCTACATAATAATAATAATAATAATAATAATAATAATAATAATTAGGGATGTCCCGATCAGGTTTTTTTGCCCTCGAGTCCGAGTCATTTGATTTTGAGTATATATAGATACCGAGTCCCGATCCAATACTTCTATTTATATTTAAAAAGAGAATAAAGAAGAGCGAAAAAACAGTTCCAGGATGTTTCTTATTTTTTTATTTAATTCACCTTATTTTAACAATCAACAACTCTGTTAACAAACAGAGCACTTCTGTGAAGTAGCTTGAACAATGAAGTAATAAATAACATAAATTCTTCACTTTTGGACTTTAGTGCAACAGTAAATATAGAAAAAGTCTAAGATAAAAACAAATAGCACCTCAACTTAAAATACCCGGAAGGCATGTAAACAAATACAAAAATAAAAGTGCCACAGTGTTTGCAAAGCACATCTATATATACATATATATATACATTTATATCCAAGTCCTGATCAGCAGGTAACGATTCTCGATTCTGATCGAGTCTGAAACAACGTGATCGGGGCCGATTTTCGATCTCGTGATCGGATCTGGACATTCCTAATAATAATAATAATAATAATAATTCACTACTGCATCCTTTGCACTCTGCTCATTGCACTATTGTTTTTGTTTATAGTGTGTATAAGTAAGAACATCGTGAGCGTTGTACAGTCCAGAGTCAAATTCCTCATATGTGTACACACTGATTCTGATTCTGAAAAGTAGTCATTGTTCAGTACAATCAGTCAGTCATATGTTTTTGGATTAATAATATTGCTGCATTAATGTGTATGTTGCATTTTACTGCTGTAGTTTTTTAAGGTTCTGCTAATATTTATGATAAATTTACTACTTTATATACTGTTGAGAAGCTTCATGTACAACAATGCATCATTTCCCAACTAATCCAAGTAACCTTGCATTTGTATACTTTATATACAGTCATAGCATAGCTGTATAAATACAGTACTTTAATATGTACGTTGTTACATTCCACCACTGAAATTCTACCTAAACTTTTCTTCACAATTTGTTCACTACTGACTAGACTTCTACAGCTCCTCCACACTCTGCCGGAAAGGTTTATTTAAAAGGAACATCTGGGGCCTCTTTTTCTCTGTTTTCTAACATGACAAATTGGAAAACCTTTTTCCCTCCCTCTTTCTACTTCTACAAAATCCTGAAGCGTTCTTGCCTGAGCTGTGGAGGAGGATGAGGAGGTGGCGGGCCACAGCCAAACAGGCTAATATAGACTCTTCCCTCATTTTTGGCCCTTAACAGAACCCCCCAGGTCAGCCCAAAGGTCAGCAGACTAAACCTCTGCCCCTCCCGTTTTCTACTTTACATCAGTCTCTTCCTATATGTGTTCCCTTTTGGCTTTGTTTGGTCTGTCATTACTGGCCAAATGTGGTCTTGTGTTGTCAAAATCTTATAAGAACGTTTTTCAGGGCATTGTCTGCAGAGGGCTGTAGTGCTGCTGAACACAAAATATTAAAAACATTTATCACTTGATATTTTTTTGGACTGCTCTGACTTGTTTATCATTAATTTCCTGCAGCATTTCTGATGTTTTATTCTGCCACATTCTGTCAAGATATTTAGCAATGAGTCAATGTTAAACTGGCTGTGTTGCAGTATTATTCCACCCTCCGGCTCTCTGAAAAGATAAAGTGCGTATCAGGGTTTGGCCAAGTGAGCGTCAGTGTCAAGATTCATTACACACAATTCAGGTTGTTTATCTTGCCCTCATATAAACCTTACTTTCTTAAATATTTGAGAAGATAATGAAGCTTTATCATGTCTAACAGTGAAGCATTGGGTATAGGCCTGACCATCTTCTCCCCTTGAGAAACTGCTCTCAGTGGTTTATTAGTGAGTACACGCTATCTTCAGTAGACTAAACTAGATGTTATTTTTCCCAGCAGACATTGCAATATTCTCTGTAAGCATTTTGAAGAACTTCACTAAACACTTGTTTCAGCCAAACTACCCAGTTCCCAGCTTTATTTCTCTGTATAGTTTTTAGACCAGTTAAGAAAGAATCACCTCTGCAGATCTGAGCGAATGTAGCCTGAGGAAGTTTATTCTGTCTGCGTGTAGTAAAGGAGAAGCAGCTGCTGAAACTATAATTACGTGCAAATAAGTTGCCCTCTCTGTCCTTCTTAGTCTCTCTATGTGAAAGGCATACTGACATACCGTATACAAGGTGTCACTTCAGTTCTCAGAAGTTCAGGGAAAATCCAACTCTGTTATTTCACAGAGCCAGGTCTACCTGGGTCTTCCAGGGTTGTCAAATAAGACTTGTGTGACAGATCTAGATCTAGAAGATAATCAGCGGTGCTATCAGTGTGGCTCAATCGATGGAAATTTCTGTTGGTCCAGACTGAAACCTCACCATGACATTTGGAACAGATGTTCATGGTCCCTAGAGGATAAATTCTAATGACTTTGATGACTTTTACTGTAGTAAAAGCCACCAGTAGGTCAAAATGTTCACTTATCTGGTACAGACATTAATGGTTTCCAGAGGATGAATCCAAATAACTTTGATGATTCTCTCACTCTCCCATGGCCCCATGAGGCTCATTTGTCACTTTGTGGAATGTCTCAGCAGCTATTGAATGGATTGTCGTGAAATTTTGTTCATTTTGTTGATCATTCTCATCCAGTACCATCGTCAGGTAAAAATTTAGGTTGTCTGATACCTGCAAAACTGATGATATCCCTATCCTCTCAGCTGTACTTTGTGCTAATTAGCAAATCTTAGCCTGTTAACATGCTAAAGAAATATGGTGAACTTTGTGATTATTATTCCTGTTGAGCATCAGTATGTTAGCATCATCATTTTGAGCATGTTAGCATGCTATTGTTTGCATTTAGCTCAAAGCAACGTTGTAAGTTCAGTCTCACAGACCTGCTAGCATAGCTGTAGATATTTTCTCTTGTTATACTAAGGCTGATGAGCAGTGTTTGCAAGTTTGTAGAAACTTAACTCGTGCCGGAATCTGGTTTGTGCCCTCCATCTACTGTGAGACATAGCTCTGGGTTACAGAACAGCAGTCCCGGAGCGAGATTGTCTCGCTCAAGGATACTTGAATGGTGGCTGTCCAGTTGAAGGAAGGTTTCTGTGCTATACCTTATACAGCTTTGAAGAATGAATTCCATACTGCTCAAGCTCCCTTTCAGCACCACTGCTGACAGTACTTCTTCCTTCACCTCAACCGCTGTTGAGTGGTGTGTGATGGGGCGGTAGTCTCAATGTCTGGAGCTTTGTAGTGCCTTGGTTGATCTCACAGAGCAGGCCTCCAACTTATTTATAGCACTGCTGTGGGTGTCAGAGGAAATGGGGCTGTGGCTGGGGGCGAGGCTTGTGTTTGCCTAAAGAGAAGACTCTTCCTCCCAACCAGGGTGAGCTCATCTTGCAGGACTAGCAGACAGCAGCGGGGGCAGAGGGCAGTGAATTTGTAATCTAGCCCAAATGGCGATGACCCAAAGCATTTTCACGCAGCCGCCGCTTTGGTAAACACACAGGCAGCTCATTGATACCATGTGTGACATTCCACCATCCCATCTTAGTATCCCAGCCCAGCTCTGTCTGCTCTCAGACCTTCAGTCCTGTCCCCAGCTGTGAGAGGCCTGTCCCGTTTGACTTGCAGTTCCCTCCCCTCTCCATTTTCTCTCATAGCTGCAGTTCATCTAGCTTGTTCTCCTATGTCATCTAAGTTGTATCCATTTGTTTAACCATCTTTTTTGCTTCATTCTCTTCCGCCGTGTGTCGTTTCAGTTTCAAACACACGTGAGACCTGTTTTGTTTATTGTGCACCAGTTCACAAAACCCTGAAACTTTAAATGTCGATATAATATATGATATATTTAACCAGATAAATCCTGATTGTGTCAAGCACTGAATGACTTTACAGCTTGCATTAAAATGGGTGTCAGCATCCGTCTCCAGAGACCACTTGATTTTGTCCCACTTGACATGCAAATAGTGTTAACCCGTACACAACATCTGCAATACATGCCACCAATCCAAAGCAATAAGCCAGCAGCCATTTGGCAAGTTTATCTGCTCAATATGTTTGATTAAAAAGTAGTGCTATACAAGGTTATGCTAGGGAAAAAAGTACCTGGGAAGTGATACCTTTCAGTTACACTGTTGGTGTGAAAATGAATATGTATTCTTCCAACGAAGGTTAAAGTCAAGGGCAACTGGACTTGGTTGAAGATACTGGAAGACGTTTCATCCCTCATCCAAGGAACTACTTCAGTTCTGACTGACTGGAAGGGAAACTCAGCTATTTAACCTCAGTGGAGTCGTTTGCCAGGATTGTTGATACTGCTGGTTCGTTAGTGTTGCACTATGTGTGGTTGCTGTAACGACAGTCGATACAGTCGTTAGGACTACCTGAGGTCAAGGCTGAATGACCATCATTGGTATCTTCACCTGAAACCATTAGGTTACGTTTGTTGAGTTTCCTGGGAAGTGATTAAAGGACAGCATTGTAAGTGGGGGATAAGTGGTGGCTTAGACCCCCTCCTCTGTTCAATGATGGCTTCTCGACCCGTGTGTAGATGGCTTCCTTGGCCCCTCTTTGAAACCATCCATCTTCTCTGTCTAAAATGTGCACCTGATGGTCCTCAAACGAGTGACTGAAGAAGTTCCTTGGATGAGGGACGAAACGTCTTCCAGTATCTTCAACCAAGTCCAGTTGCCCTTGACTTTAACCTTTGTTGGATAACTATGACCTGGATGACTGAGCATCTTCATAGACATATGTATTTATTACTCCCAATTTTAGATTTGATTTATTTCTGATTCACCAACGAGTTAAAATTATTAAAAGTGTGTTAACTGTAGGTTTGATTAACAAAGAAACCATAAATAACTGTTCTGCCTTTTCCTCTTTAAACCTTTCAGGAATATATTTTAACAATCTGTCTCATTCGTATTATAAAGGGGAATATTAAATCATGTGACAGAATGGCAATAAATACAGCAAAAAATGTAATACATTCTCATGAAATGTATTTCTTCCAGGAGAAATCGTACATGCATTCAGTGTCTGAGTAGTCTTCTTACAAACTATAGTTGAACCGATCTCCACACAGTGTACAGTTTTGTTTTTCAAACTAACAGCGTATTTAGACAGTACATATGTATGCAAATACAAACTCCAAGGCATCAATAGACTGCAGAGCTGTTGAAGCTGACTAACAGCTGATCGCGCCTTGGTCCAGCTGTGCCGCTATCATTAGAAACTGATCGTGCACATCTCAGAAATGTGTTTCCTTGATTTCTCTTTTCCTCATGACTTCTCCTTGCATCTCCCCTCACGTCTTCAGTGGGAGGGACTAAATACAAGCGAGGGAATCGGGGATGCACCCATTGTCTGTGCTTGCATGCCTGACCACAAGTGTGGTTTGTGCTGCCTGTAATCTCAGCATTTGAGTTTACTTTATTTGTACAAGTGAAAAGCAGACAAAGTAACTAACTATATACTAACTAACTATAATACTAACTATGGAAAACAGTGTGTAGGGAGAGAGAGAGGTAAAAAGTCCAAAAATGTATTTCATTACCTTTGTGTAAGTGAAATAAAACTGTGTTTACAATTTGAACAATCTATGCGGTTACGTTTATAGCTAGTGTAGGCCTATATTTTTAGGGGCCTGGCTGTGATTGGATGACACGAGACTGACTAATAGTAGCTCTCAACATGGCCTTTGTCTATACTCCCTTTGCTTCTCTCTAACCATTACAGTGAGCTGAGCTGATTGTAAAGTAACACTTATCACTGCCTGTCTTCACCTTCAGCTAGCTAACCTCCTGACCTACTTTCTCTGCACTTTGATGGGTTTCTGTCAGCAGCATCTTGTGGTTTAGTCTGAGGTGGGTGTGCACTCCTCCCATGGCCATTATTGGAAGCTGAGTTAACATCACATGGAGCTAAGGCACGTCAGCTTCTAAATAAACAATAAACAATAGACAGACGCACCACAGCTATGCTATGACTGGTGGTGACACCTCTAAACAAACAAATAAACATCCATGCGCGCGCACACACACACACACACACACGAAAGAACAGATGAGAAGCAAAGACCAAACGCTTTAACACATGCCTTGTTGCACTTCATGAATAATTCAAATCCTTGGGTCTTCTGAGAGAGAAAAAGACGCCCCTCTACACACACCCACGTTCACACATATACACACACCGATCACAGCGGTACACAGAGGGGCATAAGTGGGGAGTGTGTGGATATGTGCAGCAATGTGCCAGGTTGAATTTATGGTGTTTAGGTTGAGCTTCATTTCACAATTCCCTTAACCGCTAGAGTTAGAGTGTAGCTTTAAATGTAAATACAGTCATCCTGTTTATCCTGCTTCATCCCATCATCTACCCCCCACCCCCACGTACTATTCATCTTGCTTTATGCTCTAAATAATCTAGAGGTTACACTAACATCACAATTTCCAATTACTGCCTTATATTCTGACCTAGGCAGCCGTAGAAGGGAGATGTTGACACTTGTCCAGACACCACACTTTGTAAAATAACATTTAAGGTGTAAATGATGATTCTTGTCAGAGTGCTGTGGTGGGTGGGTTGACTCAGTAAGGCGATGTTGTAAAATATGTTGGAAGAAGAACCCCAGACCACTGATATTCAACGGGATTGCAGTAATGACAGAAAGAAATGAAAATACTATTAAAAATGCTATTGCCCAGATGTGGAGGAGAGGTACCGAGAGAAAAATGAGCTCAGATGAAACAAAAACATCAGTTCAATCACAGCCTGGTGATACATATTGAAACACTGAATTATCCATGTGTGTGTGAGTGAATTCCAATTCTAGTTTAGGATTGTCTGTTGCTTTAAATGTCAGCCAGGAAAATGTTTGTTTTGTGTTAATGAATAAATAGTTTTGGAAGATAAGGTAATATTTTATGAAAGCGGCAGGACAAATACCTCATTAGATTTGTTTCATATTGATTCTGCAACATGTCCTTTAGTGTCTCCAGCGTGGCTATACATCAACGAGATAACCTGCCTGAGAGTTGTGCCTTTGTAATAATCAATTTTGGACAGTAACACATTCCTAAGTGATGTGCTCTTTACTTTTTAGGGATTACAATTTAAAATTCAGTAATTACATTGAAGTCACTTATACCAGGATTGCTCTGTTACTCTGTTAGCTTTTTGGGCAGTTGGAGGTGGGGATATAGCTTGTTTGCTGTCTTACCAGAGGTTATCAATTTAGGATTATGTCTTCTGGTATCTCCAAAGTTTTCTCAGTAGATTTGTGTCTTAGCTGTTTAGCCAGATAGCTACCTAATGTCAGCATATATGCATGGATCTGCTAGATTTTGTTCAGAGTTGAAGAGCGTGTGAACCCTGTCAGGGTGGGGCTTCTGAAGTCTTCATCGTTAGCCCTAACGTTAAACTAGCTGTTGACACTCAACACCCCTTATTCTGAGTTGGGAGTGTTCACGCATTATTGCAAATGAAACTAGATACAAATAAAAAGCGAATAGCTCCTATAAATGAGCTACTGTAAATCTAATGTATTAGTCTTAATAGTAGATTTTATTTTGATGTCTGTAGTTCTTTTCATCAAATGGGACATATCGTTAGAGATTCTCATTATCTCCGATTTGGAATTACAGTTTAAGTGATATGAACGTGGCGTAAACCACAAGAAATTGTGACATGAAGTTTAGTGCAAAATAACATGGAGGACTTGAAATTGTTATCATTATGTCTAAGTAACCAATCCATTAATCATTGCTTCACTTTTCAATGACAGCTGGATACCATTTTCCAATTGAGTTTATAAAATCCCAAATACTGAGTGTACAATATAATGTAAATCCTGAAAAGACCAACTTAGTTTTTTGTTTTTCTTACTTTTTCCCAATGTTGAATGCTTCTTCTAGTTGTACCACTGTCTTTCATTTTTCCCTATATACAGTATTTTCCACTCTGCAGTAAGTTGTTGTATCCACTCACCAAGAGCTTCCTGTGAATACCCCAGAGTGACTCAGCTTTGTTGCCAGTGTGTGTGTATTTGTGTGTCGTCAAAGTGTTTATGTGCTGTTCTGAGAGGACTTGAATTAGTGTGGGTTTGAATACACTCCCCCATTTGGCGGTGGCTGCAGTGGGCTGCTTTTTCTTTCTCTCTGGAAGGTTGGATTGAAGGGGAAATGGATGATAGGGGGGCAGTTCACTGAACAAGATGTTCTTTGATATCCTCCAGACATGTTGCATCACTGCTATTGGCATAGGAACACTGACCTGGATATTTAGGTGCAGCAAGTTTATGCAAAGCCTTTCCATGTTTGCGTGAGTGTGTGTTTTGGTTTGTGTGTATTCATTCTCTATCCCCTCCATCAAGTAGCAACTTTCCAGGACCTAATTAGGACCACTATTGACTCTGAAGACAACAGGGTGGTCTGTTGCTAATGAGACCTCAGGAATAAAGATCACTGACACAAAGGGAGCTAAGTTCTTTATCTCCAGTTTTTTTAACCAGAAATTAATTTGTTTTTTTTGTCTTCTTTTAGCCCCAAAGACCTGCAGCCCAAAGCAGTTTGTGTGTAAAGACGGGGTGACATGCATCTCTAAAGGCTGGCGCTGCGATCGGGAGAAGGACTGCCCAGATGGCTCTGATGAGGAGCCTGATGTTTGTAAGTCTTAAAAATACTAAGTTCAAACAGTCCAATATATTGTATCCATTGTGCAATACTTTCTTGAATACCCTGATTATTATGATTCTGCTGCTTCTGACTTTCACAGCAGAGTGAACTTTGGCTGACATTTAACCATTCAGGTTATATAATTGGAGACTACAGTAGAGAGGAAATGCTATTCAACTTATGCGTATTATATAATTTAAAGCATTCCTAGTGGACTGGTTTTGCCCATTCAAGTCTCTGAATTCTGTGGAATAAAAGCCCTCTCTGCTTATCTCCTCTGAATAAGGGAGGGTTTAAGACAGGGAGTGTTTTTACAAATCAGTATATAATCAGATGTTAGCCCAACCTTTGATTTTATTCATTACGAAAAATACAAGCTCACAGTTGGTTCATGTAACATCTCAGACCGCCTCAGAAATAGATCTAAAACCTACTATTATGGCTTTTAAAAGACATTTTTTTGTAATGTTAAGGGTATGCTGGGATGTTACTGTAGCGTTTGATCCCCCCAAACACATTCTAAAAGCAGCCATCAGCTAACAGACAGAGATTGTTAGCCTATTAGATTTATATGGCTAATCACAGTCAGGCTGGAGAAAACAATGAGATGTTTTATCAGCAACTTGCAGAGGTCATTCTGCCTTTAAACAGTCCTGTCATGCCCAATTAGGAGATTTGCAAAATTTGTTTTTGTTAGCTTTTGATGTGATTTCCTTTTACATTAAGAGCCACACAGGATGCAGTCAAGAGACAAATCCAAACCAAAAGTAGAGCGAAAAAAAAGGCAGCCATCATTTCAAAGTCTTCATTAGAGTTAAAATGCTTTGAGGCTGAATGCCTGGGGAGGGAATGAAAGCAACAGTGTCTTTTGGGCAGCCTGTAATACTGATCCATGTAGTTTTTTTAAAAAGACAGAGGGGCTTGGGTTGGGTGGGTAAGGGACAGTGATTGTGTGTTTGTGTCTGTTTGTGTGTACATGTTGCCTTTTTGAGGGTGGGGGGTTAGCCTGGGAGAGATTGAGTGAGGGACTGGGAGGCCATACAGAGTCCTGTAGCTGCAGTCTAGACCCAGAAACTGTATGAGAGAAGGTCTGGAAGTCATTAGAGACTCACCCCGAGCAATGGAGAAACCTGCTGTGGGCCAGCCTTCTTCCGTGTCTCTATCTGAGACAGAAACAACAGTGACTCCATTCCCTGTCTCCTGCTACTCCCTCTAGCTTATGCCAAGCTCTCTCAAAAACAACAGTTATAGGACCTATGCTCTGGAGGGACCTGACTTTTCTCGGTGTCAGGGTGGAAAACCCAAGAAATGAGTCAGGGAGATAAAAGAAACACCAATCCATGTCTTTCTTAGAATTTAGAACTGGGCTGTCTTTGCAGTAGAAAGATGCAAATATTTTTTAAATTAGTGCTACATGACCAGAGACTATACTCCCTAGCTGGCGGTGCTTGACACTCGGCTCTGGCCTCTTCCACACGTTGAAATTCTTATGCACTATAGTTGGGCTCATATAGCCCCAAATGTCTGATTCAGGCATTACACCATAGTTTTTATACATATCTACAGGTACATTGTCTTCTGCCATGGTCTTCCAGTATTTGCTCTAGACAGATGATTTTGAACAAGATGTTTTGATTTTGAGAAGCAAAGACCATTTTGATTTCAAACCTTAGCCCTAGCCTTGAAGCATCATGTGGCAGGCATTGTTCATTTGCATACTGTACTACCCACACTGAAATGATGCAAAGCTGGATAACAGCTGGCAAAGTTTCTCTAAAAGATTGGCGAAATTATTAATTAATTTTTGTTTAGGGACATGGCAAGTACATTCACATTACAAAGGCTGGCATAAACATTGTTTCTGCTGCTTTAGAGTATGAGCATGTACAGAAGTCAGTACAAAATGTTAAATAGTCTGTCAGATTATATTGTTGATTTCTTCTGGACCAGTTTGGACCATGTTAGGGTTAGAGTCACAGACAGGATAGGGAAGTCAGAATTATTGCTAATTATTAATTCATTGTTGGTTTGGCCTTTTGGTTTGGGATTTGTTGACAATTAAAAAATTTAAAAAAATAAAAATGCCAGTATTATTTTTTATGTTTGTTGGGGCATCTTGGTGGCCAATATGCTAGGACGCATACCACTTAACCACAACATCCATCATTCAATTCAGACCTTCACTGCATGTTTTCCCCCTCTGTCCCCATATTTTCTTCTGCTCTCTACTGTCAAATTATCCCCAAAAATCAAATGCTGTTTGGAGCAAATCTTGGTGTTCAGTGTATTGCAGATGCGGGGTGTCGAGGCTGTGAGGTACTAAATTAAATTAATCTCAACCCGGTCGAATCATTTTTGCAGCTCATCATATATGTACAGTATACAAAAAATACTGGCAATCCCCTTTTCTGAGCTGGAGAAGTTTGAAAATAAAAATACATTGAAATGCTGTGTTGTCATATGAGAACATTAGTAGTTTTATTGTTGTGATAAAGGTGCTCTTTGTGAAGGTGCTTTTGCAGATGCTTCTGGTTGAAAGACGCATGAGAGAGGATTATTTATTCACCCATGTGGATGGGGCTTCACAGTGGCCTTTGTTCATGTGTTGGCTATTGCTGGGGAAGTCAGCCACTGTCCAGTGCAGCTGCTTTGCCCTGCTGTGTAACACCCACAATGCTGTTCTTTGTACCCTGCAGTACTGGGTCAGACTGGCATAGAGGGATACTAAAAGAGTAAAACAAAAACAAAATGGTTGTCTGGGCATATGACCCTTTATATAGAACTTTGATCTGCATTCCTAATCAATGAACAATTGAAAGCTTTACAATGAAGATAAATGTGAAGAAAACTTGTCTGGGCCATAGCCTTCAGGTAGGGTGTAGGCTCATTTAGACGTGCCTTGTCCTCAGGGTGTAGAATTTATTGGGGTGCTGAAATATTCCCACGTGCACTGAGTGTGTCTTGAATACACAGGAAGTGTGTAACGCTGAAATGACGTCCCCTGCCCCTGGCCTGTAATAAGGCCAGTTTTACAGACAGTTCCCACCTAGGCTGCAATTAGCTTTTTAGGAGACGAAGCACTTCTGTAACAGCCACTTTCGGAGTGGAGAACATAACCTTACATGATGTAATGTGCTTCTCGCTGACTGCCATGAAAAGAAATTAAATCTGGTGAGTTGTATCTTTGATCTGCTTACACAGAAGCTACAGCCACAACAGTTGTGAAGAAACACAAGGGGGTTTATTGTTTGGTATATATTTCATCAATGGTGTCATTTACCAGACAGTTGACCCAAAGCCAGTGGCTGTACTGTTCAGATATGGAAGAGGAAGCGATTTGTTTGATCTTGCTACTGTCTCGTGAAAGCAGCCACCACCGAGTCCAGATAGCCATCAGCATGTCAAGAAAACAACCTTTGCTTAACATGAATGTGTCTGTCGCCTTAGCAGCACCTTGTTCCTATAATAACCTGCTGCAGGTGAGCACACAATCTCCCTTCTCCCCTCTTTAAAACACATACAAACACTGCACTGCTCTCATATAAACAGTAAAAGACACATTTTACCTTTCTACAAAAAAGGCCCAAGATGTTACATTGTGTACCCCAGTAGTCACCACCAGCACACACGCACACACACACACACACACACACACACACACACACATACATACATACACATGCACACCAACAGAGGAGATTTGTCACCATGAGAGTGCTCGCCTGAAACTTAAATCAGCTTATACTTCAAGAGCTAATGTCTCATAACATGAAAATTCCATAGATTTTGAATGGATTTTGCACTAAAATATCAACCAAATTTGATGCTATCATAGTACTTTTACTTTAATCGAATCAGATAGAAGGGTGCCAACAACTTTAGAGTAACCAAGACTTGAAGTATTTGTACTACAGTACATTACTGCAACTTAGACAGTAACAGTGGTGTGTTGTAGATTCATTAATATTTAATGTAGTGGAATTAGGAACTTTGAACAGAATACTTTACTGCATTCAAAAACCTTAAATATGTATTTTTTTTTTATTAGATGTTTTTATTATTATTGTTTTTTTACATTTAGGGGTAGCACAACAAGCTGTAATCACAATATTGACACATTATCACCTTATATAACACTTTTCTGTTTACACATCCAACAAACATAGAGCAACATTAACATTGATTTGGTGGTCTTGCATGCTAAGCTGCTAAATACTCCTTTTTTCGCTGAGCAGGAACAGGTGGTTTATCATACAAATTTTTTTTTTATTTTTTATTTATTTGAAACAGCTGCCTGCGGCGTCTGGAAACAATGCTAATGAGAGCAGTTACACTGAAATGAAGTTTAAGTTGTGGGCTGTAAAACCCAAACAATGACCTGACAGATGCTAAAATGCTCCATAGAGCTGAGGGGAAGTGCAGAGCTGGGTGTGATTATCTGTTGGTTTATCACTACGAGGAACACCTACATTGCACGTAGTATTTTTTTCCTTTGTTTAACTTTAGGCTGCCATATTTTTGATGTGACATAATTGTGTGCCCTCATATTAAAGATTAAAAATTATCTAAGAAGGAAAAACACCCCTCAATTTCAAATTGCAAATATTTCTAAGCTCTGTAGTCACCCATGACTTCATCTGACAAGGATCGGAGTAAATTAAAGTTATCTTTCATGGCAGCATATATTTTCAGTAGCACCAACCCCATCTATTATTACAGACAAAACTTGTGCAACTGTAAAGATATATAGAGAAACAACATAAATTATACATACACATACTTTATTTAAAGGTGTGGTGAGCCGGATGTGGTCCACAGGCCACCAGCTGGCCATTTTTAGATCAGCAGTTGGGGCTGGGGCAGAAGAGGGCAAAGCCTGGCCCCTTGAAGCAGGACAAGAGAGCCTGGCCTGTGTTCAGCCAAGAAAAGCGTGTCAGGGTTTTAAATTTTAAAAAACACCATTATGTAATCCCAGCAGGGCTCTCCACAGAAGGGGGTGGGGCAGGCCGGAGGCACCCTTGGGGGGGGGACTAGGGGCAAGCCTGGGACAAGAAGAGTGGAGTTTATGATGTGGGAGATTGAGAGACGCGAACACTAATATGATAATTTGGATAATTGAAGGGATAGACACACAGATGCTGAACACCTGGCTATGCCTTGTGACCAGTCTTTCTCACTGTACGGTAAATAACCTTGTCTGATTAGTAGTAATAAATGACTACATGCTGTATGCGAAAGTGCATTATTGAACACACAGCTTATCTTCTGCAGTGGTTGTCTAACTTCAGCCTCCTCGGGTGTCTTGGCTCTCATCCTTGTCCTCCTCAGACCCCCTTGGGCCTTTCCTGTCATTTGCGCAGCTGATTTTTCTATGCAATAATTAGTTGTCTGTCCTTTTGAATTTGTTTCTATTCTTCGTTGGCTTTAGGTGTCCAATGAAAAGGACTGTCTGGAGATGGGCTTGGTGCTTATTTTGTGATGATTAAAGTTAGTCTTCTGCTTTCAGGGTAAGACAGACTGAGTGCCTTTCAGATATTTAGCCATTCTGGGGCAGCGGTATGGCCCCCTCTCTGCTCTTCACAAGAAAAACTTACGCAATACTAATAGTTTTAAGTTAATCCTTAGCCCATTGTGAGGAAATAAGAGGCGAACGAATCAAATAATGAGTCTGTTCAAACTCAGAAATAAGAGTCGCTATGTAAGAACCTTATCTTGTAGGCAATAGGTCTATTTTTATTCTTTCATGTGTGTGTGTTAGAGAAAAAGGGAGAAAGAGAGACACAAAGAGGTTTGCTGTGTCTGCCTGCATGAACACTTGTATACAACTGTGTGTGTATGCGAGAGAGAGGTGTGTGTTATTAGAACATTTTAATATCTGTCCTTCAATACATGAGCTTAAGGAATCAGGAGAATGACATAACGTCTTGATATTTTACCATTGATTTCCTTTTTGTGCATTTGTTTACTTTTCCACTTTCATAAAGGATGCCAATATAGCCTCAATCTATTTATTTGGTTGGGGTATCTGGTGGTGTTGTCCTGTATGAGTCTTGCAATTTACTTTGCTGATAGGACTGTTTGCTTAGTGGTTTCTCTGCCCCGAGGAATAGCTGTGCTGCTGTGTTTGGAGAAGGCTCAGTTTGTTGTGTTTTCGAGAGCTGGATTTAGTCTTCCTGCTTTGCTTGTCGCTGTGCCAGCCACCCCAGAAGCCCCCCAGGAAGCAATGAAAATGTGGTGTTGATATCTTGGAAGGAAAGGGGAAAGCAGGGAGCCAGAGACCCAACATCCAACCATCAAGTGAAGGGTGCAGAAAGGGCACACAGTCTGCCGCCAGGATTGAAGCCAGAAATGGTTATAATAAACTGTATTTATGCTGTAAACGTGCATAACACACAGTTAAATCGAGATGTGATTGTCTGGACAAAGGAAATTCAGATAGCTAAACCCACTACAGTTTTGTGAGGCACCTACAGGTGTGGCTGGAGTGGCAGGTTAATGTGTTGTTTTTCACCTGCAGAGAGAAGTGTTTATAGGATAACTGTCAGGAATAAACAGTGGTGAAGTGCTGCCATTGTAACCCTCTACACCCTGCTGCTAGCTGTTACCGTGGCTGCTCTTCCGCTGCCCATGATCTTTTTGACAAGACGTTGTTGAGCAGCAACGTCAAAATACAAATCCCATTTTAGCTGCTGGGCCATCTCTTAGCCTACACGAAGCTCTGGTTTTGTTGCGTCTTGTTTTCGGTGCTGTGTCCTAGTTTTGTTTGGAGTTTTGCTTGTTGGCAGGGCAGATGAAATTGGGGGGTCACGGGAGGCCTCGGGGCTGCTTGGTAAGGATTCGGGTGCTCTGTCCAAGAATGTGTCATGTATGCCAAGAGCATCACTGAGAGACGGCAAGCCGGTTTGTGGGGATATGGTCATCAGTGGTCAGACAAACCCAGTTTTAGTCATTAAGAGCTGCTGACAGTAAAGTGGTGCAACACTATTTATTAATGAGGTGTATTTATGGATCAACATTAAATTATTCATCTATAATAAAATGGATGATGTCTGAAAAGTAGCATGGTTCTTTTAATTATCTAATGCTTGTTAGTCAAATGTTTTGTAATAGTTTGGATATGTATGTGTGCTTCCGACGTTGTTTTATATGCTGAAAGGTCTGTTGTGTTTAAAATGAACCGAAGGCAGAGGCCTCACTGCTCTGTAACAGTTGGACTCATTCTCGCTTTTATGTTTTGCTCCAGCAATGGCAGCATCTTGTTATTTGTTTGTGTGTGTTAGTGGTTGAATAAGTATTGCGTTAACTAGCATTTGGGGGGGGGGGGGATGAACTAGTGAATGGAAATTCCCCAAGCTAACAAGCTTTGGGCTCGGGTACAGCGTGATCCAGACCCAGATCTCGACTCCATCTGAGTCAGCTGGGTCTCTCTCTACGCCTGGAGAGGAAACACAGGTCTAGAGACAGTTCCCAAGATTAGTAATTCTGCAAAAACGCTGCTTGAGAAAAAAGCCCTCAAGAGTTATAAAAGAATGACAGGTCCTAGCAAAAACTAAGGAGACTCTGTCTTAAAATATTAATCCTAAAACAGCACATAATTAGAAAGTGCCAGCTCCCCTTCCATCTCTGTACTCCCTGTGGCCATTTCCCCAGCTCTCCCTCCAGGTGGCCGTGCCACAGTTCAGCTCAGGCTTTGCACGTGACGCCGCTTACAACACCGCGGCTCAGAGCCTGCTTTGTAGGGGGCCACAGCCGATTTGTGTGATCCAAACAATGGCCTTAGTCCTCTTGCCCCCTCCGTTTCCCTTGCAACCCCCTTTGCCCTCACTCCACTGGACTGGAAAAGTGCATGTGATCTACCTCTATGTGTAGCAGCTTAAAGACTCTACCCGGGCAAGCTGTCTGAAATCCAGCATGCAGCAATCTTATTTTGATACATGCTTATAGAAGAAAGTCTTCGTTTGACAGAGCCTGTTACAATATTGCTTCTATATAGGGATTTACCTCCAACCCCATACTTGCACTGCAATTTTGATGAAGGTTGAAGCTGTTTGTGTCTGTTGTACGTACTCAGACAAATTAGTTGAGTCAGACAGACCTGTGGAAGAAGTGATCTGTCCTGGTATCTGCTGACGTCTATCTCATGTCTGTAGCAAAGAAATAAAGCCTTGGAACAATCTCTAATTCTTCATAGGAAAAGAATAGTCAAATCTCCAGCCTCAGTTTTCACCCACTGGCACTGTCACAAGGATAGCCTTTATGATGGAGAGACACCAGGATAACTTCCCTTTTCCTCGGGTGCCCTAATTGAGCTACTGAACAGAATGGCTGAAGCTGTACCAGACAGCCTGTGTGGATCTTTCACTGAACTATTCAACGAGCTGTGTAGAGAAATAGAGCAAACAGAAACTTCTCAAAGAAAAAAAAAGGTTTGGGCCTGCTAACCTGGCTCACTCACAGTAGAGGAATGTTGAATAAAAGACCCTGTTTAATTCAAATTAGCGATGCCTTTTTCCACTGCGGCTTGCTGACCGCTGCCAGCTCACACAAGAATGAAGCCTTGTGGGGCTCTGTCCACTTCCTGTGGATGAGGTGTTCCACTTGGTCCTCTCTGTCTGCTCTCTGCCTCTCTCACTTTCTCTTTCTCCCTCTCTTTGTTCCTTACTGTGTTCGTTTTCCACACAACCCCCCCAACCCCCTTACACACTTACTGTAAATGGGTCAACAGATGTTGGTGGAAAAATGACGAGAGGTGATAAAGAGGGAGGGAGAGAGTGAAAAGAAGGAGGAGGGACAGCCAACAGTTTGACTTCCCACATGGGCTGAGAAAGATGAGTCCTGTAGAGGCGTGATCGGTTTCAAATAAAGTCCATGCATCAATAAAACACAAATTTTACTTTACTTTTCAGTTAAAGATGGACAACAAGTAGACACATGATCTACCATTACGAATCATATTATCACTGTTCTTATTCTTTATGTAGTTCTGGTGATTGCTCTATGAATTAGTGGAATTTAAAGGTTTAACATTTTGAGAGATGATAGATGAGAAGATTAATACCACCATTAATACCTCATTTCTTTTTGCTAAATATGAAAATAGAACTAGCAGATGATTCACTGAGCTTAGCAGCATGAAGACTGGAAGCGGGGGAAACTGCTAGCCTCGCTCCCTCCAAAGTTAAAAAAAATGTGCCCCCCAACAATTCCAGAGCTCATTAACCAATATGTTGAATCTTGTTTGTTTAATCCATTGACGATTTAGACCATCGGCTGAGTACAGACTTCTTCAAGTCTTGCTGTCAGTGCCAAGAAACTGGTTGCCAAGAAATAGTTAATAGTTGTGTACGACAGAAACACTTGACAAGCGAATAAGCGTTCCACAAAATGTCAACCTATTTCGTTAATAGAATCATCCTCTGTCTGCAATATTTAAAACACAAACAGGCAATGCAATAAAAACACGTCTTTCCTACAAACCAGCCTCTAGATTTTACCCTGAGAGTGTGGTATCTATCAGGGTTAATAACTTTAAAAACTTGTGTTAATAACTTAACATAGAAATGTTGTTACTGAATGGGTCTAGCTGAGTTAATTTCCGGAATTGTTTTTTGTTGTATTTATTTTGCCGAAATTCAATTACTGTGTCTTATGGGATTATTGTGTACATCAAACATCAACATTAGTCTCACAGCCTGTTGACTTGGACAGTGGTGACAGCAGTTTGGAGATAGAGTGCAACACATAGACTAGTTGGGCAGAGGTTGTGCTGAGTCATTAGTCTTTCTGTGGATGAAAGTTCAGTAATAAGGGAAAAGCCTGTGCTGCTTGTCCAATGATTTTAGCAGTACAGTCACCTCTATATTGAGTAAAAGTTGCACAAAAGTTTCACCCACCCAAGATCACCCAAGATGAATATGTTTTCTTTCCCAGGGATCCCAAAGTCCTTTCTTAGCACATTACAATACAGGGCGTACGTGCCACTACACTGGCGTGCTTACTGTCTGTCTTTTGCCTCTGGGATGGACGTGTGTACACTGTAGATGTAGAGAAAGTAGTCATTTGGCTAGGCCCAGCTAGGATAATGGTGTGTTTGTAATTCCTGCTAGTTTTCTCTAGTGGCCATTTTTTGCTGCCGCAATGGTTCTTTGAATTTCTGCCTTGTGGTTCTGCCTGCTAAGTTGCCAAGAGGAAAAAAGTTGCACGGCCAGCGTTAAGAAGAAAGTGAAACAGAGGAAAACGAACGTGCTCGTTTTCTTGGACAAATCATTTTAGCGTCAGAACTTTGTGTGATACATGGACACAAATTTTCCTTTGAGATGTTCTTGCAAAGAGAGATTATGAAAATATAGCTATGTGTTTGACAACACATGCTGGCAGACTAGGTGCAAGAAGCGGACGTTGCACTGTGTACAGGATTTCCAAATTTGTAAAAATGTTTTTCCCGACATTACGACATGCCACTCTGATTAATTGCAGCAAAGCACATAGAGTGATTGATCAACTCTGCTGACGTATATTGTCTTATTGGGAATGTAGTTACTGATTGAAGGTCTAAACAACTGCCTCAGTTGTTATATATGTGGCATTTATGGTGGGACACGTGTTTGTAGACACTCAGGAGTGTATTCAGGAGGATTGTATGGGTAAAAAAATACAAAGGAAGAATAAAACAGACAAAAATATTATAACATGCACATAAATAAATACTTAAAAAAAATAAGTAATTAATAAATAAAGTTGAAGATTATAACGGACAATAAATAAATAAGGTAATTATTACAAAGGTGAATAAATAAAGAAGCTAATTAAAAGAGATATATACATTTATGTCTCACTGTATAATTTAATTTCTACCTACATTTATTTGTTTATTGTATTTTTTGGGGCAATTAATTGTATGCTTATTTATTTATTGAGCATTTATTTATTTCTGTATTTATTTTTAAATATGATAGAGCTGGTCCTCCATACACAGATGGCACAGACTGTACAATACCTGATATTCACCATGAGGGAATAAAACTGAAAAACAACATTTAAACCTACTGCAAATATTACTGGGACAGGCAAATTGAACTACAAAACTTTATGGGTGTGTTTGCACTGTAATATCATTAGCACAATGTCTTTTGTGAATGGGACCTTGAGACCAGACAGATAGCGGTTGTGATGAAGAAATCATAGTGCCGTGAGTGGCCACATTCCCATCATTATAAATTGCTCATCAATGTCTGGGCCATGAAGAACATGAAGGTGATGCTTGTGACAGTGACAGTGTAAAGCTATAAATAATAATAATAATAATAAATAATAATAATAATAATAAATAAAATAGGGTTGTTATTGGTTACAAATGTGATTGTTTGGGTGATCAGACTCTCCTGTAAAGAAGCTGTTGGAGTCTACCATACCAGAGATTTCAGTACAGATTGGAGGAGCAAGTCAGTGCATATTATTGTTGCCCTTTGCTTGACTTTGGTTGTCAGTTGTGTTTTTGCACAGCTGGTAAGTAAAGACTACACACCTGAGCTTGTGCTTGGAACAGGAAAAAGAGGGATTGTGGCAGTTTGCTCATCTGTTGATCAGGAATAGCTTAAAAACTTTGAGTATCTTTGAAATGTCCTGTGTAATTAGGACTAATTTGGCCCATTGATTTCCAATAAGGGTAACATGAATGATCTTTCGAAGTCAGTCTTCATCTCACCAGTTTTTAATGTATTCATAGACAAGTTGTTTGCTGCACAGTCACTGCAGGTTACTTCTGTCTTGTAACTGGGCATATAATGATTTGTGATGAGACCCACCACAGACAGCTTGATGTATGCTCACTATGGGAGATGGTAGAGAAACATTTCTGTGTTGCTCCAGTCTGACAAATATCTTGTCAGTCTCACATAGTGCCTACTGTCTGTCAGAAAGTCTGTCATCCAATGGCAGAATAAAAGGGCAGTGTTTTATAAAGATTGATTCTGAAGCATCTCTGCTTCACTGAACAGTTTATAGTCAAGACAAAATGGATGAAAGAGACAAAGGGAGAAGGCATATGACAAAGATCCCTGGGTAAGATCAATCTCAGGAAATCATAGCTTCACGGTTCTGTACTGTATGTGCATTCATAGCGCCGATCAAACCGGCCTACAGCAGGCTGCGTGGAGAGGCACAGCTGGAGATGCGTTCACAGATCAGGTGGTGCACAGCAATTTTTGGTATCTTTTTGGCATGACATTGCACTTGTGTTTCTGCCTGCTGTGAATGATTGTTATTGAAAACCAAAGCAGAAAGAATTAACTGACTTCTTCAAAATCCCATTAACGTATCTTGAGTTTTACATGTTTTACTTTGATATACAACTTTAATCTACAATTGTACACATTCAAGATCCATCAAATGACAATTAATTATGCGACTGAGAAAACTTTATTTGGGTTGGATTAGTTTTTTTGATTTTAACCAATAATCATAATCCACAACATTATAGGATTTCTAATCTTTCTGTTTCAGTTGATTATATATATGTGGCCATTTTGCTGGAATGGATTATCTAGTATCTAATTTGATTGATGTGATGCATGCAGTCAAGCCCAAGTCAAACAGCATGTGTAGAAATGATTAAGTTATCAATGGGAAACAAGAATATAATCAGAATCAAAGCAGAGTCTTGAAAAGTGACAACAAGTCTTTACTCTTGATGTAGAGTTTCTAAAGGTTTTTATGAACCCAGTAGAGGCTGAATTTTCCAAGATATAAAGTAGCAAAATGCATATTCTTTCAAACAAAGGATTATTACATGAAAAGGCTTAAGTGTTTGAAAATATAGTGTGTCTGGTATTAATAAATGCAACTCCTCTTCTTACTTTGTCCAGACCTTTTCAGTCGACCTTGTTTGCGTTTGTCTTCCACAGGTCCACACAGTACCATATCACGGTGCCCTCCCAACGAGTTCCAGTGTGGTGGAACAGAACTCTGCATCCACATGAGCAAACTGTGCAACGGGGCTCCAGACTGTACTGATGGCTGGGATGAGGGACCACACTGCAGAGGTATCACCATCACACACACACATTCACACACATACACACACACACACACACACATACACACACACACAGACCGCCAGCATATGAGGACACGCATTTTTTTGGAATATGCAAAATTAATGAGCACAGGTTAATTATCCACTTCTTGTGCTAATACACTATGTCTGTCAGTGTGAAAATAGGTTGTTCTGTGTTGATGTAACTTGATGTAGGTGTTTTTTCATCCAGAAGAAATTATGTCTGGAGACATAACCAAATGTATGTTTGACATCCTGTCAGTGATTCATTCTCTTAGTTAACACATTAAATTAGGGAAGTTTGTCATTCTGGAAACAGAAACTAGGAAGAAATTTATGATGAGCCTGAAGAACATTAATACCCGTTTTAAATGAAATGTGCTGATCAAGTTGACCACACTTAGAGGAAATAGAACGTGATTGCACAAAAGACCAATATATCTGTACTGAACAGATGAATTATTACAGGAACAGTCTAAAGGGAACTTAAATAGTCATGTCTGTCAAAAAGTAAGCAGAGGAACACAACTGACGGCAGACAATCAAATACTCCCCATCCAGTATCTTTGTGTCTCAAATTGGTCTAAATCCTAACACAGGTCATATCAATGTTAAACTAGCCAGCAGGCATCATTAGTGCTGCATCACTAAGATGTACCCTGAAGTGTATAATATTCTTGTATAACCTTGATTGGTATTAATGATAGATTTCCAATTTGCACCTTAAGACCTTAAGAGTCTTACTGAACCAAAATAAAAGATTGAATTATTGTTTCTCTCTAGCTCTGAGATTTTAATTGGTATAGGGTGTGCACCTGTACTTTATAGATCTTTTTTTATCTACTCCCCACTACCCCTTCAGATAGAAAATGAGTTAGGATGAAATATTTATTAAAGAAACACGAACAGAGGCATGGGAAAAGACATTAAATTTTCATGAACTTTCAGGCTGGTTGGACTTTGAGGTGAGACTGGACTTCTATGTATGTGTGTGTGTGTGTGTGTGTTGGTGTGTTTTGCATTAACCACAGAAATCTGCCCAGATGGGGTCCATGATTGACTGTTTATTTCAGGCTTTTGGGATTAAGGTTAGGATTAAGCTAAAGGGCTAGTTTTCAGTATGTATATGTGCCTGTAAAATACATATCTCTACATGTTTTATAAGGGGTTAAGTGTCCCAGCCAGATGTCATCTGATTGATACGAGAGGTTTGCATTCTGAACAAAAACAGAACATTTTTATGTAACTTTATTTGTTCCAAAATAAATATTTTGTGGTATGTGTCACAGTAGGTTGTTTACATTGTTGCCCATGTTGGATTTCTAAACACATCCCAATTGTTGGGTGCTCAGACTTGTTTTGGAAAATTCCGGGCATGTCTGTAATTTGAACCGTGGTTGTCCCGGCAAGCTTCTGGAGTGCAAGAGGACGTACTTGTGTACTTGTCTATAATGTTCAATGAATTGTATGGCAGCAGGGCACTGTCTAAATGGAGTAACTCATCTAGTGTTTATTGTCATGCAGATCACTTAAAAGTCTAATAGCTGAAAATGCACAAAATAAATAGAGATATGCTGATGATTTCACTCTATTATTGATTTAGGAAATTCATTTGGTCAGCATAGCAGAAATACAGTACTACTGTATATCACCAAAACTGTGGGCTGGAGAGATTCTTGATCGCACTTCACTTTCCCTGGAGGTGTTGTGTTAGTGTGAATTGTCTGCCAGTGTTTCTGGTCAAAGTGAATCACTTGTGACTGATAGATCTCGTCCGGGTTTGATATGGCCATGTCTGTTTGACTATGACTCACTGGTTCTTGATTTATATCTCACAGGATATGAAGTGCGCTGTTAAAATCTCAGCTGACTGGAAAGTGTGACTGTAGCGTGTTGCATTTGTGCCCCTCTATATTTGATGTGTGTGCAGCCTTGGAAATGGTCAGTGTTAGCGTGGAGGTATTGATTGTGAGTGCAGGGCAGAAATATTTGTTGTTTTATGCTGTGTCTCTGCACTGTACCGTTGTGTTTTAGTGATTTAAAACATAAACATGAAAATCACATTTTGATGCTATTAACTTAGAATCAGAGGATGGCGTGGTGGTTAGCTCTGTCGCCTCACAGCAAGATGGTCGTGTGTTTGAACCTTGGTCATTCCAGGCCTTTCTGTGTGGAGTTTGCATGTTCTCCCTGTGTCCGCGTGGGTTCTCTCCGTGGGCTCCGGCTTTCTCCCACCGTCCAAAGACATGTGGACTAGGTTAATTGGTGACTCTAAATTGTCCTTAGGTGTGAGTGTCTATGTGTGGCCCTGCGATGGACTGGCGACCTGTCCAGGGTGTACCCCGCCTTTCACCTGATGTCAGCTGGGATTGGCTCCAGCCCCTCTTAACCCTGTACGTGGGATAAGCGGTTGGCGATGGATGGAACTCAGAATCAAAGAATTGAAAGTATTTTTTTCAGACTCATATTTGCAGTTTACAGACTTTCGGCAATTTATATAAACAACATAGACATAATGGAAACAGTTGAAACACAGTGATAAATAATGCTATTGTCTATTACATGTGAGAACCAGGAACTCTTATTCTGAAAAATCACTTAAAATCAATTAAAATGGGTTGAATTTCTCACGACTTGAATCACTAGAATAGATTTCACTAATTACACTTTGCTGTACCTGTCGACAGTGGAACCGCATTCATTTTTGGATAGTCATGATGGAGAGCAACAATTAAATGGCCGCATGTTATGGACTAAAATCTTCCATATCTTCCTTGTTTTTCTAATTCTGTATCTCCATATCTTTTGTGCTGAGCTGTTGTTCTCTTCTGATCCACTTGCTGGCTCGAATGAGTTTTTCAATTCTGAATTCATCACTCTCCTCGGTGATGCAGTCCGGCTGAATAGATTTGTTTTTGTTTTCGGGGACAGCTCCAGTAGCTGTTTCTGAGAGCCTGTCAGGTTCTCAACTGCTGACATGTGGACACACTCCATCCAACAACACTTACCACAGATCACATCTCTTGCCAGTTCTAAAGCTGATGATGAGTTAATGGGTAACTGACTGCTGATTATATACATGTGCATCATTGTCAATAGAAGGCTGCAGTTAGAGAGTTCATTAATTTAGCCACACAGTTTTTATGTACTTCAGAACCCCGCTGAGCTGTAGCTGAACGTGTACAATGGCAGCATCAGCAGCACCTGCTCCTGTCACCGACAGACATGCCTCCCTGTGTCTTCTGCCAGCAGGATGAATGAAATGAGTGATCACAGTATAATCTGTGGTTTTATGGCTGTGTGTTGCATGGATTATTACAGAATTATGCACAATCCACTTCCTATTAAAAGCACTGATGCAGTATTTTAAGTCCAAGAGCAATGTCAGTAACAGAAAAGAAACATGAATAAACACCTCATGCCTTAATAGGCAGTCATTCCTTTATACAATGTCTGCTGTCTTCCTGTCTTCCTACGCACATTATGCCAAAAACTCATTCCTGTCCTCTGTCTACCTCCCTTCCATTGTCTCCCTGTAGTGTTTATGTCCAACTGCTCACTCATGGGTTGTCAGGAAAACTGTGCGGTGACTCCAGGAGGGCCTGCTTGTTACTGTAAGAGTGGTTATGAGATCAGCCCAGATGGAAAGACATGCAAAGGTAAGTTCCTCTAAGCAATGATCACCCTCTGGCTCTCCGTGACCTTCTTCTAAGTATGTGCTGCAAGCATTTAACCAGTAAGTCTGGAAAAATGGTAGATCTTTGTATTTTATTCCTATACGACTGGATATCTGTAATATGTTGTTTGCTATGATGCATCAACAACAAACATTACCTTGCTTATCTCTCTGGTACTTCCACATCAGTGCTGAAGTTATTCTAGCTTCCAAAGCTGCACCGGTGTTTACTCAAGTTTTGCAGAAACTGAATTAAGTACAGAAGGTAGTTCAGAGGCCCTGGGAGATTAAAACATTTCCCACAAAATCCTGTTTAGAAACCTTGAATGCCATTGATAAGTAATACTTGTAAACCTCACTGATATAATAATTACTTTGTTCAACAAGACACCTTTCATGAATCACAAACTTCAACCTTGGCTTAAATAAACTGCGAATTGTTAGGTTTTTTAAAGATAATCAGATGGGCTATACAAATTTTATTTTCTTTATCCCATCTGCAGATATGTTGTTTGATTTGATTTTCAATTTGTACCAATTTGTAAACTAGAATTTGTTATTTGCTAAGCCTGAGCGGTAAGACTATCTGTTTATGTTCAGATTTCGATGAGTGCAGTGTGTATGGGACATGCAGTCAGTCCTGTACCAACACTGAAGGCTCCTACACCTGCTCCTGTGTGGAGGGCTACTTGTCCCAGCCAGACAACCGCTCGTGCAAGGCCAAGAATGGTAAGTACCAGCAGACAGCGGCGGGACTGAATGTACACCATTTTGACCGATCCTGTGGGAATGTTCTGTTCATGTTCCTCCTGTTAACCATTAGTTATGTCCACGTTACATTCCAGTGCCAGTAGACCGTCTGCCTGTCCTGTTGATCGCCAACTCCCAGAACATCCAAGCCACCTCCCTTAGTGGCACCACAGTGCACAGCCTGCTGTCCACCAGCACCAAACAGACTACAGCCATGGACTTCCTTTACGCCCAGGAGACTGTTTGCTGGATCCATGTAGGAGACTCCCCATCATCCACACACCTCAAATGTGCCAAGATCCCCAATCTGAAGAGCTTCACAGAGGAGAGAGTCATCAACATCTCCCTCAGCCTGCACCGTGAGTACATCACAGCAGCATGCATCTTCACCCGGGTACAGAGCAGAATGTCACGACCCAGTTCTCCACACATAATACAACGGCAAAAAACAGCAGCCTTACACTGCAGCAAGGCAAAGTATGTGTATTTTTGTGGGTGTGTATTGTCAATTTTTTATGCTATTTTATTCCTGTAGGTCACATATAAGATTTTAAGATTTTAAGATTTTTTCTCTGCAAATTTCAAAAGCTCATGTACCAAGAGCTGTGGTAGCAGCACAAAGACTGGAAGAAAACAATGCACACCACCACACGGCGATCTGTCAAAACATCTTTTTTTTTTAAGCTGAAATTTCTAGGGGTTGCTGTTGTAGGCATTTCACTCAGTGGAAAACACAGACTTGCTCCACTCCCCAAAAAAGTGTTAAAGATTTTTACATCACTCTCAATGCATACAGATCCTGTGAGAAGCTGTCTCATTTTTTTCTTTTGCTTCATATACAAAGGAGGAGGAAGAATTCTGTATTTATATAGCATTTCATTCAAAAAAGATTCCATTATTCATGCAGGAAGCATATACAGGATGCATACAGCACAATACAGTGAAAGATGATACAGAGAAGGCAGCACAGCCGACATCCATTTTGCCCACGGCTCCTGCAGCAGGTGGACCTTGAAACTATTAAATAAGACTACATACTGTATATGTATACAGCTTCAGGTTTGTTTTGACACATGCACAATTCAATGAACTCGTCCAAACCGTATTCACTAAAAAAATTGCCTTTACATTGCCTGAAAATACAGTAAATGCACATTGAATCAGATTTTTTCAGGTCTGTTTTTGCTCTGTTGTTATCTGGAAATGAATGTCTGCCTGTGTGACAATCATCTAACAAATCCTAATTTGAAGTCATTCTGATTCATCTGTGCTTTTATCATATCAGATTGGGATAACAGTGCAGATGATCCTCACCTCGAATCATTATTTTAGTTTAGTTTGCATCCTCTGCAGATGGAGATTTAGCTGGGCCTGTTGGTCTAATTGTTCATGTACACCCGTGGGTTTTTACAGATACGTTTCAAATGTAAACAGGTTTATAAAAATGTCTTCAGTACCTGTGGAATAGTCGTGCCCTTAGCTCCTCTGTTCTTGTGCACAGCCTGTGAGTCAGAGATATTGTGGCAACACATTAAAAGCAGCTGTGTTTTTCCATGACTTAAGTTTCATTTCGGAAAACACTCAAGAGTCTTTTCTCCTGTAAAAATGAAACTGAAAGACAGACCGTGGCGAACTAAAGAGTGTGATTGAAAGCAGACATGTGTACGTGCATGCTCTCAAGTGTAGACAACCTGCGGGTCAAAAGCCTCCACACCCACATCCCGCTTCCCCACCCTTTCACTTCTTTGCTTCAAGCCCCGGGCAGCTTGTCTTCATTTGGAGGAAAAGCAGCCACAAAACAACACATTCATCCGCACAAAGCCATCAGGAATGTGTCATTGTACTATCTTTTAGAATGTTGGCTGACAGATGGTTTATAACTATTTGCATACTTACCTAAACATTAATTCAAGGTATTTGCCTTGAATAAAAGTCACATGATCCTTTTTGGCTTTTTCCTTTATTGTGTTATGCATCTTTTTTGTGCATGTGATAGGTTTGCAAAGTGTAAAAGCCCAAAGTCCACACCAAAGGGAGTTACCGTCTCTCATAGAAAACACTGCTCTTGAATTGCCTTAAAACTGCTAGATTGTAGTCCAGACTTTACCTTCGTAACCTATCTGCGTCACTTTGTAAGACACATCTTAATGTTCACCTTGGCTAGTGGCTAGTGTGGCACGCCCTCAAAAACACTGGAGGAGAAACATAGTGAGCTGCAGCACGCACAGTGACAAGATGTCCCCCATCCTTTTTCCATCTGACTACAGAATGTGTCTATATGACAGAATTGACTTTCTCACTGCAGGCCGTCAGAGAAAATGAAAAGACCGAATGATGACAGTTGGGCAGCTTTGTCCTCCATATGCATGTGCAATGGGGTGTAGTTGTCATTTGGACATATGTTAATTTCAAACCAGATGATATCAGACAACCTCTGGACAATGAAAATTATGCATGCGGTATTTTGGTGTCGCTCACAGTAATAAGATGAAGATGAAGCCTGATGGACCTCTCTGTCAGTTTCGAGCCGAACACCCCATCTGTAACAAGCACATTACACATCCCTTAATCAATCAGGCCCATGCAGGCAAAAATATATCATTATTAAAATGACAGAAATAGTTAATATAGAGATTTCATATTAGAAAAAAACATGTATTTTTGCTTAATAATTATGACCAAAGTAATTAAAAGGATTGTCACTGTTGCTGTAATTGTGCCGCTTTAACTGAACCTCAACTCAATCAATTCATCAATTTAAGGACCAGAAGAATTTGCAGGAAATTCCAGCAGCTGGGTTCTCCACGGCTGTCCCCCACACACACATACACACACACCCACACATGCTGCAGCGGTGGTGTTGTCGTATACACACATCCTGATAGACGCGTGTGAACACACAGACAAAATGGAGAACTGGCACTATTGAGGAGCATGCACAGGATGTGGACTCAAGTATTAGCGTTGTATTGCTGAAATGAGGAAGCAGTTGAAGGGCACTCCTGTATCCAAGTGACAATATTACTGTTTTAATGACAGTATGTGAATGAATGAAATGAGAAAACTGGTTAGAGATTGTTGATGAGACAAATCAAATCGACTGAGAAAATAAAGTCCTTGTTGTTCCCCTGTGTGACTGTTATTCATATCTCAGAATATGACACAATAAATGGAAGAACGTGTAAACCTTTATATTTATGATGACTTTGACAAATGATTTAATGAAATATCTAAAGCACTGCATCCTTTAACTGCCTAGAGTACCCCGAACAGCATGCAAAAAATGTAAAATAAAATAATGGCAGATTTTGTTTGGATCTGTTCCAGTCCTTAATCTGGAGCGACTGCTTAGACAGCAGAGTTGAACTTTTGGACAGGCTGCTGGCGTGTGAGTGTGACAGAATTGGGGAAGGACATCTATGCTTACAGTGAACATGGAAGAAGCCAGCAGCAACCAATGGCAGGGGTGAACATATAGGAAATTATGCATGTGTGGTTTGAGTGACTCATGACCCCAGTATGCCACAAATGAGTTGTCCAGATGTGTCTCTTCCCCCTCGCTCGCTCTCTCTCTCTCTCACTTTTATTACAGTCGCTTTGACTCTTTTTTTCTTAGTCCCACTTTCTTTTCCTAAATGTCATAAAAAATACACTTACACTCATTCTACATCTAACAGTGTCCGTTTTCTCGTCATTGCTAATTACACCAGTCACTCCAAATTATTGTCAGACATACAAAATGTGACAATGAAAAATGATTTTAATTTAATATTTTTATTATGTTTACTTATTTTTTCACAGATTTTAGACTTTAATTAAAAAAGTGTTTAAAGAGGACACTGCACACCAATTAAAGGTGCTGGAGCTGATCATTTAATATTTATTTCAATAATACAACAAGATCACAAGACTACAGCCATGCTAGCAACTGTGTTAGCCTACATTGGTGCTTTCGGCAAAATGCTAATGTCGGCATACTAACATGCTCACAATGCCAACATGCTGATGTTTAGGAGGTATAATGTTTATCATTAACCAGGTTATGGTGTTAGCATGCTAATACAACTGGTAATTAGTTATAAAGAAAAGTATCAGAAAAATTACAATTTTGACCTGTTGATGGTGCTATATTAGAAGTTAAGGGATCACCAAAGTGGTGAATGTCTGTAACACATGTTTTGGCAACCCATCCAATAGTTTTCAAGAGATTTCACTAAAAACCAAAAATGGCAACCTCATGGCGGTGCTACATTACCACATTCAAATGTTTAACGTTCAATGCACATTCAATGTTTTTTTTCATTTTAAACATTTGTTGTTGTTTTCAGATTGCTTTGAGGGACTCTGGTAGATGAACTACATTTAATTTGCATTTCCTCATAACATTTCCCATTATTTTCTATCACATAAAGCATATTCTGAATTAGCTGTGCTCGTCGGACATGATTTATTTTAAACTATGGTGAGGAATGCCTTACTGCAGCGGAATCTATCTTCAATACATGTTAGTCCTGGTGAAAATCCATTCAGTTGTTTCTAACATATGAGTGCAGAGAGCTCTCCCAATGGGAAACCTGGAAATGAAACTGAGATGGATTTACGTTCAGCAGTGGACGCTGATGCTCCACACTATGCACAAGAGGGCTGATCCCAGAGCTGTCACTAAGCCTCCTCTCCCTGCTTGGACTGTAAGAGCTACGGTACCTGCTTCCCCCTGCACAGTGAGCCACAGAGTGCTGCTTAGCACAGACAGTGGCCTGAAATCTCCTTAAGAGGTCATGTGCTGTTAAAAGGCAAGCCAGTCAGCACATTTTAAAATCTTCTCTCCATTCAACGCTTTATTCAGCTTTAAACCCCCCTCTCTCTCTCCCTCTCTCCTGCTCCTTTTTTACTCACACATGGACTATGAAATACTTAGCCTTTCAGTGTACACTTTAGTCCAGCAAATTATCCACATTCCTTCACTTCTACCTTTTTGTGTGACTCCTGGATCATAGGAGAACAAAATTTTGAGCAATACGTTTTTTCGTTGTTTTTTGTTGTTGTTGTTGTTGTTTTCGTTCTCTGCCTGTTTGTTTCTGGTGTGACGCCTTCGCCAGATGCTTGAGGGAGTGTTTTTGAGTACGTGAGGTTGGCGAGGGGAAATGGGGGTTGGGGTGTGTGAGGAGTTGGTGTTAAAGCTTCAGTCACCGTTTTAAAGCAACAGTTTGGAGCTATCAAAACCACATCAACTCCATTAAAAATAAAGCTACTGATATAACTACACTATTTATATCCTGTATTGGCTGGGTAATACAAGCAGTGGGTGCCTGTGAAATGTAGTATAGTATACTACTCCTACATATAGTATTGAGCGTTAGCAGTACATTTTAAATACATTATGTAGACATCCACTTGGCTGTTGTTTTTCTTAGACCAACAGGGAGCCGCAAGATGAACAAGAGAACACGCAGAAAACAAGTTGTTTAGGGAGTGTAGGGAAAAAAATGAAGAAGGCAGCCAGTTCTGTTTTTTCAATTATACTGTGTTGTTTTTTATAGCATAGTTTCAGACAGACAGAGCTGCAGTTAATGAATCCAGACTGTTTTTCCACCTCTTGGGAACAGACAAAGGGGAGGGATAGGGGGATGATGCATTCGGGAGGAGGGAGGGAGGGCGAGAAAAGTAGAGAGAGAGAAGGAGAATGGGAGGAGGCAGAAAAGTCTCTGGCTTTGCTGGAGCCATTTCTCTTTAGCAGAGGTGGAGGGAAATGGAGAGCAGGGGGGGTTAGGGAGCAAGGGATGGACATTTTTTCAGTAAACTTTTCAAATATTGCACAATCTCCTCTTTTGTCCCCCTTTTTTGTTTATCCATTGCTTAATCAGTGAATCAGTGTGTTGTCGGGCAGCTGGAAGAATTTAAATGGAGAACTCTGCGTTAGAAATTAAGAGCACCTTTGGGAAAACGGCCCCTGATTCCCATAAACCTCAAAAATGCTGCTACACAATGCCCATGTTTCCCTAGTGGAAAGCAGACCTCTCTGTCTTTTCTTCTCTTCTCTTCAATCTTCTTTTTTCTGTCTTCTTTATTTTTTCTCACTTTTTACTCCCGTTCTCTCTGTCCATCTGCATTATTCTTTTATCTGTTTTCCACTTTTACTCGAACCCAAAATATCTGACAGTGTTTCCCTCCCTTTGCTAGTCGTGCTCTCCAGAAAAAATGTGTCCGTTTTTCTAAACACAGAGGGCTCCTCTGGAATTACAGTCAGATTTATTGAGCCAGAGCTGGTAAGCTTTCACTATGCACACTTTTATTGCGCTCTTATGTTGAGGAATCTGCCTAGTCATTTCCCCCACCCAAGCTTTTCTTTCCTGGTTGGAGATACTGATCCTCCAGTCTCCCCTAAACCACCACAGCGACAGATCACCCCTGGCAAATAGACCTCCACCCTTAGCATTGCACAACCAAGGACTCCTGCAGCACAACTTTAGCCCAATATTTTTGTGTGAGTCAGTGTGTGTGGATCGTTCGGTTGAGGGCAGAGCTTGTGGCAGCTGTAAAAATTTAAATTGTGTTGTGTGTGAAGCCCTCCTCCCCACATTTCTAACGCTCTCTCTCTCTCTCTAGCTCACTCATGCATAGTTTTCATTACCTGTGGAAGTATTTAGACCCTTTGCTTAAGTAAAAGTAGCAAAACCACAGGGGAAAAAGACTCAGTTTCAAGCAAAAGTCTTGCAATCAAAATGTTACTTAAAGCTGCTACAATCAGTATTCTTATATCAGCACAGCTACTATGTGAAAGGTGTCCCTTGTAGTGATGAACTAACCGATAATTAGTTTACCTCAGCTTTAAGCGTGTTCTGACTCATGTTTTGTTTTTTCTGGCCACAACTATACTGTTTTGGCTCAACCACACTGTTTGGGTTTTAAAGATTATTTTTGAGAAGTTTGCTTTTCTCTCGACAGTAGAGATACAGACAGGAAATGCAGGAAGAGATAGTTGGGGAAAGCTGCGTTTCGACCAAAGGAACTATACCCCGGAACTAGGAACCTTTGGAGGAACTCACTGCGTTTCTACCGAAGGGACCAGGGTCTAAATTTAGTACCGGTACTTTGGGGGGGGGTGGGGCTTGCCTTGCAGTAAATTTACGCTACTGGCTTTAAATCAATTGTGTCAGCTGTTTTTCTACGACTGCTCCTCTCTTTTCCACCATTGTTTGCAAACTAATAAATCACAAACAACAGTCAAAATAGCACACACAAGTCTCGCCGATTTCTGCCTGAGATAGTACGTCAGCATTAAATTTATTGCTTGGAAAGAGCAGGCAGCAGTGTGTTTACATCGGACAGCTGATAGAGTTATACTAAATACTAGGTCCAGTTGTTGTTTTAAGTTTTCATCAGTTTTCATCAGGTATTCTCTTCTCCAAAACAAGCGAAACAGCTGATTACAGCAGGCAATAAAGCTTGTTAAAAATCCCGTTCCTGTGATGCTCAGGTGACACAGACGTTTGTCTGGCCAGCTGATCTGCAGTTCTTGTCGGCTGGAAATGTTTTAATAACCTTCCAAACTGTCACAATTTTATTTTTGTGTTGCTTTCTCTGTGCTGGGGTTATTTTAATTTGATGGCTTTATCTAGTTTGTTATTAAATTTATTGTGTGTCTCTTCATTATAAGCTACGCCCACAACAAAACTGTTTTAATGGTCAAGCATAGCCTATAGTTTTTTTTTATTATAGTCCAGTCAAATCTGATGTTCATTTAAATTTTGAACATGGACAGTGGTTACAAATAATGATGCCTGTGCATCACTTTGTATGGCGTATAGGCCTACAGTTTACATCAGCAGATGTTTAGACCACCATGGAAATTGACAGTGGGATGAAGGAACCTTTTAGTTCCTTGAAAAGAGACTTAAAGGTTCCCAGTACTTTTGGTGGAAAAGGTCTCGGGCTGGGATCAAAACATGGAGAATTGTTATATGGTACTGAATATGTCTACTTGACTACTTTTAGAGGAAAAGACTCTGTAGACAGACAGCCCAAATTAGCAACTAGCCAGCTAGTAAATATAGTGGAACATTTATTAGCTAAAACTGAATATTTGCCTCATGAGTGAGTGAAAAGAAAAACCATCTAACAGTATTGGATTTCAATTCATCAGGAAGGACTGAAACAACGAATGAATGCTAATGTTACTCTGTATCTGCTGAATGTGAAACCTGAGCAGCTGTTTGCTAACAACAACTCATCAACCTAAAATGTGATATAATGTCAGTGTCATGTTATATATATTATTGGATTATTTATACTTATGTATATTGTTTGCATATTTTAGAAATAGCTGTTAAAGCAGAGCAAATTTTTACTATTTTATATACTGTTGGGTAGTTTGATATTTTGTATAGCAATGCATGAAAATGTATATGTTTATTCTAGATTCATGCAATCTCTGTTGGCAAAGTAACTATCTAACTAGCTGTCAAATAAATATAGTGGCATAAAAGTGCCATAATTTCCTCTGAAATATAATAGTGTACACGAGTACAGTTGCATAAAACTTAAGTCGAGTACAATTATCTCAAAATTATTCTGAAGTCCATTGCATGAGTAAATGTTCTTAGTTACCTTACACCACTCACTACAGTAAACTGATCAATCCAGACTGTTAATATCCTCACATCTCTCTTCCTTCAGCTTTAACAATAGCGTTCTGTCTGATCCTTGGCTCAGACTCAGTGCGGCTGAGCTGGTGTTCGAGGAAGAAAGAGGAGGGAATGAGGGAACCAGGGAGAGGGGTATAAAAATGTCTCATGTTATTCTTTTTCACAATTTTTCTCCCCTCTCAGACCCTCCCTATGTGGTCCTGCACCACATTCTGAACAGTGTGGATAGAGCTGAGGTATTTCTGCCCCCCCTCCCCTTTTCTAGCCTAGTCCCCGTTGACATTTTGAAGGCTGTAAATGTTCCACAAATGCGTGTGTGGTGCATCTAGGTGTTTGATTTTCATCGTCGGGTGGGGGCACTGGTCTTCCCCATGAGTTGAGCCATCGTGAAAATAAACACAACCGCACACCCGCCGTCTCTTAGCTACAGCTACGGCAACATCACACTATTCGAAGCAACAAACAGCCTGTCTCATATTCTGTCTGTCTGAGTGACTTTGAATGACAAACGCATTACCTAGACACCTGCTAATTAGAGTTGGCTGTCATCTCGTTTGTCAGTCATGAAAACTGCCTCAACTCTAAACCTGAAAATCTGGACTGTGTGTGAACGTGTGTGTGACTGTGGCAGAGAGAGGCTGCGAGCTGTTGAAATAGCTGCTACACAGTATTGCTGATTAATTTACTTCATCACATGACTATGAGTCAAACCTCTTCTCCATCTGCTTCAAGTATGTATAACACTGCACGCTCAAGTTTTATACCAGTCAAAATGAAACAATATGGGTACTGAAAACACTGTTTTTGCTTCCCCCCTGCACCTCCTGTGTCCCATCTTATGACCCCTCTCCCCACCCACCCACCATGCCCCACCCCCTGCCCTTTCTCTGTCCAGATGTTGAGCAGATGGCAATCGACTGGCTGACCGGAAACTTTTACTTTGTGGATGACGTAGACGACAGGATCTTCGTGTGTGACAAGGACGGGCAGACATGTGTCACCCTCCTGGACCAGGAGCTGTACAACCCTAAAGGCATCGCCCTGGACCCCACCATGGGGTCAGTTTAATCTCTTACTTTCTGTCTTATGCGTAAACACACACACACAAATGCAGAGACAGGTACCAAATATGTGTTGGTTTTCTAAATGCACCCATGCAGAGATCCGCCTCAAAGTGCATCATGCAGCTCATAGTCCCATGAGAGTGACTGGAGTTGGACTTTTGTTATCTGTCATTGTTACCCATCTGTAATTGAGTACAGATATTCTGTTTGAACTGTGGGATGTGGACTATATAGGAATGTAAAATCCTCGTTTTTGTTACAGCTCTTTTGTTTGTCACCAGACTCCAGTTGAATTCCTGATTTGTGGTGTGTGTGTGTGTGTGTGTGTGTGTGTGTGTGTGTGTGTGTGTGTGTGTGTGTGTGTGTGTGTGTCTGAGAGCATGAATGTTGGGGAAAAAATCGACTGTGAGAATGTGTGTATATATGTGCACACATTTGCTTGTAGCTACATGCATAGTTTTCATCCCACACAGTTTCCTCAGAGCTATTTGGTTCTTCCAGTAACAAGGTCAGGTAGATTCACTGCAGCTGGGTTGTTTTTCTTATGTGGTCTGTAGTGTCAGAGGGGGAGAAAAACAACTATAACAACAAAATAAATAAAATCGCCCTTTGTTATGCCTTAAATTAGTTACCACAAATCTTTCCAGATATACCACAGTTTAATGTATTCAGCCTGAAAAAAAGGAAAATGGACGAATACCAACATCATTATATTTCTACATGTCTGCTTACTTACTCTACATCTACTGCTTACTGGTTGTGGAATTACTCCACTATGAAAGGATTTTGTGAGGTTTAATTTAGATATGGAATCTCAGGATTTTTGATTGTGTGGACTGTGTTTTTCACATTGTTTTGCACATATTTTTCAAAAAAGATGTTACTTGCTAACCAGTTTACAGGGACTGTGAGCGTGATTTGTTATTTGAAACTTTAAATAAGTCACCATTTCTGTTTTGGCAGCAGTGAAATACTTAATTATTATGCTCTGGAGTACTGTGATTGATTCTAAACCTGGTTTACAGGGGAAAAGTGTTCCTCCAGGATATCGCTAGCCTAAAAAACTACAGATATTCAGAAAGAAACTCGAAAGTTTAGGTCTTGAAAATGTCATAGGAGAGTTACTGAATCCAAGTTGAGGACTTCATGCATCTTGCTGTGTCCAAACAGCAGTCCAAACCTGAAGATATTCATCTAATCAGCAAAATTCCTTGACAAAATGATTACTGTAAAATATTTGAACAATTAATCTCACCTGCTGTCTGCCATCAGGGAGCTTTCCTACCTTTTCCTTTTGCCTACAGAAAGCTAGATTATTATTGTTTCCTTGTGATGGAAATAAGGGTGATCAATCAATTATAACAACGCCAGATGGGCTGAAAATGAAACAATTATCCAATTCAGCTGATCTATCTTATCCTTTGTTTCCACAGGAAGGTATTCTTCACAGACTATGGTCAGATCCCTAAGGTAGAGCGCTGAGACATGGATGGCCAGAACCGAACCAAGCTCGTGGACAGCAAGATTGTATTCCCACACGGCATCACACTGGACCTCGTCAGCAGGCTGGTGTACTGGGCTGATGCCTATCTGGACTACATTGAGGTGGTGGACTACGAAGGCAAGAACCGGCACACCATCATCCAAGGCCTGCTGGTGAGAACTGCTGCGCTGTACAAACCACACTACTATTATCTTCCATTAGTAGGAAGATAATCTCTCTCAATAATGAAATTGCTGTCCTTGTGTGCTTTAGAGTTCCCTCTCTACCTATAATGCACCTTGTGTTTCTCTTGTGTACTCCTGTCATGTGTTCTTGCCCAGTGAATTATGAGAAGAGAGAAGATGGTGGGCATTTGCCTTTTCATTAAAGCAGCTGATTAATAGTCTAATATAAAGACTGTTGATGTTGCAGCGCTGATGAAGCACAGTGGCACTTAAACGTGTTACCATGGCTTTTACTGTGATATGTGGAGAAGTAATGGCTTTCATTTACTCACTGAGCCTAAGGGCACACACAAGCCACCCTATCTTGCTTTGTGTGTTAGAGCATTAGTACATGCACATCCTTCAGGTAAAGGTTAAAAGGAGGAGGTGTGTTATTGATGTTACTGAGATTCGGCTGTTTTATCAAGAGTGTATATCTTTATTAGGAGCTGAAATCTTCTCTTACATCTGCACAGGAAACATTTTTTGTGTAAAAATACAGTTTGAAGTCAAGATGCATTGGGTCTTCATTCAAGAGATGAGTTTTCAGACCCTTTAGATTCATTATGTTTAGACAATTTCTTTCTCTCTCTCTGTTCATCTCTCTATGGCCCAGTGAGCTCCACACAGCCTGCTGTGATAGAGCACAGTGACATCTTAGGTTTTATGCTGCCGCTGACACATCCTCATGGGACACTGAGTCACTGGCCAATGTTTGTTCAGATCGGAAAGTTCTTGACTTGCTTTTCTTCCTGATTTCATCAGATAGAAGCTAGTTTGCCCATCAGTTCTGTCTACCTTTCTGCTTCCCCCTTAGTCAGTGCTGCGAGACACTTATTGTACCATTGCCACAGAAAATACAAGTTTCTGAACCAAAGGCAGGTGGCTGTTAAAATTGTGGATCAGGACACCTCAAAAAGACTTAAGTGGTAAATGGTTTAACCACTGTTCTACATCACAGACACATGGTTTATTAAATGGTAACCATGGCAATGGTACCTCTACTTCATGCTACATTACCAGTTAACACTCACTTGACACTTACCATGAGAAAAACGTATTAAAATAATTCCAACGGAGCATGACTTGTTTATATGGTAAGATGATGTGGTATAAGTTTGAGGTTAGCAAATATAGAAAACAATGGACTCACTGAAGTAAAATGCCACTTCACATTTAATTGCGGCATTCTTTGCTTCTACAGTGGACTGTTATTTTCTTATAGTTGGGCACATCACTGCATATTATTACTTGCAATCATAAGCTGTGGAAAGGATCACTTTGCACAAAGACAAGATATTGTACAAAGGTGAGGCTTCAGTCACTTCATCACTTCAGTTTGCACATCCAAAGTGAAAATATATCAATGACAGGCTATTCACTTTTCACCAAACTTTGTTAGGTCACACACACAAAACTGAAGTAATTGTGCCTACACACCTACACACACATTTAAAAGTCTTTTAAAAGCTCACATAATATGGCACAGGTACAGTTAAGTACAATTTCTGTTATAGAACTAATCTGTCTCATGGTTATGAAGGGCCGCAGCTAACACCAGTGACTGTGTGACTGTTGGTTAGTAAAAGTTATGTTATGGAAAACTGAGTTCTGGCCAGACTACATATAATACTACCACATGTTTAGTTAATAAGAAGAAATATCTCCTACCAAAAGACCACATCAAATCTCTCAAACTTACTGACTTAATCACACAAAATTGTACCTTGGATTGAATACCATCTCCCTCTCTTCCATTCTCTCCTTCAACCCTTCCATCATCCCTCCCACCTTCAATTTTCTCACTTTAAGATCGAGCACCTGTACGGCCTGACTGTGTTTGAAAACTATCTGTATGCTACCAACTCAGACAACGCTAACATGCAGCCTAAAACCAGCGTGATCAGGGTCAACCGCTTTAACAGCACAGACTACCAAGTAGTCACCAGGGTGGACAAGGGAGGAGCGCTGCATGTCTACCACCAGAGACGCCAACCTCCAGGTACACTTCACACACGTACAAACACACACATACACACACACTTTCATATCTCACACACACATTCATATCTCATGTACACCTACTATATTATATGGATGCTTCTGGTTTTCTTTCTTCACCTTCTTTGTGTCTAGTGCGAAGCCATGCATGTGAGGTGGACCAGTTTGGGAAGGCCGGAGGCTGCTCGGACATCTGTCTGCTGGGGAACGGCCACAAGACCCGAACCTGCCGCTGTCGCTCTGGATTCAGCCTGGGTAGTGATGGGAAGTCCTGCAAAAGTGAGTTGGACTTGTGTGTAAACAAAGATTAAGTTTTAGAGGCTGCAAATTAACACATCTTTCTCAAAGAAACACCAGTTGGTACAGTAAGATACCTAAGGCTCTTCCACACGTCCACTAGTGATTCCGCAAAGCAGTGGGTATTTGTTACTTCTTTCTGCAGTTGACAGGATAATGGATGACAGATAATAACTAAAAGCAGTCTAACGTTACTGGATAAATTGTTAAAAAAAACAATACTGGTTAGCTAAAAGTAATGGTTAAACTGTTGAAACAGTTGGCTAAATGTAAAAGATAAGTGGTTAAAATGGCTAAATAATGCATAAATGTTTGAAATAGTTAAATGTAATGGATAAACAAGTGAAATATGAGTTTTGCTACTCCAAGTGGGAGCAGTACAATTCAAACATGACTAAACACACCTCAACACTGAACGTTCAATTGTATGAAAACATCATTTTAACAATATCTACTGTATAATTTTAATTAAATACAATTTCAGATCAATTTAATGAGCACATTTAGAACATGGCAGGATGGTTTCAACGAGTGGGTACTTGAGCTGCTCTTATAGGCCTGTGAGGATATGTCTGACTAAAAAGGTTGAGATCCACTGCACTGTAGCTTTCAGTCTGAGCATCCAGAGCCGATGTGTGCAAGCTCCCTGTAACTGTAAGTATAAACTCAGGGGCCACAGTGATTCAACTCTATTGACCTAAATGCAAGGACAGCCAAGGTTGGATTAGGGATGCGGTCCTTCCCTGGGCTGTAGACTGGGAAAGAGCTACGGACAAAGTAGCTGAACAACACCACACCCCCCCACCCCCACACCCCTCCCCAGGCTGATTCAGCTTCTTCTGAAAAGTGTTTTAATATTCCACCAACAATAGCATTATATTGATCTGCCCCATGAGAAAAAAACTGTCCTTGAAAATGACACAATTGATTTAACTAAAGGCAACCCCTCCTCCTCTCCCTCTCAATTGAAAATCACTTAATTTTCATTTAGAGCTTTTGCTGATCTTGCACGATATTTGCTTGTTAAATCAATACATAGTATTTGGGACAGAAAGCAGTCATGAGCCAGTATCTAATTTTGTTATTCTTTGTCAACAGAACTCATTACAGAACAACATATGGGCAGGTGGAAGAAGTTTAGTGTTAACTGCCTCTGTTGAGTTACGTACATATAAATTCAGTTATAAGCTACAGTCTTTTGATTTGTTCTTTTTCTTTGCTGTAGAACCTGAGCACGAGCTCTTCCTGGTCTATGGTAAAGGTCGCCCAGGGGTCATCAGGGGCATGGACATGAATGCCAAGGTGCCAGATGAGTACATGATCCCCATAGAGAACCTGATGAACCCCAGAGCTCTGGACTTTCATTCTGAGAGCGAGTTCATTTACTTTGCCGACGCCACCAGCTACATCATCGGGCGACAGAAGATTGATGGAACAGAGAGAGATACCATAGTGAAGGAAGGTGGAGTAATTTAATTAAGTTCATTTCAATTCAGTTTTATTTATATGGCACCCATTCAGCTAATCATTTAGTAATGACAGCTAATTTGAGAAACAAAAATTAACGCTGCAGTATGACGATGAAAAAGTTTGTGTATTTGTGGTTGAAAAAAAGTATTTTTAGATTGTCTAAATTAACTTGCTGAACTGAGATTATATCAAACGGAAAGTTACACATGGTTGGGTGACACTTATATTAAACATGCACACACACACATTTAAGTTAGAGTTATTGATTGATGATGAGAAAAACAGGGCCAGAATTCACACTTGCAAAGTTTTTACATAGGTTTATGGGGTGGGGGGGGGGGACAACCATAGGTTTAAATTATTTCATCAGCTTAGAATCTTGCTAACACAAACACATTATTTATGCGGGTTACCCCATTGGGAACAAGAACCTTGTCCCAGTGGACTCCCTTTCACAAATTTAAGACATTTAAACATAAACATTTATATTATGATAAAATTACCCCCCAATAACGGGCTTTTTCAAGGTACTGTATGCATCTGTAGGCAGCATGCCAGAAAGTATAAAATATTTAAATCTTGCATGAAAAGACTTTCTGGTCGGTAATGTTTTTATGTGTGCTGTAGCAGTAGGCTTCTCGCCAACAGTATCTGTTTGTCTCAGGAATCCACACAGTTGAGGGCATAGCTGTGGACTGGATGGCCGATAACTTGTACTGGACAGATGACGGGCCTAAGAAAACTATCAGTGTGGCTCGGCTGGAAAAAGCTTCGCAGACGCGCAAAACCCTTATTGAGGGAAAAATGACTCACCCTCGTGCCATTGTAGTGGATCCTCTGCATGGGTAAGGGCGGCGACGAGATGGGGGAGTGATGGAGTTTGGTGTTTTTGTTCCAGAGAAAGGGGATAAAGATCATTGAATAAGGTCCAGGTTCAGAGCTGCACCACCCAGGTGGAACTTAATGTAGCAGTTAAAATCATGTCTTACTTTTAGAGGGCCGTTTAATGTTGGATGACTCATGTATGTCTGTGTTTGTGTTTTTGTGGTCAGGCAAGATAGTGACAGACTGTGATGGTGGTCATTTGTTCTGGTCAGATGTCTGACTCAAGTGAAATAATTCAGCTGCCCTGTCCCTCGCCTCTCAGCATACTAGTATCTCTGTCCACTCTCTTTCTGTCTTGCTGTTTCACTTATCACTCGTGTCTGAGCTATCTGTTGATTTTATTACTCACCGCTTGCGAGGAGTGCTGTTTTGTTTTTCACTGTCTCCTGTCTGTGTCTCTTCACAATTTCTAGTAGAGAGCTTTTATCATTTTTCATCCCTGTTGTTGACCATTATCACCCTGTAATGTCACGTCCCTTCCGAATACACTTTATCACATACTGTTTATTAAGAAAGATTAACATACAGGTCTTTCTCTCTTGGACTCATTCAAATAGCTCCTAATCTTGCCGTGTATGGTTGTGTCTTACTGATATGACCTGCGGGGCTCTCTCCTGAGGAACATACGCTCATAAACACACACACACAGTTTCTGGATTACTAGTGACAGGGTGATGTGTGTCCACACACTTCCCAGGGAAAAGGCACTCGCCTCCACTAATGTCTGTAATCAATCAGGCTCAGAAAGAAGAGGGAGGAGGAGGAGAAGGAGGAGGAGAAATTTGCAGAGAGGAAAGGAGAAGGAAATATGAAAGGTTAATGCTAATGTCAGTCATATTTCACCAACGGGGACTGTGTATAGTTTTCCACAATGTTGTAGACAGCCAGTGCTCACAGGCTGAGCCTAGATCAGTGGAGAAGATTGACAGGTCCTAAACTACCTGTTTTGCCTGTGGGCAGATCAACTCATACACACTGAGCAGCCACATCACTGGTTGTTCTGATGAGTGCGTTGCGCTTTAGGGCAGCTAAATAAAATATCATTGCATTGTTAATGCCAGGAGATTTGTCAAGATGCCCCAACAAATGTTCTCTTTCTGTCTTGCTATCACATTTCATTCAGTACTCCGTTCCCTTGTTGCTTGCTCAGGTGGATGTACTGGACAGACTGGGAGGAGGACCCTAAGGAGAGCAAGCGGGGCAAAATTGAGCGGGCCTGGATGGACGGCTCTAACAGAAGCGTGTTCTTGACCAGCAAAACGGTGCTGTGGCCCAACGGCCTAAGTCTGGACATCCCACAGGGCATCCTCTACTATGTGGACGCCTACTACGACCGCATTGACATGGTCTACCTTAACAGCTCCGATCGCAAGGTCAGCACTCATCAGGATTATTTTACTGCAGCCTAGAGAAAGAGTGGTTCACAGGAATCAAGGCTTTGGATTATTCTGAAAGGGTCTGACAAGCTGTGGGTAAGCTAATAAGGAATGAGTTTTAAAGCAAGGAAGACTGTGGGCGGTCCATCACATTTCAGTACATAGTCTGTGGGCTTCTTGCGGCTAAATTAAAGGTATTTTGTTTTAATTGGCCTCTGTGTTTGTTACATTTTTGTTTGAATGTTATGGTTGATAAAAAAAATAAATGAAATTTAAATATTTACTTATGCACCACTGAAAAGTGTATTTTAGAACCACATCGATTTATGATCAGCTTTTTTGTACCACCATTGCTTTAACACACTATAGGTCCAAATGGTGTTAACTGAGTGTAGCGCTGGTTATGCTAGCCAGAGATTTTTTAAATTTGTTGCATAATTAACTCAAATGTTAACTGGTCACAGCACAGTTACCTTCACCGAGAATTAATGTTTTGAGCAGTAATTCTGGGAACAAAGTGTTTTTTAAAACCCATGTTGTTGCTTTTCTCACGTCACCAGACGGTGTATGAAGGTCAGGAACTGAACCACGCCTTTGGTCTGTGCCACTATAAACACTTCTTGTTCTGGAACGAGTATCGTAGTGGCAGCATTTATAAGTTGGACACCACCACTGGCACTGCCACTCTATTGCGCAATGAGAGGCCACCCATCTTTGAAATCCGCATGTACGACGCTCAACAGCAGCAAGGTACTTGGAAACACATCACAAACAGATTGTTCTTCTGTCCTGCCGTCCACCCAGACTTCCTTATCCTGAAATTAGGATTGTGGAAAGACAGCACATGAGGCATAATTTGTGTTTGTGCTAACCCTTTTATATCTGCTCATTCATGTTTGTTTGTCTGCAGGCTCTAACGCGTGTCGTGTGTACAATGGGGGCTGCAGCAGTCTGTGTCTGGCCATACCAGGAGGCAGGCAGTGTGCTTGTGCAGAAGACCAAATACTAGACCCAGCTGACAACACCAGCTGCAAAGGTGAGTTTAAACGAGACTGCTTTGTGTGTGCTTGTGAGCGTTTGCTCCATTGCACACACAAGGTTTTATTTTCGGCATGTTGGACAAGATGAGTCAAGCTGTGTGACCGTGTGTTTAGTTGGAACTGCTTAACAAACAAAGTTCAGCAAATGAAGACATACAAGGGGTGGCCACAGTAGCAGAAGCACCTGCATAATGTAATGCAGTCCAATACAAACTCCCAGTAAAGACTGCCTTTGCCTTTTATCGGGGCCAAATTGATCACTATAAGCTGTTGATTATTTAACCAATTTTCTTCTTTATTTCTCATGGAGATTACTGAGTGTCACTTAGTGACATTTTTATACATGAATATAAAGTTATAAAAAAGGACAGTGACACTATTTATTGAATCTTTTTTTTGTTATTTATTTATGTATTTATTTTATTTATTCAAACAAGCCCCTTCCCCCATACTCCAAGTCCTGTCTGAATGGTCAGGGTGAAAGCATTGCACTTCACTTGCATTAACGTGCCTGCTGCTATGAGAGATGCGGGGATGATAATTATGCACTGTAAAAGTCCCAAAACGCCAGCAGAATAGGAACAGGAGGGCAAAATAAGCAAGCCACGGCAATGTGAGTACACTAGAGTGAGATATCACATGGTGCACAAGTGCACACACACACACACACACACACACACACACACACACACACAAAGTTAACTTATGTTGCAGGCAGGGACGGTCATTAGGCACTGCGGCAGTCCCAGAACCTTGTGCAAGTAAGTTAGACGTGAGCCTAAGCATATGACAGCTTGCAGTAGTTAGGCTGCAACTCTTTTTTTTTGCATTTTTGCCCATATGGGGTCATGTATGAAAATACCCAAAATGAACACTGTGAGTCAACTACTTGATTACTATAAGCAAATTATTTAAACAGCATTTGTATTGGAATGACTCCGACCCATACAAGTGGCTAATCACTGTGACCGTGATCTGTAAAATATAGTCCAGTACAACAACACCACAAAATCAACAGCTCAATGTCCATGAAAATCAAAGATGTGAAGGTACCCCCCCCCCACCCATGAATGTTTTCATTTTTATGTAGTTACTAATCTTTTCTTGCTTTTTAAAAATAACTAATTTTTAATTGTAATTAACTGTGTTTCGCTTTTGTCATGTCCACCATGGCCTGTTTACAAGACATTCCTTTTATTCCTCTTTTGCACCACTTCTCCTTCCACAGCCAACCCGTCTTACGTACCCCCTCCTCAGTGCCAGGCAGGCGAGTTTGCTTGTAAGAACAACCGCTGCATCCAGGAGCGCTGGAAGTGTGATGGAGATAATGACTGTCTGGATAACAGCGATGAGGCTCCAGAGTTGTGCCGTGAGTTGCCGCGCACGCACGCTCATGCGCACAAACACACGCACATACACCTCGTCCAGCATGGTTTCAAAACAGCTACCCCTCCTGTTGGTACTGAGTCAGATGACCTCTGGCAGTCTGAATTTGATAGTCTGGTGAGGCCAGAATAAAATGAGAGAGGAGACTGTGAATCTAGAGAGCAAGTGTTTATACATGCTAATTTTGTGTATACATGAGATTGTGTGCGCGTGTGTGTGTGTGTGTGTGTGTGTGTTTAGCAAAGTCTGTGTATCTGGAAAATCTGGATCTCTGTCGGCTTGTCTCTCTGTCTGTGGTTGTGGACTGCAGACATGTTCCCCTCCCAGACAAAATAAAAGCCTGTCGAAAAAAACCCAACAACTATAATAAAAATATCTCTTGCACTCATTTGCATCTCACATCTCTCCACTCTTTCACCTCTCTGTTCCCCCGTACGCCTCTCCCCATATGGCTTCTTAGTTTTCTTTGTGTCCTTCTTGCCTTTCAATGGGTCCTTTCTTCCCTCTAGACCAGCACACTTGCCCCACAGACAGATTTAAGTGCAAGAACAACCGCTGCATCCCCCTGCGTTGGTTGTGTGACGGGGACAATGACTGCGGGAACGATGAGGATGAATCCAACACCACCTGCTCGGGTACACGAACACACAAACATTCTCCCACACCAAATTTGATGGGTGTTTTTTTTGTATTTTTGACACCACCTCCACACTGTGTGTCTTTTAGCTCGTACCTGCCCGCCTAATCAGTACTCATGTGCCAGTGGGCGCTGCATCCCTATTTCCTGGACATGTGACCTGGATGATGACTGCGGTGATCGTTCAGATGAACCCGCTTCCTGTGGTTGGTTAACTTACTCTCATTATTTGTCTGTCTGGTTTGGAATGTCACTGTAGGTGTAAGCAACAACATGTCTAAACTCTACTTTTGTCAACAGCCTACCCTACATGTTTCCCACTCACCCAGTTTACCTGCAACAATGGGCGCTGCATCAACATAAACTGGCGCTGCGATAATGGTTAGTGTCCGTTCTTTATTCTCTCCTCTCTTTCTCCAGTGTGCCTGTTTACAGTGGCAACTCCTTGCTTTCCATTGTCACAGTTTGCTGTGCATGTTTTGCCACCAGTCCCATATTGCTTATACACTCTTTCTTTTGTCACCTGGTACATTGTGTGTGTTTCTCTCCTGTCTTGCCCTGTTTTGTTGGTTTTGTTGGTTTTGTTGCTCTTGTGTTGTGCCGTTCGCCCACTCTGCTGTCTTCCATTGGTTCTGTCTTTCAGAAAAGGATTGTGGGGACGGCTCTGATGAGTTGAATTGTCCAAACCTGACCGGTTAGTGCATAGATCAACATGCACCACCACAGCCTTGACGCTAGCGTAGTTGTAGGACTGGCCTAAAAGCTGTCTCAGAAACAGTTAGGGCTGCTTTTCTGCTAAATGAACATGGCCACAAGCTGAGGCCAATTTAATACTGCTGCCTAAATTAGATTTGATAAATTGTAAACGCGTTATTCAGTCCGCCAAATACATGGGAAACTCAAAGTGCTGTTGTTCTGTTAGCAATCAAATGAATGAAACCGAATCTAATTTGATAAAGATTAAATAGAATGCCAGGTTGCATAATAAAAAGTAGTTTAATCACAGAATAGATTTTGTTTCCCTGATGACTATAAAATGAACTGTAAATGAATTAGGTTTCCCTTTTACATTAGTATGTGTATAAAAGTGCTTCAATGCTCTGCTGCCAGGCTCAATGTATCAGCGCTTGGTACATTTCCTCATGGTGCATGGTCTGATCTATGCAGTTTCTGTCATTATTTACTTTCTCATCTCTATTTCATTTGTATTCCATGTTTTTCACTGTCACTGTGGTAATTGTGAAAAAAAGAAAATTGCTTTCTGCATATTTATATATATATATTTTCCCTTTGGGGCAGTGGGTACCTTATAATGTGAGAGAGTGGGTGTTGTTTGACTGTGTTTGTTTTTTCAGATAATGACTGCGGGGATAACAGTGATGAAGCAGGCTGTAGTCACTCCTGCTCCAGCGCTCAGTTCAAGTGTAACAGCGGCCGCTGCATCCCAGATTACTGGACCTGTGATGGAGATAATGACTGTGGGGACTACAGCGACGAGACCCACGCAAATTGCACCAATCAGGGTCAGTCTCCTTAAGCCGATCAGGTGGCGTTTCCTTCACCTACACACACTTAGACCGAATATTTCTATATACAAAGTAAGAATTTATAAGAAATTATTAAAAATTAGACCACCATGCAACTACGCTTTCCAATTTGCCAAGCAACTTATAACTCAAAAGTTCTATCAGTATTCAAGAGACATGTTATCTACATTAGCAGAAAGACTGTAGTCTTAATACTACAGTCTTTCTGCAGTCATGCTTTCAGCCCACACTTGCCCATAAAGAGTGCTAGAAAGGCTGGTTTTGCCTTGGCTTCCCATCCTTGTTCATATAACAGACCTGTAGGAGGATGCTATACCCTGTAATTAAGATAAATGAAGTAACTTAAATCTATAAACACACTCCCAGGTACGGTTTAACAGTGCATCAAACCAATATCTCTTCTCAGTTGCAGTTATTTGTGGCAAGGTTACAGTCGACCTTGATATGTGGAATTTGAACCTGACTAAAATCTGGGGGAAAAGCATGGACATGAAGAACATCTGCAGTTTGTGCCATCCATCCATGAGCACATCTACTAATAATGCATGATAATGGATTCCTCCTCATCCCAGCCTGTTTCCAAATGTGCCATTGGGTTCGCTATGCACACCTGGATGTGAAAATGCCTAAAGCATCTGCAGATGATGCACTAAGTACTCGGTTCAAGAAAATATGGCCCCTAGTCACCAAGAAGAACTTTTAGTAACTAGTCAATATAAAGTATTTATGGAACCCAGCTGTGACAGGTGGTTGTTATTATCATGGGCGGATGGTTGCATCTCTGCGAGTACTGCATTTACAGTTTAGTCAGTAGATGTAATAGGTCGCAGGTCCCTATTAGTCACACTGGCACCAGTCTTATGGGTGCCACCAGAATAGCTCTCACTAGTTGTTTAGTGAGTGATATAATAGTGAAATAATTTTAAATAACAGCAACATGTGATAAACTCAATTATAATGATCTAATAGTTATTATGCTTTGCTTAAGAGCAACCACAAAAACAGTGATAAAAATGATTCATTGGCAGCTGGTGTTTATGACTAAAACAATGACCCTCTACAGATGAATTCTTGAATCTGTTCACTCTCTCCTGTTGCTAAGATTTGTTGCCATCCAGATTTCCAATAGGCAGCTCATTAGTTGTTGTTTTCACACTCTTTTTATGTTGCATATTGTCTCCGCTCAAGGCTGTGTGTCCTGATTTGATTCAATCCTTGAAGATGGTGTGATATTAGGGCTTCATGATGTCTTTCTCTCCACAGCCACGCGTCCCCCCGGGGGTTGCCATACAGATGAGTTTCAGTGTCGAATGGACGGCCTGTGCATTCCCTTGCGTTGGCGTTGTGACGGAGACACCGACTGCATGGACCTGAGCGATGAGAAGAACTGTGAGGGCGTCACACACATGTGCGATCCAGCTGTAAAGTTTGGCTGCAGGGACTCTGGTGAGGTGGCCGTACTCCAAATTAAGAAGTATGTTAAGTGCATAAAGTAATTCTTTCTAAAGTAGCCTTGCCTTCTGTCCATAGCACGCTGTATCAGCAAGGCCTGGGTGTGCGACGGAGACAGTGACTGTGAGGACAACTCAGATGAGGAAAACTGTGAGGCGCTGGTGTGTAAGCTCTCTCACCATGTGTGTGCCAACGACTCCACCATCTGCCTGCCTGCAGAGAAACTTTGTGATGGCACTGATGACTGCCCAGATGGCTCTGATGAGAAACTCTGTGGTAAGAGACAACAGCACCCAGGCTGTGTTTCAGTACAGGGATCGTCATAACAGCAAGCAAAACTGTGCATCTTAAATCATGGCTTCAGTAGTTTAATAAAAGTTTTGTGTAGCTATTCCTTGTGTCACTCCTCCTCCGATCTTCTCTGTTTTATAGACCTGTGTTCACTGGACAATGGCGACTGCAGCCATAACTGCACAGTGGCCCCTGGTGAGGGAGTGATCTGTTCCTGTCCACTGGGCATGGAGTTAGGGCCCGACAACAAGACCTGTCAAATCCAGAGCTTCTGTGCCAAACACCTTAAGTGCAGTCAGCGCTGCGAACAAGACAAGTTCAGTGTGAAATGTTCCTGTTACGAGGGCTGGGAACTGGAGCCTGACATGGAGAACTGCAAGAGCACGGGTGAGGGGCCATAACTGTACAAGAGGGGAAGACTGTGGGAGTGGAGGGTTAGTGAAAGTCAAAAGACAATGGTGACAAATTTAAAACATTCGATCAATGCTAGATGTACAGTAAGGAAGGAAGATAGAGAAGTGACTGGGTTCAAGAACTTCAGAAACAAGTAGTGTGGTGTGGTTTTGGGATCAAGCAAAGGAGAGGCCGTCCATGCAGGAAACTGTGTGGTTGGAGGAGACGCACTGCGCCAAAATGTGATACTCTGTTGGACAATGCACAGAGCGCTGGAGACAGACAGGAGGAAGAGCTTAAATTCCATTCACATTAGTATATGACAGAGGAAAAGGGTTCACTGAGTAAAAAGACCTGCACATTGGTTTCCTGCTGTCATAATTATTTAATGAAAAGAAAGAATCTGAAATATTAAATAATAAAGTGAAAAGCAGATATGCTTTTGCTTAAAGTCAGCTAGAGAGCAAGGTGATGGCTGCTCCATTACATTGAATCAGTTTTGAATCCACACATACAAATGTACTGTATTTCTCTTCCTGCAGCAACTAGCCAATGAGGAACATGAGTTAATGATTGTGTTCTTCACTGCCAGGTCTTAGAGACTAGCTGTGCTGGTGGCTGGTCATTCATCCTGCTGCCTGTTAGGTACAGATAACTCCTGTCTTATTTACACTGTGTATTAATTACCCAGGATTACAGCCACTTTCAACACAGCCACTCTTTTAGTGGACAAGTCACACACTGCAGTGAAACAGAGCCACAATGTTTGCTCCGCAGTGTTAACAATCAATGGCGACCAAGCAGAGGGTTTTAAACTTTTTCCACCTGGTTTGTTCTTATTTTAAAGATGGCCACCGATCTTTCCTGTTCATTTCCACAGATGTTTTCAAACCCTTTATCATTTTCTCAAATCGCCACGAGATCCGCCGCATTGATCTGAATAAAGGAGAGTTCAGTGTGTTGGTACCAGGCCTAAGGAACACCATTGCCCTGGACTTCCATCTCAGCCAGAGTGCCCTCTATTGGACTGATGTGGTGGAGGACAAGATCTATCGTGGGAAGCTGTCTGAGAATGGAGGTGAGCCTTTTTTTTTTTACATAATCAACATGCTTAAAAAGTTTTTTTTTCTTAAAAAGCTTTTTTTGTGTAATTTGTCTTATGTATGATTAAACCTACAGTACATAGAGCTGATTTACATTTTCAGATAAAATAAAGGTCCACTTACTAGATTTCTTCTGGAACTTACAGCCACATCACATGGTCTTCATGGTCTTCATATTACATCAGTGCACATCAGTGGATTTCCATTACATTTCCATTTATAAATAAGGCAGATAAAATGTCATGAGCAAGTTACTGTATTGGGTTTTAATGGTGTAGAGAGACTTTTATGAGTCATAAAATTTTGCTCACTGGGGAAATATATTGTAGTTCTGTTGAGGTAAACCATTAGCACTTATTGAAATTTCTGTGATGACAATTTAGTTGTGCCTAAAATGTGTGTGACACTGCCCTGCAGGCAGGAATATCAGCAGTAAAACATGTGAAATTGCAGCATGTGAAGTTACACTGTTGGTGCTGTTAATGTGGCTTCTTTTGAGCAGAAAATTGATGTGGTTTCATAAAGGCCAGACCAGTCAATCATGACCAGTGTGCGTGGCAAACAAGGCCCTATAGTCACTGCAGCAGTAATAACGAGTAACACGTGCACATGTCGTGCTGCATTTACATGTATGTATTTGTCTGTACACGTGGTTGTTGTGTGCCACGTTTACTAGGCACAGGCAATAGGCTACATACAGTAAGTATGTGTTTTCAATGCTCCAGACAGGATAATGACTCATCTCAAATAATTAGACGTGTCCCCTCTGATTAGGCACCCAATTGAAAATGAAAGGGATAGAAAGAGGCTGGAAAATGTGTCTCTTTAGCCCTGCAAAACACCACATATTTAGGTTTTTAGAGCCCACTCTGTAATTGCAGTATCACACCCCCTGCTGAGCCACTTCTGTCTCTATTTATGTTTTCAATGATTGTACTGACATCTCCCGAACATGGCATCTAAACATTTGATTAAAGGAGTTACTGCTGGTGATGCAATGTTAGCTCTGAATCCAAATGGCTTGATCACATTAACATAATTTGTCTGTGAAGATTCTCAATCATACAGATCAGAGTTATCCAAGAAAGGTTAAAATCAAGGACAACTGGACAGTGGTTGAAGATACTTGAATCTTCAACCAAGGCTCTTCAAACACGTCCATTTGCCCTTGATTTTAACCTTCCTTGGATTAACATAATTTGTAACTACTGAAGCAAAGCGGATCAGTGCTTCGGGATACAGTACAGTCTGAAATGTTGCCATCAGCAAGTCCCAACCTCGAAACCTTTATCGGTACATACTGAAATACTGTGTGATTTTAACTTAAGCTCCCTGGAGGAATGTTTATTTTATTGAATAAGATAAACTATGATTAGATCAAATTCCTCTAACAGAAACTGAACAGAGATAGGTGATTTTACAAAAACATTTTACCCAACATCCAGCTTTTCCACTATGTTAGATGGTTAGATAGATTTTAATGAACAAACCAAGACAATTAGATTCAGTTAAAATTGTCAATGATGAAAACACAATGAAGTTGAAATTTTATTTCCATTGTAGTCCTCATTAGCAAATGGAAAGAGTAAGATGGGATATCTTTAGGTCAGGTAAGACACACAAAGCAAAACAAGAAGTTGACCATATTTCATGTTCTTTTTATCTGCCCTTGTAGCTTTAACCAGCTTCGATGTGGTAATCCAGTATGGGCTGGCTACCCCTGAGGGCTTGGCAGTGGACTGGATAGCAGGGAACATTTACTGGGTGGAAAGCAACCTGGATCAGATAGAGGTGGCCAAGTTGGACGGCACCATGAGGACCACGCTGCTGGCTGGGGAGGTGGAGCACCCTCGAGCTATTGCCCTGGATCCCCGGGATGGGTAATGTCAACATTGCTTACTGTACCTCCTGCTGATGAAACAAAACACATTTACACCAAATTACAATGATATTTAAAAGGTAAATGATTATGGTTTATTGATACTATTCTACCATAATGTTTTAATAATGTCCATGTTGTTGCATGCTGTTGCAGGATCCTCTTCTGGACAGACTGGGATGCCAGCTTGCCCAGGATTGAGGCTGCATCCATGAGTGGAGAAGGCCGGAAGACTATCCATAAGGAGACTGGCAATGGGGGCTGGCCAAATGGACTCACTGTGGATTATCTAGAGCGCCGAATCCTCTGGATCGATGCCAGGTCAAAAAACAGACTCAGATATGAGCACACTCACACAAACACCATTACTTGCTGCGTATACAGTATTTTTCAGTCATACTTAGGCATTTATTGAAACATGTGCACTATACACAGGTCTGATGCCATTTATTCAGCCAAGTATGATGGTTCCGGACTGATAGAAGTTCTGAGGGGACACGAGTATCTGTCACATCCCTTCGCCGTCACTATGTATGGCGGAGAGGTTTACTGGACGGACTGGAGGACCAACACGCTGGCCAAGGCAAACAAGTGGACAGGAAGCAATGTCACTGTTGTCCAGAGAACAAACACACAACCCTTTGACCTTCAGGTCTACCATCCATCCAGACAGCCACAGGGTGAGAAATACAGACAGGAACATACACATATTGTCAAACTGCAGTTTTTAAATTTAAGCTCAGAAAAGCACGACAATATAGCTACAGGAGCAACCTGTTCCTTTACAAATAGTGTACCGGTATTTTGAGAGTGACAAGTCTTGTGAATGTAGAAATACACATGCTGATGTATGAAACGTTTAGTTATTCATTCTGAGTTATTTTTCCCATACTCACTTCCCCCTAGCTCCTAACCCATGTGCGGCTAAAGATGGCAAGGAGCCCTGCTCCCATCTATGTCTTATCAACTACAATCAGACGTTCTCGTGTGCCTGTCCTCACCTCATGAAGCTGGGGCCTGACAAACGCACTTGCTACGGTAAGCACGAACACACGTACATAAATGCAGTTATTGTGGAGAACATACTTTTGATTCCTCTTTGAGCTAGCAGACAATTTCCCCCCTCTGCTTGTCTTGGCAAAATTGTTGTTGAATGCCACTGTGTAATCCCTGTCCTTGCAGCATCGTTTATTTCCATCTGTTTGTGTGTGCGCGAGAGAGCCGAGAGAGGGAAGGAGAGAGAGAGGATTAAACAATCTGGACTTTTTTTCACTTTGAGGTGCTATTGCTGCGACAGCTTTGGAGTGTCTGTCCGTGAAAAGTGAGAGTTGGCCTGTTTATTCAGTGTGTGAGTTTAGTATTCAGGGAAGCACTTTCTATTATCTTCAGGGGTAATGGAATGGAGAGCCCCATTCTGTCTGATGCAGGCATCAGCCACAACCCTCCACATCCACCACCTAGTCTGGCCTGGCCGATACAGCCTGACACTGTCATTACTCTCCCGCTCCCTCTGTCTTTCCCCTCTCTTCCTGTCTATCATTTAGGCTGCACACAGTTAAATGATGACAAGACTGTTGAGACCCGTGCCGTTGTAATGTATCTGCGTTGATTGAATTCACTTTCGCTGTCACAGTGAGCTGTTGAGCTAGCCAGCCAGACACAATCATTAAGAGTCAAAGATGCAATTGGATTAACTGTTTGTTCAAGTGGCACCAATAATGCCCAGATGCACCCATCCATGCTGCAACCACCTATCCTGACAACTCTAGCATTAGTGTGCACTTGTCTTTTGACTTGAAGCTGCATTTAACTCCTGATTACTTTGGGGAACTACTGAAAAATGCATGTTGACATGTCCCCTGCAGAGTCTCGCCAGTTCCTGCTGTATGCTCGCCAGATCGAGATCAGAGGAGTGGACATCGATAACCCCTACTACAACTACATCATCTCCTTCACTGTGCCCGACATTGACAACGTGACTGTGGTGGACTATGACGCCCTGGAGCACCGTATCTACTGGTCAGACGTCCGCACCCAGACCATCAAGAGAGCTTTCATCAATGGCACGGGAGTTGAGACTGTGGTCTCTGCTGGTATGGAGAAGGCAACACAGTAGAATACACATCATACTTAGGGCTCATTGTTTTCAGTGGTTACAGATTTATTTGAAGCAGCTTTCACACAATATGATATTCATATGCTTTTAAAAGTTAGGTTTCCTGCTCAAAGGAGACACTGTTCATTGTTTGTTTGTTTGCAGTAAACAATGTCACTACAGAATATGCTCTCGATAACACGTGAAGGAAAAAACAAGAAGAAATGCATCTGATTTCATCTCATTTTCATATCAGATTTTCAACCGTGCTTTCACCCCCATTGCTTTTTTCAGTTTTTAATACATTTTCAGTTTTTAGAAATTCAAATGTAGCCATGATAAATTATCAGATTTATTTGGCAAAGACTGAAAAAAGGAACCCCGAATATACTATATTGTGGTACAGATGTTTTTTGTGTGTGTTCTTGTAGCTTATTGAATGTTATTAAAATCCCTTCTCCAAACACCAATTATCCAATCATGGCTTAGCGACTATAGTTAGGCACTTGCAAAGTGGTCTGCATGAAGCCCTACTAAGAGGGCAGTATTTTTTTTTTTTGCATATAGCTTTAGCCTCCGTCTTTTAGGATGATGTCATGCTGTGTGCAACCATCAGGTGCATTCTTAAGACCCTTTCCGGAAGCGTTAAAAAAGTCCTCTGAAGACGACTTGCAGAGTTAGTCACCAGTTAGCTAGCTACTGGTGATAAAATCTGTTTGCTCAGCTGACAAAATCAATGGCTGTGGGCTAGAAACAAGAAACCCACCTTGACTACTGCTTTGTGGAATCAAAGACACACGGTTTCAAAAAGTACTTATGAATTTTGAGTGGCCTCAGTTATCATAGCAAACACTTATCTTGACAGGTGTAGCTAACTAATGGAGGAGGGGCTTAACAGCAGTTCTTCCCCTTTTGTCTCTTATTTCTGAATTAGACAATGATGTAAAAGGCACGTCTGATTTTTTGTTTTTCTACAACACGACTGTAGAATGTTGATTGATGGTTCTGTGTGTTTATCTTTCTTCAGATCTGCCCAACGCTCATGGCCTGGCAGTGGACTGGGTGTCCAGAAACCTGTTCTGGACCAGTTATGATGCCAATAAGAAACAGATTAATGTTGCCAGACTGGACGGCTCTTTCAAAAATGCTGTCATCCAGGGCCTCGACAAACCACACTGTCTGGTGCTGCATCCAATACTGGGGTTAGTCCCCCCCACCCCACCACCCCGTCCCCACCCGGCCCCCTCCCACACACACTAAATCTGTCACACTTAGTCAAAATTAAGCTTTCAGAAATTGCTCTCAGACAACCTCCTGATTTCACCTTTAACCTACACCACATACAACAGAAGTGCACACACCCAGGCAATGTCTGGCTCTCAGGCCCCGTCTGTTTGCAGTCAGCGATGTCAGGCAGAGTAGTTTGGGATAGATGGTCGCTGAACTCTGACTGTTTCTTTGCTTAGGAAGTGGTTCCAATTTTTCTCCCCGCATGTTGTCTCTCTCCTTCTGGCATTCCCTTTCTCCATCTTGCTCCATTTTTATTTTTATTTTGAAATATGGCTTCTGTGCTCTGATAGACTATCTATGAATTATTAAAGGACAGTGTCTCTGTCACTTTCTGTCACTATTTCAGTTCCAGTGTTTATCTTACATCCGGTCCCCTCCAGCTTTGTTTAGCAAATTTTCCCCCTCTTGTCTTCCGTCTTGAAACCTCATCGTCCATCAGCCCCCCAAACAGAACCTGGCCTCAGCCTCCCCTCTTACCAGCAGAGCAAAGACAGACCATCTGTATTTATATATTTAGTTTTGTCCTGCAGGAATATGTGTGCTTTTGAATATATGAGGTGGATGAAGAAAGGATATTTTCTTAAGAAATGTCTGCCTCCTTGTGTTATTTTTTTTCATGTGTACTCCTTCCACTCTTTCAAAGACTTAGCCTATTTAAGCGGCGGAATGTTTCCGATCTGAGCATTGTTGGCATGGGGGGAAATGAGAAGCAGATGCTGGATACATATGCTAGGTCTGTATCCTCTTTCTGGCACACAATCACTGCCCAGAAGATGTCCAGGAGTGGGTGGGGGCAAAGGGAGTCGGGGAGGGACAAAGTCAAACTGACATGTGAATGTGTGTGCGAAAACACAAAAACACGAGAATGTGGGCGTTTAAATGCTTCAGAAACTTTATTTAAAGGTATGTCAACAAACACATTAAGGGCGTGGTGGATGTGGTAGGATTTAGGAAGTGGGCTGTGGGGGCAGAGGATAGATACCCTTTAAACATAGACTACACACAGTCTAAACACAATGAGCAAGGGTGTCAGTGATGTCATAATGAATGAGGGGTCATTTTTCGACCTCTCTGAAAAAGATTTTCAGTGGGTCTCTACTGTCCAGTTTGTCGGCCCAGCTATATTTCTCCTTCTCCCAGTTTCTTAAGGGACTTAAAATGTAAAACAACACACTGCACTTTTCCCCATTAAAGTCACATACGGTTTGGTATGATTTACAGACCAGATGCTCCACCGATTCTACGGCATTTCTATTTTTGCTCTTTTATTTAACCAGGCAGTCTCTATGAGATCACTTTTTCAAGAGAGAAAACATTTAGTATCATCTAACATACAACCACAAAACCAGCATGCCAACCATGGCCACCAGAAATCCAATCTAAAGGCAGGCATCCAATAATCAACCAACTGAAGCAATTATAAGTTTCAAGCAGTAATTAAAACATCACATGATAAAGCTTTCAAATCTCCACGAATGAAGGAATGTAGCTCAAAAGTTATTTGCAATTAACTCCATTTAAAAGGTGCGTAGTACCCAAATCCAGTCCTGCCAAGATTATTGTGTACATTTGGGATGCCTGAAATGTTATTGGAATGTGTGCTGTAGTAGTAAAATATATTTGAGAGGATAGATGTGAGGTGGATTGGTTTCAGTGTGACTGGAAGTTCAGGACTACAAATTAATTCCCTCGAAAATCACAAGTGTATTACACTGTATTGTCAGTTAGAAAGCTCTCAAATGTTGTCATACACTGAGCAAAGAGGTTTGTGTTGTGAGTGTTTATTAGGTGGCATATTGACTAAGTTTGGAAAAAGAAAATCAAAGTTCTCCCTCCTCCTTCAGGAAACTCTACTGGACAGATGGAGACACCATCAACATGGCAAACACAGATGGCAGCAACCGCAGTGTCCTGTTCACCAACCAAAAAGGCCCTGTCGGTGAGTGAAATACACCATACCTCTTTGCGTGAGAGACAGCGCACCCAAGTGACAGGGCAGGCCATTGCACATAATCTCTCACATGTTTTCCAGGTCTCTCCATTGACTTCGACACTGAGCAGCTATACTGGATCAGCTCAGGAAATAGCACCATCAACCGATGTAAACTGGACGGCTCTGGACTGAAAGTGCTTGAGGGCGTAAAGGGCAAGCTGACCAAGGCCACTGCTCTGGCCATCATGGGTAGGTCTCCAGAAAATGGTCATTTAAGCCAGTGATGTATGTAGTGAGAGTTCAGTCCAGAGTCAGGTTTGTTTTTAATGGACTGTGTTGAGCAGCCTGCTGTGTGTTGTATCCTTTTAGGAGAAAAGTTGTGGTGGGCGGACCAAGGAACTGACCAGATAGGAACTTGTGACAAGAAGGACGGTGGCAGCTGGAAAGTCCTGAGGAACAGCACGTCCCCGATGATGCACATGAAAATCTACAATGAAACTGTACAGAAAGGTGCAGGACTGGCTGCCACATGCCAACTTTTTCTGAGCAACATTTGTTAGGTTAAATAAGTTAGCAAAAAAATACATATAAAGGGGAAAGAAAATATGTCTGTGTCTCATTGAAGGTCTGTTTTTGCTTGCTCCATGTAGCAATCTATGCCAAAGCACATCTGTTTATGTCTCTGTAACTCCTCTTTGATTTGTTTTGTGTATTTGTGCACATGCTTTCGTGTTCCCAGGCACCAATCTTTGCAGCAATAACAATGGAGACTGTTCCCAGCTGTGTCTCCCCACCTCCCCGACCACCAGAGCCTGCATGTGCACTGCAGGATACAGCCTGCGCACAGGGCAGCAGTCTTGTGAGGGTATGACACATTTATACACACAATACATTCTTTATTCAGCCAAATTTAAGTTCAGGAATTGATGAAAATGATAAATGTGTGAAAGAAATACACTTTTCAAAGGCTCAAAAAAGGGAATTTTATGTGTTTGCTGTAGGTGTTGGCTCTTTCCTGCTGTACTCTGTGCATGAAGGCATACGTGGTATTCCTTTGGATCCAGCAGACAAGTCAGATGCCCTGGTACCAGTGTCAGGCACATCCCTGGCTGTGGGCATAGATTTCCATGCCGGTGAGATGTTTTACAACATGTTTTTTTTAAATTAAAATGCCACATAAGGAAAAGTTAGTCCAGGATGAAGCTATTTTGTCTCTTTGATGTAGCTGAAATAACAGCTTTTCCCGCTGCTTTTAGTATTAAGGCAAGAGAAGTTTATTTGTATAGGCCATTTCAGCAACAAGGCAATTCAAAGTGCTTTACATTAAATATAAAAGAAACATAGAGAAATATTAAAAAATACATTATACAATTTTCTAAAATATAAAATAAAAACAATTTAATTTACCCAATAAACCTATTTGTTCACCCATAATTCTAATGGGTTACGAATAATCAGCCTTTCCACCTTATATTGTTTGCTTTTTTGATTTCCCATTTCACACCAGACAAACCTCATACAATATTTCCTCTTATTCATGATCCTCACTGTGAATCCAGATTGTTTGTGCTATAATCTTGGGAAAATCAGTCCAAACAGCTGAGAAAACTAATTTCTACTTGGCCCTGTTAAGACAGTCAAAACAGCGAAGAAGAAAAACGTTTAGCTCTACTCGGCCCTGCCTGTACATCCTTCGACAGATTGTGGAGAACTTTACTAGAGATTCTATACAGTCCTGTTAATAGTAGATCTGACTAATTATGAGAGAGGAGAAACCAATTAAGTTTAAACGGTATATGGGAAAGTTCTATTCAATCTATCTATGTTTCATTCATTTTCACAGACAATGACACTATCTACTGGGTGGACATGGGCCTGAGCACCATTAGTAGGGCCAAGAGAGACCAGACCTGGAGAGAGGATGTGGTCACTAATGGCATCGGCAGGGTGGAGGGCATTGCTGTAGACTGGATAGCAGGTAAGACACATCCCCGACATAAAAAACCCCAAACCATAGTGTATATGGAATTCAAACATTATAAATCATGCATGCTGATAAACTGTGTTTTACTTTTGCAGACAGTCTATTATCCTTGCACAGACTATCACCGTCTGTAACAACACAGTAGGAAGGAAGTTTCCCACAGTAGGGGAACCGATTGTACTAACTGAGAAAACAGGAAGGAGATACACATAGAAAAGATACAGAAGAGAAAATCGAAACTTGAACTGTGAAAAATAATTAATTTCCTAGGTCAATTAATGTAACTTTAAGTTCCAAAAAAGGTCAGACAGGGCCCTTATCTGCATCACTATACATGTAGCACATGCACATGCTCAGGATCTGCCAGAACATCACAGTTTCCTACTTCGTCCTACACAGGAAACATTTACTGGACGGACCAAGGCTTTGATGTTATTGAGGTGGCCAGACTGAATGGCTCCTTTCGCTATGTGGTGATCTCCCAGGGCCTGGACAAGCCTCGTGCTATCACTGTCCACCCTGCGAAAGGGTGAGAGGAAACAACACTGGGCCTATCTCCAATTACTACTGCAGTTGTTTTCCTTTCTTTAATTTATCTCTACTGCTTTGCTGTGTTTGTGTATGTGTAGCTACCTGTTCTGGACAGAGTGGGGCCAGTACCCCCGTATTGAACGGTCTCGCCTGGATGGCTCTCACAGGGCTATCCTGGTCAATGCCAGTATCAGCTGGCCCAACGGCATCTCCGTTGACTACGAGGTGCAGTATAACCGACCATTCTGGCATTGATATCACAATGCTACAGTGCAGACAGTCGACATCACAACATTATCACAACCATTACTGTCTGTGTGCGTGTAGGAGAGTCTGCTGTACTGGTGTGATGCCAGGACGGACAAGATTGAGCGCATCAACCTGGAGACTGGGGAGAACAGGGAAGTGGTCCTGGCCAGCAACAACATGGACATGTTCTCTGTGTCTGTGTTTGAGAGCTACATCTACTGGAGTGACAGGTCAGATATACCCCCCTCTGTCTTACTTGTTCTCATTTTTGATTTACCCACAGTAATATTTTTCTCATCTGCAAGCTTCAAACACTGTTTAATTGTTTTGTCTGTCTGCTTTAAACCAGGACGCATGCTAATGGCTCCATAAAGAGAGGCAGCAAGGACAACGCCACTGACTCTGTGTCTCTGAGGACGGGTATTGGGGTGCAGCTCAAAGACATCAAGGTTTTCAACAGGGCCAGGCAGCAAGGTAAGCATTGGTGTGTTTATTTTAAAACTGTAAAATGTCTGTTGTGAGTATTCTTCAAGGTATTTGTATTTCTGTTAAACACTTAATTAACTACTTCATAAATGTCACAACACACATCTATCATGTTACAGTACATTTATTTTGTGCAATTTCATTTTTAAATTTAAAAAATTTAATTGTAGTTGATGATTATTTCATGGATTTCATGTCTGTGTACAGGAACAAACGTGTGCAAAGACAACAATGGCGGGTGTCAGCAGCTTTGCCTTTACCGTGGCAACGGACAGCGTACATGTGCCTGTGCCCACGGCATGCTGGCTGAAGACGGCAGCAGCTGCCGTGACTATGATGGCTACCTGCTCTACTCAGAGCGCACCATATTGAAGAGTGTCCACCTGTCAGACGAAAACAACCTGAATGCACCTATTAAACCATTCGAGGATCCCGAACACATGAAGAATGTCATTGCACTCACTTTTGATTACAGAGGAGGTGGAGGAAAGGGCACTAACCGAATCTTCTTCAGTGACATCCACTTCGGGAACATCCAGCAGATCAGTGATGATGGATCTGATCGCAAGACTGTGGTAGAGAGTGAGTATTCCCATGTCTTTAGTTCGTCAGACTTTTAGCTTCCACCCAGCTTACTTCCTGGTTTATCAACAGTGTACTGTCATAAGTCAAAAGTCACATCAGACCTCCTAGTGAGAAATCTCGGGAGAGGACAGCCGGAGTTCCCTAAAACACTCCCGCTGATCTTAACACAACCAGTAAGCTTTTATTCTGAAGGTGCAGCCAAACTAGAAACAAAAAAAGAAAGATTTGAATTATGTTTTCAGGTTGTCTGTCCGTCAGTCTGTCCCCTTATCGTAAACAGGAACACCTGGAATTTTGCACAAACATCTACTTGGACACAAGGATGCGCTGATTTGAGCTGAGGCTCACTATGCCCTCATGTCCGTCCCAAGCTTCATGAATGTGAAATCTCAGGAATGCCTGGAAACAATTTCTTCAAATTTGGCATAAAAATCTGATTAGAATTTGGTTGTTAAAGTTCAAGGTCCATGGTTCAAGAATTGATAACCATATTTCACAGTTGCATGGACAATTAATTGGTGACACTTTTGACTCAAAGGTCAAGGCCACTATGACCTCAAAATGACCTTGCCAAACACGTTTTTGTAATTATGACATTTCATATAGATGTTTAACAGGATACAACATTGAAATGAGGGCATGTTTTACCAAAAAGGTACAAGGTCAACTTTTTTAATCCATTATTTAACACCATAACTCAGGAACAAAAGGGGAGATTGTGACAGATAAACCTTCATTCACTTTATCTCAGCTCAACAAAACACAGGTGCACTGTTAATGTTTTACCATAGTGCCTTTACTTCAAACTGTTTTACAAGGATTGTATTCTTCAGGATTGTCCGACTGTCCCTGTAGAGGAGCTAGCTCAGAGCTAACTGTTCGATCTTCTTGTACAATATCCAGACAACCAGTGAATGTTAACAAACAAATATGTTGAATGTTGCCTATTGTTTTAAGTGCTGTCTGTTGCTTTAAGTAGGTGATAGTTGTTGATAGTAACACTGTCAGGCAGCAGCCATAGCCACACCCCCTCTGGCTCTTTGCCCTCCTCCCTTGAACAACCTCAGTAGGTCTTGTCTGAACTTCTGGGACATCAGCACATAGAGGATTGGGTTCATCACTGTAGAGGAGGCCGCCATAAGGCGTGCAAACACACTGAAAGGGCCATAACGTGGCGAGGCACCTGTGGCCCCTGAGCTTTCATCTGCCAATAAGGCCAGTGTCAGGCCATAGGATGGCAGCCAGCAAAGGGTAAAAGCCAGCACTAACATGGCCGACGTCTGGGTCACTTTGCTCTGGTAGCGCTCTACTTGGGGGGCCTGGCCGTCACGCTGACGTGCCCACAGGAAAATGTAGATTCTGCCATACGCCACTGCAATGGTGACCAGGGGAAGCAAGAAAGCCACCAGGAAGTGTAACAATCCATAGATCAGCTGGTCTCGGTGGGACAGGAAAGCAAAGCAAGCGAGGCCATCATCGGCTCGGCGCTGGGTTCCCACAAAGCGAAAAACCAGCTGGGGAGCAGCTAGGCAGCAGGCTGGGACCCAGAGGAGCACAGCAGCTATTGACACCCGGCGAGTGGAGAGGAGACTGTAGGCTCTGGCAGGCTTCACCACTGTCAAATAGCGAGAGACGGCCAGCGTGGCCAGTGTGAAGACACTGGCTGAGGAGCAGGTCGATCCCAAGAAGCCCACCAGACGACACATGACGTCCCCAAATGGCCATTGCTGCATGGCTATGGATACAGTGTGGAAGGGAAGCATGGAGAGCAAAAGCAGGTCTGCAGCACTCAAACCCATCAGGAGGACATCTGTTCCTGTGCCTGTCATGGAGCTTTGATGAGACTGTCCAATACGTCCCACCCCCCTTCTCCGCCTTCCACACAGGATCACCATCACCATTGTGTGCCCGCCAACTCCCAGAATCAGAATCAGTGCATCTAAAATCGGGACTAGGATCTGCTCCACATTGCCCAGCCCAGTGTCACTGCTGTTCCCCAGCAGATCCACTGAACCTGTAGAGTTCCACAGCAACATCCTGTCTTCAGTTATGGAGCTGTCTTCCGGTCATACTGCTACTGTTAAAACGCAGTTTGCTTTTGGTTAGGTCAAATATGCTCAAGCCGGCCATAAAACTCTTGATAGTACATGTGGGAATGATTACTCATGCGGTGGGTCAATAGCACTTTACTCAGAAATAACATCACACAGAGTTCTAGTCATTTCCTAAGGTTGATGGTACAATTTACCAACAAAAAAGGTTAATAATGGAGGTATGTGTAATACATGAATGAATACATATACACACATTACACATTACACCCCCTCCTAAAATTGTTTTTAAAACACATTGAGCCAGTGTCTATTTAAATAGTTGAGTTCAAGCTACTTTAAATGTGCTATATGTGAATCAAGCCATTCCAGTCCTCGTAATTAGCACCTCCTCTGATTGGACGGGTGTAGTAAAAGTGAGTGAAATAACATCAGACCCCTCCGGTGAAGTCAAGACACGCTTGATTTCTTAGCTGCTGGGGTTTTCATCCCCTTCCCCTGGACTTTTGTTAAGAGCAGCCAAGTGCTAAATGCTGTAGATTGTGTGATTTCCTGTCACCTCAGAGCAGGCGGCTATTCCATGTGACATCTCAATCAGGCCCCTGTGCTCAACGATCCACAATCAGCCGTACTCTTGCCTCCGAGAAATGGATCTCCTGAGAAACACAGTTCTAGCAGAAGAGGAAAAGCGAGGCGAATAGCTAGACAGTAAGAGAGGATGAAACCAAGTAAACGGCAGGTGAACTCTGGACTGATTATCATAGAGCAGGCGAGAGATGGGCTGGCCTGCTCTCTGTGGGAGGGCCCATTGAAGCCAAACAAAGTTTTTCCCAGGGTCCAGTGTTTCTGTAAATATTCTGAAAGGATTCTTATTTTTTTGGAATTGTTGTTCCTGCGTACACATATACAGAACAAACAGATATGGTATATACAGAGAAAGACCAGGTGAAATAGTGTTTGCCTTCAGAAATCAGGGTAATTATTGACTGCCTGTGTGATAGCGAGCGCTGAACTGCTATCACACCTGCAGATAACTGCAATAAAAATCTATCAGTGTCAGCATTACCAGCTGAGCTCAAGAGCTATAAATTTAGCTCATCTGTATTAATGTAAACAACATGCGAAAATGTACAGAAAACCAGACAGGCTTAGGTCAACAATGTGAAGATAAACAGAACTGAAAAGCAAGAATTTGAGTAGGGGATGCTGCAGCTAGAGATTTACAATTCATTAACAGCACTAAAAAAAGAGGAAATAGGGGTGAATGGATTTCATGTTGGTCCTCATTGATTTTTAAGGCATTGATTTATGAGCACGAGAAGAGGAGGGGAGTTGTTTTTTTGCGTTGGCATTCCTTTGCTCAGCTCTCCAGTTGCTTTGCTTCATTCAGTCTCCTAGCATGAGCCAGACAAATGTTGATTCGTGCCTGCGCTGTAACACTGGAGATGTTGAGGTGTAGTGTTAAGTGTCCCACCTGGTGGTGAACCTCACTGATCCTCCGGCCCCAAGTTGTGACAGAGTGAGATCATATCCAGCCCAGTAAAAGGCCGCTGTAATGCTGTAATCATTAGGCCTGCACTGTTCCATGGCAATAACAGTAACAAGAAGCAACTATTACCAATTATTTGGCATTGGAGTGATCTGATGCGTGGCCGTTTTCAAATGTACTCTTCCTGAAGTAGCAGCAGAGCAGCTGTTCTCTATCTGCAGCTACAGAACTTTGTGTTCCTCTATCCTTGGCTGACTCTTTTCTGTCCTCTGGCCCCTGTGCAGTCAAGGAGCTCACAACCTCTTACTCATTTCAAGGCTGTGAAGCCGAAAAAATTACTTTTTACTCCTCATCTGTTGATGAGGTAGTGCAATGGAAATATAGCTCGCCGGCAACTGTTATTATGACCTTTTTAGTTAGCTATTTGTTGGATAAAAGCCTCAAATCACACAATGTTCTTGGTCATTAATACCAAGCTGTCATGTCCGTAGCCCTGACTCTGTGCTGCCACATAGCAGTCTGCCAGTATTGAGCTGCTGCCAGAGAAGTCCACACTTGGCCTTTTAACATAGCACTGGGATTGACGTACTTGTTTTCCTTTCCCTCGTTTCGTCTTCTCCCCCTTTGTGGTTTAATGTCTGTCTGTTCTTTTTCTTTTCCCCTATTTCTGCTGGTTTGCATATCTATCTTCCTTTACCCCTCTTCTCTCAATTCCTTCATTCTTTTTTAGATGTCGGCTCGGTGGAGGGCTTGGCATACCACAGGGGGTGGGATATGCTGTACTGGACCAGCTACACCACCTCAACAATCACCCGCCACACTGTGGATCAGAACCGCTGGGGCGCCGTTGACAGGCACACCGTGGTCTCCATGTCTGGAGACGATCACCCCAGAGCCTTTGTCCTTGACGAGTGTCAGAGGTTAGAACTAATGCATTCATTCATTTCATACCTCTTTGCAAGCATTCCTAAATTATGTCAGAAATTTCTGCACACTCACATTACTGATTTCTACTCTCTACTGCAGCCTCATGTTTTGGACTAACTGGAATGAGCAGTCTCCCAGTATCATGCGTGCCACACTCACTGGCGCCAACGTCATCGTGATCATTGGCAATGACATCCGAACCCCTAATGGCCTGGCCATAGACCACCGTGCTGAAAAACTTTATTTCTCTGATGCCACACTTGACAAGATAGAGCGCTGCGAGTATGACGGAAGTCGGCGCTACGTGAGTGACATACACACTGGCATGCAGCCACAAACAGCACGTCATGCCGCATAATGAAAATATTTATGCTGCAGTATGATTGTATCATAGGGTTGCCTAAATACAGCCGTCGGTTTGTTTATCCTTCCAAGTTTGTTGCAAGGCTGGAAGTTCCTGAGTGTATGAGGTCATGACTGTGGTGGTGCTTCCCCCTGCAGGTGGTGTTGAAGAATGAGCCAGTCCATCCGTTTGGCCTGGCAGTGTATGGGGACTACATCTTCTGGACTGACTGGGTGAGGAGGGCTGTGCTTCGGGCTGACAAATACACAGGCGGAGACATGAAGCTGTTGCGTGCTGACATACCTCAGCAGCCAATGGGTATCGTCGCTGTGGCCAACGACACCAATAGCTGTGAGTTTTTGAGTGAGCGATCTACAGTAGGTTGTTTGTGTGTGTGTGTGTCATGGCATTACTGGTCTCTATACAGGAAGTATTTTTGAAGTACATGACATGTAGGACTAGGTAAAATGAAAAGATAAAATTCCTTAAACACAGTGCAACTTTTTATCCTGTATGAATGTATATTGTGATTTTTTTTGGACATTACCAGGGGAAATTCATTGCGAAACTGTTAAATACAGGATAAAATACATACACAAGAATGCCCATTTTTGGCTAATCCAGCAAATTAAATACGTCAATGTAATTAATGTATAATAAAATCTCTGGCAGTTGGCAAATGTATGTCATCTCATAGTTCACTACAGTACAGCACATACCTTCAACTTGTCAAATATAGAAGCACTTTTTTTTTACATTTATGATAAGATCGGTCCCTGCGACCCTGTACGCAGGATAAGCCGTTGACGATGGATGGATGGATAAGATGGGTAGAATATGAGGTAATATCGGTTTTCATCGTTTCTTCCGATTATCGTTTCTTGGTGATAACATCATGTTAATTTTGTCAGCCTTTATAAAATTTAGTCTTAGTCTCAGTCCTGAGTTTTTGTCACATTTAGTCCACTGTATACTATTTTTTGGTAAAGTTTTAGTTGACTTAAAGCCTGGGTATTTTAGTCTGATTTTATCAAAAGAAAATCAAAAGTATTTTAGTCTAGTTTTAGTCATTAACTATCATTTTAGCCTTTTCTAACTTTAGGATAGCCTAATTTTGATTAGCATTTTGGTCAATCTGCCCGAACCAAAATAGAGATATGATTCAAATGTTAGCTTTGTTTACATTTTTATTGCAAAGGAGACATTAACTTACCTCAATTCCCAGGTGGTTAGCCTTGATATGCTGCTTCAAGTACGTTGCATTTTTTCCAAAAATCTTATAACCACATTATGACGAGGCACGGGGCGGGGCGACTGTGATTCTTACTGCTGAATCATTAATAGCTGCAAGCATGTAGGCCTGGGGCTGACTGTGAAAGTATTATGCATGGATCACGCATAATATTCTTTCAGCCAGAGGGAACGACGAACCGTTCACGTCGGTCGTACTAGCACCACAACCCGTACCGGAGAGGGAGTGGACCAACGACAGGAGATCGTGTAACGGCTGGCCCACTGCGTAGAAAACCTTTAAAAGAAAAGCAATATGAAATGAAAAGAATGTGTGGAATGAAAATAAAACGTAAATGTAAAGACAAATAATGTTAAATGAACAGAAAATAGGCAAATAAGCATGTAAATAAATGCTCTTCATATATACCCTTTTGTGTTCATTTAGGCTATCACCTACCTGTCTGAAATTGTAAGTGATAGCCTACTGATTGGATGGGGTGGTGGGACTGCTCGCTGTGGGCACCGGAAAATTTCCGTTATTTTCAAATCCAAAACTTGACAGGTATGGCGTAAGGTCAGGTGATAGTTCCCTCCAGCTGGATGAAGTCTGGCGCGCCTCATGATCCATGATGATAGAGAACTATAGAGATTAATGGCAATAAAGCATGCTGTCTATATTTTAGAGACCCCCCCTCAAAAAAAAATCACAAATCATGCTTTTATAGGGAAGCTGAAGTCTTTGAAATGCGACCAAATATCTAGGCGCCTCTTTCTCTCTAGCATTTTGTCTTCATCACCAGTTCGCATCCTCCACAGTACAGTAGCGTTTTCTTCGCACACCAGCGTTGCCCCGGTTGCCCAGCATTCAAATCACAGGAAATAAAAACTACTGCTGAATGAACACACTGTTCAAGTGAAAAAAAATATAGAGGGAGAGAATATGGCCTGTGATATTTTGTTTCCTCATTATACTGACAAAGAGAAAAAGAGATTTTATTAATGTTATTATCAGATTAATTACATTTTAGTCTGTCATTTTTCGTCAACAATATTGTCGCCGTCTCGTTTTTGTCTAATTTTAGTCAGGGGAAAAAAGGTAGTCGTTTAGTTTCGTCTGACGAGTAACACTACATCAGGGCAGTGAGGTCATTACATATCAAACTAATTAAGAGAAAAGTTTTAATTTAGGCTTTTGTGTTATACTTGAACACTCACAAAACAAAACACATGATCAAAGATGCTTTTCTGCTCCAACAGAACAGTTAATGAGGTGACAAAAGTAATCTAAGAGTGACACACACAGGGTGCCTGCTGAATTGCTGTTCTTCACCTTTATCCTACTTCTCCACCACTTTCTCCAACTCATCTTGTTCTATGTCTTCTATTGTCTGTATCTTTTTAAATCAATGCAGACCTGCGTTTTCTCTCTCTCTCTCTCTCTCACATATCGTCAGCCCTCTTCTCCCTCGAGTTGCCTCATTTAGTAAACTCTCTTGCGCTCCAATACCCACAGTGACCATACAAGCCAAGAGCCTGTGGTAATAGCTGCAAATCCCATTTAGATTGAGTCACATTGAATTATGCATTCAGCGGAGGCAGAGCCATTGCCATATTCATGCAGGCATATCCGTCTGCTGATGTGGATGCGTGTGTGTGTGTGTGTGTGTGTGTGTGTGTGTGTGTGTGTGTGTGTGTCAGGAAAGTGGATCAGAAATTCTTGCCGTGTTTGTGTCAATATGTGCAAGTTTGTGTGGTCAACCTTCCCCAACTCTCCTCATCTCTGCATAGGTGAGTTCTCTCTGTGCCGCGTCAACAACGGAGGATGTCAGGACCTGTGCTTGCTGACCTCTGAAGGAAGGGTCAACTGCAGCTGCCGTGGTGACAGGAAGCTTTTGGAAGACAACACCTGCATAGGTAATACAAGACAGGGAATCATATAAACTATCACAGAGAGGTGGTACCATAGAAATTTGTATATATTTAAAAAGTTGTCTTCTGCACGCTGCAGTTTTACTAAAATATTTAAATAAAATATTTTTCATTAAATCTGCAGAACCTCTTTTGCACGCAGACCATAACTTAATAAAGCCAACAGGCCAAGACTGAGATACGGCATTGAATGCATTTGAATGAGCAGTGAAAATGTTCCTGCGTGCCTCGGGGTAGGCAGTTTTTCCTAAGTGCATTTTTCTGTCTCGGTCTCACAGCTCTCAACACTACATGTAACAACATTGATGAGTTTGAGTGTGGTAATGGAGACTGCGTTAACTACACCCTGACTTGTGATGGCATGGCCCACTGCAAGGACAAGTCTGATGAAAAACTGTCGTACTGCGGTGAGTGGAACCTTTTTCTCTGTCATAACAGTTTCGCCCCTATTCTTGTTGTTGACGTTTGTAATTCTGGTTCTCAGCCAACCGTGTGTGCAAGAAGGGCTACAGACGGTGCGTGAATGGCCGCTGTGTGGGGCACAGCTCCTGGTGCAACGGGCAGGACGACTGCGGAGACAATTCTGATGAAGTCTTCTGCAACAGTGAGTCTTGTCTCCTGATAAAACAAGTATCCCCCCCCCCCAGTATGCTGTCATATGACATTTTCAAATTATGTTCTGCCTAAACACCGTCTCTTTGTTTTGGTGTTTGTCAGCCACACTGTGCTCAGCCGATCAGTTCCAGTGCAGAGACGGAGGCTGCATCTCAAACTCCAGCAAGTGTAACCAGAAAGTGGACTGTGAGGATGCCAGTGATGAGATGAACTGCAGTAAGTTAAAATGATCAGATTCAGTCAGAATTACTAACTGTAATGGGATGAAAGGCAACACTTTCTCCCAGGCTACAGTATAAAGTAGTGCTTCTCTCTTTGTTAAGCTGCCACAGACTGTTCCAGTTACTTCCGTCTGGGAGTGAAAGGAGTGAAGGGAGTGACATTTCAGAAGTGCGAGTTCACCACACTCTGCTATGCCCCGTCGTGGCAGTGTGATGGAGCTAATGACTGTGGGGACTTCTCAGATGAAAGAAATTGCCCAGGTATTTTATCACCCTTAGACATACACATATTTTCTCACTGCTAGCTAGATTTACATGTAGTATTCAAGGAAAAACTGAAATAATTTTTTTCACAGATGGATTTGAGCAAGAAGTCCAATTTGGAATAATTCAAATGGAACAAAACCAAAACAGCCAAAGTTTTCATCCATTAAGCTGTGGTTATAGTGGCTTAAATCCTTAATGTTTTCTTCTTTAACTCGCCACTTTTCTGCCCCTCTACCAGGAAGCGGGAAAACAAAGTGTCCTACGCCCTTCTTTGCCTGTCCTAGTGGACGCTGCATCCCCATGAGCTGGACTTGTGACAAGGAGAACGACTGTGAGAACGGCGCTGACGAGGTTCACTGTGGTAAGTTTAGAAACTAGGACCTAAACAAGTACAACAGACTATTACTTTGTTTTGGCGCTTGTATTTTGAACTTCATACATGATTTCTGGGCCTTCTAGATAAATTCTGCTCAGCCTCTCAGTTCGAGTGCGCGAACCACCGTTGCATTCCTAACCGCTGGGTGTGTGACGGAGCGAACGACTGTGGTGACAACAGTGATGAGGACAGCAAGTGCAGTGAGTGTTGGCCACAAACCTTTAATGAACACACACACAGGACCCATTAGTACTAACATTTACAGCACCTTTTGACAGGAGATTTCAGTGGGGAAATGTGAACATGCATGACATTCTCAAACTTCCCATCATTTGTGGACATTGTGACACTCTTTTAGCTAGAGCTTTAGTCTGCATGCACATCATCTATTTTGCATGGTAACTCTGCACAATACTGTCAAAAACATTGGCATGGATGCAAAGAATTTTAATTTAACAGTTTCTATTCTGCCTTTGAAACATTCCAAAAATATAATTATCAGATTGTGTTCGGGAGTTCACAGCATATTTACAAATATTCATAGCAAAAAATGGCATCCAGATCATCTGCAATAACCTTTTTCCGCAACAGAGACCAAAACCTGCAGTCCCGAGGCGTTCCAGTGTCCTGGATCACAGAAGTGTATCCCTCAGCGTTGGAAGTGTGATGGAGATAAAGACTGTAGTGATGGGGCTGACGAGAGCGTCAAAGCTGGCTGTGGTGAGTGCAGGCTGATGGTGAAAAAAAACATTTGAATAACCCAGAAAGAAAAACCATAAAACATTGTTTTTTTATGTCTCAGTGTTTAACAACACGTGTAGCAGCAATGAGTTCATGTGCCAGAACCGGCAGTGCATCCCCAAGCACTTTGTGTGTGACCATGACAGCGACTGCAGCGACGGCTCAGATGAGTCCCAGGAGTGTGGTGAGTGGAAACATGACCACTTATTCCCGATGGGGCGATTTAAGAAAAAAAAAACTATCTTCTCCTTGCTCTTCCTTTAAACATAGAGTTAAACTCTCCTCCTGTTGTTTCTCGCTGCAGAATATCCGACATGTGGACCCAATGAGTTCCGCTGTGCCAACGGACGCTGCCTCATCCAGAGTTCGTGGGAGTGTGATGGAGACTTTGACTGCCATGACCACTCAGACGAAGCCCCCAAGAACCCACACTGCAATGGTCCAGGTTAAACCCCACATTCCAGAGACACGTTAATCAAGACACGAGACACGTTACTTTAATTGACAACAGTGTGACGTGGCGGTGTGATTTTTCAAAATTTAAAAAATGCAGCCAAGACAAAGGACAACCATTATAGCACAAACAGCATATGAGCAGTAGAGAAAGTAAACATGGAGGCATATCCTGTATGAGTACATATGTTAATGCACATAAAGTAAATATGACACCAATACTTGTTATTATATTTGTGGCAATTTAAAAGCACTCTCAACAGTCGTTAGTGAAATTAATTCCTGAGGCTCTGATTTAACAGAGCACTAATTGAAATGAAATTTTCTCCCTATTTGTTTCTCATTTCATTTCTTTCTCTCATGGAACAGCGAAGAAATGCAACGACACAGCGTACGCCTGCAATAATGGCAACTGTGTCAACGAGACATTGCTCTGTGACCATAAGGACGACTGTGGCGATGGCTCAGATGAGCTGAACTGCTTTATTAACGAGTGCCTGAACAGCAAGCTGAGCGGCTGCTCCCAGCTCTGTGAAGACCTTAAAATTGGCTTCAAAGTAAGTGAACGCCATGAAATTCTGACCTGAGTCTGCAGCATGCAGTGTCGCTTTACCTGCTCTGTGCTTTTCCTCCTCACAGTGCAGATGCCACCCTGGCTTCCATCTGAAAGATGACGGGAAGACGTGTGTTGACATAGATGAGTGCACAACCACCTATCCCTGCACGCAGCGTTGTATCAACACACACGGCAGCTTCCACTGCCTGTGTGTGGAGGGTTTCCAGCTTAGCCCCGAAAACCCCACCATATGCAAATCCACCTCTGGTAGGAGACATGACAAGATTAATAACATTCAGGAAGTGTTTACAGTAAATCCACTCACATGTGATGTCTTTCTCCCTGCAGATGAGGAACCCTTCCTGATCTTTGCTAACCGCTACTATCTGAGGAAGCTCAATTTAGATGGTTCCAACTACACACTCCTCAAACAGGTGAGACTTGCAGATATGGTACATCCCTTTTAAGTGCTTAAATCCTGCAAACTATTTTACAGAGGTTTATCTCCGTCCCCGACTAATGCAGCTCCTGTGTTTTGACAGGGCTTGAACAATGCTGTGGCTCTGGACTTCGACTATCGCCAGCAGATGATTTATTGGACAGACGTAACCACCCAGGGCAGCATGATCCGACGCATGCACATCAACGGCAGCAACGTTCAGGTCAGTATGGCAGCATCTTGTTGAAGGGAGTGTAGCGGACAGTGAAATGTGCTTCTTGGTTTTAACATAAAACCAGCATTCAAAGTGATTAACCAATCTTCATTTGTATGCGTGCATGTGCAGTGAACGCCCAGAAAAGAAAAATGAACTTAATTGCTGTGAGGCACAGATTCCGAAAGTATTCACTGCGTGCTCATTTGTTAGGTCCTTCATCGCACATCACTCAGCAACCCAGACGGTCTGGCAGTCGACTGGGTGGGAGGAAACCTGTACTGGTGCGATAAGGGACGGGACACTATCGAGGTGTCAAAGCTGAATGGAGCTTACCGGACAGTTCTGGTCAACAGCGGCCTGAGGGAGCCACGTGCTGTGGCTGTGGACGTACGCTATGGGTAAGAGTGACGTGACACAACTTTGAAGATCTGGGTCAAAAAGTAGTAGCAAAAAAAAGGTTTTTCAGCAGGGAAAGTTTTTTTCATTCGGTTCGGATGCCAGATGGGTGGCATTTAAGTTCTGTAATTGTATGTGATTTTGCAATGTGTTAGAAAATCATTGACCACAAGTCATCCAAAAGCTAGTTGGGGGTTAAATTCTGATTTGTTATGACAAATAATTAATCCAGCATTAATCCCTGCCAGGTACTTGTACTGGTCAGACTGGGGTGACAGCCCCCACATAGGGAGGATCGGGATGGATGGCACCAACAGGAGTGTCATTGTGGAGGATAAGATCACCTGGCCCAACGGCCTGACGCTGGACTTTGTCAACGACCGCATCTACTGGGCCGACGCTCGAGAGGACTACATCGCATTTGCCAGCCTGGATGGAACCAACAGACACACAAGTAACACACGCAGAAGCTCAGTTGGAGTGTCTTTGTGCACTTTTCCAGCCGTTGTTACTAACTTATTTGTCTTTCTGCCTCTGTAGTTCTGGTTCAGGATATCCCCCACATCTTTGCTATGACTCTGTTTGAGGAGTACATCTACTGGACAGACTGGGAGACAAAGTCCATCAACAGAGCTCATAAAACCCTGGGAACGAACAAGACTGTCCTGATCAGCACCTTGCACAGGCCAATGGACGTCCATATTTACCACCCGTACCGCCAGCCTGAAGGTAAAACCAGGTCACCTGTCAATCACATCCACATGTAAATCTTCACCGTGTCCTGGTCTCTGTCTGATCTGCTCTTAATTCTACTTGTATGTGTACTTTCCTTGTTCTTCAGTGGCCGGCCACCCATGCCAAGACAACAATGGAGGCTGCAGTAACCTGTGTCTGCTCTCACCTGGAGGGGGCTACAAGTGTGCCTGTCCCACTAACTTTTATCTGGCAGCCGATGGCAGACAGTGCTTGTCCAACTGCACTGCAAGTCAGGTGAGCTTGCCTGGTGCTATTGTTTTAGACATTGGCCGTAGTAACACATTATTAGTACGAGAAAATAAATCTATTTCTCTACTGTCCTTTCAGTTTGTTTGCAAAAATGACAAGTGCATTCCATTCTGGTGGAAGTGTGACACTGAAGATGACTGTGGGGACCGCTCAGATGAGCCTGAAGACTGCCGTGAGTGATGATTGCGGCCTGACTTCAATACGTTACAATAATATTTCATTTTTGCAGCGTATAACCTTCTTTGTTCTGGTTAGTAATGTGCTGTATTTTGCCACTATAGCTGAATTCAGGTGCAGACCAGGCCAGTTTCAGTGTGGTACAGGCATTTGCACCAACCCAGCCTACATCTGTGATGGAGACAATGACTGCCAAGACAACTCTGATGAGGCCAATTGTGGTACAATTCAATTCAGTTCAATTTAACTTATATAGCGCCAGTACATAACAGAGGTTATCTCATTGCACTTTTCATATAGAGCAGTTTTAGACCAGCATTTAAATCTTGTTACCCACTTATTGTCTTTCTGTTTCCAGACATCCATGTGTGCCTGCCAAGTCAGTTTAAATGTAGCCACCCAAGTCGCTGCATCCCTGGCATCTTCCGATGCAATGGACAGGACAACTGTGGAGAGGGAGAGGATGAGAAAGACTGTCGTGAGTCTAATTGCCCTTCTAGTTCCTTTAAGCCTTTTTTCCATTTTTGCCCTGCTAGTGGCAGTGCCTAAGGGAGCCCATCTTGGTCAGCGCAATAAGTAACAGTTGATCCAGAGCAAGAAATCTCCTTGAACCCTGCTGTTTGTAGTGACCCCTTTACCTTTCCTCGATCGCCTCCCTTAAGCCACAGTTGTCACTTACACATACTCTATCTCAAAAATTGAATCAGCAGATAGGAAAATTTCTGAACCCTTTCATGCTTCCCAGAGGATCTCTGTCCAATTTGACCTTTCTTTTAGCAATGCCCTTAGGCCAAATGATGTTTCATAATGTAATTGCCATGACATTTGCTGAGCACATTCATCCTCCACAGAGGGAGATTACATGAACTGTTATGTCATGCTATCCTAAGGTCGAAATTTACATTTTAGCTCCTTTACCCGCAAGGCTGAAAGAATAACAAAATCGCCATGATGTAATGAATGTTGCAGTCTCTAGGGGCCAATGGCAGGGCTTTAGCATTGTGGTCATGCCATTTGAGGATTTTGTGATTAGGTAGCGATTCTTCTCTATTAAGTGGAGTTATCCATCTGTCTCTTGTGCAGCGGAAGTGACATGTGCACCCAACCAGTTCCAGTGTGCGATCACCAAGCGCTGTATCCCACGGGTGTGGGTGTGTGACAGGGACAATGACTGTGTGGACGGATCTGACGAGCCTGCCAACTGCAGTAAGACCCAGCTCATTATTACTGTACAAAACAACACCTCTGCTTAAGAAAGAAGTCTCCTCTACAGCATGGACATGGTTCTTGAATTTTACAACATTAATAAGAACGCTATTATCTCTTTGTGATCTGTTAATTCTGTTACAGAAACAGAGTGAACATGCTTTTATTCCCATGCCTAATGTCAACGTGTCTAATCCATTAAATCCTCTCTATTGCAGCTCAAATGACATGTGGTGTGGATGAGTTCCGCTGTAAGGACTCGGGGGGCGCTGCATCCCGGCACGGTGGAAGTGTGATGGAGAAGATGACTGTGGAGACGCTTCAGATGAACCCAAGGAAGAGTGTGGTAAGGACAGAGTGGTAGATTGAGAAAGAAAGGAAAGGAAGTAGGTAATAGGGCCATGCTTTTGCTTATTATGTCTGTTTGGTGCTCAGATGAGCGGACATGTGAACCGTACCAGTTCCGCTGTAAGAACAACCGCTGCGTGCCGGGCCGCTGGCAATGTGACTACGACAACGACTGTGGGGACAACTCCGATGAAGACAAGTGTGGTAGGTTCCCTTCTGTTTTTCTGAAGGCACAACCACAGCTCACTGTCTGTGTGAAAACAATGACTTATAATTTGATATGAGCTCTACTGTAAACAGACTGCTCAGATGCAGCCGGTTATTGTGGTAAGCAATGCACCACCTTTCACTGTGTGTTTGTCTGTTATATTTACTCAACTACACGCATGGTTGAGAGACTTTGATTTCTTTTTGCATTAATTAGTTCTGTGGCCATTTGCACATCTCACATCATCTCATGTCTATTTTGCATTTCATACTGGCCTGTTGATGTGAGCCAGAGGTAGGTGTTTTCACAGTTTCAACTCAACCATCCACGACCTCAGCTTACCCAGTCCTTCGTGTACCCCCCAGCTTGTTTTTCCTTTGTGTTGTCCTGTGAGCCTTTTCAATCCTACTACCTCCTCCAGCTCCTCCACTACGTATAGTGCAGAATGTTGTACCATTCCCACCTCTGTGCCCCATGAGTCAATCCTGTGCTATGAATTATGAGCTTTATTTTATCCGTGTACGTCTGGCTCTCAACGGAGCACCCTGTGTTATTTTTTGCAGTCTGCTCTGTTCCCACCTTTCTCTTCTCTTTTCCTTTCCCTTAACGCCTCTCCTTGCTTCTTGCCTCAGCTCACTGTTCCTGCTTTATTATCCCCTCGCATCCTTCTAATCTGTCTTCTGTCTGTCCTCAGTGCCTCGTCAGTGCTCGGAGAGCGAATTTTCCTGCACAAACGGCCGTTGCATCGCCGGACGCTGGAAGTGCGATGGGGACCACGATTGTGCTGATGGTTCAGATGAGGTATTGCCCAACACATTTCCTCCCTGATTAACATTCTGTTTTGACCAAACAGGGGCACTAACAATCAGAATTCTCTGTTTTGGTTCAGAATGGCTGTGATGTGAAGTGTGACAGTGATCAGTTCCAATGCAAAAATGGCCATTGCATCCCCATCCGCTGGCGCTGTGATGCTGATGCAGACTGCAAGGATGGCAGTGATGAGGAGAAATGTGACAGTGGTGGTAAGAAACGCATGCTTATTCTCACCTGGTTGCTTATCAAAATTTGTGGTGCTAAAGACGTGGATGCATTTAGAAGCTTATCTTATGTATCATTCATTTCTCTTCATCTTCTGTCAACATCCTCTTTCAGTGGGTAGACTCTGCCCCCTGGATGAGTTCCAGTGCAACAACACTCTTTGTAAACCCCTGGGCTGGAAGTGTGATGGCGAGGACGACTGTGGAGACAACTCGGATGAGAATCCAGAAGATTGTGGTGAGAATCACTGCGTTTCAAATGTTGACGGTATTCCTGAAGACCATTTGCTTTAATACGGTCTCCTTTTTTCCCTAATGTTTCCCTGCTTCTGGCCTTTAGTTATATTCCAGTGCCCTCCCACAAGGCAGTTCCGCTGTCACAATGATCGCGTGTGTCTGCCATTATCAAAACGCTGTGATGGTGTTAACAACTGCGGGGACAGCAGCGATGAAGTCAACTGCCGTGAGTTTGTTTACCCTTTGTTTCAAAGACTTTCTAGCTTACTGTTAAGTCACATCAACAACTCAAGATCAAATTTTATTTAAATTGCAGTAGGATGTGACTCTAAATTGTGGATTGGGATGACTTTTGCATGTGTTAACCAGGGTAATGACCTCTCTGTGACCCCTATACTCCTCCAGAATTGCCTCCTCCCGCCGCAGTATGTCAAAAAGATGAGTTCCGGTGCGCCAATGGCCGTTGCATTAGCTCTGTCCTGCGATGCAACTACTTCAATGACTGTGAGGACTATGGCTCTGATGAAATCAACTGCAATAAGAAAGGTGTGTTTTGTCATGGTATAGTTATCTTAGTGACTGTACACTCCACAGGGTTAATCAGTGTGAATGCATGTTACCTGCTTCTGTGCTTGCAGACACAGTGCTGAATGACTGCCGCAGTAACAGGACAGTGTGTGGAGATGGAGATGAAGCTCACTGCGTGGTGAATGGCACAGACTCTTTCTGCTCCTGCAAACCTGGCTTCCAGTCCAACGGACGTAACAGATGTGAAGGTACAGTTTCCTCTTTCCCTTGCTCCAGTTTGCACAGTCTGTGCTTGACATCTTAAAAACTGTGTGCAATGTATATCATGTTGCCTTTGGGTATTTTCACAGATAAGAACGAGTGTACGCAGTTTGGAATCTGTTCCCACATCTGCAACAACACTAAGGGTTCCCACAAGTGCAGCTGCCACAAGTACTTCACTAGAATCAATGACACCTGCAAGGCTGATGGTCAGTACTTCTACCCTAAGTGACACTTGTTAGCTTTCCAAGCTTATATTTATCTATGTATGCACTCTGATTACACTGAATTTTGCCTACCTGCCTTAAATAGTTTTCACACCTCTGCTCTACTACATTCAACTGTTTCATCCCCAGCTCCAAGACAAGTGCTCTACATTGCTGATGACAGTGAGATCCGCAGTCTGGACCCTTCCATGCCAAACTGGCGCTATGAGCAGATCTTCCAGGGTGATGCCAACGTGCGCATTGATGCCATGGACCTGCATGTCAAGACGAACCGCATTTACTGGACAAACTGGCACACAGGGCGCATTTCTTCTTATGATTTGCCTTCTTCCGCTTCCTCCCCCAATAGCAACCGTAACCAAGGTCAAAGTGACTCGAGGGTCACAAACGTGGAGGTAAGTGTTTATATTTGTGCTTGCATGCATGTATAAAATTAAACAAGACAAGGTAAATATATGTGTCCAATTTTGGATGTTCTCAGTGCTGTTCTTCTGTGTTCAGATCCCTGATCTGAAGATGCCCCGTGGCATTGCTGTGGACTGGGTGGCAGGGAACTTGTACTGGACTGACTCCGGCAGAGACGTCATTGAGGTGGCTCAACTAACTGGAGGACGCCACCGCAAAACTCTCATCTCCGGCATGATCGATGAGCCTTACGCCATTGTAGTCGACCCCCAGAGAGGGTGAGCGGGAGACTGGGGGACATTAGTTACTTGTAGAAAATCACAAGAATGCAAATTGAGATTTAATGGTGATAACAACAGCAGTGATAAATGGAGCTTTTACATTTCCTTCGTTAGGAAAATGTACTGGGCAGACTGGGGGAACCACCCCAAGATTGAAACAGCTGCTATGGATGGAACCATGAGAGAGATGCTGGTGGAGGAAAACATCCAGTGGCCAACTGGTAAAACATTTGCACAAATATACACAAATACTCCTCCTTAATCATCTGTTCTCATTCAAACCTTTTGTAATACTGCCTGTTTCTTCCTATGTAGGTCTAGCAGTGGACTACTTCAACGAGCGCCTGTACTGGGCCGACGCTAAACTCTCCTTGATCTGCAGTGTGAGGCTGAATGGCAGCGATGCAGTTGTGGCTGTAAACAGCATTAAGAACAGTTGAGTGGCACAGCTTGTATTGTAATCCATACTAATGATCAGTCTTTATTATTCAGGACTGGGGTGCAATTTGATGCGGGTGGACGATGCAAAAGTGTGTATTTTAGCATGTACACAGTCTGTGAAACTTCCACACCTTGTCCTCTCTGTTTCTGCACAGAGCTCCATCACCCCTTCAGCATCGATGTCTTTGAGGACTACATCTACGGCGTCACCTACATCAACAACTACGTCTTCAGGGTGAATAAGTTTGGTAAAGGCCCGATCGAGAACCTGACAACTGGAATGAACCACGCCACAGACATAGTTTTGTACCACCGCTACAAGCAACCTGAGAGTGAGTAGAAACAAACAGGAGCCATGCTCACTAAAACAAAGAGTGTGAACAAGAGAGGACTAAAGCAGGTAGTTAGTTTTCCCAATTTTTAATGCTGGTTCTCTCTGTCTTCCTCAGTGACTAATCCCTGTGACAGGAAGAAATGTGAATGGTTGTGTCTGCTGAGCCCCAGTGGACCAGTTTGCATCTGTCCCAATGGACGCACGCTGGACAACGGCACATGTGTGGAGCTGCCCCCTCCCACCCTGTCTCCTGTCTGTGAGTAAAACACACCCATACACAGAACCCACACGGACACTTGCGTTGAGATCATTCTGTGTGACTGAAAAACGTCATCATCTACAGCTCCTCCCAGCGGCCCCTGCTTGGTCCAGTGTATGAACGGCGGCAGCTGTTTTCTGAATGCCCACAAGCAACCAAAGTGTCGCTGCCAGCCTAATTATGGAGGAGATCGATGTGAGATTGACCAGTGCAGGGACTACTGCAAGAATGGAGGCACATGTACGCCTTCCCCTACAGGTAAGATATGGACATTGCAAGCTGTTTTGCTAGTACGGTATAAGATAAAAATGTAGTTAAATGCAAAGTTTAAATAACACTATATTTCTGTTGGCCCTATATTATCAGTGTACATATCAGTAATAGAATCAGAATAACTTTTATTGGCCACATAAGAGGAATTTGACTCCGGTCTTACATTGCTCTCAGTATACATGTGCAGAACAAGCATAAACCAACAGGACAAAAAGCTCAACAAAAAACAGATTCAAACTACTAGGTACAGATACACACAAACATCAAAACAACAACATTTGTAGACAGCAAGACGAATGTGCAATTGAGCAGAGTGCAAAGGATGCTGAAATAAATATTTTTGACTGTCTTTTTACGTATGTGAGGTAGGTGGATATGATGTATACAGTATATAGAATATGAACAGCATGCATACATGTGTTTTGAGTGATGAGTGAATAACAACAATGAAAAATATGAAGTAAATAGTTAACAGGTGAAGCGGATGTTGAGAGATATGTCTGTCCTTCCACAGGCTCTCCTACCTGTCGATGCCTGACAGGCTTTACAGGGCCAAACTGTAACCTGCACACCTGCAAGGATTACTGCAAAAATGGAGGCAACTGTTCAGTCAGCGCTGGAAACCAGCCAACCTGCCGCTGCCACTCTGACTTCCTAGGCGATCAGTGCCAGTACAGTGAGTGCTCCCACTATCTAGTCGGCACGCACATTCACAAATGTTTAAATACTTCTTCTGACCAATGAGGAACATAACAGTAAAGTCAGAACTGCAATCAGAGTACCTGCAGTAAATTATGATGTGGCTGTTAAGCAGTACACATATGTTTATGTTTATATATGTGTGTGTTTGTGTGAGCAGGAAGCTGTGAAGGCCACTGCCTGAACAAAGGGACGTGTCTACAGAGTGAAAATGGCTCCAAACTGTGCCGCTGTCTGCCTCAGTACACTGGCATCACATGTGAGATTGACAAGTGCCACTATTGTCGTGATGGCGAGTGTATCCCCAGCACTTTTAGGTCTACAGGGGACTTCACCTGCCGGTAGGAGAGTTCCCACTTCATTTTTCACTTCATTTTTTTACCACCAACGTATGTGTACGTGCAAAGTTGTCTAGTCTTTCTCATTGCTACTCACAATTTGTTCTATTTTTGACAGCTGCACTAACGGCAGAGTCCTGCCTAGCTGTTACACATGTGATACAAATGAGTACTGTGCAAACGGCCAGTGCTCTATAAACCCCGACACCCGCCTTCCAGAGTGCAGGTGAGAAGCAGTGTTTACAACCAAAATTGTTAACAAATGAGTCTCCCATGAATTATTGCATACATGAATATCTCCATTTCCTCTCTCTTTTCTTGTGTGTGTGTGTGTTTGTGTGTAGATGTTCACCTGGCTGGGCAGGGCATCGCTGTGAGTCCGTGGCCAGCAGTGATGGTGGCTCAAGTTCAAGCGGACGTAAGTCGACACTTTCGCCACGAAAAAAATAGAAGTTTCTTGAGTAGATTGAATGATTAAGGGTGACTGCTAAATTCCTCCTGTTTGTGTGCATAGGCACAGCCTCCATAGTGATCCCTGTGCTGCTACTGCTGCTGCTGGTTCTGCTCACAGCAGGAGCGTTGTTCTGGTATAGAAGGCGAATGAGAGGGTGAGTAACATTAACAACATCTAAACAAGAGTCAGTCGAGACCTCTTTTTGCCTTTGTTTTCTTTCTTTCTTTCCCTCCCTCTTTCTCTTCTTTCCTTTCAGCCGTCTGTACTTTTCCTCTCCTCTGTAATGGCATCTCTTCTGCTCCTCAGGTCTAGCCGGCCCGGCAAAACCGGCTCCAGACGCTTGCGGTAACGGTTGCCAGGGTTACACTTTAATTCCATACCCTCATTCAATTGTGCATCCTGATGCCCTCTCTCTCTCTCTCTCTCTCTCACTCTCTGTCTTTCCCTTACCCATAAGTTGCAAGTCATAAGTCTTGCTGTACAGTGTTTCGTCCTGTGGTGAATGTCACGCCATTCTCTCAGATGTTCGTGGGAGCCGTAGCTCCTGCAGAATCTCTCGTGTCTGATCGCCCTCTTCAGAGCGGCTCCAGGCAGATCTATTGAAAATATGCATTGAATAGATCTGTCTACTCACTAGCCAATGCTGTAGATCTGTCATGCTGTTGTCCATCATATAGTGCCATTTTGTACTTACTGTGCTGTGCTGTGGTTTGTTTTGTGGTAGCGTCTCTCGAAGTGAGAGATGGACAGTGTGACAGCATTCTTCCAAGCTCAGATTGGAAAATGCACTGTGAAAAATCCAGCATTTTCTTGAGGCAGGTACCATAGTCGATGCAGATATTCATAGTATATTTTAGAGGGTCTCTTGTGGATTAATTGTCGTCTTAAAAGGATAGTCCTGTATCCAGGTCCACTGTGCCTACATCTCTAATGGGCTACATGAATGCTGGGTTTGTGTTGGTGCCTGTGCTGTGGCTTAGTTCCTTCAGCCTGGATGGTGATGAGAGTCATGTGATGCCTCTTCCCTCTCTTCATCTTGTGGCTGTGTCCCTGCTTGCAGTGTTTAGGCTGTTATAACCTTAAATAACACACAACTGTGACTCTGACTGTGCCCTTGTATCTTGTGTAGAGCAAAAGGCTTCCAGCACCAAAGGATGACCAACGGGGCCATGAATGTAGAGATTGGAAACCCTGCCTACAAGATCTACGAGGGCGAGCCGGATGACGATGCCGGAGAGCTGCTGGATGCAGACTTCACGCTGGACCCAGATAAGGTACAGAAAAAATACCAGACGCATATGTATGTATACATATATATACATATATATTTTATCTAATGGATGAATTTTGACCCTTTCTAGCCCACCAACTTCACCAACCCAGTATACGCCACTCTGTACATGGGAGCTCACAACAGTCGCAACTCTCTGGCCAGCACAGATGAGAAGAAGGAGTTGCTGTCACGTGGAGACGAGGAGCCCCTTGTGGACCCCCTGGCATAGACTGTCCATTGGCCCAGATCACGCTATTCAAAACACACCCCACTTCTTGCCTTTTAAAGAAAAACAAAACATAGGAAAAAAAAATCAATATAAAGTGTGAGAGAAAATTCATAAAAAGTGTGAACACTGTATAAAATGTACAAAAATGAAGGACTACTTTTGTATGTGATTGCAGTATTATATTTTGTTCTTCTGAGATTCCTCTGGTCAAAAATGAATAACATTTTCTATGAGAGATTTTTAATTTACACTTTGTCCCTTACCCTTTACCTAAATAGCCACTACCTCCGTGCAAAATGAAATGGAAACAAGAAAATCAGAAGAAAAGACGCTATCATTGGAGCAATTTTAATTTTTTATTTTTGTATGAATTGTATAGAAAAGAAAAAAACATTGTTCCATTTCACCAGTGCCAACTGTTTGTTGTTTGTGTTGACTTTGAGCGGGAAAGGCAAAACTCAAAGTTTTCTAAATCGGTACATAATGTTGTCTTGCTGGGTTTCTCAGCAACACTGTGTGAGACAGATTTGTGATAGCACCGTTTGTGTATAGCACATGTAAACTCTCAATACCAGATGGCAACTACAGTATTTCCACATAATTTCTTCTCAGAGAACAATGTCCATAAAATGATTGTGTTGTCTTCCTTGCACAGAATATACATTTTACGGTATAGTGTGTACTGTAGGCTTTATACCGTACGATGTAAAACAGGTATGTTTGTTTTTTATCACATGGGATGACAGTTGGAGCTCATGTGTTGCTGAAATGAGAGGATGAGAGGTGTTTTGGTGTGGGTTTATGGAGTTGGAGAGTGAGGAAGTTGGTTGTGGGTTAAACATTCCAGGCAGAGTGGTGGGTGGAGGTAACCCATGTAAAGAGATGTAAATGGTGAATGCCTCCATGGGTGGGCAGTGGGCTGTGCGTGCATGTCCACACCACAGCTTGCTAGTAATGGGAGGGCCATAGCAGATACAAGACTTTGATGGACAGTGCCATGTCTGCGTCATTTAGTTGTCTGTTACAAGGGTCTTCCTCCAGAAGGAAAGGAGGCTGCATTTATGGTAAAATGGAAGGAACAAAATGATCAAGACGGGTCTTTGGCTTGTCTTTTATTCCTCCAGTCTTTTTGGGGTTTTTGCAAAGACCAGACAACATCCATCTGGCCTTTTGAGTAGATTTATCTTTCTACTGTTAGAGGATCGAAGTCTGTACGTTCACAGTTTTGTAATGACTCAGTCTTAAGTGCATTATGTTAATTTGGTCCTTAGCATTTCTCTGCTCTTCATGAGCTCTTTCTAATCTCTCACTCTCCTCTGTGCCCTGCTGCTGCTAATGCTACCATTCTGGTCGCTCTGACACGTCCTTACGCTCAGCCTGTCCCAAAATGCTGCTTCTGTCAGAAATGCATCAGCCATATCTTAATGCATGTGAAAAGTAACACCAATCTTTAATGTAACTACAATAACAAGTTTTGTTTTTATTTTGCGTACCTGTCAGCAAGTGTTATTGTATGCTGTTGTATATGTTTTGTGTTTAATTGAGAGAGAAGTACAATCATTTTACCTAAAGAACATTTTTGCAAAATCATACATGCATTTTCAGAATTGTTTTTTGATTAGTCCTTGTGTTTTTTTTTAATGAACAATGACACATAGCTTTTATAGTACACGATGCATGGAGGCGCAGACTTTCTTCTGGAAAGAGAATAATGTTTAATTTTTGCTGGAGTACTTTACAAACTAAATAACAGATATTGTTATAAATAAAATTTTAAAAATTGTACAGAAGACAAACCAATGTGTTGTGCGTTTTTTTCAAACCATGTGCTGATAAAGTAAAGAATATTGTGATCAGTAAGTGTGGGTTGATTAATCATTTATTAGGCAATAAATCAGTAAATCAGACCATGTTGAATTTCCTCCTTATAGATGTGGTTCATATACCAGAAATGGCTCACTGGGACAGAAAAAGGAAATGTCTCCTCTCCTCTCGTCCCGCAAACATCCTCTGATATTTGTGTCTTCAGCTTTTGTGGTGTCAGACCAACAGACATTATTGTGATGGTTCTCCCATCTCTCCTGGTGAGTGTTTGTCCACTCAGTTTCTGAAGCTCACTCAGGGCTTAAAAAGAAGATGAAAACAAAATAAAAAAATACAACAAACTAAACTGCAAAACTAGTATTAATAAAGGATGCAGCTTAAACCATATTCTATTAGAGTAAACATTAAATGTTTGTAATAGATGTGGGATTTCATTTTTGCTTTAAAACCGTCATACTTTCCCTGGAGTAGTTTTAATCATAATCACAGCTCTCACATTTTCTGAGACATTTAAAACAATGCAGAACTTTCTGTAGTTCTACTTTACATTTCTGTGGTTGAGCAGCACCCTCTGACCACTTGACTGAGAGAGAGACTTGAACTTCATCTTCATTCTGTGATAAAGACATCAGAGCCAGAAAACATGGTACAGTTAATGCTTTAAAAATAACTTGTTCTTGGGCATTTTAGAATTGTAAGAATAGAAAACAAAGTGAATAACTCCACTGGCATAGTCTCTAAACAGAGAAAAAGCAATTGATTACTTTTTTGTCATAGTTAAATTGCAGTAACGTTGAAGTTAGCTCCTTAGTTATAATATTTAGCTTTCATGTTTTCTATATATTGGGGGTAATATACTACCATACTACCATGTGTTCTAACCATAGCCTGAAAATAGTTTAATCATCAATTAGACCACCATTGAACGGCTACACATAGACGTGTATTAGATGGTGAAAATGGCTAAAACAAGGTTGAATTTGGGCTGTGAAAAGTTAATAGCCTAGCCTTAGCCCAAGAATAGACCAAATACACAGCCTTCTACATATCTTCCACAGCCTTCTACATAACAGAATAGTAGCTAAAGGATTGTTTTTACTCAAACATAACAGGTTCTCATGAATGGTAATCCATCCAAAAATATTAAATATAGAGATTTTATTAAAATACAAAATAAACAAAATAAATGGGTTAGCTGCATCTAAATCTAGATCTTCGTGCTGCCACTTGATGCTGCAAGAGAAACAGTTGGGTCTCTCAGGTAAATGGGATCCATAACTGTTGAGTATGTAAAAATATGAATATACTGTAAGTAAACATTATAATTGACTATGTTCACAGTTTTCCATAAGACATGACTACTATATCAACAGATGATTTTAATTGAAAACACACAGTATATTTCTAATAATCCTTCTACTGAAGGTAAAAAAAATAATTTATTAATTTTTTCCTTTTTAATTTAAAAGCCCTTATTTACTTACTGACCCATTTATCTCTATGGAAAATATAAAGATGCTTTAATAGGACACATGTTTTAGACATCATGTTGCATGTGTTCTTCCTGTGTTCATGAGTGTTTCATTGTATAGGCAGTATACTGAGTTTTGTGGATATGTAAGATAATTTTATAAAAGGAGCACTCAGGGCTTGTGACTAGAGCAACGGCACAATTATAGGTCGTAGCTACTCTGATATTGCTTTATCACACATTTACATGAACAACTGGGTAGCATTTAAGTCACAGCCTACAGAAGAACTCAGTCTGGCCTAAGGGATTTCATCCCAAGCAGTGTGGATGTGTCTAAAAGCTAAAGCTCGTGCCTGCTGCATTGCCATGACAGAGCGAAGTAAGCAAAGCATTTTAGGATACCTGCTGCTCAGGTTTTTCTTTCTGCTCATGTACTGTCACTAAATAAGCTGCTTTTAAGTGAATGTTCATCATTTGTTCACCTGATGCTTTTAAAGGCATCATGTAGTCTTTGTTGCAGCATTGAATTACAGTTATAGTTATGTTGTTATAACACTTATAACAGAGTTATCTGATGTTTTTGCTTGGCTAGCAAGTTACAGTAATTTTAACATTAATCAACCAGAGTTAGCAGCTCTTTGAGCTAGTTGTGGTACTAATCTGATTCAAAAATGGACTTGACAAACTGGTTTTTCAGCATGTGTGCTGACTCAGCAGAGTGATATTACATGAGAAAGTTGTTCTACAGGAGAAACATATCTGAAAGCAACACAGACAGACTGACAGCTGCACTGACTTAAGTTCTGTTGAGTTTTATTTTGAATTGTCTTCTGCCACCTGAATTTCCTTTGCATATATACAAAAGAAGCGAGTGTTACGCATACCCTGGGGGCTAAGCCCCCCCTTCAATCAAAGCAATCAAAGTGACGTTCATGTTTCAAAGTGAACCACTGGGAAGACAGCCACATGCATGTATTTATAGTCCAACACTTAAAAAAGGCTTATATCATCTGTGACTGAGATGATAACAGCTTTTTACTTGAAGATATGAACTACGCATATGTACCTACCCAGGAAATCATCCTTGTCAAGGTCTTTGTCACATACCTCCACCTCCAACTCTTGACCAGGCACTTCACGGATCATGACCTGATGTACCAGACACAAGGACATGAAGATTGTCAGAGGGACTTGTATGTATGCCCTCATGTGACCATGAGTGAAAATGAAACATTCCCTGCTCTATAACAGTCTGATCCTTCAAATACAGAACAAAGTGAAATGATACATGATTGAGTCTTCTAACACCTGTACATGCCGAGTATGACACAAATTTCAAACTTTCCACAAAACTCTCCCTTCTTCATCATACACAACAGTTGTGACCTTTTTTTGGGTGTGCCAGGCAACTCGGAACTTGGAAATGTCAAACTTCCAAAAAGCAGGAACACCACTTGTAGTCAAAACTTTTCTAATTTGGTAATGTTGTCTTGCTGGGTTTCTTAAAGGATTTTGTGAGACAGATTTATGATAGCACCGTTTGTGTGTAGCAAATCAGGAGACACCACAAAAATCACGACACCACAACTCTCTCTTTGTATCTTTCTTTGTCTGCAATGATAAAACATGTGACATGAACTGCATCAGTTCACACTCTTCTTGGACTACAGTCCCTTTCAGCTCCAAACGCAGACTGAAAACAAACATTTGTACAGATATAATATCAACTGAAATGATCGTATAGTGTTTATTTCTTTAACACTATACGATACCATACCTGCAATGATACATGTGACAGGGACTGTATCAGTTCACACTCTTCTTGGACTACTGTGAAGGACGCATAAATAATGTAAAACAGCTGAAAAATAACTGTTCCCTGCCTCACATGTCTCATTCATCATAAGGTGACACAATTACAATGGTTATGTATGAGCACACACATATCCTTAGAGAAGTCACAAACAGCTTTGTTCTCTGTAAAAAACAAAAGGAAAACTACATCTCTCGTACTCTAATCGGGTGGCGGCACTTCCAAGAGATACAGTTGAAAATGTTGTTACGCTAAGTTTGCAGTAACTTCAAAACGCATTATAGTAGTACAACCCTTTGCTTATACTATTACAACAGTCTGACAGTGCTCTTACAGACCATAGTTGTACTACCACAATTTAGCTACTGGGACTACTTTTGTTAGCAAAACGATCTGTAAACATACCAGGCTGTTTCAGCTCCAAACGCAGACTGAAAGTGAGACTCTCTTTATAAAAAATAAAGAAATACATCGAATAAACCTCTAAACTCAGACGCAAGCACTCATACAACATGTTAAGAGTGATGTAATGTAATCATTGAAAACAATAAACAAAATCAGGCATTCTGGCAGTCCCTTTTTGAAGTTTCGTGACCCCCACCCCCTGGTCCAGCTGGTGGTAGCCTACTACCAGCGGTGTCTCTCCTTTCTGAGGGTCTCATATGCCCACACACGGATCTCAGTTTCCCTGTCTCCTGCGTGTTTGTACACCTCACACACTGAAAACAGTGCCAAAGCAGGCGCTCTGCGTTTGGCAGATGTTTTTAGCAACGAAAGACATACTGTGAGTTCTGATCAAGTTTCTGCTAATAAGTTTTTTAATTAGCGGCAAACCAAAGACTACAGATCGCTGGCATGTGATCTGTAGTCACATCTGTTCATGAACTGCAGCGCTTTGCTCTCACTCTTTTTCAAGTTTCCAGTGTTGTTCATTTCTCGTGTTTTACAGGTTTTATTATCTGTCCACACGCCCTGGCGCCTGTAACACATCCAAAGTAAGAGTCCATTCACAACTATAGTCCGTCTAGTTTTTTTTCTATTTTTGTGACTATAAAAATAGAAAGCTATCTCTCACGACCCCCTGGGACCAGGGGGTCCTGATCCCCAGGTTAAGAACCACTGAACAAAATTATACCAGTTTTACAAATGTGTACCCCCTTCTCTTTTTAGAAAATAGAACATTCTCCCAAGATTGGTATGGCCGGCTGAAATAAATAAAGTTTGCGGAAATAACTGTTTTATATGTATAACATTGGCACATGTAGAATCGATATCGGATTAGGCCTACAGCATTTTCCACAAAGAACAATGTCCATGATTGTGTTGTCGTCCTTGCACACACTTGAGTTAGAGTTCATGTGTTGCTGGAGTGAGAATTATGTAACTGTTTTTTTGATTAGTCCTTGTCTTTTTTTAAATGAACAATGAAACATAGCTTTTATAGTACACAATGCAGACTTCCTTATGGAAAGAGAATAATGTTTTATTTTTTCTTTACAAACTAAATAACATTGTTATAACATTGTTATTTAGTACTTTACAAACTAAATAAATGTTATTTTTGCTGATATATACAGTGATGAGTCAGTGCGGGGTTGGTGTTGTCATTTATTAGGCAGTAAATCAGTAAATCAGACCATGTGTACTGTAGACATAAAATACAGTTACATTTATATTTGCAGATTTCATTCTTACTGTTAAAATAATAAAATAAATGTTATCAATCAAGAAAACAGAGGAAAGCCTTCATCAAAGAAATCAAAGTCTAAAGCTATAAATGCTGTCCAGTGCATGTCAAATCAACCCATACAGTTAATATGAAAAATGACATACAATACAATCATATGTGTATTCCAGTAATTGCTTGTTTTAAATAATAATCTTATTTTTGGTGGGTGTGAAAACAAATCTGATCAGCCTCTTTGTATCAAACTCTTCAGTTGATGCCTTTAGCCTTCAGCTCCTCTCTGACTCTGCTCAGGTAGCCGGGGTCAGGATACCCAAAACTGTGGAGACAGAGTATGTTTAAGGGTTAATATATAACATTTCTAACATTTCACTGGACTTCACATAAAAAGAGAATATTTATTGAAAGAACAAGTATTTTGGCTACTGTACCTCTGTGGTCCTCCTGTAGTTGAGGTCTTGTGGTGAATGTCGTTCCAGGTCACCTGGTCCTCAATCCCAGTCGTTCTGGACGTCCCAACAGTGAAAATGAGTTTCTGGTCAAATGCTTTCTTCAGCAGACGCAGCACTTCTCTGCCCTCTGTGTTGTCTGGCAAATATGCTATTCTTGTAATACTTGAATAGCGTTTTCCAGGTTTTGGATGCTTTTTCTGTAAAAGAGAGTGAAATATAGATTTAACTGACAAACACGATAGAAATGAATGACACGATGTCTCCAGATATTTAAATGAAGACATTTACCGTCTGTATTCCACTTGGAATATCATAGGTGATGATTATAGTGGCACAGTCTGAGAATCCAGGGAGGGATGAAGAATATGAATACCATGTCATTTTTCCATCGGGCTGGTCTCCCTCCATCACACCAAAGACATCTTTGCATACAGGACAGATGGGTCCCATGGTTTCCTTTGACCGAGCCAGGCATTCCTCACAAAATTCATGTTTACACTTGAGCTGCTTCTTATTTGTAAACTTGTCCATGCATATAGGACAGTTTTCATCTTCACTGTCTCCTGCTGTTGCTCCCTCTCCTGATGGTGCTTCAGTGTTGCGCATGCTGTTTTCTGATTGGCCATTCAACACAGGTCCACTGAAGCTCAGAGGTGATGTGGCAATCTTCTGGTACAGATGAAGAAGAGCTCTGACAGCGTGGCTCTCCATTGACACTTTTCCTCCAGATGTTTTGTAGCAAGCTTTGACTTGGACTTTGCCTTGACTGACGCCTGATGCAATGAAGTCCACACCAAATTTAGTTTTGATCTTAGCCACTTGCTCATTGAAGGAAGTATTCATCAGCCCCCAGTAGCTCTCCTCCATGGTTAGTCCAGCATCAACGAGAGGGTCTTTGATGCTCGTGCCAATGTTTAGTGATGTGTTTTCTGCTCGTGTAGACTCCAAGGCAGAGGTGTTGGTATTTAAGGTTTTATATGTTGCATTTAAGGACTTACTGATAGCATCTTGACTCTTTCTTGGCCCACACACAGTCATTTCTTCAGAGGACAGGGTAAGCAGAAGCTTATTCTCAGGTCTCTGGATGATTTTCAGTGTGTCCTTCCACTCTTCTGAATCTACGTACTTGAGAGGAATTATTGAGCCATCAGATTCAACGAAGTACCTCTGGATCAGGTCAATGAACTCAGACAAAGCTTTTTTTGGACCTCCATTTTTCTGGTCTGCTACAAATTTCACATTGACTTCTGCCTCCATTTTAACTCCATACTCTTTCTCGATACGTTGAATTTTCTCCTTGTAGATGTGGTTCACATACCAGAAATGGCTCACTGGGACAGGACAAGCAAATGTTTCCTCTCCTGCAGTAGAAAATGTTGCTGAACTGCTGAAACTCCTTTGTTCCACCTGCTTCACTTCCAGCTGGATAAAGATACAATGCAGTAATTTAGTAAAATAACACATTTTTAATGCAATTCATTTAACTGATTTACTGGACAGTACATACATCCTGTGACTCTGAAATGGATGAAGAAGGAAGGTCCATTGAAGCTTCCTCTGGTATTTGTCTCTTCAGCTCTGGTGGTGTCAGACCAACAGCAATTACTGTGACGACTCTTGTCCCATCTTTGCTGGTCAGTGTTTGTCCACTCAGTTTCTGAAGCTCACTCAGGGCTTAAAAAGAAGACAAACACAAAATAAATTTGCCTCGAAAAGAAAAACAAGAACTGAATTACAAACCCAATATCAATACAGGTTGCAACTTGTATATAAATGAATTGTATAAATGTCAACATGAAATGTTGGTAATAGATGTCTGATTTCATTTTTGCTTTAAAACAGTCATACTTTACCTGCAGCAGGTTTAATTTTTACCACAGCTCTCCCATCTTCCCAGGCATTTAAAACGTTGCACTCTCCTTTATGTGTGCTGGACCAAGTCTGAAGAACTTTCTGTAGTGCTACTTTACATTTATGACCAGCACCCTCTAACCACTTGACTGAGAGAGGGACCTCAACTGCATCTTCGTTCTGTGATAGTCATCATAGCCAGAAAACATGTTACAGTTAATGCCACTATATTACTATCAAGATAACAGAAGATCCTCCATGACAACCACATTAAAAGCTCTGGTTTAAAAATTCTTGTTTGTGAGCATTTTAGAAGAATAAGAATAGAAAACACAAAATGAGGGACTCGACTGGCACAGTCTCTAAACAGAGAAAAAGCAATTGATTACTTTTTGTCATGCTTGTTATTTATTTGCAGTGATGTTGAAGTTAACGTGTTAGTTATGATATTGCTCTGCGTGTTCTTTATATATTGGCGGTAATATACTATATATGTTGTATGAATGTGTAAATATTTTTATCTAAACTAGCATTGCTTTAATAACATTAGTTTTATATAGTGTTGATAACATAATTGCTATGTAGTAGGATAATAAGTAGACAGCCTCAATACAACAGAGAGCAACAGGCTGAGATTATTTGGGACTAGCATCTATCCTGAGACTTGTACCTTCACGCTTTCACTTTCACCTACACTTTACAGAGAAACATACAAGCCTGATGGAAGTCGACCTGCATTTTATAAGCACTGATTTTTACTTTCTAAAAAGTGCTGATGTCTTGGAAATGCAAAAAAATCAGTCTGCCTCTGTTTCTACACCCCCAACCAGTTTTAAAATCAAAAACTAGACTTGCAATGACTGAAGTCATATGTGTTACTGAACATGTTAGTGCACATTAGTTCACACAAATATCTACTTTAGCAGCCCTGTCCTCAGATGTTGGAGGCTGCTGGATTTCATCCCCCTTGGTACACTATACCAACCATGATGGAAGACAGAATATTAAAAAGCAATTTTTTATCTAATTTATTCCTCCTTTACTACACAGTACATACATCTTGTGGCTCTGAAACGGGTGAAGCAGGACGGTCCATTGAAGCTTCCTCTGGTATTTGTGTCTTCAGCTCTGGTGGTGTCAGACTAACAGACAATATCGTGACATTTCTTGTCCCATCTTCCCTGGTCAGTGTTTGTCCACTCAGTTTCTGAAACTCAATCAGGGCTTAAAAAGGAGAAGAACACAAAAATAAATTTTCCTCCCATAAAACAACAAAAAAACAATAGACTGAATTGCAAAAACAATATTAACACAGGATGCAGCTGAAAATGTATTGTTTTAGAGTCAACATCAAGTGCTAGCAATAATGTGGGATTTTATTTTTGTTTTAAAAAGTCATACTGCACCTGAAGCGGGTTTAATTGTTATTACAGCTCTCCCATCTACTAGATCTAAAACATTGCCCTTTCCTTTAAATGAGCTTTGACTGGCCCATTTCTCAAGAACGTCCTGTAGATCTCTCAAATAATCCCCCGGTTGAGCAGCACCCTCTGACCACTTGACTGAGAGAGAGACTTGAACTTCATCTTTGTTCTGTGATAAAGTCATCAGAGCGAGAAAACATGTTACCGTTCATGCCACTGTATTACTATGAAGATAGCAGAATATCCTCCATGCCTTCAGCTAAAAAGGTCTGGTTTAAAAATAACTTGTTCTTGAGCAGTCTCAAAAGGCAATTGATTACTTTTTTGTCATTACTTTAGAATTACATGCAGTGACATTAAATCATGTTCTGTATGACATTGGATGTAATATACTATATATGTGTAGTATAAATATGTAAATGTTGTTTAATTGTTTTTAACTAAACTAAAATTGCTTTAATGAAATTGATTTTACATTGTGTTGTCAACATAGTTAGTTGCTATGCAGTATAATAATAATATGTAGACAGTCTCAATACAGCAGAGAGCAACAGGCTGTGATTATTTAGGACTAGCATAATCTATCCTGAGACTTAATTATGCCTTCATTTTCATTCTTTCACTTTCCCATAGGGGCCTAGACTTTACAGAAAAAATCCTGGATGCTGTACCTGCATTTTCTAAGCACTGATTGTTAGTTTTTAAAAAGTGCTCATGTCTTGGGAATAGAAAAAAATCAGTCTGCCTCTGTTTCCACACCCCCAACCAGTTTTAAAATCAAAAACTAGACTTGCAACATATTGGCTGAAGTGATATGTTACTGAACATGTTAGTCCACACCAATGCTTACACAAGACCCTACCTCAGCAGACTTATCATCAGATGTTGGAGGGTGCTGGATTTCACTTTCCTCAGTACTCTATACCAACCATGATGAAAGACAGGATATTAAAATGAAAAAAGACAATTATGACAGTAATTACTTAAACACACAAAGAGTTTTAAACCGTAATACTATTTATATTGAAGACTGTGACTGAGACTATGAAGATATCAATATTAATACAACAACTCCTTTTAACAGTTTTCTTTTATCTTCAACTTAAGTTTGCAGAATTGTCAGATGCAGCTATACTCACTAACTCCATGGGCTCTTCTGCATCATTGACTGACATTTCGACTGTCTTCCTTTAAGACAAAGCAAATACTTGTGACATAAATGACAGCAGCGTTTGTCGTAGTCATGCTGCCAGAAAACACAACCAACACTTCTGTGTAAATGCAAACATGCACTCTGAGATTATTTGTGAAAAGTCGACATTATATTAAAAAGGAATGGCATCGATATCCACTTTCGGTTACGATGCTAATGCAAACTTTTACAGGCTAGGCGACAACTTTACTTTACATTTTTTATTGCTACATTCTTAACACAACGTTACACCACAAACATTAAGTCCACCTTTTGAACATACATACAGCACGTAAAACCTGCATTTATGACCCATTTGTCTCACCTTCTCCTGGCTTTCCTTTAAACGCTGCTTCTTCCTGATAAATGAAAACGAAAGCGTTGTAGCTCCGCGAGACGAGTGACGTCGCACTAAAAGCCCCACACCATTACAAACAAATGCAGCTGCAGGCAATTTGTAGGTACTACAACTGCTTTACTCAGCTCAGCAAAGGGAAAGCAGACTGCCGTCATCTTCACCAGGACCTGGCTCCACAGCAACGTAACTGTGGAAGTTGTCACACTTGAGGGAGGAGGGACCCACCAGCATGTCCACATTCCCACCAGACCAACAAACACGCTGGACCACGTCTACACCAATATTCCTGGTAGCTACAAAGCCCTCCCCCGTCCTCATTTTGGTCTACCAGACCATATTTCTCTGCTTTTTCAGCCCACTTACACCGAGCTGACTAAAGGGTCAATCCAAAAATAAAAACAGTGAAAGTGTGGACAGATGAATCAACAGCAGCTCTACAGGACTGTTTTGGGAGCACAGATTGGAGTATTTTCAGAGACACCGCCGCCCAGGAAAGCCACATCAACCTTGAGGAATATGTAAATCATCAGTGACATCTTACATCAGCAAATGTGTTGATGAAAATGATACAATCATTCCCAAATCAGAAGGCATGGATGAATGGAGTGGTACAGAGCCAAAAAAGCTGCTTTTTGGTCAGGTGATAAAGAAGCTTACAGCACCACCAGAGCGAAACTGAAATCTGGCATCAGGAGGAAAAGCGGAGACATCAGCAGAGACTGGAGAGAGACCAACAACACCAAAGACATGTGGCAGGCTATCAAAAACATCGCAGGTTACACAAGTAGGAGCTCCCCCATCATGTGTGAGGCCACATTACCAGATGAATTTAACACCTTTTATGCTGCTTTGACCTCCTCAACAAGGAGTCAGCTGTAGAGTCTACTCCACCTTCAGAGGACCGGCCACTGTCAGTATCCACAGCAGATGTGAGGAGAGTCCTGCTGAGAGTGAATATGAGTAAATCAGCTGGGCCTGATAACATTCCTGGCCGTGTCCTAAAAACCTGTGCCAATCAGCTAGTTGATGTTATTACTGACATTTCCAACATCTCACTGTCTTAGGAGAGGGTTCCTACCTGCTTCAAGACAGCCACCATCGTTCCTGTACCTAAAAAGTCTGCAGTGTCTAGTAGCTGAACAACTACCGCACTGTGGCACTCACCCCCATTCTGATTAAGTGCTTTGAGAAACTGGGTCTTCAGCACATAACGAACAACATCCCAGCTAGCCCGGGACCCTCACCAGTTTGCTTTCAGAGCCAACAGATCCACAGAGGATGCCATCTCCACCGCCCTCCACTCAGCCCTCACACACCTTGAGAAAAACAACACCTACATCAGAATGCTGTTTGTGGATTTCAGCTCAGCATTCAACACAATCTCCCCATGAAACTCTGTTGTGACATTTGTGGATGACACCACCATCACCAGCCGGATTTCAAACAACAATGAGACTTCAGATATAGAGATATACTGTATATACACACACATAATTTAATATTTTAAAGAGTGCCCTTTGCAGTCTGGGCCACCGAGCATGGACTTCGGGGTTTACCAGCATTCATTTGTCAGCAGTGTAACCAGTATTTCCCATGACATGTTGTTCACATGTTGGCGTGTGTATCGGCTCTTGATTTTTTCCTACAAAGTCTCTGCTGGTAGGTTGTAACAAGGGAACACAATGCATTTGACATCAACTCATTAGGTCTTTGACATTATTGTCAAGGATTGAATTGGTGCCATTTGTAGTAAACAAATGTGGGTACTTTGTATAAAAGTTGTAAGAACTCTAGCTAAAATATTCAGTTATAGTTGCTGAAGCAAGAAGTGTTACAACCATATCCGGTCTCCCCTACCTTCACGGATTCTGAATATTAAAACAAAATATGAAAAAATCAATTCTCATGTATTATAGACTTCACTACCTAACAGTAGTTAAGTGGTTAAACGTAGCTTCACCTTCAGCTGCAGCATTAAAGTGATGCTTTCATCCATCAATAATTTTAATCTTAGATTAGGTTACGGCGATTTTGCATAATAAGAACTTTTACTTTTGATACTTTAAGTACTTTTTCTCCTGTTCATACTCCTGTAATTCTGCTGAAGAAACATTTTGAAATCAGAACTTGTAACAGAATATTTCTACACTGTGGCATTAGCACGTACAGTACGTACATTATCAGTTGTAAAGTATTTTCATATAAAATAAACCTACAGTGCACTTGCTATTTAAATATTATAATGATTACTGCATATCGCAGCATAATAGTTGACTCTATCAAACAAATGAAGTGTTGTGTATTTTTTACTATCTTAAGGAAATGATAAATTATTACAGAACTTGTAAAAAATGTTTAACAAATTCAACCCCACCCCAAAAAAAGGTTCCACAGAAGCAACACAAGAGCTGTGCAAAATCTGTTTATTTTTGTTACCATCTTTCAACAAACAGTATTTGATCCGACCCATAATCTTTGCAAATATACACTAAATAAAACATAACAAGATTAAAATGTGGCGTTGGTGTAACAAATGCATGTCTTGTAGAAAAAGGAATCTTAGAAAAATCTTCAAAAGCAATTTCAAACACAAAGTGCAGTGAAATGTAAAATAACTCAAAGTAAGACCAAAATATTAAAACAATGAAAACAGCATTGGCATTTTGAGCAGTACATAAAAAACACAACAGGCTAAACATTTTACTACACTTCAAACTAAATACTCTTGGATATAAAACATTCTTGCAGCAAAAAAGTAACATGTCTTAGCCTCTTCATCTTGCACTTTTCTCCACACAATCTTAAAACTATTATCTCTTCTTATAGTAAAGTAACTGTCACTCAGTACAAACTTGCTCTTTATCCTCATCAACTCAACCACTTCAGCCTATTTATCTTTGGTGAGAGTATTGATGTATGTGAATACACAGTGCAGTTCAGTTCTATACTACATGTTAATACACAGAGAGCTGGGTGGATGCAGGTAAGGCTGACACAGTGCTACTGTGTGCAAAGGTGGGAAGAAGGCATCAGTGTGAGCTGCAGCAGTGGCACAACACCAAGATGAGTGACCACGACATCACCATCAGTGTACTACTTCATCAACAAGCAGAACGACTATTCAGCTTCGTCTTTGAGAGTGAACCTGGAATAAACAGAAGGATGAAAATCAAATGATAACTGACAGAATTAGATCATCACCAATGATATAATAAATGGCGATCATTAAACAAACTAAAGAAGAAGCAAGACTCCTCCCAAAATGTCCACAAAACCCTCAAACTACTCCTGCAGGGTAATCAACTTCTCTGCTGTCCATACTGTATGCTCATTATGTTAAAAAGACAAAGACAAAATACAAAACTTAAGCCTCTTTGATGCTCCACTGGAGCCAGTGAACTTGGAACACTGTGAACTGAGCATATAGGTGGATAGCAGACAAGGGGTTTATGGTTTGAGAAGTTTCTATGTATATTTTGTTTCTATCATGAAATGTCATTAATCCGAGCCGACCACAGTCTCGGTTTTCTGTCAGCGATGAAGCTATGAACTTTTGCAGCCACCTTTCCAGTCAGCACATAGTGAAAATATATTCATACAAAATATTCTACGTAGAGTATCATTTTAACAAAGTTCAATCTGCTTACCATTCTGTGACACCAGAAATCAGGTCTAGCTGTGCCAACTCGATCTGCACCTAAAGGACAGAGTGACACGTTAACATCTGAATCAGCTGTTTTTATGCATGTATTCAGTGAATATCAGAGTGAAAGACTTTGAAAACTATTATATATAATTATACTATATACTATATATAACACACTTCAAAACACCCATGAAGTGAATGTAAGTTACAAGCCAAGCTTGCAGCGTACAGCCTGGCCACATCTGTACAAGTGTGGATTTACCCAAATGATCTTAATATGAGAGCATTGTGGAGGGTTCTTGTGCCATTTTTTAGATATCCTGATCATCGCTTGTTAGTTTTTAGCTGATGTACTGCATGTGTGTGATATGGTACATTTTAATCCGTATCAAAGTTTGTAGGTGGAGGTATGAGTAGAGTCCCAGACTGACCTGTCCAATGACGTCACGGCTCCTGAATGCGGCAGAGTTATTCTTCACTGATACACTGAGGCATCTGAATCGCATCTCAGCCACAGGCAGATCATACTCAAACCTTAAAGACGTGGACAAAGATGATTAAACATGAGCAATAATGCAAACAAACCTGCACAGGAATGCAAGGAACAATACAATCAGCCAATTAGTTAATAACCTCTCATTGAATTCTGGGTTGAGGTCTCTTTTCTTTACTGCTGTCTTCTTCTTAGTGGCCTTGCTTTTGTCTGGCAGCAGCATGAGGGAGACATAGCTGTCTACACCATCCTTGCTATGAGACAACAGACCTCTGTACACAAAACAAAGAATATCTTAAACAATTTGACATGTATAAGAGACATAATTTTTCATTTGAGCTGTCATCAAAAATGTCCAAATAAATGTTATTATACCAACAGTAGATCAAAGGTGAGAAAACAACCTGACTGAAAGCATTTTGGTACACTATTTTTGGAAGCAGACCTGCAGGCATGGACGATGACGATGAGCTGTCTCTTCTGTGAGGCATATGAAAGAGACAGCTTCACCTGTCCATTCCCAGAGGCCGCACAGGGCAGAGTGCCTGCGCTGATCATATCCACCATTTTGGATTCTAGAATCTATGGAAAACAAATTCAGAAAAAGCTCAAGTATCAACATTTATAACAAAGTACTTGTGTGTGGCAGGGGCAGATGTGTTTTCTTTCTCACCTTGAGTTCAGCCCTCAGCAGGATCTGACTCTCAGCTGAGGCTCCATCCAGATAGAACCACTGGTCCAGGACCAGCTTTGGCTGCACAAGCAGCTCCTTGACAGGAACCACTAGAGATCCCATAGGCTGGTCCCAACCACTGGACAACTGCAGTGCAAGAGAGAGAGAGAATGGAAAATTCACTAAAACTTGACTGCTGTTAAATGTGAGAATGCAGATTCTTCAAACAAATGAATGTCTTGCCTTTACTACAAGCATCTGTTGCTTAGGGTCATGGACCAGGAAGTAGAAAGACTCCTTCCACTGAGGACTGGAACTGCGCTCACACAGCTTCAGAGAGATAATGAAAAGATACCCGTTATTACAATAATACATTTATCAAAATGGCAATAGAGCACTGTGCATCAAGAATCTCACTTTGGTTTTGTAGGTCGTTTCACCCAGAACTAGCTCAGCTCCTGCTTTGGGCTCCTTTCCACTCTTCTTAAACTATCAAGGAAGAGAGGGATTCAAGGTACATTAAAGTAGGAATTACCTTTGTTAACGTCTGCAGAGAATGTAAATAAACTGCAGGTGACTCACAGGTAACGAGTGTGCTCTCTCTATATGGACAAAGAGCAGAGCAGCAGTGGGGACAGCTTTGTTCTGATAAGACTGCAGAGACTGAAGCTGCAGCACCTGTGACACAGAGCACAGACAGTTAAGCCTGATAAACATGTTGCAATGTGAATAATGTGGTCTGCATGTTGGAATGTGACCTATCAGCTTTATCTAGAAGGCTGGAGAAACTTCATTATTAGTCCAAAGAATGTTTGAATAAAGCAAGTGAGGCTAAAGGTAGTGGGCGATGAACTGTAAACAAAAGCAACGGCCGACCTGGTCAAGTCTGACTGAATTTGACACTGTAGGAACCCATTCCAGGATCAAGTGAACGCGTCCAGACTTCACATCGTTCAGAGTGTACCACTGCAACAGAGACACAGTCAATTAAAGGAGCAGGGCAACACCCTTTATATAAGGAAATGACACAGAGCAGAGTTTGGAAGTCACATGACTTCAGATTGTGAATTAATGACTAACCTGATCCGTGTACTTGGATCTAATGACCTCATTTAGCTGAATACTGAATCTGTGAACATGAAAACAGATTTTAATGTCTTACTTTCAAAAACAAAGATTTGCTCTTCTTGTTCTAAAATTTGATTTATTTTACTTGCCCTGTGATAATTCCCATCAATCAAAGAAATATTGTATTTAAGGGATTAATGAAGAATAAAGTATATCTTCTTCTTAAGAACATTTATGAAACAGTAAAAACTAAATAAAGTAATCATTTATTATTTATATTCACACATTTCAGTGCAAAAATATGTACAGTACAGGCATATCTCTGTTTTTCACCATGCAGATCAATGTACAAAAGACTCTACATGTTTTATCTTGAGTTCCAATATAAGTTACAGATTAACCAACTTTAAGACACGCACCTGCCAAGGAAGTCATCAGAATCTAAATCCTTATCAAATGCTTCAAACTTGATCTCCTGGACACTGTGTCCAACTAAAACCACCTGTTAAAAACAAACAAAAATCCATGTTTGTCCAAACTACTGTACAGTGAAATCCAGAAAATGTACCTAAAGCGAGACTACCCCGTACCTCATACATTTCATTCCATGTTGGATTGAGATTCTCCTTTATAACATGGCTCTTAAATGCAACTTTCCCCACGTTGATCTTGACATAGGGGTCACTCTTGCCCTTCACCATGCCCCCCATCAGGCTGTCCTTGGCAACCAGATTCTGGGCCTCCAGCAGGTGAATCCTCAGCAGCCCCTACAGGATGAAGACGGTAAGTGTTAAAGTACATACAGGAAGTCACTGTGCACACAACATACAGTATGGAGCTTGGTAATGTGAAGCTACTATATATATGTATTTCACAGTGACACAGCTAGAAACACCATGAATACCACTGGAAAACAAAACAATCGAATTCTTGGACCCCAACAAGGATTTATTTAAACCTATTCGTCAGCCCTGCATAAATGAGACTTTGAACCAACTAGTATAAAATCTGACACTATTACTTTTAAGAACACATAATGCCCCTGTAGTAAGTTAAAATGGACTTTAATAAGATAATGGATACCTTTCCAAGTCGTCGAGTCAAAATTAAGTTTATGAGAACTTGTTTTGGCATAAATAAATGCTTAAAGGCTTCAGACTAATGTACTTTGTAAAAATGATGCAGTGAATTATTTTTATTTTCCTGTCCAGACATCCCTCTTTTTGATTCTAGCTGGCATGACACACGTACGCATGCAGACGTTCACACCAGATCAACCAAATCAGCAGAGGAAGCTAAAATCTCCCTAGCAGATATTTAAAAACAAGAGGAAGTGCCACATTCACAGTGTTTGGAAAATGGCTGGGATTACTCATAAACCCACATGATTGGCTGAGACCCAGCAGCATCAGTTCACACAAACTATTCACCGTCTAATGATTGAGGACAAAATTAATGACTGATATATTATTACTTATTGTACTGATATTATTGTCAATGCGGTCAATTATCAGAGATGTTGGTTTCATGAAACCCTGGTCCTGAAATGTTTAGATATTATGGTTTCTAAAATAAACTGTTTCTGATTGATGCTCCCCATGAATGAGTGAATGAAGAAAACCATAACATAATTTCAGTGTCTGGCAGACGGGTGAAGGTCCTGCACCTTGCTATATACTGCTAATGGAAGTGTTTTCTTATTGTTTCGAATAATGCAAATATACAAAAAATTAAAAAGGGACGGTAAAGAAGAACAAATACCACTGTACAGTTGGTTGAAGCTTATTATTTAACTTTAACTTCCACTCGGCTAAACAAGGCATAAACTAAACCCACCTCTTTACCAAAGTCCTGCCTGGGGGTGGTGTGTGGGGGAAGAGCTTCACCAGCTTTAGGGATTTCTGTGACCTCTGCTGTCTTCAGGTTGTCAGCTGGAAGACCAGTCACTGTGGAGTGAGCAAGGTTGTCTAAACCAGTCCTACACATACATACACAACACACACACACACACACACACACACACACAGTGCAGACATGTAAACATGGTTCTTGCTAAGTCTCTTTCTATTTATAGATATTTGAAGCGAATAAGGAAAAATGAAACATGGTGTTATTTGCTGTGGAGCTCACCCCTCTGTTTGTATTTTCCGCGGTTCAAAGTTCTCTTTAACTGCTGTGTCTGAGTGTGTGGCATGCTCTTCTGGATCAGTTGGCTTCTCCACCAGCTGAGCAAAATTACAGGAAGGTTAGGAAAGGTGACATTAGACAGGTTAAACATGATAACAACTGACAACAATGTGTTATGACTCACGGCGGCAGAAGGGAGCATGTCAGGCGCAGCGTGAACGGCAGCTGGCTCAGCAGGTGCAGCATCTTTTGTGGAGGCCGGAGCTTTTGCTTCTGCTGCTTCTGAGTGTTTAAGCTGGCTGGATACGCCAACCGATCTGAAAATACAGGCTGTTGTTACAAAACAGCCAGACTCTTGACTGGGGCTAACACAGGGGAATCAGCTGTATACTTATAAACACGTTTTATAGAAGCATATTTGCTTTGTATATCCCAGTCGCATCAACTGGAACTTCACTTTTTATTCTATGTTCAGTGGTGCTTGTTTATTTTTTAAATGTGTTTTTATTCCTTACTTTTCTTCATATTTAAATTATTCTAGGTAGTGGCCTTTGAATGAGACCAAGGTACAGTCTGCAGAGTTGTGATGTGCGTATTATTACATAATTACATACATATTACATTCCAAAAACACTCACTCATTTGTTGGCAGCTTGATGCTTTTTTTGTCCTCACTGGCTGCTTTGAATGTCTGTTCAGTGGAAGTGACCACCTCTTTCTTCTTTGAGGCCGTCACAGAAGGCTGCGGAGCTTCAGTCATCTGTGAGCTCAGGATCTGTTAACAGTACATTTCTACTTGGTTAATCTGACACAGGTAATAAACCTCTGTGTGTGTATTCTCTTACCTTGAGTTCAGCCCTCAGTAGGATCTCACTTTCAGGTAAGGCTCCATCCAGAGGCATCCACTTGTCCAGGACCAGCTGAGGTTCAGAGAGCAGCTCACGCACAGGGAATACGAGAGATCCCATTGGCTGGTCCCATGCACTCGACAACTATAGACATAAGGACACATCTTTAAAGTCAGCTAGAGGTGGCGATGTTCTCGACACTGGCAGCAGGCTTCTCGTACTCAGTTTGAGTATTGTGAGACTCACCGTACCACTCACCTTCATTATGAGCATCTCCTCTCTGGGGTCACGAACCAAGAAGTAGAACGCTTCATTCCACTCAGGTGATCTGGAGCGATCACATACCTTCAGATAGAAAAGCGGGATAAGTTGGGTGAGAATGGGATAACAGCGACATATGGTCATTGCACCTTGATTAAGTTGTTTCTTTGTGATAAAGTTTCAGCTGGTGTTGCATGTTGACGGTATTTGCATTACTGTGTATGAATTGTGCCATTTTCAACACCACCAGAGGGGGGAGCCGAAGTTCACATTTTTCAAATTTTAAACATAGTTTCTTTTTGGTCATCTGTGTCATAACATTTTTAACCATTTACTAACACAATGGTTTGGTTTCTGGGTAACTGTGATGGGGACTTTATCGTTTCATTTCACTGACTACACTTTCACTGATTATTCAAAAATAGTACATTTTAATAAAACAATATGATATGACAAAAGTATTAATTAGTCACAGTGTGCCTAGTGTGTGTGTGTGTTTAATGTCTTCATTGTCAGTCTCATACCTTGGTTTTGTAGGTTGTGTTACCAAAAACAAGCTCGGCCCCAGCCTTGGGCTCCTTTCCACTTTTCTTAAACTGGACACAAAAAGACACATAAGCGAATAGTTTGTATTCATTCTCTGTAATTAAGGCAACAAAGGGTCGAGATCCAACCTCCCTTTCTTTAAAAAAATAAAACATCACTGCATCATAAAATCAACAACAACAGTTGCTGCTCAAGCAGCATCTATCTTCTAAGTCTAAGTCTTTGAGAAACGTATTTTTATTCAGTGATATTTTACAAAAACAAAGTTTTCCACTTTATGCAAAGATAGGATCTGCTTATTAACATGTTCTTTCTGGACTGTTGTCTATCTATAACTCTGAGACAGCATACTTATTATACTATACTTTCAATGTACCAAATTAAAATGGACTCACAGGCAATGAGTGTGCTTTGGCCACATACAGAAAGAGAAGGGCTGCAGAGGGAACGGTCTTGTTTTTGTAAGACTGAAGAGACTGTGCCTGCATCACCTGCAGCACAGAATCAAATGAAAAATACATTACAGTGACTCAGCACTGATGTACACAGTGAACTGAGCAGATGAGCATATTTGGAATAGTACAGATGTGAGAGGAACAGGGAACGCAAATGATAAAGATTATAGCATAGGCATGACTTGGAGAGGAAACTAACTTGGTCCAGGGTGGCATTATGGGACAATGCTGGGACCCACTCCAGTATCAGGCGAACACGTCCAGACTTCACTTCATTTAGGGTGTACCACTGAAACAGAGACGTACACCTATGTTTACAATGAGCCTTTATTTACATCACAGTAATAACTAAGATCCAATATCGCCTGTAATACTAACCTGGTCAGTGTACTGGGAATGGATGATGTCTGCCACACTGATTTTGAATCTGCTCACAATTAAAAAAGAATTGCCCATTTTCACACGGTATTATTACATGTAATTTAGCTTTATGATCAAATAGCTACAGTTTGGGTCTGTAAACACATCGACCCACTGACTACCATGCTGAGGCAATAAGGCCTCCCATTCATAGTTGGAAAACTGCATAACCCCTTACCTGCCCAGGAAGTCATCTTTGTCCATGTCTTTGTCATACAGCTCTACTTGCACCTCCTGTCCAGTCTGAGCCCTCAGCACCACCTGTGGGAACACAGAATGGTTAAAACTGTTCAATCAATAAAAATGAGGTGGTTAACACAAAGTACTATCATTTTCATCTTAATTTAAAAGCATGCTTACAGCTAAACAAATTGTACAGTCCTTCATACACACCTCATACATCTCGTTCCAGACTGGGTTGAGATTCTCCTTAATGACATTGCTCTTAAATGCAGACTTTCCGACACTGATCTTGGCATAGGGGTCACTCTTGCCCTTCACCATACCCATGGTGTTATCTTTGGCAACCAGATCCTGGGCCTCCAACAGGATGATTCGCAGCAGCCCCTACAGGAAGGGATCATTTATCTTCATATTGATCTTTTTTAATTAAATGTGATTGTGCCATGCCCTGTTCCATGTATATGTTACTGTAGATCCCTATTTTGTGACGTTACCTCACTGGCAAAGCTGAGGTCTGGGGATGTATGAGTGGGTTGGGCTATGGCAGGGCTTGGTGATTCTTCCACCTTCTCCTTAATCACATCAGTTGCTGTCTCCTTTACGTCACTTTCTTCAGGCAAGTGCACTGAAGAGACAACAGTCTCCACAGGAGGAGTGTCCACTGAACTTGACCTAAAAATAAAAAGAGTATCAATAAAAATATTCAAGAAACAAAAGATAAATGAAAAGTGAGGACAGACTTTTTGAATGAACTTTCTCACCTCAGAACAGTGTCTGTCTCCTGTTTTCGCTGAGGAGGAGAAGGGTCTGATGCTGAAGTGACCTTAGCCTTATCAGCGGCACCTGGGCATTTCTTAGGAATCAGCATCTGGAGACATTATTATTATTATTATTTCACTTTCTTCAACAGTTCTTATTGTAAATGTCAATATCAGTAGAACAAGTAGAACATTAAATTGTCATCAGGGCTCCAAACTAACTTTTCATTGGTAGCACTGGTACGCCTACCTTTTTCATTTTACCTTTAGCATTTTTCTTGATGAAAAAATAATCAAAAATAATTTCTCTTTATTTTTAATTATGTTTGTGATGTTGCTCACAATTTCTTTCATTTGTGCGCAAGGAACGTGGAAAGAGTACAGGGTACATTGTTAGACCGGCTAAATTTCAAGCGCACTGGTGCGACGAATGAAAATGTTAGTCGCACTTAACAGATTTTTGGTCACATGTGCAAAAAACGGTCGCACCCTGGTCAAGTCAGTGACATCAAAGTAAAGACAGGAGGCAAAATGAGTGCAAGACCCGGGGACTGAGGCATACAGATAAGAAAGGAACAGAAATTGATATTAAACTTAATCACACAGTAAAACAACATGGTGAGATTAGAGACAGAGAAAGGAACACAGTAAAAGTGATAACAGGATAGAAAAATCAACACTTAAAAGGAAATACACTAAATATTTCAAGTAAGACAAAAAGAGAAAATGAAAGCAAGTTGCCCCACCTTGAGTTCAGCCCTCAGAAGAACCTGACTCTCAGGTGAGGCTCCATCCAGATGGAACCACTGATCCAGGACCAGCTCGGGTTCAGAGAGCAGCTCTCTGATGGGAACCACCAGGGAACCAATGGGCAAGGTCCAGCTGTGAGAGAGCTGAAGAAATACAATGCAGGGTATTCACATAGCAGTATTTATATATCAGAGATTACACTGTGTTGCATCTGTATGGCTGATGCACTGTATGTTCCACTTCGATTATGAACTGAAGCCGGCATACCTTAATAACAAGAATATCTTCTCTGGGGTCATGAACCTGGAAGCAGAAAGCCTCATTCCACTGAGGTGATGTGGTTCGATCGCTCACCTTAAGAGATGCAAGAGTTGGTCAATATTAATAAGAGATATCGTGTCACTCATACAATAAAACATACTATCAATTCTCAACTGAATTAAGTCTTACTGTAGTTTTGCGGGACACTTCTCCTAGAATAACCTCTGCTCCCACTTTTGGCTCCTTGCCACTCTTCTTAACCTGCAGACAGACAAAAGGGAATAATAATTAAAGCGTACAATTATAAATATTAGCTGCTTACACCGACATCATCCTTACATAAGTAATAAAAGACTCACTGGTAAGCCATCTGCTTGCTCGATAAAAACAAACAGCAGGCCTGCTGAGGGGACTGCCTTGTTTTGGTAGGACTGCCTGGAAAAGAACTGAAGAACCTGAAGACACAAGGAAGAAGTGCTGAGTATGGATCAAGCTTACCTGCACGGGTCCATTACTTATCTGGGAATACCGACCTGGTCCAATCTGTGTGACTCTGAGGCTGTTGCAACCCATTCCAGTACCAGGTGAACTCGACCAGATTTCACATCACTGAGAGTGTACCACTGAAGAAAGAAGTGGAATCATTTTAATACACAAACTACTGGGTATGGTCGAAACAACGGAAATACCAACATGTAGGGTTCTTTCGGTAACAAGTGTCTTTGCTGCTGATTCTTTTTCCTCGTGTTTTTCTACCATACCAAATGCTTGTCTTAAATTCGGTAGTACATTAAATAGTAGATACATAGTAAATACAGTCCCACAGGGCCAACAGAATAAAAAACAATGAAAACACCCTGTCTGTCTTCTCACATAGAATGATGTTCACTCTGTGCAGTTTTTCCACTCATTCATATTCAACCCAAGATTTGCTGAAGCAGAGGACATCAAAACTGTACAAAAGAGTAACACTTAATAATCCTAAGAAGTAAGTGACCATTATACATTAAAAATATGTTACAGATGTATAAGGGTTAAGTAGGACATGTGAGCTAAGCATGTCAGGCATTCATTTTTTGCTTATTTTGACCACAATCTCTGAAACTAAACGTGCAGCAGTATGGTTGACAAGGAAGATCTCACCTGGTCAGTGTACTGAGAATCGATGATCTCCTTCAAACTGATCTTCAGCCTGTATGTCGGGATATGTGAGATTAGTATGTAACAAATCCATTAATCTTATTTAATAACTGAGTAATTTACAGCTGTTGTACCTTCCCATGAAATCATCCTTCATGTCCATGTCTTTATCAAACACCTCCACTTGCAGCTCCTGGCCAGGCAGCTGGGTAAGAATCACCTGAGGGGTGAACAAAGTTGCGAATTTCAAAGGACTATCTCAAACCAATAATACAATAGACATTTATGAATATGCGTAATCTTTAGCCACTTCTATTCTGTAAAATGTTTAAAAACTGTGTTCTTTCAATAAAGAACCTCTTGTTATTTACCTCATACATCTCATTCCACGTGGGGTTCAGATTACTCTTGATAATCTGACTTGTGAATGTTTCACCCCCGATGTTGATCTTGACATAGGGGTCGCTCTTGCCTTTTACCATGCCCCCCATCATGTTATCTTTCGGAACAAGATTCTGCCCAGCCAATAGGTGAATTCTAAGCAGTCCCTGAAAAAAACATTACAAACACATTAGAATAAGTATTCACAATTATCTTTTACAAAGAAAACACAGTCCCAAGTCAGAGTCATAATTGCCGTTTCCTCCATTACCTCTGTGGCAAAGCTAGGATGAGGGGAGGTCTGCTTGGGGAGCTGTTTGGACAGTCCAGCCTCCAGATTAGTTGACACATCAGATGATACACGTTCCTCATCTAACCACAGGACCTTAGTTGCAAAAAAAACAAGAAAAGAGAAGAGACAGAAAGAAGGTAAATACAATATGACCAAAATCTAGTCTCATTTCAGCTGAGACACTATCATACATTAGAAACATTTTTGATGAAAATCTAATTTGTGATTCTATAATTCGATGTATTTATCGTCATCAAATTATCAAATTCAGTGCCGCATTGGTGAATGGGTCTTGCTGTCATTTACCCTGAGAACTGTGGTGATATAGATGCGACTGGCAGATCCAGAGTTGTCCAGCTGGAACCACTGGTCCAGAGAAAGATTAGCATTGGACAGCAAACGGGACAAAGGGATGGTCAGACTGCCCAGCGTCTTCACACGGTCCCCATCCTTCACCTGGTTAATTTAACATAAAGAAAAGCCAAAATTAGACCACAGGTTTGGCTCTTAGAATACCAAAAACAAAGTTTAGTGCAGAGCCTATGTTACCTGAATGTCTATGTCCTGCTTGTGAGGATCTTGGATGAAGAAGGTAAAAGCTTCCCCCCACTCTGGATTAATGGTTGTGTAGCAAGTCTAAAGGGGAGAGTAAATAGTACACTTACAGGAATAAACGCAACACAAGCTACAGAATTTTAATGGGCTTTCCCAGCACATATACCTTGCTCTCTCTGGTGATGTCCTGCACAGACAACTGCACCATGGGATTGGGCGCTTTATTTTCCTTCTTCATCTAGAAGATAAGACATTACGGAGAAATATGAATACACAGGGAGGCATGTAAACAATAACACTCTGTAACTAAGAGCAGAGGAATAAATAGACTTATCTACCATTCTGACAATGTGTGGATGATGTGAATAATAGTGTGCATAAGGCTACCATAGCAACAGGAAAAACAACTGAAAGGAAGCACCAGACCACATGGCATAATCAGGAAGTATGATTCTGCATTGAAAGAAACCACAAAGACTGAGTTTGAGTCAGTGAGATATTTGTCACTGCTGTTCCCTTATGTGTATGAAATTGGCACAGTAGGAAATGTTTAACGGTTGTGGATAAAGTTCGTCCTTGCACACTCCTGTGCACAGGATTAGAGGCCAAGGCAACAACTTTGTGGAATATCAGACAGGTGGCAGTTACAGCTCTGCCCCAGTTTAACCACACACAGGAAGCAGCTCTGAGCTAAGCACGAATGTGGGCAGAGAGGTTAGAGATATTTGACTCACGGGAAGTGCCTCAGCCTTGTCCAGATATACAACCAAGATGGCTGAAGAAGGCGGGTCGCCAGCTTTACTAGTGATGCTTTGATTCCTTTTCAGGGTCTGAGGGAGAATGGCAAATAGTATGTAAATGTTTGACACAAATAGAGTGCGCTGAATAGCAGGCAAAAAATCTACTCTAGAATCACCTAAGACTAATATATCAGTGGAAATGAGCGACTCAAACCTGCTCAAGTCGATCAGTGCTAGGCAGTAAAGCCAGCCACTCCAGTCTGAAATGAACCCGTCCTGATGGAGTGTCTTTCAAAGTGAACCACTGGGAAGACAGCAACATGCATGTATTTATAATAAATAATATAATATATATTTTTTAAAAATGCTTATACAAAATTTACCTGAGAGGATAACAGCTTTTTACTTACATCATCGACAACTATGGATTTCTTCACAATGCCCAAATCCAGTTTGGTCCTATATGGAGGAGGAGTGTAAGACAGAATTAAAATAAAATAAGAAAGTGTCATTGTTTTGGATTAAACTGTTATTATTTCCTGCTTTATTCTTGATTGTGCTGGTTATGATTTTGGGGTTTGGTGGTCTCTGAATTTCTTTCCTGTACCCCTCTACGTAAGTGTGTATGAATTCACTCCCTGCCTTTGTGCTCTAGTTCTGTTGTCTTATTTGTATTATGGGTTCCTTATCTTCATTAGTCCTGTTTCCTGTTTTGCTTTGTAGAGTACTTGCTTGTGTGTCTAGTGCTACTTCTATTTCCTGTCTCTCTTCACCTGTGCTTTGTTATCCTCTCCTCTTCTGTGTATATAATGTTATTGTTGTCTGTCTATTGTTCTTTGCTCGTTAACTGTTTCAATGCTTCATGCTTTGTGGTGTTTGCCTCCAGTATTTTCCAGTGCTTTATAGATAGTTCTATGTTACTTTTGGATGTTGTTTTTGTTCATCTCTGGACTTTTGATTACTTTGCTTCTGTTTTGGACAATCAACATCACCTGCAAGTTTTCACCTAGTGTAAATAAAACCTCACTCAACTGAACATAACCTTGTAGTGTCTATATTTGGTCCTGATCCCTGTTTATTTAACAGACTTTAACAGAAAAAGCAAATGTTTTGATGAAAATAAAGGATCACGGCACAGAAAGCAGATGCTAACTTTAAAAGTAGAAGTATATGCTTCAAAAAAGGTAGTGCATTTTTTCCAACTGGCCATGCAAGGTGACAATGTGAGATTCGGCATATGAACCAGAGACATGAACTATGCATATGTACCTGCCCAGGAAATCATCCTTGTCTGGGTCTTTGTCATATACCTCCACCTCCAACTCTTGACCAGGCACTTCATGGACTATGACCTGATGTACCAGACACACACAAGGACATGAAGATTGACAGAGGGACTTGTATGGAAGCTGGCTGTGCCCTCATGTGTCCATGAATGAAAATGAAACATTCCCTGCGCTATAACAGTCTAATACCTCAAATACAGAACAAAGTGAAGTGATATATGATTGAGTCTTCTAACAGCTGTGCATGATGAGTAATGATGACACAAATTTCAAATTTTCCATAAAACTCTCCATTCTTCTTACCTCATACACCTCTTCCCACTTAGGAGACTCTGTGTTGTCAATGTGTTTGGAGGTGAAGGTTTGAGGACCAACCCTCAATATGGCATAGGGGTCAGACAAGCCAGCCATAACCCCTTTCACATAGTTGTCTTTGGCTACTAGAGTCTGTGCCTCCAGTAGGTGGATGCGTACCACACCCTAAAACAGAAAACAGGAGGACGAAGATGTAATATACTAGCCCAGGAGACAAATCTGTGAGCTTGTGTTTCAATTGATTTGATTCCCCTCCTGTTCAGAAACATGTCCAGCTGTCCTGGCCCAGGTCAGGTCACTCAAAACCATTTATCTAATATGGGGCAAGTTTAACATGATGACTGTAGAGGTGCTTCGTTGAGGTATTTTCATAAGCAACCATGATAGCAGATCACTGATGTGGAACACACAGTATTAAACAAAAAAATGGCTAATTCACACTTCTGGATTGGTCTGGTGATGTCAGGCTAGTAATACACTGGTAATGACTCAGGTGTAAAATTCTATAATAGTTTCCCTCTATCTGTAGGTGCATATTTCATATTTAGGCTTTACCCTGGGCAAAGGAGAGCGTAGTTGGGCCAGTTGCAGGCCCGGAACCAGGGGGACAACCAGGCGGTTGGGCAACACCAAGAAGGAGGCAATGGCATCCATAATCATGCTGTCAGACATGACACTGAGACAAAGGTGATACAGCATTATAAAGGAAATGTAATGCATTAACTATATAATTTACTATTCACTAACATTATAACGTTAGGTTATGTTTATTACAAGGTTGAGGACTATTACTAATGTGTAAACCAATAAAAGGTTATTTTAGCATGACTCACTTCAGTCCAGGGATGTCCAACAAATTAGTGAGTCCAGTCCAATTGATGTCAAGTTTCTGGGAAGAGATAGAGACAGAGGAACTGTATGTAGCAAATCCATCGAGACTGATGAGAAATCAATAGCACGAAAAGCATACGAGGCTATACTGAGACACATGATAGTCACTGGAATAGGGAGTGAGGGGCAACAAGAAAAGGACAAATAGAGGTGAATGTGGATGGACGTACAGGCCGACGAATGAAGAACATGGTGACCGCACCCACTATGGGCACATCTCCAATCAGAGGCTCCAGAATCACCCGCATCACTCCATGTAGCTAAAGACAGACAAAAATGATGTTTTTGAAAAACATGGATAAATGCTTACAGAATGGCTGCATATTTCATTTAGCCCTTTAGCTAGGCAAAGTCTATTGATGACATGTTACTCTGCAGTTCAGTCAAATAACACTTTTAAGCTTGAAAGGAAGACAAACCTGTATTCCTTTGACTCCAGCTTTGCAGAAGTATCTCTTCACCTCAACATTGATCTCTACATTGCCCACATAGCTGAGGAATCAAGAACAAAAATCTCATCTACAATTATGCCTTTTAAAAGTTGTAATAGAGAGATGACAGTGACTCGCTAACCAAAGAGCAACAGATAAACATAAATTCACCTAATATACAGATCTAGCAGGACTTGTCCTTTGTCATTCTCTGTGTGTGCCTTGATCCCTACAACCTTCATGGCCTGGAGCAAACAGAAACCACATTTGTTTGCACAATATAAACAACAGGGACTATTTACTGCAATGTCTTATTGTAGTTACAATATCAACAACATCACCTTGTCTCCCATGTCCACTTTTGTGAAGGTGAGGGTTTGGAGGTGGGGGCTTGAGCCTCGGATAGATGGAGCAATGGTTTCCACCAGCAGCTTCTCAAGGTACTGGCCGACAAAGGGCCACACCTGCTGCAGGACCTAGCCAGCAGCAACAACAACATGGTTATAAGCTGCTTTTATTACTAAGAAACACAACTCAATATTCGACGTGCACCCCTGCAACCAGAGACTACTTCTTTAAGTAAACATTCATTTAGCCACATAGCAACAAAACCAATTGTCAAATGCCTTGGCTTCCATAAGCAATAACTGAAGAATGGCAAAGACAGCTGTAGCCAGTTGAGTCCCTTCAGCTGTTAGTCATCTACTTTGGGTCCTTACATATACCACAATGAATCTGGTGCTCTCCATGTGCTCAATTTTTACATAATATGAGTTTTGCTACATAAACATGTTATGTTTACATGTTATAAACATGTTAGGTCTTCTTTTTCCTACAGGGGAACAGAACCAAAAGCAGAGGCAATGTTTGCTTGTGTGACTGTGGAAAAAAAAAACCAGTTGGTTACAGTCTGGCATTAGTGGAGAGTGAGTCATCAGCTGCCTGCTCCTGTGGAGGATGAAGCCTGAAAAACAAGGAAATCTGCTGACCTCCCCTCCAGTAACCAGTCTCAAACCTCTGCTTTGTCTGGCTCTCTAACAGTTAGATCTCGTGGTCTTGTTAGCATGAATAATTTTATTTCTGTATGTCTATATTAGTGGCTCGGGTTCTCTGGCCTAGAAGAGCAAAGGAGGTGGGGGCTGGAGGGGACAATGGCTGCAGTTTTATTTAGTTTGGGGGGCAGGGCAGCACCTCCCTCTTCCTGTGAGCTAGCCTGCAATGAAATGGAAATGTTGAGAAGGTTACCTGGCAATCGGCCTGCTCTCTGCAGTACAGACAAAGTGGCTACACTAATGGAGGTGTGGCCTTTTGTGGAACATGGCATCAACAGCAGCAGTCTATCAGCTAGCACCAGCTATTAACAAAGCATACTCTACTGAGTGTCAATCAGCACAACAGCTGGACAATTGAGCAGACAGATGTGCGTGTGTTTGCTGTGGGCATAATAACAGAGGAATAACTAGTGTGTCTGTGTAAAGTCATATAGTGAAAAGGTGAAGCAAAATAGAAAATCACTGTTATATTACCTTGTTCAGCCACTCAACCTTCTCAACATCTGGAAAGTTGACCTGAAGGAAAGACAAACAATGAGAGTATGTACTTAAATTATGCATAGAGCCGGATAAACACACAACAGGAAATGATTTAGACACAACTGATGCAGTTCTGGAAATGTCATCAGTAGCTCTGTTGATATCTTAGTGCTTTTTGCACAAGGTTTTAGACTGACGAAATATGTCCAAAAGTAAAAAAGGACAGCATATAAACTGCAGCAACTGTTCATTCAAAGATCACTTTGAACTATACAGCAGGCTATTAGGTGGTTTACCTTTGACAATACTTTTACGATATAAGTGACTGAAATGTCCTCTCGATTGATATATTAGCTGGTAAAGAAAATTCTAACATGTGCATTTTGTTATGCACACTGGACAACAGTGGAGACCAATATGGTGATGCCCCTTTGTGAATACTTCAAGGAGAAGCATGCATTCTGTGTGGTTCGCAAGCAATCACTGTAATCACTCACTGAAAAAAGTACCCACAGGAATTTGGGTGTGGCTAGATATTCTGAGGCAAAAAATGCCCATGTGGGTTTCAAGCATTATGGGTGCATACTCTCAGGATGTACGCCATGCAAATCATGGCTATTACTTCTCACGCATTTTACAGCCACATTTAGCTGAAAATGCACAAATGAAAATAGGTTTAAGTGTTGTTGTTTTTGCTGCAGTGCACTCAGAATTTCCCCATTTGAATGCAAACAAGTTCAGTCTTGATATACAAACACACGCATGCAGTAAATGTGGCTACTGTCGTTGCAGAAGTGTGGGAACAAAGTTCTGCTACAAAAAGGGACTGGTTACATACATGTTCCACTTAGGAGCTTTACATCATGGGGGGGGGGCATATCTGAAAAGAAAAAAACACTGACCCCAATAGCAATGCCCGTATCTACTTCCATATGAGGAAGTGATTGATGGGAAACATTCCCCTAACCCCTCTCTGATAGACAGCTGGAATTTTAAGTCGTACCAGGACAGCAAAAATGCCCACAATATTATGAAAACGCCAGGAGTGATACCACATCAGCTAAAATCGCGTAAACACTGTGATGAGGCCGTTTACTGAAAACAAACTCTTTGTCACATCCTGCAAGTCCCTGCATGCTGGTGATATAACGTCAGGCCTAAGTTATATGATGTTTGGGTTCACTCGTTTTTCACAACGTGGGGTTATACTGTAGTTCGATGAGGGCTCGGGAGCGATAATAAAAAGCTGCTGTATAATTATTTTTGATGACACAAGACACCCGCTGACAGTTGTTAAGTCTAGCATCTTGTCTTACCCATGCAGGAAGATCTCGCTTGATTTTGGACACCTTCATGGTTGTGAACTCCTCCTCGTTGTCGAGAAACTGTATGGCTGACTTCAGGCGTGCCTCCTTGGCTTCTCGGACATGTTTCCATCCCGTGTAGACCATCATCCCGAACATCAACAGACTGGTGCTGACCCGGTAATAACCGGCCAGGTAGACGGGCAGCAAGGCTCCAAGACATTTCCCAAACGTCCACAGTACCGCGACTGCACTTATCCCCTTGGGTTTGGGAGCTTCCGTCTCCACGTTACTCAGGGCTTTCTTCTCGGGGCCGCTTGTGCTCGGAGAGTCGGTGCCCTTCGGTTCACTCGGGGCAGATTTATCGCTTTGCATAGTGGCAATTCCGAAGCAAAAAATGCTCACTAATACGTTACCGTTGGATACAAAAATATTAAGCTACTAACGTCTGCTGACTACGCTAACTTAAGTTACCGTTTAAACAAACGTTGCAATGTGGTTCTGACGCTGGCTAGTTTACTCTTAGTGTGGGTCGCATTTTCTTTAACGCTGCTCAAACATATTTGTTTTCGTTGGACTGCGGCAGTTTCACTTCAGAGAAACGGGTTCAGAAGTGTCCTACAGCAAGTTCTGCTCCTCGCCGAATCCCGTTATCTCGACAACTGAATGAAAACACGCCCACTGAAGCGAAACACGCTGTGACTCTTTCGCTGCTGCGGCAAGACTGTCATCAAATTTGTAGTAATTTGCCTACCGCAACATTACGTTGTCGAAAACTGATGTGTTGCACGGCATTGCGGGTATTATTTCACTGTCTATTAAAACTTGAGTGCCGGGCGAAGCAGCGAGCTGAATTTCAGGGGGAAACACTGTGTTACATATAGCCAAGTGCTGGTTCGTGTCAAATCGTTAACCCATCAGTACTGCAAGACAATTACTTTCTGCTGCTCCGGTTTGTTTTAAAACAGCAGACTTTGCATTCTCCTCAATCCCTAAATCCGGCATGAGCACACAAGCCGGGCTATGACTCCCAGCGCTAATGGTACACCCACACCAAAATATTCCTCTTGTTTCAAAAGCCACAGGGATGAGACTGCTGAAGTAGCAGAGGGGATTATATTCAAGTTTACACAATGTGACTCCACCCAAACAGCTTCTGCAAGGGGATGTGAGACATGAGACACAACACTTGACACTAGAAACCGTCTCTCTTTGTGTATGACTTATTTGTGTGAGCTGTGAATGTAAAAGAAGTTGTGAATAGAAGAAGGCACCTGTAAACAAAGTGACAGACAACACAAGATTCATTGTTGAGTGTTTCATATTCTTTTTTTAAATGTGCAAAGTACCAAAGTTAATTTACACCAGAGCCATCCACAAAAATAGAAACACAAATGGCTTCACGTGCCCACAAGGATGGCACAACGGCCTTGCAGAAATGGTTTAAACACTATGGAGGACCTCACATGTTTGCAGTGTGTTTAGTCCATTTTTGGTGCCCATGCTTGAAAAGGTCCGTTTGGTACAAAGGCTGTACACAGGTCAGTCAGTCTGTAGGAAGAAAAGTATTTGTGATGTTGCGTAAAATGAGGGAGGCTGAACAGAGCAGCCTTCATCCTGCCCTCTGGTGGCGAAGTACCATCACTGTTCTGTCATCAGTTTAGTGTCATACACATAAAAGTAGACAATCTATGTTAAAAATCCCTGTTAAGGATGCTACAGTCTGACACGTGGGTACTACAGTACTGTAATTAATCAGTTAGTGAGGCAGAGTGGTGATCCTCATGCTTTGACCGCAATGGGGTAGGACACCATCGGGGTGGTGGCGTGACTCATGGTGATGCCAGGCAGAGGCTGCGTCATGGACACTGCCACTGGGGCCACAGATACAGCCACCGGTGCCATAGAAACAGGTGGTGCCATCCCTTGGGCAATGGTCTGCGCAAGCGCGGCCGAGAGGGGCGTGATCTCAGGGTTGAGGTGGGGCGGCGGGGCTGTAGGTGGGGCAGCATTAGTTGGGGGCGCTGCGGGGGCGCCAGTGGGAGCAACCAGGTCTTGCTGGGTGACAGGCCGTGGCTGCAGTCCAGCACTGCTCAGGGTGGTGTGAGTCTGGGCGATGCCATGATTGTAGGAACTTACTGCACCCACAGGGGGGGCCATACTCTGCTCAGTGGGTGCAGGAGTGGAGGACAGAGTCATCACCTTGGCCTGGTTTCGGAACTGGGCGTTCTGCTCCAAAAGAACCTCATTTGTGGCAATGAGATTTGAAACCTGAGAAACACACAAGACATGAATTAAAGAAAAAATGTCTGTGGACTGGATTCCAAAAAGTCCACTGCCAGGAAGTCTTATCCTTTATCATAAACAAGGTTATAATTATATATATTTTAACTACATCAAATACATTATTACCAAATACTGTACTCAGTTTATGCAGTTATTTATTCTACAAGTTTGTGATAAATCAGCCTTTACTTTTCCCACTGTGTCTGTGTCTTATGATGTTCCTAAGAAGGAAAAACCATTCAAAACACAGGTTTAGAGGCGGCAATCACTCTGAAATTCAGTGACGGTTATTTTTAATACAGGAGCCAACACCAGGCAACAACTAAATCTAAAATACTTCCTTGTTTCCTAATGCTTTTGAAGATGAAAACTAAAGTTAATTTCCTATCAAATCAATTATGTATTGTTATATGGTGAAAAAGGATTGCTACCTAAATACCTCAGATTGCCAACACACTTAACTGTACACATTAGTTTCAGTATTGATTATTCTGTTGTTTTTTTACCCAAGATCATGTTTTCAAACAGCTTATTTTGTCTGATTAACAGCACCAAAAGCACCAAAAGCACAAAATATTTTGTGCACTATCACATAAGACTATGAAAAGCAGCAAAACCTCACATTTGAGAAGCTGGAAGAATCAATTTTTTTTTTGGGGGGTTAATTTGAAAAATTACAAATGATTAATTGTTGATCAAAACAGTTTCTGTGGATGGACTAATTGATTGATCGACTTATTGTTTCAAGCTCTACTTCAAACATCTGGTCCTTGACACATTAAAGTTAATCTGAATTACTTGTGACTCAAGTTAAATTTAAGATTATGTAATATAATGAGGCACATGACACCATCGTGCGGAAGGACCATATTAATTCATTTAGTAGAGGAAGCATACAAAATACCTTTGACAATATAATGCAATCTGATACCACAGCCTACTATAACTGCTACTTTTGTTGAGCTTATTAAATGAAATTTAAGACTAACTTTAACACATTGAATCACACTGCATTACACTGTCATCTGTGGCTGTTACTTTGCATATCAGCTGTTAAAAAGCCAAATCACATTTTATAAGCAATATAAACATACATTTAGATTTGACTTAAAGGATTTCAGGTACAAAGATTTCTGAGAGATCCAAATAAGGTTTTTCCCCTATCTCTCATTCTAACCTGCTTCTTCAACTCTTCCACTCTCTTCCTCAGCAGGGAGTTTTCTTCCTCCAGGAACCTGTACTCCAAAGGACGAGGTGGCAAGGTGGCTTGAAGTCCAAGCTCATAGTGCCCACCTCCACTCCCATCTGCCAGGCGCAGCCCCTCCAGCCGCCGCCTCTTGATCTGTAGAGCAGTGTGGTCCATAGAGGCCTCCAGGGAACTAGGATCAAACAGTCCACTTTCAAGCAGAGGGTCATACACTGAGCATGAGCTCCTGTCATAACGCCGCTGCCCTGAAGAACTTATGGACAAACAGCCAGTCATGCCACCTGCACCTACTCCCCCCAACTCCTGATATAACTGGATCTCTGCAGCCGCCCAGGCTGGGGCAACCCATCCCCATTATATTACTTCCACTTCCACCTCCCACAAGTCCTTGCATTCCTCCACAAGTACCTCCTCCTCCAACACCTATCCCTCCCCCAGCATTCACCATTCCACTGGCACCTGGCCCCACAACACCACCCACTCCAACCCTGGAAGGCTCATATTCATAGTCTTTTTTGACATGGCGAAATTTACATTTATTGCCCCTCTGGCACTCTCCTTTCAAGAAATCTCTGCAGATAGGAACCTCCCCTCGGCTATGGGGGAGATCCATGGGGGGACAGGCCCAGTCGTGCAGCAACTTTCCCTCTTAGTCTGAGGGGTAGCTCTCCTGTTTTTTTGTAATAGTCCTCATCCTCTTTAGATCCATGGACAAAGCGGCAGTTGGAGCGCATACACTCCTTATTCTGGTGGTCATGACAGAAGATGAATTCGTTCTTTTGCACTCCCAAGTCTGGCACCTCATTAAAGTCTGGGTGTCTAAAGCGGCAGCGCTTCCCCCTCTTGCAAACATTGCGTATAAAGTCCCTGCAGACACCGTCCAACGCCATTCCTGCACCTTGCCCCCCACCTCCACCGTTCCCACAGCTGTTGCCATTTCCAAGCGCCCCTCCTCCCCCCATGCTCACGGAGCCAGAGACGCTGCCACCAACACTTCCTCCTGAACCTCCTCTGCCCTCAGTCGAGCCCCCTGCCAAACCAGACCCAGGTCCTCCGTCCTCGCCAAGACCACCAGCACTCCCACCACCACCTGACAGGTAGGAACTGTCCCGGTCAGGCATGGCGCTCGGCCCAGCGCGAGGAGAAAGCAGCACTCATGTGTATGAAGGGAGCTGACGTGACCTGGCAAACATTCAGATGAGACAAGCAAAAAGGTCAGGAATAGCTTTTTCATTGTAGCAGCGCATTCTCCTAAAGATCTGCAGGACACAAACATAAACCTAAGTTGAGATGTTAGCTTTAGAACTGCAGGAGAATACGGATATGAAAGAAGGAAGGGAATATATGTATCTGGATAAGGCCAGGGCTGAAATATTAGCACGTGACACCTTGTAGTAATAATAAGTAGCACACTGGTGGTGTTGTTGTCACTGGATGAGCAGCAGAGACACTGCTTTGGTGAAATAGTAAAACAGAACAATTGGATTCATATCATACCAAGCTAAATTCAATGCAGAGGTTTCATATACCTGAATAAAAGGTGCCGTCGTGCTCGTAGCACCATTTTAGACTTACATTAGCTAGCGAGCGTTATCTGGCTACATGCTAACACTGTCTTACCAAAAAGAAACTACAAGCAGGATCCGGAGAACAGACGGGTGACTCGCATGCAGAAACGCGTTTCTCTAATTTTCCGAAATTACCACAGGTATAGCTGCTAACAAAAAGTACCACCAGGCGTGCGTTATCTCTGTCACTTCCTCGAGGCCCCTGTGCTGTTTACTACATTTCTTGTTGCATCTTTTACTACCAACGAAGAAGATGACCCTCTTCCTCGCCGTTTCCTCTGGGCGCTTTTCTGTCCTCTAGTGTGATAATAGTGAATTGCACTCACTGTGTTTTTTCATTGTGTTTGCTTTTTCACCGGGAACAAATGAATATACGGGTTTAAATGTTTCATATTATACCATGGCAGTTTTGTCGCTAAACCACGTTGAGATACATTTAATAACATCTGTGGGAGAAGTTGCATTTAATCTGATGCACTTTCACTACCGCTTCTTGTGCGTTACGTTAGTTCAGCTGAAATGGGCGTAACATTTTAGTATCAAAGCTTGATAGTTAAGTAAATTATTCCGTGCCAGGAGCCAATTGTACCTACTGAGTACTACTACAGCTGACGTGTAGACTAGATAGCTTAATGTACATTATGATGAGCTGTCAAACCGCACGGTAGCTGCTTCCAGATAAACTTCTTTGTGTAACTGTTGTGTCTGAGTTCCTCATCTGTGCTCAGGCGCCCGGGCATGGCAGTGCAAGGTGTTTTCCACTGGATGCGAGCCTGCGTGGTGCTGCTGCTCTGCTTATCTGAAGCCCTGCCTGCTGCCCCAGAGACAGGCAGAAATTACTACGATACTCTCCACGTTGAGCCAAGAGCAACTGACATCCAGATAAAGAAGGCTTTCCGCAAACTGGCCATAAAATACCACCCCGATAAGAACAAGAGCACCGATGCAGAGATGACTTTCAGAGAGATTGCTGAAGGTAAAACATATCTGCTACACAATGGACCTATTTATTTTAATCTATTGTTTGTGTGTAGTTTACACAGGTGAAATTAATTTTAGCATTTTCAAAATAGCGCCCCCACCACCACCACCACACTCACACACACCTTTTATTGATACACCAATAGACAACCAGTGGTGGAATGTAACTAAGTACATTTAATCAAGTACAAATTCGAGGTGCTTTACTTGGGTTTACGAATTATGAATCATTCTGATATGGACTAAGTGCTCCTGTATGGGTTAAACTGTTTAAACCCACCTTGGATTAGCTGGATAATGCTTGTCACAAAACAGGGCTGTTCTGAGCTCATGAAAAGTTGACTTTTTAGAGGTACTGTATGTGGTTCTCACAGGTAGTGTTGTAGTCAAGATCACCCAAACCAAGACCAAGTATATACCAAGACCTGAGTTTATTGAGACCGAGACAAGACCAAGACTTTTAGGGGTTGACACCAAGTTTGAGACCAAGACCAAGACCACTTCCCCACATTACATGACACACAATGAAATGTGGAACAAGATCATACGTACTTCTCAAATTGAACTAAGAGATCCACATTCCCATGAAAACACCCACATACAAACACTAAGAGCTGTCTCAAATACTACTCACAGGACAGTGAAGCTGCAAACACGATCTTAAAGAATAAGATGCATTGCTGTAAATTAAGCTAAATTAGTTAAATTAATAAAAATATTAGTGTAACCTTACATCTGCAGCACTAAAATGCTACAAATTCATGCCACAGAAATATAACTCCAAAAACAACAAATGAAATAGGAGAACATCGATTGAGCATTTTACTGCACAAGATATACTTTTACTTTAGACACTTAAAGTACATTTTGCTGATAATACCTACACACTGTAAGGGTTTGAATGCAGGACTTTTACTTACTTACAGTGGAGTATTTTCACAGTGTGGTACTAAAGGATCTGAATACTTTTTCTACCACTGGCCACTGATGCAGTCAAATACAGCAGCCCTGCAATAAATCATATCTTGGTGAGGGTTATAAGGTTCAGTTTTGACTAAAACTGTTTACAAGATTCAACTGTATTGTTACTTTGGAAGTCTGCGGAAAGTATTTCAAACACTGTATACTGTAATGCAATACTATTGCACCACCAGCATATAGCCTCCTTCATGAACCTGAGTGTACTTCCAGTGTCATATTGCAACCAATGTTAAAGTAATAACTAATCTTCCTCTCTTCTAGCCTACAAGGTGCTCTCCAACAAGGAGAAGAGGAGGCTGTATGACAGTGCGGGCCATGAGGCTTTCCTAAAAGATGAGGCCTCTGTTGATCCTGAGGACGAACATGAAACAAGCTTCCACTTCAGTTTTGAAGACCTCTTCCATGACCTCGATGATAGTCTCTTTGTGGAGGAGCCATACTTCCACTGGAGTTTTCACCAGGATGGGGAGGATGAGGACAGTCCATATGGACATTACAGTTTTGAAGATCCAGACTTCAGCCTTTATTTTGGGGACGGAGATGAGTATGAAGAAGAGTACCACTACTAGATAACCAGCATCTTAGTCCCGTATCATATATGACTTATGTTTTAATGTGTTGTAGTTTCTTGATAATAAAGTCTCCAAGTTAAAGTGTCTGTGTCTTATATTCATTATAACACAGTTAATAGATTCACAGTAGACCCTATGTTAGATGTGTGTATCCTGCCTCTTGTGTTGGATAACTTGTAAGTTGAGTGGTTGTTTTGCAGGCTTGTGAGGTTGTAAGGCTGACATCTGCAGATACTGATTGGACCGTTATGCCACTTTTCCTGTGTGGGTGTGTCAAAGGTCCTGAGTTACTGACTAACACACTACTTAGTCATCTTTTTCCCTGCGGCAGCAGTTTAGATTGGGCATAGTTTTACTCCATTTCTCACAGGACCCATTTGCACTTTGACCCAGAGGATATCCTGTGCCTGCTCAGCAGTTGGAGTGTAAGCGCTCCAAAAGCCAACTTAATACTACAGATCTTAACAGCTTTATGCAGTTTTATTGAGATAAAAGGGGATTTGAGCTTTCTACAAAGCAGATAAAAGAAATACTTGATACATTCACTTGCTTCACAATGATGGTAAGTTTGTGAAAATATTCTTTCTAACAACCTCCTGATTATCATGTGACAACTTTTTACTGCATGCAGACATCCACATATAAAGTGTGGGCTAAAGTGAAGTTTTTTATTCAGTTTAAATTCAGCTTGTAACTAATGTGAATTTCCTCCAAGGTATTGTAATAGTTATATTGTTAGCTACATTTTCTATTACAGGAAGAGGTAAAAGAAGTGACACCTACTCTGAGTGTCCATGGTCATAACATCAAGGTTACAGAGGTGTTGAAAGACGGAGACATGCTTACCTTCCTAATAGTGTCTCAAAAGGTGAGAAAGTGATTCATTGTTATTCACTGCACGTGTTGCTAACATTGGATCTAGATGAATGCTCCCAACCATACGTCAGTTGATTTGTTTGAATTTTGATAATGCAAAAATAGATAGCTCAAATGACATGTTGTCTCTCTTGTCTGTGTTAGCTGTCTGGGACGGGGGAGTACCATGTGGACCGGACCTATGACGATTTTGAGTGGCTGCAGCAGCAGCTGTTCTTTCAGGAGGACGTGCCTGGGATACAGGGAGTCATAGTCAGTACTTTATTATTATATATTCTGTTTAATATTTTATCTGCACACAATCTCTTAGTTGTCTTCAAAATGTACAAACACTTTTCTTACAATAACAGGCCAAGAAGATTAGTACTGGAATATGATGGTTACTCAGTCAGTGAAAGGACAAACCAAAATGTACGTTCTATGGAACTTTAGATAACTTCCTTTTAGATGTGTGCATCCGTTTATGTTATCCTTTTTGTTTTTAATGGCCTTACTGTGGCTTCGCTATTGTTGAATTGGGTGTGTTCAGAATTTGAGCTAAACTGCAGACGTTTACCTACAAGTGATAATGTGACATCACATGTTCTTGTAGCTCAGTGCTTTCAGAATTGAGACAATCACAAACCAACATGTCTACGTCATACACTGACTCAACCGCTGGTTAGAAAATGTGTTACTGCCATTCAAATTATGGGGATCTTTTAAAATGCTTCCATTTTTTCTTTACATCTTTGTATCCTTTGTAATCAGGAAGCTGATTTTAGTGCTGCCATTGTGCCTGATGCCCCAGTCCTGTAGAAAATGATCTAGAGGCTTTGTGGTCTGATTGGATTTGTTTCAAGAAAATGCAACCGGTGCCTTTCAAAAAGAAATGTTTGTATACTACTTCCTGTTGTTAGTGACGTTGGCACAGTGGTTGAAATTTTTTACACAAGTGGATGTTTTGTAATATCTGATCCAGGGAAATCCAAGCTCAGCACATTTCTAAAGCATTTACCTTATTTAGGCGCCTTTCCCAAGCCTAGCACTTAATGGAAGAAATAAAGTTTTGATTTTGGGAAAAAAACAATTGCAGAAATTATTATTTATCTTTGAAAAACAATGACCAAATTATACTCTTTTTTTTTTCTTCCAGTTTCCTCCTCTTCCTGCAAAGCCTCAGGTGAATACATCTTCCAAGGTTATAAAACAGCTTGGTGAGTAAATCTGAATTAATAAAATAAAGATTTAAAAGTAAAATTAACCAAATATATTTTCATTTCCGTGTCTATTCTGTTCTACAGTGCTGAGTGTCATATGAAGTGTTAGGATTGAAGTGTTGATCGTTCTTCCTGCAGGTTTCCTTGGTTTAGGAGAGTGGCAGCCATACTGTAAAGCACTGGAAGCCTTTCTCCGGCAGATTACTGCACACAGCATACTCAGCAAAAATAAAGCTGTGGAGATCTTCCTGACTAGCTCAGACGTAAGTGGACACAAATGAACAGGCTGTTTTTAAACCCTTTTTTTTTTACAATTTGCTCCAGTAAAAAGAATTTTATGCTACTAAAGGGTGCAATATGATAACTGTTTACAAGAGAGATGGATAGTAAAGGGTTAAATTTCCACTGTAAATGTTTTTAAAGAGAAATTGGAGGGAATCGTGTGAGAAATATTGTAACCTCCAAATGTATGGAGGACTGAACTTTCTGCCTGTAACCTCATAACAGAACTAATGGTTCATTCATATAACAAGTGTCCAACATGATACACCAGGGGTGTCTTAAAAACTCAGGCAAACTTATGGCCACATTTGGAGGAGCCTGTTATCAGGACTTGAAGGCGGTCTCTGAATTGGGATGTAGCTAAAGTGAAACCTTTGTTTGTAGATAAAGGAATGGAAGGACAAACCATTAAACAGGCTGGTGAAATGTCACAAAATGAGTGCACTGTGTGAACTTTCAAAGGCACCAAATGATGAAGTGTACAGACTCTCAGCCCTGCTGGGTGTGCCTGCAAATAACACCAACAACATGAAAGAAGACCTCACCTGATGCTCAAGTCAAAGACACACATGCAAACTGTTGCCCTAAAACATTTGTGAGCAGGATATTAAAAGCGTTGTGTTGTCAGACCTTAGTCTTTAACAAGGAAGTGTTATTCAGTTGCTGCATGTGGCACATACAAGACATCCGTTTTACACAGTTTTGAAACAGGATGATATAACAATATACAATACAATATAGTATATCATGCAGATAATGGTCACCTTATGAAGCAATTCATTATTACACACACACACACACACACACACACACACACACACACACACACGCTGAGTAATACTTCTCTTTTAACCAATACCCATTTTCTAATGCTGAAACAATATTAATTTGGTACTAAAGATCACTGACTTTTACTTTATTGTGGCACAATAAACTATTGTTATTGTGTATCAGTCTTATAAACTTACTCTCATATTTCTTAAACTGTGCTTAAACAGTATTAACTTTAGAAATGTTGAATCTTGTTTGTGTCCTTGTGTCCTTGTGTGTAGCCTCCAGGCAGACAGAGAGCAAGGAAAAACATTTTCAACCGGCTGAGTCAAGCTGTGGAAGAGATGAGGAAAGAAGGCCATAAGGTACACAAGTGGGACTCATACAAAGAGAATTTACAGCCCCAACACCTGTAAGCTAGGCTTTAATGCCATGATGTCTGTATCCTCAGGATGTGGATGAGTTTTTTCAAACTGAACGTGATCACAACCTTGTTTTAACTGGCTGTACCAAAACTGCAGCTGAGGTGAGCCAGTTCTTTGTTTGTTTGTCTGAATGTTTGTCTTCCTTCTCCCCTTTTCATTCTCTCACATACCCAGACACACTGTCCCGTTTGGTTTTGACCTTTTGTTTTTCTTGCAGAGATTCCTGGATGTGGTGCTAACTGAGCAAAGTAAGAAAACTGCTGATTTTCATTTTTTAAAGTTAAGGAGCACAGACATAAAAAGCTCACCAGATGCCATTATGTGAATTTACATGTGTTCAGATTCAACTGTTGATATTTATAGGAGGACATGTAACGTATTAGTGTTCATCAACATTACAATGCACATTGTATTCGTCCCAAGTCTGATGTAAGTGTGCGCTCCCTGTTCTTTTTGTTTGCAGAAATAGCAGTGGCCTGTGGGCACTTCTCGGCTGCTCTGCATCTCTGTGTGGAACCAGGGGAGAATCCTGACACACAGGCTTTCTCTAAGTGAGACAATAATAGCATTGGTCCCTGGCCAATATCTCATGTACTTGTACTGTACTGCAATGTTAATGCATCTGAGCCTTGCATAAAAGTTACAATAAAAAATACACACATTGACACACTTTTTTCTGACAGGGCTTGTGTGAAATTATCAGAAGTATTTGACTCTATGAAGGTAAGGTGTTTGTCCTTTTTAATAGAAATTGGTTGACATCGCATTGCATAAATGCTCTACTAAATATTTTGCTTCTGATGTTCTCGTGTGTGGACAGAAAAATATGGCAAGTGTGGCTGAGAACAGTGTGAGCACTCTTGGGCTAGGTCTGGACCTGGAGTCACGCTACCAGGAGGCAGAAAAGGTGTGTCTCCTAGTCATTTTGTGTTCATCTTATGAACACTATATTGCCAAAAGTTTTAGGACACCCCTCAGATTCATTAAATTCAGGTGTTCATATTACTTCCATGGCCACAGGTGTATAAAATCTAGCACCTAGGCATGCAGACTGCTTTTACAACATTTGTGAAAGAAAAGGGTTGCTCTCAGGAGCTCAGTGAATTCAAGCATTGTATTGTTGCCACCTGTGCAACAAGTTCATTCATTAAATTTCCTTACCAAAAAATATGCCACGGTCAACTGTTAGTGGTATTATAACAAAATGGAAGTGATTGGGGACAACAGAAACTCAGCCACAAAATGGATAGCCACATAAAGTCACAGAGCAGGGTTAGGGCAGGTGACCCAAATCATTTGGCAATACAGTGTATTTTGCCTCTACATCTACCTTGAATCTTGGCCTTGTATAGCAAATATGACACGGAAAACTCTAATCAATATTCCTACATGCAACATGATTATTTTGTTCATTGCAGGAAATGCTGTTCAGGAGAACCTGTAAACTAGTGGAGTTAGAGACTGCCAAGAGGAATGCAGAAAAGGCCAAACCTGTAAAGAAAGCTGCTGTGAGTATTAAAAGAATGCACCGCTACATCAGATGTACATTCGTTCTTGTGACCAGCAGGTGTCAGTAACGTTCTGCTGATATGAGTCTGTAGAGAATAGCAGAGAAGACAGATTAAAGTATAATCTCTATATTCAACCTGATGAAGACCAAGTATATAATGATGATGACATGTTCTCTGTATGTGTTAGATGGAGGAGGTGAAGAGAGCAGCAGAGACAGAGTTTGATCACATTTGTGGGGTGGCTAAACAGGAGGTAAAACATCAAACTTAAAATTGAGTTTGTATGTACTTTTTCTTGGTGTGCATGTACTGTATGCATTAACATGCATATGTTGCGTTTCTCCCAGATTGCACGGTTCCACAGTGTGCGTGTGGAGATGTGGCAGGAGGCTCTGGTTCAGTGGTGTGAAAAGCAGCTTTGCACAGCCAAGGAAAGTGCTGACCAGTTCGGCCAGCACCTGCAGGCCTTTAGAGGGATGGCCTAGTGACCCCACTCTTCATGAAGCATCCTTAGTATGTCTAAACATAGCATGGGATAACCCAAACACGTCCTTCAGCTTGTTGTGCTGGAGTGTGATGCTTTATTGGGTTCAATTACACCCGGTGTAAATAGATAAATGTAAGTAAAAGAGAAAGGCAAACCTTCATGATTGTCAAACAGAATCCTTATTATTTGTGTACACACACACACACACACACACACACACACACACACACACACACACACACACACACACACACACACACACACACACACACTTACTTTCCCTCAGTCTCCCCTTAATCACATCCAATAAAGCCCAAGTACAAATGATGGTTCTGATTTTATAGCAGTGGACTTATAGTATAGAACACACACACACACACACACACACACAAAATGGCCTTACCAGAAGATTTGTGCTGAGAGTGTGCTGTGCTGCTACCTAGCCACTACATCAGCTAGGGTCACAGAAAATAAAGTGTGATGAATTGATTCCCAAAGTACATGCTTGCCATTGTGTGTGTTTCTTACTCTTGGATCATTAATCAGTTGGTTTGACTGCTCCTGCAAGGACATGGCAGCAAGGACACTCACTCTACTGGCTCTTTGTTTGGCTTCTGAAACTATTCTGGCTTTGTAAATGTTTAATGGGCTATATGTAGTTTTTTAAATTAATAAATAATCTTTTTAGCCTATTTGTGAACGGGTTGTAACCTCACATAAAAGTGTACCATTCGCCTCCCGAGCCTCTTGCCTACTGATTCAGAACTGCATACACAGCGACAACACTGCAGCTAACCAAATGGAGTCTTCTAACACCAAAAAAAACCACGACAGGCTGCCAGCACACTATAGACTCCAACACAAACTCCATGTAAGGTTAAAAAACAACAAAACAGTTTTATGTGATGAAGAAAACAAAAACATACTACTAGTAGGCTACTAAAAATGATAATACCATATACTACTCATGTCATTACAATTATTATATTACATAATGATAAACACGGCTCTCCTACAAAGGCAATACATTTTTCGTCATGCAGTAGTTACACATAATCTGCCACAATGACGATTTTCAATGTAGCATTAATATTAGCTTATCCCTTTACCAGCACTCTTTAATTCTACCCAAAGCTACAAGAATTTTTCACCCACCATTTATGATACAGTGACCCAGAGAAAACGCTGCTCTTGCCTTGTTCTTACTACAACGAGGACTTGCATTAACATTTATTCATTTTTATCTAAAGCGACTTACAATTGCTATACATGTCAGAGGCTGTACAGCTCTGGAGCAACTTGAGTGTCCAATGGTGGATGGGTCACAGTGGGGGATTGAATCTCGTTCCATTGTGCCACCACCCTGCCACTAACATTACACATTTGAAAGAAATTGCTAGATAACGTTGTTTGGCGGGAAGCCGTGTTAGATATTTGTTCAGCTTGAATCTATTTACATGTAATAATTTCGGACGCACCGACAGACAACCACAGACTGTAACCACAGACAAGTGGCTCGTATATATAGAAGAATATGTCAAACACTTGTTAAATGGCTCCCTAATGTTAGCGCTCCACCACTCATAAACATGGCATTAGCTAGCTTTGTGGCTAATCTAATTTAGCTACGGCAGCATTAGCTGCTGTAAGTGATGTTAGAAAATATTTAGAAGTGATTAAATAATGTACCATTTGCTAGAACTGCTACACTGTTATAAATCAACAATCTAGTCTGTTGACAGCGTAGCCTCATTTCATCATGTGAAATATATTGTCATTTTTGCTTTAGTTGGCTTAAGTTAGATAATGTTAGCTTGCCAGCTAATGCCCACCAGTTGCTAAAGTTATCTGTTATCTGCAAAATGGTATAACATTATGGCTTGCCAAATTACTTCAGCACCTAATGCGATCCATGTACTATTCTGTGTACCGGTATCAAAGTCTTGATTTTAGCCTACAAGATTAATGTACTTAAGGTCTAACTTTTGTGCTAAAGTGTGGCAACAATCTCATTTTTAATATTTCTTTCCCCAGTGAAAGATACACAAATACTTATTGAAAAGCTGAAGTATTTTGTCAGCTAAATGTCACATTATCACGCAACAAGCATGGATTAATTCAACGTCAAGCTGATAAAAATATTACTGTTGTATTGGGAGCATTTTGCGTAATGCCATCTCCGATCTGTTGTTCTTGTTTTGGTTCGCTCATTTGCAGTGTTGCCAACTCCTCAGTAAGGAAAGAAGCTATTGGCTGTCCTAAAAGTCGCTACAAATTGCTAAATGCCATCATCACATAGTCTGCATAATTGGCCATGCATGTAATTGTGATGGACGCTGCAAGAGAGAGGAATAACGTTGTGGGAGAGACAAAAAGTAAGTAAAAAGTGACAAAGTTGCTAAGTTGGTGACACTGCTCATTTGTTCAAGCATGAGCACATGCTTAGAAGGTAGTGGTTGCAATCTAACCGCACCGCTAGAGGCCACTGAAAACTACACATGGTCCCTTTAATGGTCTCTCTAACAGTCATTCTCTTTTCCACATTGTAAGAAACCTCTAGTTAGGTCTAGCACAACTATGACACACTTAGCTAAAATTTCTGCTCATAAGCACAATGTCATCTTCACCTTCTCTGTCTACTGTGGACTGTACGGCCATATCTCAGCACTGCTGTAAGCTTCATCTCATCTGTTCCGGCCTGTAATCTCTCCGCTGGGTGAATAAGTAGGAGTGGTTCCCATTTGAGGGAATGAGTCAGAGAGAGATAGATGACTGGTCTCATAAGAAGAGAGGGTGGAGAGAGGTTTGAGTAGATAACGGGCAATCATGCCATGGAGTGCCAAGAGTATGTATTCAATCCATCCAAACAAAACTTATTAATGAATGGAGTCATTTGTTATACTCTAGTTTAAAATAGAAGGCTGCCTACTCTTGTCATTGGATGACACATGTTGTCCTCCCATTTGCTATAGGCCTACATATTTTCTCAATGGTCTTGTAACCTGACAACATTTCTGAATCTGTATCCTCCTCCCTCATAACTACTGCTTCTCATCAGCCAGTGACAGAATCCCACAATGCTCACAAACAACAAATAACTATACTTTATCATTTGTTTTAAATATTTAATTTGAGACATTTTTGTCTTGGTGGTCTTGCACATAGAGCAATACACATGTATAGAGTTTAAACTAATAATCTTAAGCTATGCTAGCAGCTCTGTTACCCCTTTTCCAACCAAGGCAGGTTGAGGGCCATTTTATAGCCTGCTCGTAGTGTTTCGAAAGCCAAAGAACCAGCTCTAGGCCAGGAAAACTGGTTCCAGAGCAGCACCAACACTTTACTGGACTAGAACAAAGAGAATTGCTTATGTCAGTGGCTGGGATGATTGTGACCTACAAGACCAACTAAAACTGAATTTTGAACTTGTTGCTAACCAGCAATGTAGGTTTAGTGGCTAGCTAGCGGTTGGTCAACTGACATTACCCAAGTAAGCATAGCTCCTAATTTCTTATCAATATTATGTTTGTTACATTGAGACTGTATTTAGGTACAATGTTGCTTTGAGCTAAATGCTAATGTCAGCAAAACAACAAAAACAAAGTACAACTGAGGCTGATGGAAATTATTTGTGAAATGATGATTAAGTCATAAACCTAACTATTGAAAATCTGACCTGATGGTGGCACCAACGGAAAGGTTAAGGGATCATCAAAATGATTACAATTTGTTATATGTGGGACATGAAATATCTGTACAGTAGACTGTAAAATGTTTGTTCCAGATTTCATGGCCTTCCATCCAATAGACAGATGTCAAAGTCATGGTGGTGCTAGAGCAAAAGTCAGGGGATCACCAAAGTCATTAGGATTCATCCTCAGGGAACCATGGTGAATGTCTAGGTAGGATATAGTTGTTGAGATATTTCAGTATAGACCAAAGTGGTGCACAAAGACCAACTGACAGACCAACATTACCATCCGTAGAAAGTCCCATGTTTGTTAAGCTGTGAACATATTAAAAATGTATTCCAAAAAGCAATAGTTCCCGAGTATGCATGCTTCTGTACTGAGGGTTGACCTGCTTTTTGTTTGTTTTAGTCCCATGAGAAAACACTAATTGTACTTCAGCAACTTGAGCTTTTTTCACCATCTGCATTTTTTTCCCTGTGTATATATCCTAATGTATTAGAAAAGTAAAATTAATGTTTATGTCATGCTGCTAGTCACCTGCTAGTCACTGAAATATCAGCTTTTTATACTCCATTTTATATTGAGGTAGTAACAAAATGGCATTCACTCTCCTTATAGTACACACATTTATTGATCATTAATTCAGATGTTTCACCATTTAGAGTTTGCACTTCATTTTTGTGGTTTATTGGTTTTAACGAGGTGCAGTAAAAATTAAATGTAAGAAGTTTATGGACCATCTTTATGATTCTGTGATTTTGCTTCTTTATCTGAACACTTTTATCTGACAGAAACACAGCCTATGAGATGTGTGGGATGATGAACAAATTGCATTATGCTGTAGCCTACTTACAGTAATCAATATAAATGGAAAACTGTATGTATGTTCCTCAGGATGCTATATACTGATACATTATTATTTCTGTTCAAAACTGTGATGCTTCCACCCCTGCTGTTTGTCACTGCGTTATACCAGATGAATTTCACAACAGGGGAGCCTCATTTCTGGTGCTTTCATTCTGGGCTGCAACAGCTAACTAGTGCACAGGGTGAGTGCACACGGGCACACACACACACACACACACACACACACACACACACACACACACACAGACATATAAGAGCCCTTCTCAGCTGCTGAGAGCATGGCCCAGATCAAGGACGGAGAGATCATGGCAACACTCTGAGTGTGTAAATGTGTGTGTGCTTCCCATTGAAAACATGCACGTAGATCTTATTTGCTAAAGTAGCTCATTACTGGTGGAAAGGCAGCACTCAGCACACCGACCTATGGTCTGTCAGAGGCCGGTTTGTCAAGTGTGAAGGGAAGGCAATAGCTTGCCTGACTACACAGTGTGACAACGTCTTATGACTCAGCCATCCCAATGAAGCTACACTACACCAGTTTGACGAGTATGACAAGTAGAGTATGAGTAATACAAGTCGAGAGTATGATAATAAATATGGAGTGTTTACAGAGGAGGTGTTTTTAATTGTTGCTTGCTCATTCTTTGGTGTCTTCAGTCATAAATCTGCATTGGGGGATTTATATGTTCCTGTAATAAATGACAGAATGAATCTCTGGTAACATAAGTCACAAGAACTGAAGTAGGCATCTTTAATCTTTGCCAAAAATTAAAGAATCAAAAAATTAATTGTAAGATATTTTATTGGAGCAGATCATTAATCTGCCTGTTCCTATGTTTTCATACTGTACCTTCACACTCCTTTCATTTTATTAATTTACTTGTACTGCCACATCTGGCCAGATAATGTAAAAACTAAAAAGAGGATAAGAAGATATCCTAACAAGAAATATATTTTGACTACTGACTTGTGAAAAAAACAGGTTAAAACTAAAAATTGAATGCAAAATAAATTCAACATGCATGGGGTATTGATAACAAATGTGTTAATACGCTTAATACAGCTACTGTATGTGATGGCTGTAATAGATCAGAAATTCTGTTTTGTCCTTCCCTGTCTGGTTCTCCCTTCAAGGAGTCCACATTGCTCTTCTCCATCTTCACAGCCATCTTTGATATCTTTGAGAGTTTCCGACTCCTGGGAAGCTGCAAGAACAAAATCTGACTACAGAATGCTAATATGAAAGTTTCTCCTTTCCCAACTTTTTCCGATCGAGACTTGACATCCCTGCCAATTACTACGGGCCCTGAAATTCAAAAAAGAAAAAACTAACTTTGAGAGGCTTAATCCTGTATTCACTTGCATGGTGCTTCTGTCATAAGGTCCGATGCTCAGTTGTACTCTATCACAAATTAGTGAGCGTGTTGCAGCTGAGTAGAGTCAACCCAAGGTTGTTGGCACCTCATTAAATCTAATCACTGCCGTACACAGATTATGACTCATTAAAAGTTTGTAGAATGGAGAATGAGACAGTCAGAGGGAGAGAAAGAGAAAAATGCCACAATGCAGATGCCTTAACCATCTGTAGTTTATACAGCTTCATAAGGCACACCCCATTCTCAATGTGCAGCATAGCACAAGGTAAATACTACAAAATAAAGCCTCTCACCCCTAAAATCAGCCCCGATGGCAGCACTCCACCAATGATTTAGATAGTGGATACAGTATCAATTTTCTCCCCTTGCAGTGGATTACAGCATTGCAAAGCATTAGACTTGCTAATTTAGTCCATTTCTCTGTTCACTACTGAATGGAGCCATAAATATTAATACTTTCACACTCCTCTCCTGGCTGCTTGTCATCCGTTCAAGGGATTGTGGTTGATGGTATGATATTGTTAATTAGGTTTGCAGGAATAATGTCAGTAGCAAAACTATGGACAGGCTGACATGCTGAGGTGATGACTCTCCTGCCATTCGTAAAGCACAACAGTGGTGTCCGAATGTACTGGCACATGCAAAACACTAACAAGAGACAAGCGGCTGGGAGGAAAAACTGTCCATCACTTGTCTTCACAATATAATTATTCATTTTTGTTTTCACATAAAGGCTCCAAGAAGACTCACATCATTTAAGAAATAGTGATAATGTTTTGCCACCCAAAGGTACAGTACAGTGAAGGTACACAATTTAGAGTGCACACTCACACAAATGCACCCATTAGAGTAAAATCAATTATTCATCAATTTTTCCAACCAGGGCACCTACACACAATCAGCTCTCCACTCCAGAGGTCATTTTGTCACATGTCTTCAACATGTGGCTCCATCACCAGCAGTATGTCCAATATGGCACACTGTGTGCTGCATGGAATGGCACGTGGATACTATAAAATACTACTCTACGGCAAAACAAGGTGTTTTGCATGAACACTGGTGGTGGCTGAAAGAAATTGACACATGGTGCATTTTCAGTTTTCAACAACTGTAAGGAATGGTCTATGTTTTGGGCAATCAGTGAGACCTAAGAAGTTTTCTGTCATTGTACTTGAACTAAAAAGGATGGTGTGATGTGAGTAGCAGAGGTTTGTGTCCACTGTGCTGCGCTGCTCTCTACTCTGAAAATTATTTTGTTTGCTTAATTTTGATGGAAAAGTTGTCTATGAATTGTTTCTGTCTATTCTCGATCAGCAGCTGTCAGAGTCTATTTTTAACTGTCTACTTTACTGTGCCCCTGGAGCGGCACAGGCTTCACAATTTTGCTCAAGGACACCTCAGCGGGGTGATGCTTGCTGCCAATGGGGCTCAAACCAGGGCCTTCTGCAGTAATTGAAGGACAGGATCTCTGCTCACTGCGCCACCTTGATGTTCCAAACAAACATACAAGGGCAAAGCGACCAGATGGAAAGTCATCCCAGGCAAACAGAAGCAGAGCATCTGTTGCAGGGATGTATCCAAGCCCACTCTCCAGCTCGAGACAAGTCTCGTCTCACCTTTCCTGCTGCTGTTTCCTCTGACTCAGACTTGGCAACGAGATACAGAATGGATTGCAAATACCCCTTGGTTACTGCTATTAAATTTCACTTTGAGATAATGCATGCAAAAGTCTCATTAAATCCCAGTCAGAGATAATGCATGGTAAACTCACATTATTGTTTGATTAGAAGGCAAGGGGCCTGTGGTCGTGCTGATTGTGTTTTTAATCAGATGCTTCCTGCTGCAGAGCAAACAAGAGCTAAGAGGAGAAAAAAAAGAAAACCAGCTAAACAAGCTGAGCAAGCAGTAACTGTCTTTTTTCTCTCTAAGGACAAAAGTGAAGCAGTTGAGTATTGTTTTTGACATAATGAAAGTATATTAGAGTGGATTTTGAACAGAATTATTTTTCAGTGTTATTACTGTGCAATGGCAGATAATAGATTAATAATTTGGTCGAACAGAAACCAGCGCATAAGCAAAACGAGGATCAGTTTTGTGTCTCTCAGGTTTTCAAACATTATGAGCAACATTTGTTTCTTAAAAGAAGGAGTTTGGGTTCTCAGGTGTATTATTGATCAGCATCAACTGCCTGTAATAAAGACAGCTAATCCTTAGATACACTAACCATAATTAAACTTATCATTCACATACAGTGTCATCATATACACTTAAGCTATGAAGCGTCTTGGAAACAAATTAAGTCACGCAACGTGGTGTGTGAGCATATGTGGACAGAAGGAAGGGGATACCAATAAAGCACCAATAAAAACTGTGTTTTATCATTTAGTTTCATCTGAGTCAGAGTAAGAAGAAAGATTACGGCAGTGACAAAAGTGTAGATTTGATTTGTTTTATGGATTCATATTGTTGCTCAAAGGCGCTTCAGCACAGTAAACCATTCTGTAAGTAAGTGTGTAGATGAATGTGTCACTGCCTTTGTTGCCAGCCCTCAGAGAGAAATGTGGGCAGTTTATGTACAGTTTTGCCTGATATCCATATTTAAAAAACTTGTGTTTTTCCACCCAGATGGTACAGGGCTTTTAAAGCATCATGGAGAGCACCAGAGAGGAATCAGCAGCTGTCTCTGTGCTTCGTGCATGTTCGGACTCTGATTTATCAGCTATCAGCCTCCACCAGTATTTTTGGAGGATGTAAATGTAAATGCTCCGTACTTGTATAGCGCCTTTCTAGTCTTTTCGACCACTCAAAGCGCTTTTACACTACATCTGCATTCACCTTTCACTCACATTCATACACTGAGCCTAAGTGCTCAAACGGAAACTAACATTCACACACATTCATACACTGGCGGAACAGCGCCAGGGCAATTCGGGTTCAGTGTCTTGCCCAAGGACACTTCGACATGCAGCCTGGGGGGAGCCGGGAATTGAACCGCCGACCTTCCGATTAACGGCCAACCCGCTCTACCTCCTGAGCCACAGCCGCCCTACAGTCCTACAGGACAGCTCAGCAAAGTCAAATCAACTTTATTTGTATTGCCCAATGTCCCACACACTGTCTAATTGGGCTTTAAAAGGCTCATTAACATGGCTACCATCTTAGCCCAAGCACTCTGAAAAGACAAAGAAATACTTACTAAGAAAGAAATACATGGATGAAACTTCTGGAGAGGCAATTCATGGAGAATGTTTCCCTCCTCAGACAGCTGGAGATGTAGCAGGAACTAATGGGAGTTGAGTCCAAATTTTGCAATGCCATGCTAAGTCCATCCATGCTAGTACACCCTGGACAGGTCGCCAGACCAGCCACACATAGACAGACAACCACTCACACCTAAGGACAATTTAGAGACACCAATTAACCTAGCCTGTATGTCTTTGGATGGTGGGAGGAAGTCAGAGCACCAGGAGAGAACCCACGCAGACACAGGGAGAACATGCAAACTCCACACAGAAAGGCCGGGGCAACCGGGGTTTGAACCCTCAACCTTCTTGCTGTGAGATGACAGTGCTAACCACTGCACCACCGTGCCGCCGCCATGCTAAGTCACATTTAGATATATCAAGCAAGTCAAAGGGTCCCAGGAAGTATGTCAAAAGTATGGCAGTTCTCTTATGCCATTCTGAGTTTGAGGGAGGCCAGGTAGACGTAGAGTTGGGTGGGTTAGACAGGAAGGAAGGAAGTGGACAGAGTCAGCAGCTGTTTTGAACAGTCCAGGAGAGAAGAGCAGCATCAGACACAATGCAAGGGTTCAGGACCCTGAACCTCATATTTCACAGGGAAGGTATAGGTTCCACTTTTTAGGAGGAGCGGAAAATGGCATTGGTAGGAGCCACGTAAAAACGGCGATAACATAAAACCCTGACTGCTGAACTCTGTACCCCATCCACTATTACTATTGCTAAAATTATTTCACCAGGGTACAGTAAAATAGCTATATGCCTGAGCCAAGCCTGAACTGCACTGTGGAGACGGTTTAATCCCATCAAATTTAGAAAGTTATGCACACTCTTAAGAGAAGAAATAGGGGTTTAAATCTAGATTTGAAAATCACAAGCAGTGCAGCTTCCTTGACAGCAGCTGGGAGTTTATACCAAAGGAAAGGGGCTCTGTAGGAAAGGGCTCTGTTTGAGGATATTTCTTAGTTGTTGGAAACCAACATGCCTGCTTGCTGAGATCTTAAAAGGGTGTCAGAGTTTATAAGGTTTGTTAAGTATGGTTGAGCAAGACTAGCTATTTTATGAGTAAAGAGCAGCATTTTAAAAGCAGGTATTGCATAAATAGAAAGCTAATGTTAAGACAGGAGAAATACAGTTTGGTCAAATTTAGTCATTGGAGTTGTTAAAAATTGAGCTGTGGTATTTTAAATAAACTTGACTTATTTTCATAGAGGTTAGGGCATATTAAGCCAGAAAGGACATTACAGTACCATCTGGAAGTTAGGTGTAGTAAAGGCTCCAAGGACGATCCTGCTCACAGCTCTGCCATTCAGTTCTGTCTCATTCAGCTGAGTGTGGGAGAGACAGAGGGCTTTGTACCTGGACACAATGAAAAATTATTTTCTGCAGTGGTTAAGAGTACATCTACAGAAAAGAGGTGATGAGACAAAGGAAAGGACACAAGACCTATTGAGTTATCTCATTAGGTCTATTGTCTTAAAAAATCCTAAACACAACACACATTTAGGACACAAAGAAGCGAGGCATGTACAGTGTAGCAGCAAAGGTAAATTCATGAACAAATAACCCAGATATACTCATCTCTCTCTAGATGTGTGATTTAGTAAAGAGCATTATGTAATAGCACATGGTAAACTATTATATGTAGCAGCATTATCATACTAAGAAGAGAGGGAACAAAGTCATTAAAAATGATGAACATAATAGTACATTTTTAACAAGCTGTACCAGCCGCACTCCTGCTTTCCCATTACACATGCATGTTGTTGTGTGTGTATGTGTGTGTAACAGACCGCTCTGTCTCTGCCTTTTTTGTATGTGAAAGAGCCAATTAGAGGCTGATTGGGGGAAAATGGACAGTACAGGTGGAAAACATGAGGGGAAATTAGAGAAGAGTCAGTTAGGAGATGCAAAGGAGAAGGGAAGAGAGAAGGATGTAATACAATTTAAACAAAAGACCAGCAAAGGAAAAAGAAACACCTTTCCTGAAAAGAGGAAATTAATTGGACAATCTTTAAAGAATACAGATCTCTATTTTTATGTGGCTGCAGTGTGATCAATCAAAATCAGACAGACAAGTGAATTATTCTTTGGGAGTGATAATGAATGATGAGGGAGAGTGTGTGTCCAGTCTTGTCTGAATGGGCTTTCTCTCCACTCAGAGAGTTAGAGAGCACTGGAGAATACAACAACAGTAGTTCTACATGAGTCAGATTTGAATTACTATTCCGAGTCATCATTACTACACCCACAAGCAAAGATAAATGATGATTGTGTTTACAGTGAGAAAAAGCATACAGACATGATGAATTCTTAAGTGTGGAGTAATCCTTTACTATAATGAACAAAAAATAAGCGTGGTGTCTCTAGTTACTATGTCACTGGTGTGAATATGCAGATATTGGTATCAAACAGTTACTACTTTGGTCCAGACTGATATTCTTATACCAACAACTATTGGATGGTTTGCCATTAAATTTCATACAGACATTTACTGTCCTTAGATGATGAGTCCCAATGACCTTGGTCATCCCCTGAGTTTTCCTCTATTGCCACCAGCAAAAGTTTTCACTTGTCCAATGAATTATCTCAGCATCTACTGGTCCATATATTTATCATTCTCAGACAATGTGACCTAATGATTTTGGTGCTCCCCTAACTTTTCATCAAGTATCGTAATGAGTCTGACATTTCTGGTTTTTAGAGAATTTCTTGACAAGTACTATGAGATGGATTATCCTGACATTTGGTACAGACATTCAGGTCCCCCTTAGGATGAATTGTAATAACGTTGGTGGTCATTAACTTCTTATCTTGCGCCATTATCAAGTCAAAATTGTAATTCATCTATTATTTTGGTTTATGACTAAATACCTTCAAAATGAATTTCCATCAGCCTCACCTAAAGCCTACTTTGTGCCTTAGCGTTAACTAGTTAACATTAACATGCTAACACCCTAAACTAAGATGGTGGACACGGTAAACGTTTTAACTGCTATACATCAGCATTAGTGTGTGCCATATTACATTGTTCACAATATATCTCTATAATTTTTCATGTGATAAAAAGATAATTCACATCATGGTAATGGCAATATTACAACTTGTTGACATAATGACATCATACCTTCTGCAACAACAAGCATGACTAAAAGTGAAAGTAGCACTGCTATCAGCTCCACGGTGGTAGGAGTTAGTTCCAAAAAGTCAAGAAACTTCAGTAGCATGGAAGTATGTATGTAGTATGTAAGACGTGCAAGAAAACTGTAACAACAACTAAAGGGGGCAATACAACAAACTCCTTGAGGAGAGCTCAATGGCTATTGTGAGTTCTCAAAAATATTTTTTAATATTTTTTCATCGTCTTTGTCATATCATCAAGAACATTACGATTACAGAAATACCCTGGTCATATCGTCCACCCCTAAGCAGCATGTTAACATTGTCATTATGAGCATGTTAGCATGCTGATCTTAGCACTTATCTAGGTGCTACTGTTGTGCCCAAATACAGAGCCGCTACATGGCTTTAGACTCTTAGTACTTCTGTTACTCATATTAACAGAATTTAAGCACACACACACACACACACACACACACACACACACACACACACACACACACACACACACACACACACACACACACACACACACACACACACACACACACACACTTTGTTCCCTTTGTTTCTATAATGTTCAATAGTAAATTATTCAATAGTAGCAACATAGCAAATAGCAAATATACAGCAGGACGTTCATTTTTTTAAACACATTTGACACTTTAAATATAATCAAACCATGTGAAAACTTCACACATTTATGTACTGTTATGTGTAAACTGTTCATATGAACTAACATGATTAACTGAAATAAAACATTTTCGGTCTAGTTTCCTTTCTGGAGAAAGTTTGACACAGTGGAGTCAATGTAAGTAAGACCATGGCAGTCTTCCACCTCTTCATCTCAAACAATGATCCGCAGAAATGCACACAAAGCTCCCTAATCTGCTCTGTGTAACCAGTGATGAATATGAATGAGGATATGAATATAGATGAGAAAAGAAATTAATATTGATGAAGGCAGTTTCTCCTCCCTCTGACTGATGGTGTGGGGGCACTGAGTGGAACCAATCAATCATCACTGAGCAACCACATGATTGGCAGGCAGGTCCGTCGCTCTTTTCAGTATTTACAGTAGCACCTCAGGGTGTATGTAAGTGTATGTATATAGAAATACATGTATGAGTCTCTGTTTGGTTTAAAAGCACAACTTTTTATCAGTGAAGTTTTTTTTTGCAGTGTAGTGGTCTTGGAAATCGCTACATTTGTAACACTTTCCTGTAACCTTGCACTGATTTGTCTGCAGCATCAGTAATTAACACTGGTTCTTGTACTGGTACATTGTGCTAAACAAAATGTAATGAATGCATCTACCCTGACAAACTAATGGCATCACTACAGGATATTTGCTGGGATGATAAATTGCATGCAAAACAAGCACATGCATTTTCCTAATGATTTCATTGTCATTAAACTGATTAAACCAACTCCAGAGCTTAATGGGGCATGCCAATCAGATGGCAGAGGAATTGATGAACTTATGGGGTGAGGTCAAGGGTCAAAATTTCATATTGACCTCCTGATTGAACTACCCTTAACCATAATATCACTCATAGTGGATACCTGAACGCTGCACTCAGTCCCCTTCCCAACTGAAAATCTTACTACAGGCTGCAGCCTCTTAGTGCTTCATTACAGGGCTAATGCGGCATCTCCTGTTCCTACAGCTGTGGGATCATTTACCACCTCTTTACCTTGTGCTTTTCCCCATTTACCCCAGGCCTCCCATTCCCAGTAATGAGCCAAGAGGCACCGATGGCTGCGTGGATCACACTGTTCCCTCACCATCTGTGGGAAATTGACTGTGCAGTCCTTGATCTTGAGAGAGAAGTAAGTCTTACTCAGAGCTGAAATGTCTGCATGGACACCTACACATTATTGCTTTACCTTAGGAGTCACAGTGAGTTGAAGGGCTCTTCATTAGAGGACTGGGGCATATATTTGCTCCTACAGGAAGTGGATTTTTACTGAACTGATATTCAAGGAGGATGTGCACCAGCCAAAGCAAAACCAAAAATATCACTGATTTATATAGCAGATGGTTTATTAACCAATAAAGGATAGTTCGATATTCCATATTACCAGCACCTTTAAAGCTCAGTGTAAAATCAACAAGGTTTTCTAACCCAGACAGACAAAAGACAGCCATCAATCTTTCCATCTAACTCTCTGTAAAAGAGTTATAAGAATATTTCTCTATTCCTTTAAAGGCATTAAAACTAAAAAAGTATGTTCTGTTAGAAAGTGGTAATGTTTAACAGGGTAATATGAGCCCTGAGAAGGCATAACTTTACAATGAGAAGGAGAGCAAGAGTTTCTAAATTGTGTAAAGGCAGCACTCTAAAAATCATCTACCACTCTGTAATACAATAAATTCTCACTGTCGCAGCTCTGTGTTCAGGCTATAACAGTGTTGTGCGTTACAGCAGCCTGTGCAGGAGTAAAATACAGTTTGTGTGAAACAGCTTATGAAAACAGCCTGTAGCTAAATGTGAGGTTCATGTAGCAGCTCAATGGAAATCTTGGTGGAAATGTTTCAAAAAAGCTTGCACCGTTAACTGATGTCTTCTTCATGCAACTGGAAAAGGTATTGTTTTCTTCAATAATAACGTACATATTTGTATAAATTTGCTCTGTGATCGGACATGGGTACCTTGTGATAAACTACTGACACGTATAAATCACTGCTATCAAACTTTCACTTCCCACAAACTCCCACTGCTGGATCTACTGTGACTATATCAACAGTAGCAGGAATTCCCCATGACAAGCGTGGTGAAGGAAATTGTGGCATGTATCCATGGTGGCAGTGCAGAGGGGTGTGACAGGCTTAGACAGGACTGTCTACCCTGTGTCATGGGATAGTATGTCAGCTCTGTGTGTGACATTCCCTCAGGGGCACAGTTTGTGTGTAAGAGACTCTAAAATCATCAATGTCTCTGTTAAAGCCTATTGAGTGTCAGGAAAATCACAGAGAGAGGCCGCAAATTATGAATGAATAGTTAATTAGAACCCATTGTTCACATAATTTGGTGAGAATTTGTGGCCACCCAAAACAAACTGTTACATGATCATCTCTGTGAGGAACAAAAGCGGCTTGCATGGATGAATCTCTTTTGTAAAAACCCTCTGTGAAGGCTTTTAGCCTGCCAGAGGTGGCATCGCTCTAAGGTTGCACATTTGTGTGTATTTTCTGTTTTACAGTACACACTCAGCAAGTAGCAAATGCCCACACTGAGCTTGAGCAATAGAAGTCTCTATCAAGGGCATATATTAACTCGGCAACAGAGATAAAATGTCCTAAATGAGATCATGCACCAAATTTTTAATTGGTAAATGGGCTTTAAATTCAGACTTGAGCAAAGCAGGTATAGAGAAAGATAGATATTTTTAAAGAGAGAAACTGCAGTCTTAAGCTCTATAAATCAGAGGGGTTTTTTTCTGGCTGCATTGTACAGCCAATTAGTCAGATGGATGTGCAGTGTTATCTTCACTCTGGCTCATCTCCGCTACACAAGCATAGAGCCCCTGTAAACTACTGCGACCAAATAGGCCCAGATAAGATCGGTAATAAAGAACCACCATGCTGATATTTCTGCCATCACAACAGCTAAAAGAGAAAAGGCAGAGGTTACCACTACGAATTGCCATATACACTCTCATCTAATCATATCACTTTGCACCATTCAAAACTGGAACATTACTGAATGGGCAATAACCTGCTTTTGTAGTCGCTACACTCTCTTTGCACTCTATACTCTTTTACTCTGTTGTAAAAATGACATAATTTGTACCTGCTGTCTAGATTAGAGTTTAGATGAAAAAGTATTTCACATACACACAAGTTATCTTATTGTTTTATTTTATTCATCTCGTGGACCATTAGTAGAATGTCTTAGAAACCCTATGCTACAGGGGTACTAAAGTTGATGAAAACAATAACTGACTTTGAATCACATATCAAATCTTAAAGTTTTTTGGAGGAAGCTGCTAATCAAATTTTGACAAAACACATTTTTCTATGAAAACACTGAATCTGCTTATTTTACATCAGCAATATTTCCCCTCAAATTGGAACAAATCGATTAAAACCTCATGCTGTTTTGTCAAAATCTGTATTTAAATGTTGAAATGAAAACATAGCTGCAGCAGTGAAACTTCAGTTTGTAAATGTAAGATCTGAAGGAGAGACTCTAAGGGAAAACCAGGCTGCGAGAGGTTAAGGTACCGCAACAAAGACAATTAATGGGGTGTTTTACATTGCGCAAAAAATATCTGCTTGTCCTGGGGCTTTATGAATCTGCTTTATGAATGGCTGTGCCATTGGTGTGTGAGTGTGTGTGTGTGTGTGTGTGTGTGTGTGTGTGTGTGTGTGTGTGTGTGTGTGTGTGTGTGTGTGTGTGTGTGTGTGTGTGTGTGTGCATGTGTGTGTGTGTGTGAATGGATGATTGTGACATGCAGCTTAAAGCGTTTTAAATGGTTGGAAAACTTGAAAGTCACTACCATTCACTAATACACCAGATGCACTCTGAATTTCCCACCTTTACTCATCATCTGACTGCCAGCTTTATTCCTCATTGGTTCTGCAAAAAAAAGAAAACAACTAAATTATATATATACAAATGAAGCACTGCAAAAACAAAATGAAAAGCAATGTCAAGCAATCGTGCACAGTTGCACACTTCTTCATCAAACTTGTAAGAGAAGGGCAGAAAGGAAAAGTGGTGTGGTGTTGTTACTTTTCACCTCTAGAGAAAAATACAGGAAAGTGCAGTATTTGGGAAAACTCATGGCCTGTTTAAGTGGATTAAGAAACCCTTAGAAAGAGATTAAGGCTTACATGTTTTAAATGAGCTCACTCTCTCACCTGTTTCCACTTTCCTCCATCAGCCCTGCAGGTATTTAACTGGACCATTCCAGCTCACTCCTTGCCAGACTATTAAAGTTGCTGTGTGCCTCATGCCTTTTCTTTCTAGCCTCTTTTACCTACATTCAGCTAACTGCCACCTATTGTCTGTCTTTTAAACTTTGCCTGATATTGCGGGACTCTGGATTTCCTACCTGCTCTATTGGATTTGTTTGCCTGGTTGACTGCCTTCATGGTTTTGACCCTTGTCTGCCTCATTATTCTGTAAACACATTTGGTTGTCATTAAATTGCTGAACTGTTCGTCTGCATTTGGGTGCTATTACTTGCTGTCCCATGTGCACTGACTTTGACACATGTGCACTGAATCTATTAGACAAAAAATATATAAATGGCTTTATTAGATTTATGTATCTGGTCTTATTTAGTCATTACATTTGCTAGACACTGTAATTTACTAGTATCTCTACAAGTGTCACTCTCTTGTTACGTTTCCTCTGATTCGTACAGTTGAGGTAACTATAGGGGCTCACACACGAACGAGCCAGTCATGTGGTATTAATGAGTAACAGCCGAACGGCTGCGTGTAAACAGACATATTCATTAAAACTGGCTTCAGGCTGTGCTTTCAGAATAAAAAAACAGAAGCTGGATGTATGTCTGTGTGGGTTGGTTTTAGTTTAAGTTTGTGGTAGAGCTTCCATAATGATCTTTTTTCTGTATACTATTTAAGGAATATTGGAACTAAATTTATTTTTCACATCCATAATTTTAATTAGATTTCTTGCTTAGAGTTTACTTAAAGTGCAAACATTTGTCTCCCCTTCTGGCAGTGAGAGAAATTACACAAACATAGTTGACAAGTGCTTATGACTTCAGAAATAGTTACATAATCTTAGAGACAATAATCAGTTATTTAGGTAGAGTAAATGTAATGGCTACATCGCCTACTCCAAACCTACTCCAAAAGAACAGTTAGGTAGCATCCATGTCTGCCCTCAGTCCCTTTTCTTCTCCAAGCACCCTCTAACCAGGAAAATCTACACCAGTTGTTATCAGTGTTTGCGTAGGTGTTCACCGAGGACGCTGAGGACATGTCCCCACCACATTTTCAAATGGCTAATTTTTAAAGCAAAATTTGTAAAATAAATAAATAAATAAATCCTTCTGAAATGTAGATTAAATTAACTTCGTCTAAAAAAAAACACAAGCTACTTTTTATAAAATTATCCAAAGAGGTGCAGGCACCAACTTCTTGGCAAAGTTTCTTTTTGGTTTTCTGTTCTTTCCCTTTGAGCATGACAGAGGAGGAGGGAAGACTAAATAAAAGATACAGGAGAAACAGATCTTCACCCCTAGTGTTGAACACTCCGTTTTAGCTTTACAGTGATACATCTTGCCTCTACAAGATCTTTGTTGGGAGTTGCTCATGCGCAGTTCCTAGTTAAGGACTACTAGCCGCAGGTGGACGTCTTGTCACTGTGTGCTGCAGCTCAGTGTGTTTTTCCACTGGTGGTTTTAATGGCGTGTCGGACTAGCCGCTTGGGGAGTATTATGCTGTGTCGTCACAGGGATCAAAGGGAAAAGGCTGGATTACAAACAAGCTGTTTTCAGTCAGTTCAGAGCAGTGTCTTCTGTGGAGATGTGCACTTTCACTTGTGCAAACTTATTACATGCACAAAAAAGGTACATAACTCGATAAAGGAGAGGAGAAAAGCCAAAAAGCATAATGTGACTTTGCTTTAAGTGTCTTAATACAAAATTGAAGAGTGGAAACTTCACATGTTCACATGTCTAAACTAAAAGTGGAAAAAAGACTAAAAGCCACATTGTCACATTTTTTTACACCAGACTCTCTATTCATTAATCATGCAGGCCATTGATTTATAGTTACTATGTTTACTTTATTTGACTGATAAGCCCACTGAATATTGCCAGAGGTTGTGTATGCCGAAAAACATCCTGCAGGGAGGTCACAGTTCACTGCCACGCTCATGAGCACTGTTGACATGGTCTGACATCATTAGTTTGATTCCCTGGCTTTCTCTTTAAACCAGACCCTAGCCACCACTAAGTGTCTAGGACACCGTGTAGTTGGGACAGATGTTCACTTCCAGAGACGATGCCCCGTCAAAGCCTGGGAAACTCGTGACGGCTCGCCTATGCTTGGGCTCACTCGAGTGCTCACCCGTGGGACTGTGGGTGGGGGTTGGTGTGCCTCGTGTGATGCTTCTCCCTCTGCCCTCTTCAATATCCTATTGATGTCCTAAAGGGTCCAGGTTAGAGGTCAGCCCTTCAGAGGTGGCAGGGTTGAGCTTGTTCTCATGAATATGGAAGACCCCTGGGCTCAAGGGACCATCTGGTCGGCTCTATTGGAAGCTAAACAAATGATCCTGCTGAGACGGTGCTGTATTAGTGTAATTACTGTGGATTTCCCAGGCCTAAAAAACAGCGGCAGTACTTGCTGGGTCCCCCTTTGCACCCAGCATCTGCAGGTGGATTAGACTAAACTGAAACAGAGAAACAAGTGTCCAAACATTTATGGTATGCTTTGCTCATTTTTTTTATTATTTTACAAACTCTAATTTTAATTATGCTAGGGCCCCTGTTGTGTTGGCTTTTCCAGATTCTCACTAAGTTCTGTGTTTTGTGAAGGTCTTCTGTGACTGAGAAAACTGAAATTTTGTGAGGTTTGCTCTTTGTTTGTCGATCACGATTGTGGTATTGGGTGATTTATGTATTGCCCCAAGGCATCCAGAGGATTTTAAGGCACTCCCCATGTGATCTGAGCGGCCCTGGTTCAAGTCCAAGGGTGGACCTTTGTCTCTCAACACTTGTTTCCTGTCTAATATATAACAGTGGCTATTTTAAAAAAGTAAGGAATGTTTCAACGTACTAAAATGTGCACAATGCAATGTATTTTTGGTATTTTTAAACCTGGGCCCTATAAAAAGTTTTGGGCAAATTAGATCCACAAAAAATGTTTTAAATGTAAGAGGCCAAAACAAGCATTTAAGACAAAGCTTATTTAAAGGGACTGGACATGATACAGTATGATTACAGTCTAATAGTGTTCATATAACAGAATTCTGCATAGTGACATGCAAGATGACAGTTTTAGACTAAATTCTGATCCGAAGAGAAATTACCTTTCTGTAGGCTGTCAGTGTGTAAGAAATGGAAACGAGCCCAGCTGTCTGGTGACCTTGATAAGAATCTCATCCTGTTTGTAACACCGGAGGAGAATCATGGGTCAGCCTCTTGCTGTCACACTGCTCTCCTTTCTCCCTCTTTCCATCGTTTACACCTCCCATGAGTGAAAACCCACAATGCAACTCTGTGTCAGTGGCTGTCTGTATATATGTTTGTCTCAAGAGTATTTTTTCACATTTGAGTGCAATGACCAATGCTGCTGTTCTTTTGTGTTGCTCACTGATACAGGTGACTTGGAGTCAATGAAAGCAGCCAGCCTGCAGATTTCAAAGAGGAGCTTTTACATTTGACAGCACTGTCTGAACGCTTGCTGATGGAGGAAATACAAACATAGGTCCACTAGAGCCAAGGTGGCCTCAGAGAAGGTGCAGTTATGCAGATATTTCGCGTTTTGTGCTCATTATCCATCATGTTTGGGTATGTCATAACAGTTGAACTTCATGTGTCGTGTGTTTTAATGACATGGAGCTGATTTCCTGCAACAACACTTTGAAATCACAAGTTATACACACAAACACATCAAAGAAAAAGAAAAATACTCTGAAAAACTGTATATTGTACATAAACTTTAGAGGTGTATCAGTGTAGGGTGAAAAAGAGGGGAGGAGGGGTTGAGCCTGGAGCTTGTCTGTCAGGCTGAGTGGCACTAAAGACTCAGAGCATGAATAAATCACCACAGTTTGACCCATTTAAATACCAAATGGAACCATACTCTGCACTGGGGAACAACAGGCATGCTTCAACACACAGCCTCATTTCCATGATGGAAGCAGGATGCTACCGGTACAAAGTACGACTGTGGTGGTCATAGTATTATTCAGCGGTTCTAAAAGTATTTTTGGAATGACTTCATTGCCATTGGCTCTGGGTCAAATGAACATAGATGTCCCTGATTTTAGCCTGAGGTGGGTGATAGCATAGTAATCTAATGATACAGTAACCCTGACGTGAACTCAACATTTCTCAGCTGCAGTGGCTGAAAGAAAATTCTCAGTCATGCCTTTCTTTTTCACTCAGCTTCTCTACGCCCCACAGCTTCACCCTCCGGCCTCCATCTCTAATTGGTCATGGAGTTTGCTCAGCAGCAAAGTCATCATAAGCTGTCTAGCTGGCTAATGGCCACCTCTGTTCACATAACTGCACAGTGCTTAAATAATTCCCTTAATGTAAGCCAACTAGAGCACTGAATTTGAAGAAATCATTCATTTATCAGTTATACTTGTAATGTAGACCTACACTCACCAATTTCCTACACTGACATGATTTTCTACTCCCTGTGGTGGAACCAAGATTTTCGAGGCTAGCCCTGATAGGTTCATTCATGCCATGTGACTCCAGTTGCATCACAGTGTAAATCTCTAATGAGACGGCTGTGGTTTGACCATTGTATGTGTGCAGATGTGCTTTCACTGAGCTGGTTTCCACCTACCTCCACCACCACCATCTGTGCGACTGTCCCAGAGTGTATGTCATTTCTTGTCTGAGTAGCTGGTTAATATTTAAATTTCATGTTTGTGTAGATGTGACGAGCGACAAGAACCGCAGCACTTGGAGGGAGGGAGGTGGGTAACATTGCTGTGGCAGGTAATGTGTGGATAAGTCAGGAGGTCATCACTAAACCTGAGGCTATTTGATCTCACTGTTTCTGCTCTATCTGTGGTTTCATTCAAGTCTCTTCATAAAACACACTTTTATAGTCAAGCATTCCTGTGAATGCTTGACCGGAGCCTATCCCAGCTTACATTGGGCGAAAGGTGGGGTACCCCCAGTCCATTGCAGGGCCACATATAGACAAACAACATCACATTCATGGGGAATGGGGAGATGCAAACTCCACACAGAAAGGCCGGGGCACCCGGGGTTTGAACCCATGACCTTCTTGCTGTGAGGCGACAGTGCTACTCACCGCACCACCGTGCCGCCCCCTTCATCTACCTTATTGTTTTATTTTTAATGTTTTGTTTTATTACTGTGTTTTATGTTTTATTGCTTATTCTATTGAAGTGCTATTGTTTTTAATGGTGTTTATGTTTATCACTTTGTGAGTACTTAATTAATTTTATGGTTAACTGGAATGACCTAGCGGCCAGTGCAGGACGACATCTGATAAGTTAACTCTATGTGACAGTGACAGAGGAATCAGTTTCACTGGGGCTGATGTGGGCTGCAGAATGCCACAAAATAGACTGCAGCAAGGGAGCACCCCCAGAGTCTGCACAAGGGTAGTCTAGTCAGTAATAAACAACATGATTTCAGAGTCAGGTATAGGAAAAAACGCACACACACAAACATATATTGTGGCTAGAATAGGGCACAAGCTACAGGTGTGCGTGTTTGTCGTGTGGTTGGAAGAAAGTCTCTCAAATGACACCAAGGAGAGTGAAGGTGTCTGAGGGAATGGAAATAGCAGCCTTACATTGACCGGTATCTCAGTCAAATCTGTTCAGCTGAGTGAAGCAAAGTGATGTCATGCAAAGCCAAGTTTACAGAGAAAACAGGCCCCGTGCTGCTGAGGAACTCAGCACAAGCAGAGAGATGTGGAGATAGAGATGTCTACGACCTCTAACTGAGCAAAGGTTGTTGGCTTCAAACCTCAGATGAAGTGGCCAAAAAACAATACATGAGAACAACTACAATGGACTGAATGAACTCTTGGAAGATGGGAACAGCCTCTCAGGCTTAGCATCACTATACTCTGTTGAGAACTTAAAGTTGAATAGCTTGTATAAATTGTATCACGTTACTATAAAAATGAGAGAGCTGATGTGTGAAAGCCTGTCGTTTACTTGAATTGGCCATTGCCAAACTGAATTTCAAGGTTGGAGAGGTTGTTTGTGAACTCAAAATGATATTTACTAATTATTCAAATGTAATGAGGCTTGGGAGAGTGTAACACTGGCTCACTCTGCCCCTTTGAAGAGCAACTTTTATTGATTTAACCTAATGAATCTCTTTCTAAAAAATCCCAAATGCATTCCAATTACTGCATTGAATCCTGCTGCTGCAATTAGTCCTGAAGCTCATGGAGCACGGTGAGGATGTGCAGGGATCACATGCAGAGATAGATCCCTACATGCTGTATCAACACACTGCCCACAGTGAATTTGAAATCCTGTGTGGGTCTTTTGGCCTTTAACAGTAAAACATAAGGTTTTTGCTGAAAAAAACTGAACCTGAAAAGAATGACAGGCTCTAAGGTCAGCCTAATGTTGATCTAACTAACTAGCTTGTCTTGTGTGTCAGGCCATTTGGTCATTTGTTGGAGTTAAAAGACTCTTTCAGGCAGATTCTCTGGAGTTTTCCTGTCCTTCACACCCTCCACTCCCACCTACTACCTTCTCTCTATCTCCATCTCTCTTTTTCTCTAGAATCAGCGTGATTTATAAGGGCTAATAGCCGCCCACTCTCTTCACGCTCTTAAACTCTGCATATATTGATATTAGCCAGCCAGGAAATGGAGCTGAATTATACCACTCACCAGGTGACCTTAACAGTCCATAGGATTTACCCTCTAAGGGAGACTCTCGTGAATTGTAACATTCATGCAGTACTCAGACCGAGTACTCAGTACTTATCCCTCTGACAACTGTATATACACGTAGCTATTTAATTATGCACACGTTATCATGTTGTAGAAATTATTCATTATGATTTTTTTCCTTCCTACTCAACCAGCAATAAACTGGCACAAAAAGGCTCTCAAGATAAGGTAATAAAATAGGGAAAAGGCAGACAAAGAAGCATTTCATAGGAGAACAGACTAGTAAAGGAGGCCACCCAACCCCCTTCTCCCCCCTCGCCCAAAAAATACCCTCAGAGAACAGACTGATAACACTTCATCAGCCCCCAGCTGTCCCGCCATATACGAGCAAAAATGGGTGGGGCAGAAGGGATAGAAAATTCTTTCACTCCCTTCACTTCTCCTCCTAATGCAAATCCTCTTCCCTCCAGTCCTTATCACTCAACTATGTTTAATCACCTTGCTTCTTCCCAAGTGGGATAAACCCAACCTGCAATGTGACCCAAAGCCTTGTGCTCACTGGGCATTTTTCTTTTCTTGCAGAAAAGCACTTGCAGGCCGTAGGGATGAAGTGGTTTTTTTGTTTGGTGAGGGGGAAAAAGTGCTTTGTGTGGGTACTGTATCTTTGACAACATCTCGTCCTCCTGACAGGAAAAGTGCAGCGCTTCTTTTGAACATCTGAGATATTTTTTTTATGTTGAAGCACCCAGAGCACCAGAACAAAAAGGTGGAGTGTTTTGAACAAGAAAAGGTGCTGGGTAAAGCGCTTTTACAGAGACAGCTGCTTCAGCTCCACACGAACTCTGTCTCTATTGAAAATGTCTGAAAAAGGCGCTGATGCTCTCAACAGAAACCTAGTGGGCACAAGGCCTAACATTATCTTCAGGATTATTTCCTCCTCCCATCTCTGCTTTTCACATACGCACACAAACACACACACACACACACACAAACACACACACACACACGGACACACACTATCACTACCACTATTGCTGCCACCAGCATCAGTGGAAAGACGCATTCTGACTCCAAGTCTCAGACAGAGCATGTAGCTAACAAAGAGCAGTTGTCTTTGTTCAGCTGGTGCAGGAGAGGGAGGGGTGAACGAGCAGGCATACGGATGGAGGATGGGGAGAGACGCTGACTTCCCCTCTTTTCTGTTTTGGCACAAAATAGAGCAGACAAGCAAAATTTCCCCCACCAATCATATGCATACACAATTTTGTTAAGACCCAGAGTCCTGAGCTGCATGTTCTTAAACACTGTAGTGCTTACTCAGGTGAGTCTAATGACTATTAAATATATTTTTAATCCTTATAATAAAGTGTATAACATAAATTAGTCTGATCTTGAAGAATGGGTTTAGCTAAAAACAATGCTGGCAAATTTAAAAGAAAGTTGAGTCCAGTAGCAATGCTAGCAGCTCTGTGAGGCTCTACAGCAGGACAATATTAACCTGCCGATGTTAGTGAAGAAGGTCAAGTGTTTACTATGTTCACCAACTTAGTTTAGTCTATTAGCATGCTAATATTTGTTCTTAAGTATCAAATTTCATGACGATCCATCTAATACTTGTTGAAACATTTCACTGAAACTACAAATGTCAGCGTCATGGTGGCACAAGGAAAAAGTCAGTTTGTATAAAATGTTTATACAAAATCCCATAGCAGTCCATCTGATAGTTGTTAAGATATTGGATCAAAGTGGTGGACCAACTGACCGACAAAGAGAGCAACATTGCCATCCATCATTGACATTTGTAACAAACAACTAGCATCTGCAAATGTCAGGGATTGCCGCATGTGCAGCTTCCCACTCTGAAGGTCAGAGACATGTATGTTATTGTGACATATAGTAAACTCAATAAAAGTAAACTTATTTCATTGTTAACTCAGAAGCTTTCCGTCTTTCTCTTCTTTGGTCTGCGGAGATGTAACACAGCCTGTCTGGTTCCATGATCTCAACATACTGTTGATAATTATTTAATGATGAGACGCAGATGGTAAAGACATCTTTATCTCTGTGCTGTCTTACTTTGCACGGAATTGCATGGAAAATAGTTTAATTAATTCAAGAATACTTTAACTTGATGTGCTGCGTGCTGCTTTCTGTGTCTGAAAAGGAGAAAAAAAAGGAAAAAAAGCAACCAACATAATTAGTCGACTTGAGGCAGTCAAAGCAGTTCTCTTCTCCTCCTTTGCAAAACATCGGTGATGTAAAAGCTGCTGATGCCACATGTCAATTAAATATTAATGGTCTGTTTTTTTGTCAGAATGAACTGAAAGGAAGAAAAAGATGAGTTTGAGAGGGAACGTATGCAGAAGGATAAATAAAATTGATTAACAAGCGGCTATTATTCTTCTATTCTATTCTGTCACTAAGTGGCACACCCAAGAAAAATTATCTTTATTAATTTATTTTTGCAAAAGGAAAATGAGCACAAGCAACTATCTCAAGTCATACACAATCTTCTTTCTTCTTCAGATGTCCATCAAAATTGATGTTTACTCTGTAAATGGTGAGATCTTTGATGGCTGAACAGTCCTATCCTGGACCCACAAGCTCCATTGCAGTTTGGGCATGTAAATGTGGTGGTGGTGGTTCTGGCTCTCATCTGCTGTCTTCTGGTTGTCTGCTCTATCTCCACCATACGACATCCATCCCTAAACATACTTTTCAAGTATTTCAGTGTGTGGCACAAGCTCACGCTGAAGGCAGCTTATGTGGAAGCACTCTAAGGACTTGATGTGATGGCTGTAGGTTACCCAGGCTTCACAGCTATAGAAGAGAGTGGTCACACAGGTCGCTTGGTATACAACGACCTTTGTGAAGAGTAAGGCTCTTGTTCTGAAATAATCTGTGAATCTCCCAAAGGCACACACACACAAACTCCAGAAACTATTTTAATTTTCAATTGGGCCAAAACAAATCAAGCAAGGCCTGTGTTTGACAAACCCAAATGAAAGTCAATCCCCAAGAGCCTCTGCTAAATTGCTTTGCTCAGGAGCAATTATAAAGGGATCTGTTGATTTTGTTGTTAAGTGGCTCTGATTGGCTGCGAATGGCAGGCTCTAATGTGGACACTAATGCAAAGTGACATGTGTAACAGGAGTCAGGACCTCATCACCTTTGTGGCTATTAAGACCAATTCAGAAGAGACATTTCGCACTCGTGCTCACCTTGAGCTTTTGCAGTATAGCTGCACATAAACAGTCAATGCCAACACCAGTGGAAGAGCATTGCCCTATATTTTTATGAAGGACAGGTAATGATAGACACAGTTAACACTCAGCTTACCAAAAACTTGAAATACTATTCTACAAAAGTCTTCAATCAAAATCCAAATATACAGATGGCTCATACTGCTTCCAGACTTTCTCAAATCACTTCCATTTAAAACTGGCTAAAACTGGCCTATAGCTGACACTGTAGCTTAATTTGATTTAGTTCAGCCTCACCTAAGAGTAAACCTACAGTTTTCCTCTTCCGCAGCCGAATATAAATGTTCTGAATGTGTCTGTTTATGATTCCTAAAGCCCAGATCCATGTGCCTCTTTACTGTGCATACAAAGAAGGCTCATTAAAGAGATGTGTAATAGTTCAGCGTTTTCAGAAATATACTTAATCAGACGTAAAGGTCGATACTACTCTCTATCCGTTAAATATGAAGCTATGGCTACCTGAGATGGATACCTTGGCTTAACATAAAGACTGGAACACAGTGGAAAACAACTAGTCTGGCTCTGTCTAAAGGTTAAAAAAATCCCCCAAAAAGTCATAAGGGCAGAAGAAATTTTACCAGACAATTACCTTGAAGTTGTTGCAGTGTGGAAGCATTTTAAAGTGTCTGAGAGAGACGTAAAAGTGGCCGTTTGCAGACACTGTTCTGCTGAATTGTCTCCCAGCAAATCCACTCCATCTGTGGCTGACTTCTTAGAAAATGCAACAAACGGTCTGACCTGTTTTGAGTGTTTCTGTCACTCCTTTATGAGAAGGCGATTGAGCTAGCTGTACCTAAATTAGGAGTGGACACGTATTCAAGCCTTTATGACAAATCCACTGAAATAGACCAGTGCGAGCTGACAGGCAGGTTAGCAACTTTATCCTGTCATTTTCTCTCTTTACAAAGACAAGTGTTGCAGTGTGAGAGTCCTACCTGAAGAGAGGCTGTCAAGTCTTCATATTATGTGATACAGGAAGCAACATACAACATTATACACATGTGAATGGACTTGTTTGGTGTTCGGTGTTCAGCATTTTTCCCCATTATATTCCGTTTGGGCTTCGGACAAGAATTATTAAATTATCAAGATCTGATAATATAACAATTTTACGAAATATATACCCCATAAAGCCAGGTGAAAGCTACATGGGAAACAATAAGTACCACCTGTACACTCTGTTGTGTAACAGCCTTGCAATAAATTCATCCTCAGTGAGGCCCATAATGTTCAATTTGTTTTGAGACCGGGAGGTGCTGATTCAACTCAGAGGGGATTTTCTTAGTCTGTAGTTTGCGCTATTGTTGTGTTGGACCACAGTCTATTGTGAAGTGTTTGTGTTTGTGTGTCTACCCCCTAGCAGATGCCTTATTTGTTTCAGCTATCATCCTGCAGCTGAAGGAGGAGAGACACTGACAGAGATTTTGGGCTATGCCAAACATGGTATTAGTTTAGGGAAAAGGAAATTGAAGCAGAAGGTAGTGATGGTACCAGGACTGGTGTGATAGTGACTAATGTCAGAAACAAGGTAGCAAATGTGCTAAATGTTCACAGGCAGGCATCTGCTCCAGTTACAACTGAAGACAGCATCAAGCTGTTCATATAAATGCTAATTCACTCATTAAAAGATGTGATTGAATAAGGAAATCAAATTAAAAAGTACTCCATTTATCTTGCAAATAAAACTCTCTGTCCTTTTATGTTCCAATAGACATTCAATAACATATTCCAAATAAACCCTGTATGAACTTGGACAAATGCTTCTGGTAAAGATGGATGCATTATCAGTTCACTTGCAATGAAGTCATACAGTATATATCTCTGTGTATCTTTGACTACTTCAGCATCCACTTTATTTTCTTTCCCCATTCATCTTATCTCCCCTCAACTCTTCTCATTTAATATTCTACCCATCTAGGGACAAAAATAAGAAAAATGACACCTGGTCTTCTCTGGTAGAGTGTAATGCGGCAAAATGATGAGAAGACTTGTGAAAGGTAAAACGGGGGGCATACGTTTCTGTGTGACTGTTTTTCCCAGATGGCCATGTGGAGGGAGCTGTGTGATCAGAGATCTAATAAACCGGTGGATATGCTGCATCGCCTTTCCTGGGAGGGAGTTGTTGCCATAGCAACCACACCACAAGCACTGCAGGTTAATAGTGAGAAATTATGATTTGCCGGTTGCAACTAACACGCAGAGTGACTGCTGAATCAACTTTGAAGCATTCTGTGGTGGTCGAACAACATGAGTGCAGTTTCTGGACACCATAAAGGCCTTTGAACAAGTTCCAGTTGGCCCGCAGAAAAAAATAATTAAATTTCACCAATGCAATTTTATTTACAAATGTTTTAATCAATATTTGCTTCATGCATATCTGCAATAAATCTAGTAGTAACATATTCAAAAACAAATTTCAGATTAGGGTCGATGACCAAATTCATCTCAAATAGCAACCCTTCAGTTATCCTATTAGCCATTCTAAGGAAACTGTGCATACTGTGTTATGAAAATGTTTTAAACCACAATGTGCAGAAGGTTGTAGTAACATGTTTACCATTTATAGTTCCTGTTGTGTGAGTCATCATAGCAGAAAGATGGATTGCCGATTAGCCCTACTAGACAATGGTTGATGGTCTTAAGCCTGAGCATCTGTGTTAAAGAAAGAGACATCTTGGGAAATATGCTTATTATCTTTCTTGCTGAGACTCAGATGAGAAGATCGATACCACTCTCATGTCTGTATGATAAATATGCAGTTGAAGCCAGAAGGCAGTTAGCTTAGCGTAGCACGATGCATGGAAACTGGAAAACAGCTGGCAGACTTTAGACTTTCGCTGCTCTGGCAAAGAAATAGTCAGGCACATATCCCCCAGGAAAAACAAGATTTTGTGCATATTAATTAGTGAGTTTTAAAGGTGCTGGTAGACTGATTTTTTTCCCTTTGGAGAGAGTCAGGATAACTGTTTCCACTTGTTTCCAGTCTTTGTGCTAAGACACACTAACCGTGACTCCAAACTCCTGACAAAACAGTGATAGAAAAATTTCTTGAAGCAGTAAAAGGGCTCAGTTATTAATGTTAATAACACAGACACAAAATGTCCCTCAGAAAACTAAAAGAATAGCTTAAAGGTTCACTCTGAAGATGTTGAAAGTCATTTTCTTTGAAGAGACCTTTGGTGGACACCTCTTTTTCCCCCTCGGGTTCTCATAGAAAGAATAGGCCTCTGCTCCATAGTGACAGCATGCAACACAGGGTTTCTGACTCTGAAGAAGAAGAGGCATCCATCCCCATGGGACCATTGTCTCATAATCTGTCTGTGCAGAGTACAGACCTCCAGAGACATTACACCAAGGTGATACAATAAATACTTCAGGTTTCTAGTATTCAAAATTGGAGATGTTTTTTTGCTTTTTCGTTCATTTTAAATGAGAGATCCATTTTAAAATACTGTATTACATTGAAATATTAATAATAGTACACATTTTAGGACAGGCTTCCAAGTGTGATGTGACAGAGACTCAAACAAGAAACAAATCTTTTGGCTTTGGTATGTTATGAATTGCATTTATTAGGGAAATTGTTCATTAAAGAGCATTTGAATGCTTTTATTGTAAAAAACAAACAAAAAAAAACAAGAAAGGAAATTATTTCAGTACTGTTCTGTAGCCGCCATTAATCAAAACAAAATCAGGTTAAATATCCTATTTTTTATTTTAATGATAATGATAATGTCAGTTTTGCTGAACCTTTTGATGTCAGGCTGTTTGTATTCAGAAGTTACCTTTAGGCCAAATGCATAAAGATGTATTTACATGCATTTCATTAATAAGAGCTTTAATCAGCATAAATTTGTTAAAGCTTCATACTTGTCTTTATCAATTTCTGTCCTATAAATTACACAAACAGGGAAGGACTAATTGTGGAGCATCCAGGAGAGGTTCAATAATCTGCTCAAAGATTTTTCAGCAGAGATAGACAAAGCCATGCAATTCCCCAAAATGTAAACACCTTCATAACGTTGTGCTGTGCTTAATTCCAGTATAAACAGTCAAAACCTGTATATGGCACCTGCCTGGCACACTTTCTTGTCTCGACACAGTGACGATCACATTGCTTCTCTGTAGCTACACTATGGATGAAGGACCAGTCAAGCAGCTCCCAGAGCAGCAGCTCAAACAGCAAGTGATGAAACGTTGTCATTTTCACTGCTCCCCTTAGAGAAGGGGGGGGGGGGGGGGGGGGATCCAAACAAGTGACAGGTCTGAGAGAAAACACATCTCTTTCAGCATAGACTCCTGTATGTGTGTGTGTAAGAGAGAGAGAGAGAGAGAGACAGGGAGAGGGGAGCTCATAAGATCCACTTTAATGTCCATTTCATTTAATAATTATCATGAATTATTAATTAGAAAGTCATTAAATTTATATCAACTCTGGGTCCATGGCACCCAAAGGTCGTTTGATATCCTTCTCTCAAACAAGCTTGCAAGCCTTTCTGACTGACTGATGAATAAACTTCTGTTATGTTGACCTGATGAGTTACAATAGAAACTCCTTTTTAAAGAGATCAACAACAGAAGCATCCAAACAATGAGATGCCATTGGTCCCCCCCAGCGGCTCTATCACTTCCATCATACAATACGCAGGGTGGGACTTTTCCTCCTATGGTCGTGGTGACCGAACAGATGGTGAGGTTGCCTGTTTGGGCACCGCTGTCGGTGTCAGAGGCGTTTCAGTCCCGCTGACCTGCGCCAGGCAGCTGCTCGTCACTGGAAGCTGTGCGCTGCAGCGTTCCCCACTCCTTCAGTATCACCGTGTCAGGAGATCAGAGCAGATAGTAGAAGCAAGAGGGTAAGATAAGATGTATTCTCGTTAACACGCCTGATTATTATTATTTTCTAAAACATAGTGTGCAGCCCTCGCGCGTCATCTTGGAGCTGAGGATACTGCATGGGTCAGATACAGCAGCCTGCAGCAGCCTTGCGTACGGAGGACACAGCGCTTCATAGGTGAGAGCAACGTGTTTATTTAATGCTTGTGCTGAAATCTTGATACATATGCCGATAAAATATCGTCTCAGATGATTTCCCGAATTTGTATTGTTCGGTGGTAGAAAGGGGTGATTATTTCAGTCCTGTCTAGAGTAATAAACTCGTAAAGATGAAGTCATCATGTTTATATTTTAAGAAATTCATTGATCAACAAAGATGAAATGAAACAACAACGTGTTCTTTCTCCGCGGCGTGGGTCATCGTGCAGAAAGAGATGGTGTTTTTATGGCTTCAGCAAACAAAGATTTAGTTTTGACAGAAAATAGCTTCTAAAAGTTGTCTGTGTTTATCGATGTCTCCTCACCATTTAGCTGCAATGTGTGCATTGGGCAAGTCTTATAAATAAAATTTATCAAAGCAGTATTTGATTAGCAAGGACACTGTGCTCTGCAGCCAACACAGTTGAGTATTATGAGCCGTTATCAAGTCTAGACAGTTGATAAATATAAACTGATCCGAGCTCAGAGGGAGGGAAACAAAGAAAACATGAACCAAATAAAGCAAACCTGTGTTAAGTTGCAATATTCAATTTTATACAGGAGCTCTGTTTATGCTTTTGCCATTAAAAGCCAAATATTTATGTGAATTGTGAGTCTCATCATTAAACCTGCTGTCTTTCCAGCAGTTCTGACATTTCGCTGCACTGTGACACCGGGTTCAACGAACAGTGTAGTGCAACATTTACACAAACTGCAGCATCCCTCGCCAGTGCAGCTGAAACAGCTGAGTAGCCACAGTGCTCCATCAAACCTATGTGTAGGCTTAAGACTCAGGAAAATGGCAGATGTCTGAAATGAAGACAGGATTGTGAGAGATAGACAGTTCAGTGTTTCTAGTTTAGTTTGAGAGTGCAATGGGAGTCTGTGTTTTTAGGGTCACCTTTGTCAAGTGGGCTCTGCTGTCTCAGTTGCTGCATAACAGCGGCACCTGTTACTGAGAACATCACAAAAAACTCACTAACATCAATACGCTTTGATATTTAGGTACCAAATAAGTTTGATTTGGACAGCAGAAAGATTTTGCATTGCTTAATTTGCACTCTTGTTAACTAGCAACTGCAGCCACACAACTCTGTACTTTTTCTTGGGGAGTAAAGGCAGACAATTGATACATATGTCACACAGTGAGCCAATGATATGAGGGTGTAGGAGGCCATGGCACCTTCCCCCAATCTTCTCAATGCACAGTGACGTATCTCCTCAGCTGGTAATGAGAAGTGTGAGAACCTGCCGAAACAAAGACACATCTTGGTGTGTCTGTGTGTGTTTGGGTAGGATCCATTGTGAGTCAAAGGGTCTAACTTTGCAGCATGTGCTGGTAATGGGGTTCCCACAGCAGTGGAGACAAGAGTGCAACAGCTTGACCTTCTCCTTTTGTGAGCATGATCTGAAGGGGAACAGAGAAACACGAAGGGTCTTTGAAAGGTTTTGTCAAGATGTTATGACTGAGTCAGCTGTTTCGTTGTCTTTTAATTTTTATCAGCGATAAACTGAATTTAATTTGTGCACATTGCACACTTTTAATACTAAAAGTTGAACCAAAACATGGGAAATATGTTGTTGTCTTGAAACACATTTTTGAAAATCCATTTTAAAAGCATTATTATTCACTTCTTTTGGTTTGAGGTCAATTTTAACAGCACAAGTAAATCTTTACTGACCTCTGCATTGTTTCAAATAGGGATTCCCGTGAGATTAGACTTTGGCTATGTCAATTGATCGATGCTCCAGTGACAATATATTGGCTTTCTACCAACACTTCCACTGTAAGGAGAGATGAAGTGGAGAGGAGGAACAAGATGGCAAAAGGGGGGCGAGAAAAAAAATGAGAGCCAGAGAAGAAAAATTGTGTCAAGATCCATCTCAGCTCCACGGGGAAATAAAGCTTCCATATAGATCGGCAGTAAATAGCAATACAGATGCAAGTTGCACATTGCGACTTTTAAACCTTAAAGGAGTCTGAGGAAACACTGTAAAAGGGTGCAGCACCCTTTCCTGTAATTCCACACTTGGTTTTGGATTTTGTCATTGTACCTTTAGCCCTGTTGCATTTTCAGTTCAGTGGTTTCCTTCTGTGGCCTTCTAATTGAAGCAGAGCTCTCCATCCCTTCCCTCATCACTTTCTCTCTTCTCTCTGACTGAGTGGACATGCATTCTTCTCTTCCTCGGCTCTACACCTCTGCCATCAGCAGCTGCATCAAAGCCCTGTGTGATGTGAAGGGAGACACTTGCATGCTAATGGAGCAGGAATAATATGTCTCTCAGGCAGGCCAGCGCGGTGAGGACATGGAGAAAACATCAGGCAGCACTACTCAGCTTCCCAGCACCATGTGACAGCTCTGGATTGAAAGTGATTGGTAGCTTTAGTTTAGAAATCTGGAGATAATGTGGTGTATGCTGATATGGGGAATGAGCCAGACATTTGAGCATGTGTGCATGATATGATTGTGCTCACTGGTCATGGTGTAAGCACAACAATATCATGGATATTATGCTTTGTTGTTTTACCATATGCTTTTATGCCGCAGTCACCTTCTTGTACCAGTAGCAGTTGTTACTGGCATACTCCTTTAGCTGTCTGGTGGCACTAATAGCTGTCTTCTCATGTCTTCTCATTTGGTTATGAAACAGACGTGCCTGTGGCATAGCCGTTGCTATGGTGATGGCATGTCTGTGAGCCTGTTGTGCGGCTGCTGATTCAGAAACACTGCTTACATTTTGCACCCAGTGAAAAGGGCCTCGGGAATAGAGGGGGTAAAGCACAGTCTCCTATGAAAAATGATGCAGTGTGCTATCAAGCGAGGTTCCTCCTGGCTGCACCAGTGGCACATGGTGAAGTGTAAGATTAGAACCATTGCATGCAAACTCTCAGAAGGCGTACAAAGTTCAATGAAATTTCATTAAACCAACCTTAGAGACATCATTTTAAAACAAAGGAACCTTTTTTTAAGTTCTTCCACTGAAAACAGTTATCTGCACACAAAAACCTTCATTTCACAGATCTAATGGTAAATGCATCTGACTGCAGCTCTGTGTTTATTTAATTACTCTGATTATCTTCATTGCATCCTTTGTTGTCCAGAGTCTTATAAATGCATTTATGAGGCCTTAGCATGAAGCAGACAAAAGTCATTATGTCCAACAATTACATCTCACTGTCTCACTTTGAACCTGTGGGCCAGTGAGTGATCCTCTGAAGATTTATGGTACCCCAGTGGAACACCAGCTACTGTAGACATTTATTTGTAGATGTGTGTGTTTTATATGTGTAATGTGTACTTAGATTAAAACCTCATAAGGATTGGGGGGGGCAAAGAGAGTAAATCCCTAATGCTGGAGGCTTCAACTCAAACAGTCAGCTGGATAATGCCAAGCTGTTGAGGGATTTTTCTGCTTCCTTTCCAGTGGTTTGTGAATGCATGCATGTCACAGCGTGTGAGTCAAATAAGGGGGGGGGGCAGTGTGAAGATGGATGCAGTGAGGATACATATGTATGCATGCATTTTAATTATGTTCCCTACAGTGTCTTTGCTCTCTCCTGCCTCAGCCAAGAGATTAGCAAGAGATTTTCAGGATACAGGTGCTGGTACACAGCTGGTCCTGCCCGGCTTTGGCAGTCACAGAATTCTTCTGAGGCATAATCTCTGTCACATCCCAGAGAACAAGAGTTCACAAAGGTGTTGTCCCACCAAAGTGATTCTGTACAGCATGGGCTGTAACAAACCTCACTCCCTCTCGGTTATGATGCTGTGGGATTTCACTTCTCCTCTGTTGTAGTTCTTGAGTGAATCATAGCCACGATGTTGACGCAGAATAAAATAAACCAAGTAGGCTATTTCTCCTCAGAATTCACATCATTTCCAAGATTGCAGACACAAGTATAATAGTATTTGTACAGTAGCAATGAGGAAGTCGTTTGTAGAGCAACAGTCAGAATGACAAACACATTGGTGTATTCTGACGGTTAGATGGGAGCTATTAGGTTAATATATAAAATAATCTGTTTCCCACTTTATAATGATAATGATAAGCTTTTATTTTAGTTGAATGAAATAATGCCATCCCTCTAGCATATACACACACACACACACACACACTCACACACACTTTAGTAAATGCATGTATGCATTTACAGTATGTATAATGTATAGTTTATATTCAACTATTTTTCTACTAGTATCTGCTTAAAACTACCTTGTCAAAGTGGAAGTCAGAGGAGTTGCACTGTGCTGTGGGACATTTCGTCATGTAAAAGGCGAAAAATGAAGGGGAACTGTGAATGAGCTGGGACAATCAATTTGTATTTGTGTTGATTCAGATAATGACGATGACAGATGATCAATGCTGTGCAGTAAATGGATGGATGGCTGATAGTGTGCTTTAAAGGTCAAAACACGTCATCTATATGAAAGCCATTTGCTGTGCAACTGATGTGGGATGTAGATGTCTAGGTATGGGCTATAGAGGATCTTATCTGCACTGTAGCAGAGTGGCAGAGCAGCAGGCTGTACACAAGCCTGAATCCCTGGACCAGCAGGGGCCTGGAAAGCTTGGTGTTGTTCACAGGTAGGAAGCCCATGAGGGATCATGTTTTTGGCCAGTGATGCTTTACCATAAATCTTGGAGGTACACATAAGCACAATGCTTAACTACAGCCACTTTAGTGGAGCTGGTCTACAGCCAACAAGAAGTGGATATACTGGGCAGCTTGTAAGTATGAATTTGTGTACTGCAGTTATTATGAAGTAGGCTTTCAGTGAAACGGAGCATATGTGCTCAGTAGAGCTTCCTTGGGTCAATAAGGTCAACACGTACACAGTGAGAGATAGGTGGGAACGGATGCAGACCCCCATAGTGCTGCCAGTCTGCCAGAAACCTGGTGCCAGGTGTCTGAGTTTTATTGCCACAGCATGAAAGCAGCGATTACTCCGCCTGTCTCCTCCAATTTGATACCCGAGCAGAGAAACACATGGAGGAAGACAGAGGACAGACAAATGTATTACCAAGGAAATTTCTACATACCAAGGCACAGAAGTTTCATGGAAAGACATTTGAATGGATCATTTGAAAAACTGAATGATGGATGATTAAAGGCAGAAGGAGGATGTGTTCAGCAGGTACGTGACAGTCAGGATTTATGAATATATCATTAAGGAGGTGCAGGTCCCTGCTGCCACACTTCAGTCACAGTAAAGGAATCAGATCAGTTTGAGTGTGACCGGGTCATTGCAGAGACCAGCCACCTGATACCAGGCACCATATGCGTCATTACTCAAAGAAACAAACATGGACTATCAGTGACACTGTATTTGATTCTCTCCCTTTTGACGTATTTGAAAAGAAAAAATATCTGCTTTTACACTCCTCTGGCATGTTTAAATTTCTAGAAGCAATCTCATGATGTTGTTTTTCTGCATAGCAAAGTGTTTCATTTTGTATTTATAGAGCTGCCTTTATACCATTGTACATGCAAATGTGGAGGAAAAACTGTGAGAAGGTGTCAACACGTCGCAGGGCGTGAACAGAGAGCACATGAAAGGAGAGCGAAAACAATCTGTATCTGTTTTATGTTAATGTTGTTGGGACTTGTCAGTTTTGATGTGAAACAAAATACACCCAACTATCGTCTCTCTGTTGAAACACACACACACACACACACACACACACACACACAACACACACACACACTGCTCAGCCGCAGTTTATTTATGAGGATAAATGGGAATTTCTATGAGTGTGAGTCAGACTATAAGCTGACACTGTGGTGTTTAATCTTAGTTATCTCTTGATAATGCAAGGTATTATAAAAGCTGATGATCCATTTTGGTTGTTTAGATAATTGTCGCTTCATTGCCCACAAACAATCACTCACTTACACACACACACAAACACTAACATTGTAATGGCGGTACACACAAAACTTAGCCAATAGAAGAACTATATAATTAGATTATTTTCTATAATTTTTAAAAGAAAATCAAAATCACAGTGATCCCAATATCCATGGATACATTTTAGGATTTGATCAAAAAAAGCTGACGACTGATTCTTCATCCCCATTGCTCAGGATGTCAGATCTGCTTGCGAAGATTGAGTCTGTCATCCTTACAGTCATTTCTAGGAGTTGGCATTATGAAGTTGACAAATGAAAGCAAAAGCATAAAATATTACAAGGGGCTCAGCCTGTCAGTCCACTCCTCTCTCTCTGTCTCTGCTTGTCTTAGTTTGACCATGTGTGCATAGAGCACAGCCAGGCTCTTAAGAAAATGTTCAATCCACTTAACATGTGTATGACTGCTTCCCATGGGCCTGTATCACAAGTAGTGAGTGATTAACATTGAAGAGCACACACTCCCTGTTTATTAAGCCTGTTGTGTAATGGGCTCACAGCCAGAGCTGCCAGCTGTGCCCACCCCACTCACTCGTTCAAGAGGATCACTGATACCAAGCTGGTACGCAGATAATCTACCCAGCAAAGAGAGAAAGACATGTCAGTAATCTCGGTTAGCAGAACTAATATGAACCCTGTCATCTTAGAGACTGACAAATACAGTGCGTACTGTACTAACACTGCATCACTCTAGCGTACTCTGCTAGTGTGCTAAGGCAGCAGTTCAGGTTCCGGGGACCCCCTGGGGTCCTTGAGGGGGTTCCAGGTGTTCCTCAGCAAAAAGGAGATGAGGGACCCTGGGACAAGATCTTATCAAATCAAATGGGGGTCCGTGGTCTAATTTGTATCAGTTTAGGGGTCCTTGATGTGAAAACATTTTAGAACCTCTGTGCTAAGGTAAACAGACATTTCTGCTAATGGAATAGCCAAATTACAACTTTGCAAAGGCTTTAGCTTCCATTGCAACAGGTTACTTTCACAACACATAAAGAAACAGTAACGGTCATTTTCACCCACAAGGGGAATGGCCAAGAGTATAGCATAAGGGTTAAGTTATTTTTTTTGGCATGCTTGGTCTCTCAACTCTATTTTATTTCAAGATCCAGAAGTTATTTTCAAACTGTGTCAGGCTGTGTAGGAGCTCATTAAAAGGCAGAAATTAATGTGTACACGATAGCAGGGCAACCAGACAAATTTGACAGATTCATTCTGCCCTGTTAGGCACGTCAACTTAGTACCCTAAAAATCTGTGGGGAAACTGCCACTTTTGCCTCATTTGTTACCAACCACAAGGAAATCAAATATGACTCTCTTACTTTCTTACAATCTCTATTCAGCTGTTTATCAGTTTCACTCTCTTACTGTGCTGTCTAATAAACTACTTTTTTTGGAAAATACGTGCAGGCTTTAACATTTTACTTGCTTTCTGTCTTTTTTTAGGCTTAAACCTCAAGGTGAGGAAGTGAGAACAGACATAACAATCAGCAGAGGTCAAGTTTGCAGATGATCTTCTGTCCTGGATTCTGCAAATAACTTTATCCTGGATTAGAAATCACCGCTCAGGAGAGTACAGCATCTAGCTAGCAGCAAATGAACCTGCCATCCAAACCTTTCTCCAGAACACTGCCTCTCATCTAAGCTTTGTGTGAGCAGAGAGAGCAGACAACATGGTGTCTCGCTCGCAGCCTTGGCCTTCTCTACTCTGGCTGGGCATGGGATTGCTTCTTTCCTTTTTGTCGCCCATACATGGCAAAGATTGTCCACGTTTGTGTGTATGCGAGGTTCGCCCCTGGTTCACCCCACAGTCGACATACAAGGAGGCGACCACAGTGGACTGCAATGACTTGAGGCTCACGCGCATCCCTACCAACCTGTCCACAGATACTCAGGTGTTACTGCTCCAAAGTAATGCCATCTCTCACACCAGTGGAGAGCTGGAGGCGTTGTTCAACTTGACAGAGTTGGACCTATCCCAGAACAACTTCAGCACTGTGGAAGCTGTGGGCCTCACAAGCATGAACCACCTGACCACCCTGCATCTAGAGGAGAACCAGATCAGCCAGCTGCCAGACCACTGCCTGGGAAACCTCTCCAATCTCCAGGAGCTCTACATCAACCACAACCAGATAGGCTCCATCTCCCCTAGGGCATTTGCAGGTCTGCACAGCCTGCTGCGCCTTCATCTCAACTCCAACAGGCTCCATGTGATAGACAGCCGCTGGTTTGAAGAAACACCTAACCTTGAGATCCTCATGATAGGGGAGAACCCAGTTATTGGCCTCCTAGACATGAACTTTAAGCCTTTGGGAAGCCTAAGGAGCCTAGTTCTGGCTGGCATGGACCTCACCGATGTTCCAGCAAATGCATTTGTAGGTTTGGATAATCTTGAAAGTATTTCTTTCTATGACAACAAACTAGTCAGAATCCCTCAACTGGCTCTTCAAAAAGTTCCCAATCTAAAATTCTTGGATTTAAACAAAAATCCAGTTCATAAAATCCAAGAAGGAGATTTCAGGAACATGTTACATCTGAAGGAGCTGGGTATCAATAACATGATGGAGTTAGTCTCAATTGACCGCTATGCTCTGGACAACCTACCAGAACTGACAAAGCTGGAGGCCACCAACAACCCTAAGCTGTCTTATGTGCATAGGTTGGCCTTTAGAGACATGCCCTCTTTGGAGAGCCTGATGCTCAACAGTAACGCACTCACTGCCCTTTACCAGCACACAGTGGAGGTGTTGCCTAATCTGCGGGAGATCAGTCTGCATAGCAACCCATTGCGCTGTGACTGTGTCATTCAGTGGATGAATTCCAACAGGACCACGGTGCGCTTCATGGAGCCCCTGGCCATGCTGTGTACCTCCCCACCAGAACTCAGAGGCCAGCAGGTTCGAGAGTTAAGACTGCTGGAGTCTCCAGAGCAATGCCTCCCCCTCATATCACACAACACCTTCCCCGGCCACTTGAACCTTGAGCTGGGCATGAGTGTCACTCTCGACTGCAGGGCCATGGCTGAGCCAGAGCCTGAGATCTACTGGGTGACTCCTCTTGGGACCAAAATAACTATGGACACTGTGTCAGAGCGGTACCACTTGAGCAGCGAGGGGACCCTGCGTCTGTCTCATGTTCAGGTGGAGGATTCTGGTCGATACACCTGTGTGGCCCAGAACACAGAAGGAGCTGACACACGGGTCGCCACCATCCGTGTAAATGGCACCCTGCTCGACAGTGCCCAGGTGATGAAAATCTATGTCAAACAGACTGAGTCGCACTCCATCCTGGTCTCCTGGAAAGTTAATTCTAACGTCATGTCCTCCAACCTGAAGTGGGCCTCAGCCACCATGAAGATTGACAACCCGCACATCACCTACACAGCTCGTGTCCCTGTAGATGTTCATGAGTACAACCTCACACACCTTCAACCTGCCACCGAGTATGAGGTGTGCCTTACAGTGTCCAACGTCCACCTGCAAACACACAAGTCTTGTGTCAATGTGACAACACGTAGCGCTACCTTTGCCTTGGACCTGTCAGACCAGCACCCGAGTGCGGCTGTCCTGGCTGTCATGGCAACCATGCTGGCCTTCCTCAGTCTGGCCACTGTGGGCATCTACATGGCCCGCAGATGGAAGAGAAAAAACTACCACCACTCTCTGAAGAAATACATGCTGAAGACATCCTCCATCCCCCTGAATGAGCTTTACCCTCCGCTCATCAACCTGTGGGAGACTGACGGTGAGAAGGACAAAGATGGCGGCACAGAGGGAAAACCCTCTCCTGTTGACACCACACGCAGTTATTATATGTGGTGAGGATTTAGTAAGGAGGCCTGGCTGCCTCTCCAGCAGCACAAAAAGACACACTTTTGCCATTTTGGTGCAAAAGTTGAATAAAGTTGCAAATGTTTTTTTGTATTCTCAGCTTTGCTAATAAGAGGCAGAGTGATCAATGACAGGATTTTTATTAGTATAGCGTATCGCCTTTGTTTGATTCTTTTTATCTTTCAATTGTTTTGGACTCTCCAAGATGGCAGCTGTATTTAGCCTCCAGGTTGTCTTAGTTGCTATGCTCTTGATTCTGTGGTGCATTTTTGACTCACTTTCTTTTGGGTTAATAATACGGCAGCAGGGGCTAATGGTCTTCTTGCAGCATTAGTGAAAGGCAATGTTTCTTTCTCTGTTTTGTAAAACAGGTAATCTGTTGTGCACTGATAGATAACAGAGTTTTTGTATGAACTTCAATTAAAAGCTGACAGCGTGGTTTAGACTTGTTAAACTGTCTACTGAATGTTAGCAATTGTGCAGTAATGTTGTATCAACTATACCTTTGAACTTTCTGATTTAAATTGCAAGATAATAGGAATTTAGTTTGTTGATAAATGTGATGTTGATGCTAGAAATACAAACGTTTGTTAAAACATTTTTAATTTTTTTTTCCAAGGTACACTAGAAACCTTTCGACCCTTTCCCCGTTTACTCACTTATTTTGCTAGACATTTTCGCTAATTGCTTAGTTGATTATTACCACATGCAATATGTATACTGACGAAGTTAAAATAAATAATTTTGGTGCTTTTGCAGACATGTGGTCTTTTTTCAACTGCTGTTCTAGTCTTAGGTACACTATCTGTTCACTTTAGACAGGCACACTCACTCTGGTGACTCATGCTGCTGGTTTCCTGTGGATTCTTAATCGCATGTCTTTGAAGAACTTGAGCCCATCTCAGTCGAATAGTGACTGAATAATTTTACACCGTCAGTGCTCACTGCCCTGAGCTTTTCTTACCGCTTAACTTCTCATGTGAACATAGACTGCATGTGAGTTGGCGCAAACACATATGCACACACTTGAGAATGACAGGCAGATTGATACATATAGTAGATATTTGTTTATATGCTGCCCTCTGGTGGATATTATACACTACAACCACATATTAAACCGGTTTAACATGGAGGTCAATAATTGTAAATCAGAATAACAGCAAAGTAGCCCCATGACATTTAGCATCAATTAAGAAAACCCAAAGTCTCTCATACATATTCAGTGTAAGACTCTGAGTCACATTAAGACCAAAAAAAGTGCTTCATTTGGGTAGTTGGGGCTAATTAAGAAATTGAAAGAGAAAGACGAAAGTGATTGTTTAGGATGCAATTTATTACAGATTTTTCAGTGAAAATTTTTTATTACAATACTTTACAGTAATTTTACAGCAATTCCACAGCATCATCATACATCGACTGTATAGTTCACATGGACTATCAGTCTTTATCTAATTCGTTTGCTGATAACAACAATCTGTCAAAGATCTTTGACATTTACAAGACCACACTGATCTTGGCCTCTTCCCAACCATCTAATCTATTAATTTCTTATGAAAACAAAGTGTTAAAAAAATAGAAAGTTATAAAATTTTACATCTCTGAGGAAGGTAAAACATTCTTATCACACTTTGAGGCCCACTGTCTTTTTTTAAACACCATCTTCAGATGCATGTTAATGAGATGGCACATAAGATAGCCTCTATTAAATCCCCTTCATTGGTTTAACTCTACAACCAACACTGAGGTTAGAGAGCAGCTGGAAGGAAGGTGTTTTAAGACAAGCAGGTCAGGTCACCGTTGCTCCTGAGCGACACAGCGAAAACCAAGATTAGAAGCTGAGCTATCCGGAGTGTTCTGGCTTCGGGCTGCACATCGGTATCTGTAACAGTAAGACTGGAGGAGGGGGAAAGAAGAGAGGGGAATTTAATAATAATAATAACAATAATCTTTATTTATAGAGCACTTTTCAAAAACCAGTTACAAAGTGCTTTCACAAGTTTAAAACAATAAAACACAAAAACAATTACATGCTAAAGACAAGAAAACACTTATAAGACTAGAATAAACTTTATAATAATACTTTAATAATTTACTTTATTTAATATATTTTATCAGCAATGGAAAGTGCTTTGTTACAGTATATTTTAAAAAAATGGAGAACATTTTAGTTTAGCCACCAGTTTATTTCTAATTTCTTGTTGCTTTTTGTTCATGCTGGACCGAGCCTGTTAGACCACATGTCCTCTCCTCCCTCACATTTACGTTTATTCATTTGAAACAAACAGACCTCTGTGCTTAGGATTTATTTTGCATGTAATTTGTCACATTCCCATGGCAACCAACGCCGATGGCAAGAAAACTGGAATGGTCAACAGTGGGCGGCTCAAATGGTGTTACAGATAAATTAATGTACCATATGCCTTGGTATGAGTTCTCTTGTCATCTCCATGAACATTATGAGACTTTCACAAGTCTCTTAAATCCAAAACAAGCACAGCCACAGAAAAAGTGGCCAGGCGTCTGTGCATGCGCTAGCACAGACACAACATTAGCCACAAATACCAGGAAGAAAAGAGAGAATGGGAGAGAGGCTGCATTTCCCTAATGAAACAGGTCGAGAAATATGATGCACAAGCTGTTTTTGCCTTCAATACTTCCTTTAAAACAGGTTTGCACCACTAACCAGAACTATTTTGTTTTCACTGACTGACGTTTGACGATCAAGATGTTGAACTTTGATCTTTTGATTAAATCTACAGAGCATAATAAGCATGAAAATGTGGTTGTCTTCTTTACCTTGTGGCACATGTATGACCCTCCCTTCTTCACCTTGTCTGTGCCTGACGGTGGACCTGTCTGAGAGAGAGAACAATTACTAGATATCAGGGAAAAAAACTAAAACTGGACACCTCAAAAGCTGACAAGTAATGCGTTCTTACTGGGTTGTGTTGCTGGTCTGTGGTGTGATGCACAGTCCACCAGTCTGAGGTCCATTCCCATGCATTCCCCACCATGTCATACAAACCAAAACCATTGGCAGGAAAGGACATCACCTGCAAGATACGTGGAGAATAATGCCACATTAATGCAGGTTCTGATGAAGAAGTTTATTAGAATGAGCACTTTGTTTCTTCTGAAAGCATGGGGGATGTGCAACATATGTAAGCCATATGCACCACTGTATGTGCATATTTGCATGTTTGCCAGAATGACCAAGTGACTCTGTGGGGACTTTCCAAGAACAAACTGACTCACAAATACAGTGTTCAGTCTGGACTTACAGGTAGTCCCATCTGTTTTTCTCCACTGTTTTTTCTATTGTCCAACATGTCAACCTGCAGGATGTGATAGTAATAATAAAAAGCATATTTCAGTCAACCTTCAGGTTTGTGTTATTATAATCAGGGAAGCATAAACATCCCCGTACTTTCAGCTAGTGGGATGAGAAAGTTGCACTTTTCCTTCAGGAGTGTACACCCCTAAAGAAAAAGAGTGCATACATTCACAATCGATACTTCTAAAGCTTTAAAGCTCCCCGGAGCTGCTGGTGCGACTTTATCAGCTTCTGAAATGAGCTCTTATCTCCAGAACCTTTCATTTCCTGTTGATTCTATAGTCATTAGCTCAATTATAAATCTGTGTCTGTCATCCATCCTCCTCCCCAACCTGAAATATGATGTGTGTCTTTAACACATCCACAACTATGGCATCTCCCAGTCTTTCTCTCTTGCTCTTACTGGTGATGTTTTGATGTATCCATCTTCTCCAGAGTTATGGTTGGGGAAATCCCCCTGCCAGAGGTTGGCATAGTGTTGTCCTTTCGGGTTCAACTTGTTTCCCCAGGGGTAAAGTCTACATGCACAGGGTAGTATAGCAGGAAATTGACATCAGACATAAAGTAAAAAGATCACATTACTTCGGCATATTTAAGAGTTACATAATGTAGTAAACATCGCACCTGTCTTTAAGCCCGCCCCTGCATGCGTACTCCCACTCTGCCTCTGTAGGAAGTCTCCCATTGGCCCAGGAGCAGTAGGCAACAGCATCTGACCAGGACACATGTACAACAGGATGGTCCAACCTACATAAAAAACAGGTTTGAGTTAATTACTGGGCTTTTTTTGGTTTATCACTTTGCTTTTGCCAAAAGATGTAAACAGTCAAAAAAAATAAAAGAAGGTAAGATTCAGTATTTAAAAGGTTATTTTTAATTACATTTTAATTGTTTGTATTCCCCACACTGATCCCTTCTGACCGCAATTCCAGTGTAAGTGAGGGTGGGCAAGATCCATAGTACTTGTTATAGGTTTTACGAATCAAATTCCCTCTTTGTGTTTCTATAGTGTTTCCTTGAAGAGTTGCAGTGAGAAAAAGCGGGAATTTGGTAATTGCAGAAGAACCCTCTTGATTTATCTCAATCAGACTACTGCAGCCTCATGCTTTTACACTGAAAGGCAAGTGTGGATTCTGTCCCCCATCACTTACAATGGAATCACATTCAGAGCCAGTATGGCGAGGAATAACAATTACAGCGACCAAAAACAATGTACACATGGGGATGCCAGTATTGACAGACTTGAAAAAATGTGAACATTCCCTATAATATTAAAAGACTGATGAAAATGGGTATTCTTGTTTCAAGTATTTGTAGAGCTTCTTTCTACCTGTCTGTGACGCTGGAGTCTGGACCATAAGGGTGTCTCCAGTTGGCCCCTTTGACTGGAAGCCACCAGGGGGCAGCAGCCACCTAATAACAAAGTGATGGTAATAGTTAGAGACAGATATTATGCTCCTTTCATACTCCTCATTCCATTTGCTCACACACACACACACACACACACGCACACGCACACACACACACACACTTCAGGGTTCACCTAGTATTGTCTTTAGTGTAACGCATTGCAATGGCGCTAATGGTTTCCAGTATAATGGGTAAACAGCACCCTCTCAGCCACATGATCAGGCTTCACATGACAGCTGAGATGAAGCAGTAAATTTCCCGCTGTCTGGCTTTTGTCTATGGAAGGCCTTCTGTGCTCAGGCCTCTTTCAACTGATCTGTGAACAGCCTCAAGACTGTAGAATAACAGTAGAGTATGTCCTCAGTTCTATCTAAAGCCAAAAATATGTGCAACCTGAGGCTGGTACTTTGAGAGGTTCCCACATACAGGCTTGGTGCACATAGATTAGTCTAAAGATATTCAAATACATCATGGTGGGAGGAATATCAAAATAATCAGAGGAACCCCCCATGACAAACTGGATATAATTTGCCACTCTAGGAACTTTTCACAGTTGCCTGGAAGCATTATGAATCTTAGGAATATTAAACACCTACTTACAACTAAGCACTCTCTATTGCTCTCCCTGCTTATTTATGGTAGAATACAGTCTATCATCTTCTCTCTGTTCTTCCTGGTATGGTTGAAGCAGCTTAGCAAAAGAACAAAATCTGTCATCGCCAACAATTCTTACAGTACTGTACTGCACAATTAGTGTAGTAAATAATCATACTTACTGCTTGGGTGATTTGGTTTTTGACACTCTCGCTCAAAATTCCCTCGAATACAAATGAGTCTCCAAATTTCTCTGCCTGAAAGCAGAAGGACAAAAAAATATGAGCAAAGAAGATGCCTACTAACCATATAACATAAAAAACAGATAAATATTTGTTTCTATACTGGGTTTTGATCGGTTTGAGTGATTCAATTCATTTTTAAAGGAATTTAAAAAATACGCTTATGGTTTAAATAGTTGTATCTAAACGGTTTAGATACAGTAAAAATCCACACCTCAGTAGTGTATCCCGTGGCACTGACGAAGCTCTGGAACTGCTTGTTAGTGACTTCCTGGATGTCCATGTAGAAAGAGTCCACATGCACCAGCCTCTGAGGGCCCTCGCCATCTGCAGGGATGCCTGGGTCGTCTGTTCCCATCAGGAACTCTCCTCCGGCAATCAGCACCATCTGTATGCAGGGAACAAAGTCTTTTTACAAGCAGAAAAGACAAGCAAAAAGACACCTAGGGAGAGGAGACAATTATTAGATTGACAGTTGGCTACTTAGATGTTTCTTCTATTTAATTGCAGCATTAATAAAGAGCTTTTATGCACATGAAAATGTTATTTTTCTTTCAAGTTGTCCTAAATCGTGGTACCAGATGTTACCTATATTCAAGTGTTAAAAATTAAGTGTGTATTGTGCTGGGCCTGTCACCTATTGTTGCCATTTTTTAAATTTTTGGACAAAGGGAGTCCTATGCCTTGGGCTGATTCAGAGAAGCAGGCAGACTGCTTCACTAGGATTGGAAAACCCTGACTTTGACCTTAACCGTCTCTAACCAAAGTCAAAAATAACAATCTAACTTGTACAGTTTGTTTAAAGACACTATTTAAAACACATTGTCTAATCCTCCCTCAGAGTCAGTTTAGTGTAATCTATAAACAACCGCGAACAATGAAGTACACCTAAACAACATACATGCAGTCTTTCTCTGAAACTGTTTAAAACAAGTGTTGAAAAGTGACTTGCAGGAAATCCATCGTATTCCCTATGTGGTAGGCTGTTTGATTAAATCTGAACAGCTGATTTGCAGTGCGAAACTGCTGCTGCAGAGAGGGTTTTAGTGTTTTGTTTAAGGGCACTTCAGTGGGGCAGGTGGATACTAGATCAGCCTGCTTTTTAGTTTAAAATGAGAACTTGTGTGCAGTGAGAGCCCTGTATGTCGAAGATGTCAATTTTTCAGGAACTCAGATAATCTGTTCTTCTCACGTTTGACTAAACAAAGATATGTTTATTTATCGGAGAGAGAGTGTCATTCCCAATCCCTGCACCTTGTCTTTTAGTTGAAGTTTAAAATAATACTTAATTACATTTTTCCCTGCTGGGCCGTTAATGAAGTTACCTGACTTTGTGTTTTCTTCTCATCTCCCTGAGCTTCAAGAGGCCTGTCATTGGTGCCTCTTGAGTATTTGTCAGCTGGCTCTGCAGAAGCAGCCCTGTCCTCCACATGCCCCGCAGCGGCGGCTCTCTGCAGGTTCTCACAGCCGCAGCCCGCTGCTCCCTGCGGGGCGGCGGGTTCCGGCTGAGTCCCGCATGAACCGTGAAGACACGATACTTTGTTCACACAACAAAAGACGAATAACAACGCAAAATAGCGCACCATCCTTGCAGCACACTGCTCAAAATCTGCCCATGTTTGTTGCTGCTCTCACTTCCGCAAAGTCACGTGGTCAGTCAGCTGGCTGCGACGTACCAAAATGTAACCGTTTCCTGCCCAAAGTGAATAGCTGTAATATATTTCTATTCAAAAGTCTGATTAAATTGCTAATTATTCTTAGGACTTGTAAATATAGCAGATTAATTAACAATTTAATGTAAATAAAGTGATAAAAATCACTTACTTATAGATAAATATAGTTCAAACAGTTGTTAAAAACATACATACGTGTTGTTTGACAGTTTATAGCCTATCACATAAGAGACTTTCCCCCCTGCATTATAAATCAAGGCTCCGTGCTGGGGAGGGATGCTCTAGCCTGGATTTTCCTTGTTGATGGGATGGGGCCACATGGACATCATTTCCCAGCTATCAACACTACGGTCGCTTGACAAGAAGAAGAAGTGGCAGTGAGCCAGCCAGCTCGGCCAGCAGTGTGCTGCCTGCCTCAGTGAACACACTCCCGGGAGCACCGACGGGCGCGGAGAGGTGCTAGAGCTGTCAAAAAGAAAACTGGATGATAACAGTCGCAGACGGCTGGATCTCACCCTCGGTCCCGATGAAGAGGAGAGCCACAGTCATGTTGTCTTAGCTGGTCCAGAGAAAGCAGAACACCGGAGCGTTAGCCACAACCGAGGTAAAGTTGAGCGCACAACTTGTTCAGTTCACCATCCTCTCTTCCTGTCTCTATCTTCCCGCAGGGGAGGAAAAAAGATTTAGCTCGCTCTCCTTAAATGGTTAACGAAATGCTCCCAGCTCATGACCAGTGTTTGTGATGTCCTCTTTTACACAGTAGTGACCGAAAACAGCCAAGACAAGGATTCCGATAATAATTTGTGGAACTGTGTGATTGCGGATGCCGATTTAAAACAAGACTTCCACTGGACGCGTTTACTCAAGTTTCAAGTGTGTTTTGGTGGTCAGATAAACAGGCCTGTAAGGAAGATGCGCACTTTCGCTGTTTAAGAGCTGCCCATTTTTATAATCTATGTCATTATTTAAGTCAGTCGAAGCCACCAGTTTATTTTATCGTGATGTATCCACCTTAGTGCTTCAACAACAGCCAGACAGGCAGAGTGAAGTGGACCTGCAGTGCCCGCATCTCAGCCCCAGCGGCTACGACCTGTTGTTGGGGCATAAACCGTCCTGGTAGTTCCAGCTCCTAATAATTAGCTGTCCAGTCCTAACCACAGCACAACACAAAGAGTAACATAAAACTTTTTTTCCCTGCAGTTTATGCAAATCATTGCAGCCATGGCAGTGTCGATCAGTGCTTGATATCAGGGATCCCTCTCTTTTAAAATGGAACTCTGTAGCTACATATGAGAATTTCTGTGTGAATATTCAGTGAGTGCATTGACTGACTTGCTCATATTTGCAAACTGAAATTCATAGATGAATGCTCAATAGCTATGGGAATCCAGCAGTGCAGTTGCATAGGTGAATCTGAATAGATTTAAAACATTGCGAATTTGATAAGAATTCAAAATGTGGACACTTCTACTGCCTTTTAGACTTTTGTGATACTAACATGTCTGATATTAGGAACACAATGTAAGTAAAGTGGACTTTCTATGTGATGTATGGGCTTTTTTTAAACAAATTTTTACTTCTTGCCTCTGCTTTAGGTGGTCTCAGTGTCAAACATGTCAGATAAGATGTCCAGCTTCTTACACATTGGGGACATCTGCTCCCTGTATGCAGAGGGATCCACCAATGGTTTCATCAGCACCTTGGGGTATGTTCATCTCACAGGCTGAACATTATGTGTGTGTGTGTGTGTGTGCTTCACACGTTTCTCAGTACTACTTAAAACTGAGCAGTATTTAGAAGGAAGGAAGTCACACGTGTTGCTGCGACTGTTAACCATTTTTTAGAAATTTTATTTTGTGTGAAACACATTTTGGTGCTGTCCAAAAAGAGCGTTTCCTTTTGCATGCGTGTTTGTGTGTGTCTGATGAATGTTTGTTTGCATGTGCCACATGCAAAACTGCCCTCCGTCAGTGACAGAATGCGGTAAAGCTGTTAAGGGGAGATAAATGGATGTAATTTTGCAGTTTATCCCGCAGAACAAAGCTGTGAAAACAGTGGGAGTGCTTTGAAGGGCTGCTTTGGCCATGACCGACCCTACTACTGATAGTGCTGGGAGAAAGGAAATATAGGAGAACTAAATGCACAGTTAATGATAAAGTGTGTGTGTTTGTGAGCAGAAGTGGGTGTGAAGGGCAGAGTTAGAGGAGAAAAAATCGATGAGGTGGTACTGTGTAGGACACCCAACGCTAATAGTACAACTGTATTTACAAGAAGCCACTCATTTACCCACACAGTCACAGCAATATTGTGTTGTTTTTCTTCATTAGTTGAACCTCATATTTGGAACACAGTAAAAGCAGGTAGATGCATATTTGGCTACGTGTGGGGAAGGCAGAATGTCCTGGTGAATGTTCTTGGTCTTAACACTTTTTGAGTTTTAACGCTCCCTCTTCTGCTCTGAGGGGCGATAAGAGAAAGCTTGCACTCATGTTTTGCAGGTAGGGACCACCAAATACTCATAGGGATCAGCTCAGTGTCCAGGACTGCTCATGAAAAATGGAATGACCTACAGCAAAGACTGAGTCACTATAGAGACATTGTGGCCTTTCTCGTGTTTCAGTGCTTCCCACGTACACACACACACACACACACACACACACACACACACACACATATCAAGCTCATGTTTTTTACTAAACTGTCATGACAGTTTTGGCCAAGAGCCACGTTCTCCACGCACAACCACCAACTCAGCAGCCTTCTCCAGATCATCTGCCCTCAGAGGGAGAAACTGTATGGAGAAGAGAGAAAAACTCTTTGAGCATTATAACTTCTCCAGCCCAGCAGCGTTTTCAGCTCCTGTTAGGTTGCTGGAGAGAGGGGTCTGTTTGTTTAAAATGCTGCTTTGTACAATGAGCCTTCAGCAGGACTTGTCCTGTTTGTTCACAGGTGTACCAAGGAGTGCTGGACTAGGGGAAAAAAGGGGGACCGCATAAATGGGGCCCTAAGTTGAGGAGGGCCCACCAAGATACTAGAATGGATAACCGTTCATGTGGGGAATGGCTCCTAGAGAATCAATGTACGTGGTCTGCAGTTGTTTGCTATGCCCCTGGGTGTAACTGTTTAACTTGTGTTAATGACTGACCACTGACAGGGATTAGCAAGTGAAGTGCATCGTCCACACATGCAGATGACCTGCTCACACGCTGTATAACGTCTAACTTTTTACCTAAATCTGCTGCCTTATTCCTAGAGGTGTACAGACTGGAGGAGTAGACAGGTCTGTTTGGACAACTGGAGACACCCCCCCCCCCCCAGGGAAAAGGCCTGAAATGGATGTGGGATTTGGCCTGTGTCCAGACAAGTGTTATTCTAAGCTAGTAAAAGCTAAATTTGTCACCAGAAATTCCAGCCTGCCCCCAGATCATATAATCCAGAGTTATTTCATTATTGTATGGAGCGGGAGAGTAAATACACAACAGCTATCAATAAAAATAGGGAACACCTGTAGCGTTTTGTACATGCAGAAACTATGCAGGAATTATAGTGATGCTGTGGCATACAGTGTAGTGAAAATATTCACAGTATGCTACACAAAATACACAGACATCTGAAATGTAGATTGCCTGGTTCCACTGGTGTGTATGCTGTACTTACAGTACTTACAATGTTATTATGTGTCTATTTCCATAGCTTGGTGGATGACCGCTGTGTCGTGCAGCCTGACGCGGGGGACCTCAACAACCCTCCGAAGAAGTTTAGAGGTAAGATTACACAGAGAGATGCCTCGCCTCGTCCTCCTGAGACCTGACATCATCACACTAACTGCTGTCTGTTTATACTGCGGGCGCTGTGAGAGAGACGCCGCTGAATGTGTTATGCTGTGTTTCTTTGGTGACAGCCACAATATCTCTGCCTGCTGGACTTCAAACAGGGCTGCCTTTGACGATGCTAATAGTGTGTGTGTGTGTGTGTGTGTGTGTGTGTGTGTGTGTGCTTATGCATACATGGATGTGTTTTATAGCCGTGTGTGCTTGCTTGCACACCTCGTCTGTAGAGGCAGATGGAGAGAATCAGCTCTGATGCTGATTTGTTGGGGAACGACACACTTGAAAAGCTGCTTTTTAAACAAAAGCCCTGAGATGCCTCTTTGGTTGGTGAACCTGCTATTTTTAGCTCCCATACAGGAAGTAGAACTCGTGACCCTTGGTTCTCAGGCTGGAGGTTTATGTCTCTGGGGGGGAGCCCTGGCCTGACACTGTACAGAGACTACGAGTGTACTGAAGGCTTGTGTGGTATATCTTACAGGTTCTTGTATGAAATAAAATACCATTGATGAATAGTTTTCTTGTCTTCTGTCGTTGGTGCTTTGGACTTTTTTCATGGTTTTAGATCTGTCTGTTTTAGATCCGTTGGCCTTTGCAGTGTGAAGCAACTTACAGTGTAATTTCAGCTTGACTTGAAATAGCTTGTTGGATAGTTAGCATGTCACAGACACATGCTCACACTTTGCATTTAGGATGCTATCTGCTGTCTCAAGAGTATAAAGAAGATTGCACTGGATTTAGAGAGTGGAGAGCTTTCATCTGAGCAGTGCCCACACAGCCCATCTCTTCAGTAGGTCTCGGAACAGGTTATCTCCCCCTAGAGACAATCGCTGTCGCCACGATAAACGCAAGCTGCAGGCTCATACCTCCGCTCATACAGCAACATGAAAGACGAGTCTTTCACTCTCTTGTCTTTGCTGCTGCATGTGTCTCAACAGGTGTCATGTTTATTCCACAGACCTGGATAGAGGGCTGGGAATAAGTTGCAAAAAACATGCCAGCAGTGTCTGTACCTGTCTAACATCTATAGATTGTTATCCAGTCAATCAGTCGTTAACATCTACAGTATTTTGCAGTTTAGTTCATTGTGTGTCTGTCTCTGATGTAAACAGGCTCTAAGATCATAAGATGTAGATGAACTGATAGAGTAGCATCCTTAGATATGTAGCTGGACTCTTACAGCATGTGTGTATATACTGTATGGGTCTAAAGAGAGACAATGCAGATTTAAATTAAGCAGTGTCTTTGCTGTTTGTAGATGTTATTCCAATGTTTTTGTGACTATTTTTGGCAGCAAAGATGTGATTGTAGTGAGGGAGCTGCCTAATGGCTCACTTACGCAGGAAGGCTTTCACTAATCACTTCACCTCATTTAATCTTCCATCCTCCCGCACACGGTTTTCCCTCGACTCACTTCTAAAACTCACCCCACGGTCATTCAAAGGGAAAGTGCTGTTCTAAATCTGACCTACTGCAGGACAATGACCATCTTTGCCAAATTTGAAATCACAGCAGGGTATTGTAGATATGAGGTACAATTCTTGACCTGCCCTTTTTAATTTACTTGTGGGGAAAAAATTAAAATGTGGCTAAAGTTGTGCATTCAAGATTTTTTTTTTGTAATTGTAGATGTCTCTGTAACACTTGCACATAAGCTGGGAATGCTGTTAAGTGGCATTGGGATCTCCTCCACCATGTCAGCTGGTCTTGACCAGAAGAGTCCTTCATGCCACTGTGAGAGACATGTCTCCCAGAAGGCAGAAAGAGGTGAAGATGGCTACTAAAGCATTAGAAGACGTGTGAAGTAATGTAATAGTTTGACATTAAAGTGAAACCTCCTCGACTTGAAACATAAAGGTCAGTTTAGTCATCATGGGGAGTACATCTCAACATTGGAAAAATGTGCATGTGATGTCTCTGAAGGAGCTTTATCCCTGCCCGGACTGGAGACTACAACATTTTTATTTTTTTCTTACCAAAGTGGAGGTGTGGAGTTTGAAAGACGTGTTTTGAAAGACAATCTTTTTGTTGCATTGTGGGAAATGTTGCACTGACCTTTATGTTGCAGTTTCATTCATACTAGTAGGGACTAAAAGTCAGGAAATCTGTTACTCTTTTTGACCATTATTTTCTAAAAATCTGTGTTGTTTTGCAAAAAAAGACACCGTGGAAACTAGCAGAGGATATTTGTTTAATTTAATGTGTCACATGACACCTGCAGAGGACTTCCCAGGTCAATAGTCCTTTTTAAAGCAGACATGACTGGCCAAACACAGGTGTAATTAATAACATTAACAATGTCTGCATTCCATTCAGCTGTGTCAGTTGCCCCGGTGCTGCGGTGTGTGCTGGCTGGCTCACTGGTACATTTAAACAGATTATTCACCTGTGCTTTGCCTGTCAAGCCAGGCCTAAGTGTACGCTATTCCAATCTTTATAGTGTACTGTTGCAGTGCGATAACAAGAAATCAACACACCAGTACTTTAATATTTTATACTAACAGGAATTTTATTTAGCTGCCTCAGTCTCTGTCCTGGTATTGTGCATGCTGGTTCACTGTCACACTGTCATGGCTCACTGGATTACTTGAATAGAGATAGCAACACCTGTGTTTGTCCTACTGTGGTAATTCAAAATGTCTGCTGTGAAAACAGCCCATGTGTCCGCCATTGGACATCAATCCAAATGTGAGGAGATCACCCATGCCAATTAAGCTTCACAAAGACATTGATGAATTGATGCTGAATTGAATAGTTGACAAGTTATTCTCCCGATGTGTACTTACTATACAGTAGAATGCATTGGGTGGGCTGAGGTGAGGTCATTTTTTCATTTTCTCAGTTTTTCAAGATGCACCTGAAAGAAATTTTCAATAACAACCTGTGGTTGATAAATAAAATAGTGTCCTTTGAACTCCATTTACTCTCTGAGCCTTGCAGGCTTGAACTTCCGGTAGATAACCCTTGAGAAGTGTGCAACATTATTAAAACCAAACAAGAAACCAATCTTTTTTTCTTGTTTAAACATCCACAAACAAAGTCTAGCTAAGTGTGCTTACATATCCGGCATTTTTTTTATTTGTTTTTGTTTCTTTGGGATCTTCTATCTACCTCTGGCAGGGCAACACACGTCTTTTCGTCCTCGTTTGGAAGGCTCCTCAGCTATTTGAGAGGGACACAGTTGTGCAGAGATAATCCTTCTTAGTAGATGCTAGGCCAGGCTAGCCATGTCCAAATGCAGGGCTCTGTACTCTCATTGGTGAGGTATGCTTAACATTTCTTCCTAATGTAAATCCAGCCCACAATCACACTCTCACTCATGTAGTCTGTAGTCATACGCTTAGACATCAGGACTTGCTTTGTATTTCACCCGGACAGTATTTGAAATGCCGTTACACACACACCTACACACAGAGCAGAGTTCAGCAGAGTACACTGAGCAGCAGCCAACACATCTAAGGCAGAGAATCACTCTAACAGTGCTTTGCATTAGTTGTTCAAAATAATGTTCCTCTGGATTATTTGTGATTCATACATCATCACTGCCTTGTTTGCATGTCAGACCAGTTGTCTAATTTGAAGTTGCTATGGGGCCCGCTCTTTTTATTTTATGTTGAAGACACGTAAATTGATTGCTGCATTGTTGAAATGTCATCAGCTTTAAATTTCCCATTACTGAATCATCAATCACCATGCTCTGTTTCTATTTTTGGTCAGAGGGCTGTGTTTACATGTTGATATAAAGACTTTGAGTAGTTTATTGCTGCAGAATGTTTTGAAGCAGTCAGTGAAAAAAATTTTGCCATGCATATCTAAGCTTTATGGATGGATATTTATAAGTGGATGTTGGTAACTGGCTAATCTTTGAAGCAGGTGATGTCATTGATTACTTTTTCATTGTGTGAGAGAAAATGGTTGATTCAGAAAGGAGGACTCAGAAATATAAGAAATAGAACAAAGATATGAAAGCATTCCCTACTTGTACAGAAAAATGTCAGAACAACAAGAACTGCTTGTTTGTTACCAGCCTGACAATTTTACTGTTAAACCAGTAGCATGTGAAGATATTATCCATTATAGTGAATAGTGTCCTGGCTTTGTCTACAACTCTTTTTTTTTAACCTTTTCATATCTCATAACCTGCCTTAATTTCCTCTAATGTCTTTTGCATGTACGTGGTAACATTTAAACCTCATGAACCACAACAAACTTTGGAGCATTAACTCCTTTCCACCACTTATCTTTTGTGAGATCAAACCACTGTTGCTGTCAGAGACACACTGCAGACTAGTTGGGTGGTTCATCTGAGATAAACACCAGAGGCAGTCCTGTCTTTAGTCCCTTCCTCTCCTAATAACCACATATATTGCTTTCCTGTCGGTTGAGAGAGGAGAGGTCTTGCAGGAAACAGTGAAGGGAAGCTGTTGTCGGTGGACCCATTTATTGTCTTAGATTCACTGCAAGTGATTAGTTGCTTCCTCTATAATATCTCCAACAGGATAAGACCTTTAGATAGCAGCTTATACAAGCCAGCTCATTGAGAAATGAGGATACTTTTGATTTAACACAGAATTAAGCAGTATTATGTGATGACTGTGTCCAGGTCCTTGGCCAGACTAATGGGTGTCTAATTACTGCAGGCAAGAGCAGCTCCAGATCTCCTCTAGAGGTACAAACAGGCCTCTCTGCATGTGTTCGAACACAAAGGTTTTTTTTCTCACAGCTGCTTTTACGACAGGGTATAGCAGACAATGTAGAGGGAATGAAGTGGACATTCGAATTTCAGGGTGTTTATTTGTTCTGCACTTAACAAAAGTATGACCATTCAATTGTGTACCATCGTGAATTATGCAGCCCTTTTTTGCCACACAGTAGATTGAATTGAAAGCTGCCGTGTGTGTTGTTGCTCTTCTTAAGTAATAAAAATGTCCGCAGAGTTAAATCATGTTGGCTTAACATCCTCTCAGTAGTTTTTATGGTTACCACGGCTACAAGCATCTTAAATCTGGTGAAGTTTGTCAGTGACTGCAGGATTTTTTATTAGCTTTTTTGTTGAACTGTGCATGTCTACCGAGTCATCTCTGGCCCTTGAGTAAGACCACTCTAAACTATATTGCATGACACCACTGACAGCACAATTATAGACAATGGCTAAATCATTTAAAGGTTTCACCCAGACACGCTTTAAGACGTATAAAAACACTTTGCAGGTTTCAATATTTTTGTAGTTGTGATGACACAAATCATACCTGTACACTCCTTAAACTTAATACTGTTTAATAATTATACATCACATTTTTATTGTGAATGCTTAATAAAGTTAGAAGACAAAACAAATCGTATAAAATAGAAATATTATAAACACAATAAAGCATAATATCCTCTATAGCAGGGGTGTCCAAACTTTTTTCAATGAGGGCCACATACAGAAAAATATACGAAGGGCTGGGCCACTCACTAGAGGTAAGGTATTTTGCCTCACCTCTAGAGTATTCAATTAATATCAATCAAATGTAAATTATGCTTGATAATTGAAGATGCTCATCACAACTTTCCATTAATGGTTTTATTTTTTTTGTTACAAAAATGGTAGGCAGTTCTTTCTTAAAACAGCATATATAACTAAGTATAACACTAGGAAGTACAATACAGTCAAGTGCAAGTTTCATGTGTGGGCCATATTCCATTATAATTTTAGAATTTACTGCGGGCCAATTCAAAACAGACAACGGGCCGCAGTTGGCCCGCGGGCCGTAGTTTGGACACCTCTGCTCTATAGTATTATGTTTTTTTTTAAAACCGATTTGAGTTTATTTCATCAGATCTTACCTGAAATGTATAAGTTAATGCGATTTTTAAATAATGCTTACATTAAAAAGTGGTATTGCCGAAAAGGCTGGATGTATTTCTCACATTCCAACAGTCATACAAAAAAGAAAACGGTTATCATGTCCTGTTACTCGCTAAGTTGTTTTTCACTTACCATGCATGCAGTTAGTAGCTATAGTCAGCTATACTGTACTCGACAGTGTGTAAGAGAGGGAGCAGTTTGTTGAAGGGTAATTATTGTTAAGGCATGATATCTTTTTTAGCAGGTGTCGTCATGCTATCATTATGAAACTTGTTAGGCATTTATACATTCCACATGTTGCAATATTTTGTAAGATTGCACTTTTCATCAGTTTAACCACTAAGGGATTGAAGTCCTGCCTATCATGAAAAACCTACTGTGCATCACTTCTACTAAATGTGGGCCTAGCACAGGGAAATAGTCATTATGATAATTGTAGCTGTACTTGAGACTTAGATTTAAGTCAGACACAAGTCACAAACAAAAAGGACTTTTAGACTTTACTCCCTCTAAAGCTGACCTCATACTTCCAGCCAGCAACTGCATATAATCACCCTTAAAACTGAAAATTGTAGTTTTTGGACTTGTTGTTTGGATTATAAAAGGGAGATGTAATGCGTTGGTGTGCTTTACCGGTGCTGGAAAGCAGATTTTATTACCATCTGATAGAACCAGGCTTGCTGTTTCCTCCTGTTTCCAGTCTTTGTGCTAAGCTAAGCTAACTGGCTGCTGTCTGGCTGTAGCTATATATCTAACATATATCTAACTCAACCGCCAGGAAGCAAATAAGTGTGGCAGAAAATTGTTTTGTCAGACTTCAGAAACCTCCTGCCAGGACCACAGAAGACATTACACAACTGTTTTACAGGTTGCATAGCACTCCTGTTTATAAGTAAACTGATCTTCATGTGTAAAATCAGTGGGTGCCCCTTCATTTTTAGGCTTATGCATTGGAAGGACTTACTATAAACATAGCTTTGAAGAAAAATGTTCTAATACAGTGTCACTTTAACAGCTGTCATTCAGAGACTTCCTGTTGGCTTAAAGTTGAAAAGCATGTAACTTATTGACTTGAGACATCTGGCCCCAAAACAAATGGCTCTGGTAATGTATAGTTGTTGCCATGCATACTTCACAGCTACATGATTTTAGCATGGTTAGCCTTTGTAAGTGCAAGGTAGCTAGTATCAGAGATATCTTTGTTTGTGCACTCAAATAGATATTTTGAGTGCTAAATAAAGTAATGTTTATTGGGTGGGGTTCCGGTAGTAAAAGATTGTTTTCAGTTAGAGGAATGTTAATGACTGAGTTTTTCTGCCCTGTGGACCAGTCGTACCTCTTCTGCTGCCCTGTGACCCCAGAAGGAGTTTTCACCGCAGATTTGGGTTTTACTAAACTGACATGTTTCCTCTCCCAGCTGACTGTGATAACAGGCAAACCTTCAGTGCCTGATCATCGGTCATGCACTGCACTGCAGTCATATTGCCGCTGTGATTGTTTGTTTGGAGTATGATCACATGTCGGTCTCAAATTATTGGGCAGCAAAAATGGTCAGACAGGAGACTCAGTGTGTGTTCATTTTTATTTGGCTTTTACACTTGCTTGTGTGATCCAGTTGTGGTGAGAACTTTATCAACTGTTTCATTGTGTGAACACAGAACATATGTGGGACACACATAAATACACATAACCCCAGTCTCCCCCCTTCTATCTCTCTGGTTCACATTCCTTCACTCTCCTTCACGTCTTCCTCATTTCTCTTTCACTTCCTTTTCTTTGTTGTTCTAACCGTATTTTAGGTCAAGCTAAAATAAACCATATTTGATGAGGGGGCAAGAGGAAGATTTGCGAGATAGGGAGGGAGAGAGAGAGAGTAGTGTGTGAAATGGTCAGAGGAATTCAGAAGGCAGAAGGAGGGATGATAGAATATCGAAGGGGGAAGATAGGGAGTCCCCACCCTCTTCTCTCTCCCTCTGTCATCCCACTCCCCTTCTCTTGGCTGGCCTTATTTGGTCATGTTACTGCAGCTATAGCAGAAGGGGAGAGAGAGAGAGAGAGAGAGAGAATGAGGGAAGGATGGACAGATTGTTCTTTTTTCTCCTCTTTTTTTACCCTCTCAGAATTGAGAGCTTTGGTCTGATGAGAGGCGAAGTCAGAGGAAAGCCAGGACTCAGAGGGAGGAGTCGCTGATGTGCAGAAGTTTAACTCTGCAGGGGGAAAAAAGAAAAGAAAGTGCCTCGGTGTGGTTTAGTTACAGTCATTGTGCAGCTTGATACAGAAGAGAAACTCGTCTGTGACAGAAGAGGAACTCTGTTATGCTAAAACTGTGGCCACATGCAAATCATGGACGGTTTTTCCTTGCTGGCTAGTTTCTACAGTATCTATGAAAATGAGCAGCACAATCAGAGTCTGCTGGCGACAGTATCGTGCCTTTGTTGCTGTGGTTACAAACTCTCACTGACCACGGCTTATGCTATGTCACACACACACACACACACAGACACACACACACACAGGTAAGTGTGCGCTATCCCTTACCCTAGTCTAACCACAGAATTTAACCGCATATTACTGTTCTTGTATAACATGGGGGCGCATGCACACATACATACCCACAATCGTGCGCACACAAACACATGCTTTACTGTCCCTCATTACTCCTCCCTGAAGCAGAGAAAGTCCCTCCATGAAGGAGAATAGTGTATATGTGTTTTAAGTGTAAGCACAAACACACATACACACATGCACTGACACACATACAGAGTGGAGTGTGTGTTTTTATTATTTGGTTATTCGGACTTTGAATTCATCACTTGACTGGTCAGAGAGGGGTAATTTATTAAGTCAAGCCTGTCGTCTGTTTTTTGTTGTAAATTTTGTGCTTGCTGAATGTCTTGCATCGCCTTGTTTTAGCAACTCAGACCTTTAGTGTCTGTTGGTTTATGCTAAGCTGTTGCTGTGACCTGTCTCCCACACTGTAGCACTGTGAATGCATCAACATATTTGTTTGTTTTTTGTTGTTTTTTCCCTTATTTTGATTTAAACCCACGTACCAGCTATAAACATTGTGGATGGCCTCCATTTTTTCCCCTTCAATTTATTATCAAAGTCTGTTTCTGTCTATCTATGTGTTTGTCTGAATGTCTAGCTATTCTCCCTGTGCTTATCTCTTTCTCTATGTATCTTTGTCTCGTATATTTATTTATTTCTCTTTGGCCAGACTGTCTGTTCAGACTGTGTCCCATGAACCGCTACTCAGCCCAAAAGCAGTTCTGGAAAGCAGCAAAGCCCGGAGGGAACACGGACACTGTGCTCCTCAACAAGCTCCATGTAAGTGAAGTGCCGACGTGTTCACCTCCCTGCAGTCACTACAGAGCAGTACACAACACACAGACCTGTCCTCGGGGCTCACAGGATAAAGAGAGAGTTGCATAAGACATTTTTTTTTTCTTAACCTTTACATCTATACCTAGATGGTAGATTTGGTTGAAACTGGATGCAAAGCTACACAGTAAATGTATAGAAATGTTGGTGATGTGCACTCTACGTTACTCCACGTTCCAAGTTATTATGAATATTTGCTGAGACACCACCTTTAAAGCCCTTTTATAGACATTTCACTCCTACTGTCCTACCTTTTTGCCCTCTACGCTCTCCTTTTCCTCTTTCTGGTGAATACAATACCATTTAAAGCAATCTGCAATCTGACCACACAGCCATAAAATGGAAGATTGCAATCTCTCCTGCGTTTCCATGGAGACGTGAGGCAGAGTTTTTTTGGTTAAAGCCCCTTGGTTGAAGCGTACATTTTTTGGCTAAGAACTTTGTTACTACTGTGCTTTGTGTAACAGCTGCCCAATCAGATTACTTCTTATCACATTTCTGAACAGTGAACAATGATGCAGTTAGTAGATGTGATGTGTACTGTCTTCATCTCTGACCATACTCTTCTCTTTTTTTTTAATCCCATCCTTGTCTTCCAGCATGCGGCTGACTTGGAGAAGAAGCAAAACGACTCTGAAAACAAAAAACTGCTTGGGACAGTAATTCAGTATGGGCATGTCATTCAGGTTTGTTCCTCCTCATTTGCTTGGCATTTAGTCAGATATTCTGTGTAAGTGAGGTTGCTCTGACATGCCATCAATGGAGGTGATTAAATCTCCCTAATGTTCCAAACACCTCTTGAAATAGGCCTCAGCTTGTGTGTATGTCAGGCATGCCCACCAATTAACCCTTCAATAAAGTTTGAATTGGATCTTCCATTATTATAATGCTATGAATGAGTCCCATTGAAAATGAACTCTCTTGCAGTAAACCACAAATTGATTTATTGATTTATTACAAATATACCGTAATGCATCCTGATGATTTGAAAATATTACACACATATACAAATGCACAGTCACAATATAGGACACGACATCTCTTGAAGACATCCACAGTTAAGATAAACATAAAGTAAGAAAATTACTTATGAGTTATGCAAGAAATCAGTGTAACTCTTTCCTAGATTTATGACCTGTTGTATCACATTTGTTTCTTAAATAATACTCTGATGGCAGTAATAATAGTCTTCATTTATAACAGGGCCTTAAATGCATGCTGATTTTATGTAGTCAGTACACTTTCAGAAGCGCCAACTCCTCTCCTCAGATTTCAGTATATCCATTTGTACGTATTGTCTTACACTGTCTCGCTATAACACCGCTCAGCTCCTCCACCTGAAGAGCAACAAATACCTGACGGTGAACAAGCGTCTGCCTGCGCTGTTAGAGAAGAACGCCATGAGGGTGATGTTGGACACTGCTGGAAATGAGGGCTCCTGGTTCTACATCCAGCCCTTCTACAAACTCCGCTCAATTGGGGACAGTGTGAGTCAGCATATGTATACGTCTGTGGGCTGTGTGCATTGTCGAAATGCCATACAGTGTGTCAGTCAACATCAGGCAAAGCAAAAGACTAAATCATGCCTGGGATGATGTGTACACTATTTTACATTTAAAAAGTTTTTAAAATACAGTAGTAGGTGTTACTCTTTATGGCACTTCTCCATCTTTAAAAATGAGTTACCAATCTGCATATACAGTAGTAAATCAGTATTATAAGTTTAAGACTGCAGAATAACGGTCCAGACCTTGAGGGAACGGACAGGTCTTCTTTACCGTCCAAAGCCTCAATGTGATGCATCTATCCAATCACATCTATCTCTGGATGGACCTGTGCCAGCACCCAATTGGTGTTTACCTGATCACAAAGCTCTTGTTGGCACCAGCTCCCTTCCCTACAGCAGGAAGTAGTGGGCTGGTGCCCAAGGACAAAATTAACCATGGCATAGATTGGGCTTCTCTGCTAAGCTCCTCGCAAAGTAGGTATGGCACAAGGCCTAAGCAGCAGGCCTTGGACAAAAAGAAAATTGGAGTCACACCATACCTGCTGAGAACAGACAGAAGACAGTGACATGCAAATTAACTCAATGCTCTCTGCCCCATACCCATGTGCATGTAAGAGATTCAAGGTTAAATACAAGGGACAAGGGACAGGCCAACATAATAACATTACATTATGGACAATCATGATGACAAAGTTATGAATAAATTGTAACATACAATACATTGAGCATAGACAGGTATGAAGGGGCATGCCCAGTTGTCATTTTGTAAGTCTTAAGCACCTTAAAGTCCGGTAGTATGCAGCAGTTACTGTGCATAACCTTTTGTTCCTTTATGTTTGTCTTAAAAACAAAATTGTATCCGTTTTGTGTGTGACTGTAGGTGGTGATCGGAGACAAAGTTGTCCTTAACCCAGTGAATGCTGGTCAGCCGCTCCATGCCAGCACACACCAGCTTGTAGATAATCCAGGATGCAATGAGGTTTGTCTGAGCCGCTACCACTCATCGTCACTCCTCAGATGTTTCTGTGGGAGTTTCAGCTGTGTTGAATCTAATTACAGCTTTTCATAACCTCTGCTTGTTTTATTAGCTGCTTGATGTGAAACTACACTACACAGGTTGTTCTCCTGTCCTCCACATTTAGCACAGTTAAGGACTAGACTACAGCAAATGCTGCATTCAAAAGGTTGTTGTGTTTCTCTATCCTGACAATAGACTGCTCTGAGTTACTAAACATTTCCTCTCTTACTTTATCAAAGTACCTCACAGCTGTTTTACAGAAACACAGAGACACTTAAAGGGGTTGGTCAGTTTAGGGGAGTGAGACAACCTTGTGTATTCCTAATTTATGACTCTGCAAGCAGTTTAAAGATTGGTGAAATGGTAAGAATGTGAGAACAAAGCAAAAATAACAAAGTGGCAATTCTTACCAGAGGAAGAAAGTATTTTTAAATTTATTATTCTTTACAAGGACATGCATTAGACAAACACTTAAGTTACTACACTACTGTTTCTGCTAACCTGGCTGTGGCACACAGGAAAACAGGAAGTGGACTTCAAATGTTTAATAATCACATATTGATCTTTAGAAAAGTTTTAAGATGTCCTACCTTTAAAGACAAAAGGGAAAAGTCATCCATTATTTTCCCTCACTCTGGGTATTGAGTGAAAAACAAAGCTCCATACTGAACTATCCCTTTAATCCTGGGCAGTGTAGCTGGAGTGCTCATACTGTGCAGGCCCGCTGCCAGGAGATGCTACTGACATACAATCTCTGATTTTTTTTTTCAGGTGAACTCTGTCAACTGTAACACCAGCTGGAAGATCGTGTTGTTTATGAAGTGGAGCGACAATCAGGAGATCATCCTAAAAGGGGTTTGTCCACCAGAAAACACAATCTGTTTTATGTTTTTACAAACTCTTCTTATAGGACAAAACACATTTATATTTATTACAATAGATAGAAATATAAACACATATACAATAAACAGTCAAGGAAAACAACGGAGATAACAAGGGGAAATATCATATTAGCGGCAGAAAGCAATTTTTTCCAAACATCTTCTATAGGTTCAATACAGTAATGGAATAATCAATGACAGGTTTCCATAATGTCAGCCAGCTAATGTAACGAGCTTATATTCTCACATTTACTTACAAGAGGTGTTGAATAATGTCGCTCATCAGAGCTGAGTGGGCTGGTGGTTTTCTCTTCAGTATTATCTGGCTACAGTACATGCTTACAAATTAGGTTTTTTTATAGGTTATTCAACAACTCTACACTGGGGGCTTTAACACCACAAATAGCTACGACTACAGTAGGTCTTACCAAAGGGCCTCTCCAAAATATCTGACAAAATGGTGAATATGTTCAATTAGATTTGGGGAGCTTCAGGAACAGAGAAGTCCACAGAGATCTTGTGTGTTTTCTAAAAATTAATCGGAATAGCTTCTGGTTAATTGCAATGAATGCATCTTGTAAATTTGAAACATGCTACAGGCACACAAGGTTTTATTTTGAGTAATTATATATGTATGTCGTATGGGTTTTAAGGTTAAGCTGAATATTTTTTACTGTAACAAACGTTCTCCTTCTCTCCAGGGCGACGTGGTACGGTTATTTCATGCAGAACAGGAGAAATTCCTCACATGTGATGATCACAGAAAAAAACAATACGTGTTTCTCCGCACTACTGGACGGCAGTCAGCTACCTCGGCAACCAGCAGCAAAGCTCTATGGGAAATAGAGGTGAGGAAGAAGATTTTTAGAGTTTGTTTCACTGATTGCAGTATGTACTGTTTGGTGTTAAAAGGTGATATTTTTTTTAAAAATCTGTCTTCTCTCAGTTTTGTTGGGAAGACCAAACATGTTTCCAAACATTTCCTTAACAGCATATTGGGTAATTCAGTCCACAGCACCTGATAAATAAGTTGGATGTATTAGTGCAAGATGTTACTGCTGTGTGCTCTGGTATCAGGTTGTGCAGCATGATCCATGTCGAGGGGGGGCAGGCTACTGGAACAGCCTGTTCAGGTTTAAACACCTGGCCACTGGACACTACCTGGCTGCAGAGGTCAGTAGACTGCCGACACTGTTTTAGTAACTGTAATTAGAAAAGGGCAACATCGACAAAATCAATTTGTCAAATTTAACCAAATAGCTCTATCGTAGTATACTACATAGTTTAGATTATATAGTAGGTGTTACACTCGTGCTTTACTTAAGAAAACTGTCACTTAATTGAAAAGCAGTCTTTAAGACCAGCAAAACACAAATTTAAGTTCTATTGATACTGCAGACAACAGTATTCCAGGTGACATGTACAGTTTATACCAAGTTCTGAACCTCTTTGTATTTTCACAGGTGAATCCAGAGTATGAAGAGGAGTGCCTGGAGTCTCGCTCTCCAGTAAGTGAGCCGTGCTGAAAGATTTGTTTTATATTTATATATATATTTATATTTCAGCAATCACTAAAAATGTGTCAATATGTCTCTTATGGTTTTCCAACTTAACTTGTTAAAGTAATACTATGGCGCAAAGAAATACTTGTTTCTGATTGGCTAGCAGGTGTTACAAGTGTACAGTCAGAATACCTCAAACCCAGTTTCTGACCATGTATAACTGCTGCTGAAAAGCAAAGGTGTAGGAACTGCAAGCAACCATAGTGACAATGCGAATGCTTTACACTATGTTACCACTTTACTCACTGGTGAAACTCACCTAACCATGGCTTTATGCCAACAAAGAATCTTTTTGCCAGGCTGTGTAGCTAAGGAGAGCAAGTGTACCTTGACTGTAATAGTAACTGTTTCCAGCAGTAGATAAAGTAGCTGAAGGTATTTTTGCACAGTGAGATGGTATTACATTTCAGTCACAAGCAGGTGGCAGCCTTTCACTGTAAATGCATCTTTCTGTTCCTGTTCCTTCAGTTCTGTGGCACAGCTCTAAATTTAACTGTCAACATGAAGGTGTTCACATCTGCTGACTGCGCAGTGACAAGTGAACCAGGTCACAGTCGGTCCGCTTCTGAGTTTATTGAGTTTATAGTAAAAACAACAAAAACTTGAATATTTATACACGAAGGAGCTACAGTATGGAGGTCCCAGGCAAACATGACTCCCAGTGATGAATATTTATACCATTGTAGTAGAGTCTTATCAAAAAACAGTACTAAATAACTTGATTGTGCCTAGTCTCAAAATCTATGCAAAGCTCTGACTGATTCATGACTGGAACTAAGTCATTTAGTTGTCAGGTTTTTTTGGCGGCACTGATTGCTGCATTTAACATTTTACAAGGGGAGAAAAATGTTGCTCTATTTATGGAAGGGGACTTTGAACTATGATTGCCTTAAGCACTGCATTTAATTTGTTTCTATTTTCACTATACCTAGATCTCTCTCCACGGGAATAGTTAACCTTTTTGCTAAAATACCTGATTGTTATTGATCTTGACACAAACGTGGCAGATAATCTCAGTTGCTGAAATTGGAAGCCCGTGTGTGGCAACTTCTAATCATTTCTAATCATACTCTGTTTTGACTTTTCCCTCCAGCTGGACTCTGAGCAAGAAGCCTTACGGGCCCGTTTGAGAAATGTCCAGGACAAAGTCATGTACACCCTTGTGTCTGTACCTGATGGAAATGACATCTCTTCCATATTTGAGCTCGACCCTACCACATTAAGAGGGGGAGACTCACTGGTTCCGAGGTAGGAAGGTCATAATGTGTTTTTCTGACCTGCTCAGACCTGTGTTATAGACAGAGCTTGGTCTGTTTTCTGGTCTGTCACTCTTTCCACTGAAAATCAGACAGTATACACATTACAAGTGGTGGGCATCCACTGTATATTATGTCATCCTAATTTGTTTGCAAAACAATAAACCATGGAAAGAGTATGTGTGTTAATGCTTGTTAATGCAAGAGAGTGTGTGACTCACTGTTACTCACAATAAACAGAATCATGCAGGTTATACAGGTAGAGTTCTTCTTAATGTTGGTTACGCAGAAAAGGATTGTTAGATAAGGATATTCACACTGATAAATTGTTGTTCCTGTCATGGCTCTTGATAGTGTGTGAGCAGATGTGTTCATGTTTGTTTATTGGCGAAGATGCATTTCTACATCTGTAGCAAATTAAATACGTCAATATGTTTGACTCACATGATATGTGTGTGTTCCTAGCTGGCAGCATGGTATTGAGTGCAGGCATTTGTAGACTCAGGCTGTCTAAGAGGCAGGGACGAAAAAATAATGAAAAAGTTAAGGGCACTTAATCACATTTTCTCCGCTGGAAGGGAACTTCATCATGTTTTCTTGCACATCAAGCCACCGTAGATGTCACGGTCAACGAGCATCCAAGGGGGCACTTCTGCAGAGTTTTTTTTATTTTTTACAGACTGCATGTGTTTCTATTGGATTCTCCAATGTCCGCAAATTTGAAAATTTCAGCAATATCTAAGTCAAAGAATACTTATACTTACAATATTCTGTGTTTGCAGTGTTTGGCAAGGATTGGCAGCATTTGATTGATGATGCTGTGTCATTTCAAACATAATCTTTTCGAAGTTTCAGTGCTCCAAAAATTAAGTGCAATCCTAAATAAAATTCCTAAAATGTGTTTTCAGGAACTCGTACGTGCGGCTCAGACACCTGTGTACAAACACATGGGTTCACAGCACCAACCAGCCGATTGACAAGGAGGAGGAAAAACCTGTCATGCTGCGTGTGAGTGACCGTTCATTTGCACTGATATGTAACAGTAGATCAGCTGTAAACGGTTGCAGCTTTTGTCACGATTAGACTCTGTAACATGATGCTGAGGTGAAATTTTGTCTGGGTTTATGAGATTTTATTAGTGACCCAAGGGTCAACAGTAATGAAAATCTAAACCAACGGTTGTCAGCTGACATAGCTTCTGTGCAGCCCCCTCCTTTTTGGGATTTCAGTGCCCTGTGCATGCTTTTTCACACATAAATGTACAATTGCAGTTTTCACTGTGGGTTTGGGGGAAATAATTGAAACAAGTGAGCCCAGAGACCAGTTCTAAATACTGAAAAATATATCATATTGCCCTGATAGATGACATAGTTGTACATTTCTTTCCTGATATCAAGATTGGCACCTCGGCACTGAAGGAGGACAAAGAGGCTTTTGCCATTGTGCCCGTCTCACCAGCTGAAGTGAGAGACCTCGACTTTGCCAACGACGCCAGCAAAGTGCTGGCTTCTATTGCTGGAAAGCTGGAAAAAGGGACCATCACACAGAATGAGAGGAGGTATAAAATGCATAGTGCTTCCAGATTGTGGATATATCTTACAGGAAACAAGTTAATAATGTGTTATTTGCTTTGTGTGTCTCTTTTTGCACATGCAATCAGAGCGGTTACCAAGCTTCTGGAGGATCTGGTGTTCTTTGTGGTGGATATTCCCAACAATGGGCAGGATGTTCTAGAGATCATGGTCAACAAACCCAACAGGGAACGACAGAAACTCATGAGAGAGCAGAATATTCTCAAACAGGTAATGCCTTAATCAATGAAGGTAACCTTTTGATCAAACTCTTTAGATGTCCAGAACATGAACTTCTTTGAACCTCGCTGAATTCCCCCTAACCTCCTCCCCAATCTTTGTAACACTCTTTATCATGACTCTTTGTGTTAGGCCTGCTATCTGAATCAGCATGTTCTTTTGGGCTTTCATTTAAGTGTGGTTACAACTGTCACAACGGTATCCCTGTTTTCAGATCTTCAAGCTGCTGCAGGCTCCATTCACAGACAGTGGGGACGGGCCCATGCTGCGACTGGAGGAGCTGGCTGACCAGCGTCATGCCCCCTTCAGACACATCTGCCGCCTCTGTTACCGTGTTTTGCGTCACTCTCAGCAGGACTACCGCAAAAACCAGGTACAGTTTGTCAGGCCAAAAAGTCTGCTTTTATGAGCACTGGCACTGTATGAGATGGGTGTATGTGCCACTGGAGTTTGTGTAAAGGTGCATTCCAAATGTCCTTGATTAAGTCTAATAGTAAGGGAAAGGGGCCTTTGCTCTGTAGCAGCTCTGATATAATTATCAAAACAAAAAATGCCCTGAATCTCAAATGTGTAATTGAATGTCCTGTGCATTTTGCAAGGATCCCCTGCCAAGCCCCTTTATCAAATTTTCTTCTAATATGAGTACACAGAGCCACAGTGCAATACGAGCTATTAAAAAAATGCTTGTAAATGTGAAACGCAACATAACCATTTTCTAAGAACAATCAATTTCTCTTAAACACATTACAGTGTAATTGTTGGAAGGGTCATTTCATTAGGTTGAATTAGGATTGAGTCTGGTCCTTGTGAACATGCTCTGTTCTTCTACACACAGATGGACTGTATCAGCCAATAAAAGTAATGGATGCAGACATAACAAGGTTATTCCTTATATTTCCCCTTAGAGAATGTAAAGAGATAAAGAGGCTAGTTTAATAATGACGTTTTTCGCAGTGAGTCTGTGCCGTCTTGTTCTGGTTTGTGTATGCTCAGGCTGTTTTTGTGTCTCTGCTGCAGGAGTATATAGCCAAACAGTTTCGCTTCATGCAGAAACAGATCGGCTACGATGTCCTGGCTGAGGACACGATCACAGCTCTGCTCCATAACAACCGCAAGCTGCTGGAGAAACATATCACTGCTGCGGAGATCGACACGTTTGTTAGCCTGGTCCGCAAGAATCGTGAGCCCAGGTTTGTGTGTGTATGTGCGTCTGTATGGACACCATGAACACGGCAATCTGGGTTGAAGGCAGAATTGGGATAAAATAATTATAATAATAGGCATCTTTTTTTTCCTCATTACAGTCTACATACATACAATGTATGAACACAATAAGCTCACGTATACCACGCCAGCAGACTGTTCACAGACCAGTGTTATCTACCACTCCACTACCTGACAAGTGATATTAAAATTCAACAACTTTGTAACATCGTTGTAAGCAGGACATTATACGATACAAACTTGTCACTTGAGTTATATATTGCGTTAGTATAGTGTACTTAAGGGTGTTGGAATGAATGGTACATACATTATTATTCACTTTGAAAGGATCCTATGCTTTTGCAGGCTCACATGTGTCTGGTGCTTGAGTTGATCTTGAGTCTTTTTTTGTTTTGAAAAGCATTATGGGTGATTGAATCTTGTATATCTTGTGTGTGTGTGTGTGTTTGTGTCCAGGTTCCTGGACTACCTGTCAGACTTGTGTGTGTCAATGAATAAGTCCATCCCTGTGACACAGGAGCTCATCTGTAACGCAGTGCTGGATCCAGCTAATGCAGACATCCTCATAGAAACTAAGTGAGTAGCCACATCAGATTTGATTGGAACATAATGAAAAATTGTAGGCTTTGCTTGACTATAAAAAACAGCTTTTATGTGTGAGAGTATATTGCAGAGACCCAATAAAGTTTGTTAAGCATTTAATAACTGGATAAATCCCTAAAGTTCTTAAAATAACTCCAGCACAGAGATAGCAACACAAAAATAAAATCGCGGCAGTTTGGAAGGACAGTTAGGAGCTGCAGATCAGCTGGCAAGACTCACGTCTGCGTCCGCCTGGGCTTCGGAGAAATGGGATTTTAACAAGCTTTATTACCTGCTGTGTTCCGCTTGTTTTGAAGACAGACTTCTTTGTGTAAAAAAACTTCCTGACTGATGAAAACTTAAAACAACAACTCTGTAGGGCTGAAATTATTATATTATTAGTTGATTGACAGATCATTTATCAGTAACTGTTTTGATAAATTGATAAATTAATGTCTGATGTGGTCTTTTGTTTCATATCATTGTGAAGTTAATGTTTTTTTTTGCTTTGCTCCAGTTCATCAGACAAAACAAGCAATATGAAGACATCACTTTGTACTCTACAAGAATCAATAGTGAAAATATTTTTTTAATTAGTTAATTAATAATTAACAATAATTAGTTAATTACAGCCCTAGTGGGATATGTTAAAAATGCTCATACATTTCTGTAGTAGTAAATTGTGTTTGGTAGACTTGTCCAATCCTTTTTTACAGCTTCTGAGGGTGACAGTAATAACATTGGCAGTCAATGTATCCCAATCCCAAAGCTTTTGTTAAAGTTTGTCACAAATGCTTACTCATGTATTTATCAGCCTTTAACAAAAAAAACACCCACCTCCCCTTGCAGACTTGTGCTGTCAAGATTTGAGATTGAGGGAGCGCCTCTTGGGGAGAACTCTGTGGAGTCAGAGGAGGATGAGGAGGAGGTGTGGTTGTTCTGGAAAGACAGCAATAAAGAGATCCGCAGTAAAAGCATCAGGGAACTGGCCCAGGATGCCAAGGAAGGCCAGAAGGAGGACCAGGAGGTGATCAGCTATTACAGGTAGTTACTAGACTTTATTTTCCATGTGGTTGTCTGGGATGAAGGAGATCATGCTAGTCCCCTATCTGACTTAAGATGCAGAGGACTAGTAGGACTCGATAGTTTTGTATATGCGGAATGGGTCACCTGTGAAGGTAAAACGATTTGGGTTTCGGGTGTTCAGGCACATTTAGCTGTTTCATATGTAAGTTTGACCCCACGTGTATGCATGTACTGCTACAGGTACCAGCTGAACCTGTTTGCCAGGATGTGCTTGGACCGCCAGTACCTGGCAATCAACAAGATCTCCGGCCAGCTGGATGTGGACCTGATCTTGCGATGCATGTCAGATGAAGATTTGCCCTATGATTTGCGAGCCTCCTTCTGCCGCATGATGCTCCACATGCATGTGGACCGTGATCCTCAGGAGCAGGTTACACCTGTGAAATACGCTCGACTCTGGTCTGAGATCCCCTCAGAGATCGCTATTGACGAGTGAGTAAATGAACAAATTCAATGGATTGTTTTTTCTAGAATATTTATGTAGAGAACAACATTCTTGTTGGAGTTAAATTTGTGCCATTTTGTTGTCTTATTGTAGTTATGACAATGATGGAACATCTAAAGATGAAATTAAGGAGCGATTCTGTCAGACTATGGAGTTTGTTGAAAACTACCTGAGAGATGTGGTGTGTCAGAGCTTCCCTTTTGCAGATAAAGAGAAGAACAAGCTCACCTTTGAGGTCAGTCTGGCACATTATTGATAAATAATCACCCTCATTAGTAGTCGCATTTTGATGGTAAAATCAGCATGTTTAATGAATCTATCGTCTATGTGTAGGTGGTGAACCTGGCCAGGAACCTGATTTATTTTGGCTTCTACAACTTCAGTGACCTGCTGAGACTAACCAAGATCCTGCTGGCTATTCTAGACTGCGTCCATGTGAACACCATTTTCCCTTTCAGCAAGCCGGACAAAGAAGATGAGAGTAAAGGTATAAACGCCATGGTTGGTCAGTGGAGGACCAAAAATCTGACAGACGTGAAGTTAATTGTCTGTATTTGTGCACGTTTGCAGGCAGTAATGTGATGAGGTCCATTCATGGCGTAGGAGAGCTGATGTCCCAAGTAGTCTTACGAGGAGGGGGCTTCCTTCCCACAACTTCAAACAACACCTCCGGTGGAGACACGGTCAAGACCCAGACCGAACCTGAGAAACAGGACATACTGGTCATGGACACGAAGCTCAAGATCATTGAGATCCTGCAGGTGAAGGACACACAATGGTGTACTTGCATGTATAAGTATGCAGTACAGTAGATATTGTATACATGCTCATACACTATTTCAGACACAGTCCTTCCATCCTCAAAAATATTCACATAAAACCCTGTTATTTTCTGCCCTGCCTTGCAGTTTATCTTGAATGTCCGCCTGGACTACAGGATCTCCTGTCTGCTGTCTATATTTAAAAGGGAGTTTGATGAGAGCAACTCCCAGAGTGAATTGTCTGTAACTGGAGTAGTGGAAGGACCGAACAACATGCCAGGTCAAGTTAACATATGGCTGCCTTTTTCACAAATGTGGGAACCAATCAAATGGACTTTGTTGGTTACAAGTATCTTTTTTTTAAATTCCAGGCGCTTTGGATTTTGAGCACATAGAAGAGCAGGCAGAGGGGATATTTGGTGGAAGGTAATCCCAGTTATAATAAAGACTCACAAAATACAAGAAAGAGGATGTTTTTTTATTTGAGTGTGTGTGTGTGTGTGTGTGTGTGTGTGTGTGTGTGTGTGTGTGTGTGTGTTCTGTGTGTGTCTAGTGAAGAGAACACCCCGCTGGATTTGGACGATCACGGTGGACGTACCTTCTTGAGGGTTCTTCTCCACTTAACGATGCATGACTATCCTCCTCTGGTGTCCAGAGCCCTCCATCTGCTCTTCAGGCACTTCAGCCAAAGGCAGGAGGTCTTGCAGGCTTTTAAGCAGGTATCCCAGCAACTCATACACATGTAAAAACTGAAGCAATGAAAATAATACCATTTATTGTCAAATTTTATGTGCATTTGATTCCTTGAGTAACGTCTTGACATTCCAGTTTGTCTGCTCTGGGCTTTGTGTTGTAATGTATATGTGTTCACAGGTCCAGCTGTTGGTCACCAGCCAAGATGTGGAAAATTACAAGCAAATAAAGTCAGACCTGGACCAGCTGCGTTCTATTGTAGAGAAGTCCGAGCTCTGGGTGTACAAGAGGCAGGGGCCAGACGAGGGCATGGATGCGGGAGAGGGGCTCTCCACTGAGTCACAGCATAAAAAGGTGCAGTATATTGCACACACACACACATTCACCTCTGCAGGCAGTAAGACAGGACTGAACCACAATCATAAAAGCCAGCTAGAGCGCCACCTTTTTCTCTCATACTTGTTTGTGTTCTCTGTAGGGGGATTCAGGGGGCACAGACAAACCAAAGAAAGCAGAAAGTACCAGCAGTTACAACTACAGGGTGGTAAAGGAGGTAACTGTCTTACTTAAGTATGATTAATGAGCTCCGTCTGCCCTATAGACTTATGTCCACAAACTTCACCTCCTCCCATTCCTGTTCTCTATCAGATCCTGCTGCGGCTCAGCAGGCTGTGTGTCCAAGAAGGTCTGTCAGGTAGGAAAAGCAAGAAACAGCAGCAGAGGCTGCTGAGGAACATGGGGGCTCATGCTGTCGTCCTCGAGCTCCTACAGATCCCTTACGAGAAGGTAATAATAGCTATCAGGGAAATGTTGTTTAGTGACATGCTTTGTGTGTGGGGAAAGTGGGCAAACCTTCTCACTGGTCGTTTTCCCCTCTAGGGAGAAGATTTGCGTATGCAGGATATCATGAAGCTAGCCCACCAGTTTCTACAGAATTTCTGTGCGGGAAACCAGCAGAATCAAGCCCTGCTGCACAAACACATCAATCTTTTCCTCAACCCAGGGGTGAGGAGTCCTGCTGGACGATGCACCACTCGATACTCGCACACGGTGTTCCTATTGAAAATGAATTTTGATTGTCATTCCTCTCTTTTTTTTCCCTTTTGTTCAGATTTTGGAAGCCATCACCATGCAGCATATCTTCATGAACAACTTCCAGCTGTGCAGTGAGATCAACGAGCGTGTGGTTCAGCACTTTGTCCACTGCATCGAAACACACGGCCGCAATGTCCAGTACCTCAAGTTCCTTCAGACCATTGTCAAAGCAGAGAATAAATTCATCAAAAAGTGTCAGGACATCGTCATGGCAGAGGTAATGCTCTGTTACCACTTTTTAACTTTTGAACTATACTGCAGTTTCCTTATGCCCCGATGTAATTGTGTATATTTGTTTCTTCCTACAGCTGGTGAATGCTGGTGAAGATGTTTTGGTCTTCTATAATGACCGCGCCTCCTTCCAGACACTGGTGCAGATGATGCGATCAGAGCGGGACCGCATGGATGAAAACAGCCCTCTGATGTACCACATACACTTGGTAGAGCTCTTGGCTGTCTGCACTGAGGGCAAGAACGTCTACACAGAGATCAAGTGTAACTCCCTGTTACCACTGGATGACATAGTGAGGGTGGTGACCCATGAGGACTGCATCCCTGAGGTGAGACAAGCCTCAAACAGAGGCAGCTATGAGAAAACAGTAAGCCTGTAATGGAGTGGACGCGGTCGACACAAAAGCTTATAGAACAATTCTCAATGCATCTGAATTCCATGGTTTTAATTATTATATGACTCCTGTGACGGACCACCGTCACCACGTGGCTTCTCTTGCCTTTCCGTCACAACTACATTCGCAGTTCAGTTATTATCTATCATGAAAAAAATCTGATTTATTTTCTTTTTTATCATGCCAACTGACACGATTTCATTATCCCTTATCCTAACTTTTCAGGTGAAGATCGCCTACATCAACTTCCTGAACCACTGCTATGTGGACACTGAGGTGGAAATGAAGGAGATCTACACCTCCAACCACATGTGGAAACTCTTTGAGAACTTCCTGGTTGACATTTGCAGAGTAAGGAACACCGGGCAGCTATATGGCAACTTGGATGAGGATGAGGATTGTCAAAATACGAGCAACTTTGTTATGCTTTGGTGTTTACAGGTGTGCAACAACACAAGTGACCGTAAGCATGCAGACACCGTTCTGGAGCGCTATGTGACGGAGACAGTCATGGGCATTGCAACGACTTTCTTCAGCTCACCTTTCTCTGACCAGAGCACCAGCCTGCAGGCATGTAACCACACACTATCTTAAGAGTTATGAAACACTACTCGAGAAAAAAGCAGTCAAATTTCCAAGGACATATGGTAGCTTTTCAAGTGCTGAATGAATGTGAAAATGAATCCAACAGTAACAGGGTACCACAAGATAGATGACAGATGGTTAAGATTCAGGGGTTCCTCTTTCCTAATATCTAAATGTCATTAACCTCCAACCTGTTAATGTACAGTATGTGTTGTGCTTAAGGTGGCCATCAGTAAGAACGTAAGTGGCGATAGAATATGTATTAGCTATCTTATGTAACTCCAACCAAGCAGCGTGACTCTCTGGAGAAAACTCCCCGTTTGAAAGCTGGCTTTTATATTAGAGCCAAACCATCCACTGCTGTGTTTTTCATATTAAGTGCTTCCTTAAGTGGTAAAATCTGTGAATTTCTGAGAACTTATTCTTCTGATTAACGTAATTGGCAGTGGTTAAGGAAAATGAATGTTCCCCTTCTCGTCCCATTTGTATGTGTTAATCAGAGTTATGTTAGTCATGGCTCCTGTAGCGCTAATCAGCATCACAAAGTGAAGACCAGTTAGTCGTGATTGTTGGCATCCTGCTGATTAATCATTTCCTTGTAGATACAAAAAGTTCCCCTATTTATTATACAGTATAACCAAACGTTCATATGTGTGTGTGTGTTTGTGTGTGTGTGTTTCATTTTTTATTTAACCTTTTAGCAGGAAAGTCCCAAACAATATAAATTCAGGGTTTGCATTATAGAGCGCTTTACATGTCTCTAGTATGACATCTGCCCCAAATGTATAGTAATGTATAGTAATGTATTTAGAAGTATGTGTGCGATGCATTTTGGTGATTTTAAGTACATGTTTGTTTTCTCCACTGCTTGTATCCTCTAACACAGGCATCTCTGTTGGGGAAAATGTTTCAGGTATTTGTTGTAATTTCACTCTGCACGGAAAACACAAAGGTTGCTCCTGCAGATTCTTGTTAGGTGTAAAATGGTGTAAAAATATGTAGCCTCTTATTTACAGTTTGTATGTGTGAGTATTCTGAGTTGAAAGTCCAATGGAACGGATTTTCACTGGGGCTGGGTTTGGGGAAATATCTGCTCAGGGATTGATGGGTATCCTGAAAAAGTAACAAAACTACCACTTAGTCAGCATGCTGTTCTCACAACAGGTGTGGGAACATCACTGTGTGGAGAGGTGTATGTGTGTTTTGTTTGTGTGTTACTAATAGACAAAGCCTGTGGTCCAGATTGTTGGTGCTGTAGATGACAGATGACTATCTTTTTTTCTTTCAAGACTAGAAAAGTTAGTCCAGTTTATCTACAGCCTCTCTGTTTTTGCTTGCATCTTCTCAGACAAGGCAGCCAGTCTTTGTGCAGCTACTGCAGGGAGTGTTCAGGGTCTACCACTGTAACTGGTTGATCCCAGTCCAGAAGGGCTCTGTTGAAAACTGTATCAAGGTGCTCTCTGATGTTGGTAAGATCAAGATCACTACACTCACTACACTAACATTAACTTCCTCTCTCACACGCTCTTACTTTTAAGGTCTAAATCAGTCCATCGTGTACAAAGTTTTTATTTTAACTCATGAATTTTTATTGCATGTATATACTATACTAGTAAGGAAAGAGTTTTTAAGCAGAAGGTGCTGGAGCTGATTTTTTTTTTTTCACATTGCTTGTGTGTGTGTGTGTGTGTGTGTGTGTGTGTGTGTGTGTGTGTGTGTGTGTTGTGTGTGTGTGTGTACCCACCAGCCAAAGGCAGAGCAATAGCCATACCCGTGGACCTTGACAATCAGGTGAACAACCTGTTTGTGAAGTCCAACAACATTGTCCAGAAGACAGCCATGAGCTGGAGACTTTCTGCTCGCAATGCTGCCCGCAGAGACTCCGTGGTGACCGCTTCACGGGACTACAGGAACATCATTGAGAGACTGCAGGTACCTGTATTTGTGTGCGTTTGTGCTTACTTATGTGTTAAATCATACAAGCACTAAGGATGTTTCTTTGTCTGGACTGTAGGACATTGTGTCAGCTCTTGAAGACCGTCTGCGCCCATTGGTCCAGGCTGAGTTGTCAGTTCTGGTGGACGTGCTGCACCGGCCCGAGCTGCTTTTCCCTGAAAACACAGACTCACGCAAGAAGTGTGAGAGCGGAGGTTTCATATGCAAGTAAGCACCTATAATACCTTCTCCAGCTAAATCTATTGGTATTGATTATAAATGAGACTTGGGAACTACTGTGCTTGTGCAGGCTCATCAAACATACCAAGCAGCTGCTAGAGGAAAATGAAGAGAGACTGTGCATCAAAGTTCTGCAAACTCTGCGTGAGATGATGACAAAAGACCGTGGTTATGGAGAGAAGGTAGGAGAAGCTGCCAAGCATAGAAATGGTGGGGTTCTATACTTTATGAACATGGTATGACTGTGCATATACTATATATTGTACTGTATAAAACACATGAATACAGCTATAGAAAACATATTAAATGTTTGTTTCCCCGAAAGTATTTTGGAGCTGCGACATACGTATGTTGGATAAAACAGTGTATTTTAAAGGGATTACTTATGCTCAAGATTTCAGAGATTCTTAACACTTTAAAGACCAATGGCTATCCTATTATTTAAAGTTAGTGGAAGCGGGTCTCCCTTACACTTCTCACAAAAACTATATATCTATATATCTCTCTCTATATATATATATACTGTATATATAGATATTTATTTATTTATTTGATCAGACAGACTACATCATTACACAATCTTGCCACACTAATTTTTGAAGGAAGTTGGCTTGTTCCATCTGTCACATTCACCTCTGCAGACAGTAAGACAGGACTGATCTCTTTTCAGAGCAAAAATGCTTTCAGCCACACTCACCACTGTATGAGACTGCACTAATTTTGCACTATGGGTAGTATCCATTCTTAAACACTATTTCTTCTGTGCGGCTGAAGTTTGATAAGTATCTCCACAGTCTTAACTAACCTAACTAACATGTCATGCAGCTTTAGCTTCCTCCGTCCTGTGTTGTTATCTGACTCCTTAAACCCTCTGTTCTCTTTCAGCTCAGGGCCTTTGATGATGAGATGGATATGCCTAAGGTTGTTCCTCTTTTTCTTCTATTCATCCCTGGCCCGCTACATCTGTCTGTCTGTTATGTCTGCGTATCACTAGTAGTTGTTCTGTAACTGTACTGTGGCAGATGTTGTGGTTGTGTGCTGTAGTTAGCGGAGCCTCTAGGCATAGCTGGTAACAAATAGTGGTAGGCTGATTCTCTCTTACACACCTGCTTGCACAACCAGTCTGTAGATCAACTGAAAATGCTGAGAAAGAGATAGAGAGAGAGAGATCTGTAGAGAGATGAGTGCCGTGGATGACTGTGTGTTGCTCAACAGAGTTATGTTATTCCAAGTTCCAAGGTAAGTCACTTGCTGGCTGGGCAAACTGCCAGTGCTGCATTACACTGGGCATTTACATGCCCTACTTTCTGCCAATGCAAGCACCACATTAAGTAAAAGTAATTTTGGGACATATTTACTGTACATCTGAACATTAACTCTAGTTTAATACTGATGTAAAATTTCATTTTATGAAATTGTATACTCATACAAACAGCATGGAGGCACATTATACTAATAAAGAAACATTTGACTACCTGACCTACCTGTACCTGGCCATGTCTACTTTTACGAAAAGATGAAGGTGAAGATGGTAAAGCCATAAAAGCCATATCACTTCCTTCCCTCTCTTTTCTTTACATCAAGGTGTTGTATTGTCCATGTTCAACTTTTTCTAGGGTGTTTCCCTTGTATCTGCTTTAGGGGCCAATAGGGGGCGCTGTGGCTGTGTTGTACGTGTGTGGGGCTGTGAGGGGCTGTGGCAGTCATTGAGGCTGTGTCCTAGTTTTCCTTGCCTGAGAGCTGCACGATTCCTGGGCCCCTGCCAACTCTGGGCTGAGGTTACATAAGAACCAGGCTTTTTTTTTTCCTGGAACTCAGCCCCACCGCTGATGTGTGACCTTCAGCAGTAATTGCCAATAAAAGTGTGGAGGAGCTGTTTACCCACACTGTGTGTGTGTGTGTGTGTGTGTGTGTGTGTGTGTGTGTGTGTGTGTATACCTGTGTGTACGTGTGTGTATATACCTGTGTGTACGTGTGTGTATAAATGCAAGTTACAGTCATGATGGTGGTGGAGGGGTGGGAGCTGAAAGGGCTGCCTGCATGTGTGAAAGAGAAATGAACCCTGCACACCTGTTAAATGTTGTTTCTCTGTCTGTCTACACATGAAAAGAAGCTAGGAGTGCACCCACAACCCATGTGCCAATCTTCATATTTCTTTTTTCCCCCTTGTTTTGGCTCCATTGAATCATTGTGACACAATTCCCTAACTACTCCAAATACTCCCCACTTCCACTCACACCGTTTCTCACATGGTTGCAAATACACACCCACTCTGTAAACTTAATGGCTTGTTGGCTGTGAGTGTTTGAGTAGGTGTGATATGAAAGTGCATTGTTGGCTCTTGTCTCCTCTGTTGCCCTTTGAACATAGCAGAATAGCATAGTATATAATTAAAGAGGAACTGTGAGCTTGTTAAACAGGAAACATGGCTTGTGTCACATGAGGTTAGTATATACAGTAGTATTCTGCAAGTTACAATCTCTGCATATTTTTAAAATGGCGAAAGCAAGAGATGAATTTTTGACCTTCCCAGGGGTGTGCATACCACACCATTGATAAATGTCAGGGAGGTGATTATCAGCTAAATCCATTGCTCTTTGGCTGTCAGACTTATGTAAGAGCCAGAGGAGTTCAGGATACACAGTGTCAGGCTTTTACTCTCAGACTCCCCTCTTCACCTGGCTCTGTGTGTGTGTGTGTGTGTGTGTGTGTGTGTGTGTGTGTGTGGTCTAGTCAAAGCAGTTATGCAAGCCCTCCATGTTGGAAGTAAGTCGTGTTTCATCCTTTTCACCTCCCTGTTTCTTCCCTTGGCAAGCTCATCGGTGCCGGGATATAGAAGAAAAAAATCTTCCTTTTCGCCTGTTTTGAGATGGCATCTGACTCGCATTTTGATCTACTCAATTCATTTTCTATTAATTGAGTTCTACTTCTATAGAAGTAGGTTATTTGCAATGAAAATGACAGAGGTCTTTCCATTTAGTCTCCATTTCTGTCTGCACATAACTAGCAGGCGAGTGGTAAACCCCAGTGCTCGTGGCATTCACCACTGGTTTAAACATGACTCAGTCTCAGCCTGCAAAGACACAGAGACTTGTTTATTTACGCACGTCACAAAAAAACACCTAAAAATAAAGTAGTATGCACTCTGTGTGTGTGTGTGTGTGTGCGTGCGCACATTTATTTTCTTTACTGTTGAACTGAGAGGTGTGAGACTGATCAGGGGTTTGCCCCGGGGAGTTTCCAGTTTGGTGGAATGCACTGTAGTCAGGACGGATGTGGCAGCTGTGAGGGGTTACTCTGTGGTGTCTATGGTCAGACTGGGGCTGATTAGCTGCACATATCCGCCCTGATCAGCATATTGCTTTGTGGTTTGATGGTGGTGACAGTGAGGCACTGTCCTCAGACTTGTGGAAGATATTGAGTACTGCATGCGCAGCCCCCTGACCTGCTGCTGAACTCAGCCCCACTAAGTTGTCTCCACATGGGATCATGTCAGTTGCTGCGCATGTCAAAAGTTAGTTTGAAGTCGTGACACTAAAAATCCAAATCATTTTCTCAAGACAAGACAGCAGTAAAGCCATACGCTTTAGTTTTTCTTGTCAAAAAAGTACTGGAAGTATTCTATTTAAATTATAGTCGTAGTACTACATCAATAATAGTAAATACACAGCAATGCAAAGCTTATAGCACAAGATCCATGGTCAACTTAATGGATAATATGTGTTGTAATGTCATCATTTACATTTTACGTATTCCAAAGCATTTGTATGAGTATATTCTGTGTTTTCCCTTTCTTCTTTCACACTTTGTCTATGTCTGGCACTTTCACTTTCTCGATCTGTCTCACTATGCTTTTGTTTCATTATGCCCCTCACCACCATCACCACCATAACCACCACCACCCACACACCGAGAGAGAAAAAACTCCATCTACCCCCCCCACCCCCCTCTCTCTCTCACACCTGTGAACTTTCTCAAACATTCATCACTGGCCATGTATCTCTAAGATTGGTCATTTTAATTTCAAATAAACTGATGTAGGAAGTAATGTTCTTTTATGGGCTCAGGTAATTCTCATACTTAATAAGCGGGAAAAAAACACATTTTTTAAAAGCCCATTCATGTATCTGAAAAATATTATTGTCCCAAAGCTGAAAGTGGTCCTGTTTTTATTAGTTCATGAAAAGTTTAGGATTTACGAATACATTGTTCTTAGGACATCGAGCTTTTGAGTTTAGGGAGCATTTAATTCACGGGGTGAAGCTGTTCTTTGTCGGCTGTAGGGGCTGTGTAGTCTGTTGTTTGTGAGCAGGGGACTCTAGTATAATTTAGTAAAATAGTAATAATTTAGTTAATAAATTTAGCTGTTCTTACACATTTCTCCCAATCCACTGCACTTTTTTAAATGCTCATGGATGCTTGTGAAAAAAAGATCAGTGAATAATTGAAGGAAAAAACTGAAGAAATGACTGGAGAAACATACCCAGTGCCAGACAGGGCACGAGAAATGAATGATGAATGAATGGTTTTATGAGTATGAAAAGAATGTGAATCATATACAGCCTTAACAGTCACGAAATCTCAACCCTGTTGAGCATCTGCATGGTGGTCGTGTGGCTTCCAACTCTCCTAACAGCTAGTTGTATTTCACTGGCACCATGTTCTTCGTTTTTTTAGAGGCCCCTGCCTCATGTTGCCCAGCTGTGTGTTTGGATCCTCGCTGTCTTTATTTATCAAATATGGTTGTCAGTTGATCTAGTAAGGCATATTTTTAGACATCAACTGAGGTGGAGCTTATAACGATGCTTTCTGTCTGTGAAACTGCCTCACCAAATGTCCAGTGGCATTTTTTTTTATGTTTCGTATAGGGGAAGAAGTCTGGTTAAGCGAAATGGCTATATTCCATGTGAAGTCAAACTTATTGTTGTTAAAGTTCTTTTTTATTTTTGTCAGTTTGTCAAAGTTTATCCAAACACAGACAATACCATATGTGACTTTAGTCTGGCTCCAGTTCCTCAAGTTGCACCTCTTGAAAAGTACATACCAGGGTCATTACATTATATAGATGAACCCTGGTAACATACCATATTTGGTGCATACAGACATACGAAAAGTAAACATTCCCTGAATAGGGATACACACTGCACATCATGTCCTTGACCCTAACTGACAGAGAAGGACAAGTTCAACTGCCAAACTTTATAAATACAAGTGTGTCTGTTTTTCTCACTCTCTCACCCTCTCTGTCTGTCACTTGCTCCGTTTCTTGCCCTTTGTGTTTTTGGTGACAGATGGCCACTGTAAGCAGCTCTGTGTCACTGGTTTAGTGACCTGGTTTCTTTTGGAGCGATTATGTAACTCTAACCCTATAGCCCCTGGCCTCTCCTCTCCCCTCTGCCCCTCCTAGTGTGTCATTGTACAGAACAATGTAGGTGAAGCATTACCTTTTACCAGTTTCCTTTTCCCTCTGTGAACATAGAGGTACTGGATTTTCATACCACTAAATGGTCTCTCACCTGAATCCCTTTTGTCTATGTGAACCAGTAGTAATTAGAAAATTAGAAAATGAACCAGGAAAACAACAGATCTCAGTGCACTACATTTGCTTTTTGAGTTTCATCTTGCTCAGAACATGGCCCACATAGTGAGAACATCTCACCTTGTGTTTACACTTCCCTGGCAACTGTTCCAGTGTGATTTCAGTTTTGCCCAGTTTTTGCATTTTCTCTAAGTATTAAAATTATAGCATTTTTAGGAAATAGGCTTATTGTTTTTCTGACTTCCTGGACTTTTGCTATCACTGTGACCACCACAGTTTTTGTAAGGGTTAAACAATCTACAGATGACATTTACAGTATAATTGTGCTTAGAGGTGCTGGTAGGTGATTTTTCTTTACCTTTAGACAGAGCGAAGCTAGTTGTTTCCCCATGTGTCCAGTCTTTATGGTAAGCTAAGCTAACCATCTACAACTACTGTAGCTCCATCTTCATATTTACTGTACATACATGAGAGTTATATTGATCTATACATGAAAATGAAAATCTTCTAAATGTAGGAAAAAAGCAAATAGTTTATAAGGCGATAAAACCATGAGAAAAATAATTTAGTGATGTTAAGGGAACTTAGCAAATGAACAAATGATCAAACCACACTGGACATGTTTTGTTTTTTTAGCATTTTATTAATAGCCAACACCAGACATCTCCTGTCTCAGCTCTGTAAACGCTCTCACTGTAATGCTTCCCTGGTTTCTGAAACAGCAGTAAATGCATGGCATTTCATACAGCAGACCTTTGCACGGCCATTTAAAACTCTTGAATAGGCACATGATGTAACCTGACAATTGCCTTTTCCTTGCGCTGCATGAATACTAACCCTGGATTTGTATCACTGTGCTCACACTCCTCACTGCACCCAGCCGCTGGATCAGAACCAGCCTGAGAAGCTGTTGGAGGACCAGAAGAGGGTAGGTACTCATAACAGCATGGCAGCTTAACTCAAAACTTATACTTCAAAGATTCATAGTGAGACATCAAGTTTCAAACATACAGCATTAATGCATATTTAACAAAAAAATGGCCTTTTCTCCGTGCTTTTTGTGGTTTTTGATCACTCCCCTTCACTGCTTACAGTAACACCCAACCACTCACAGCTAGCTAATGTTAAAATCAAAGAAGAAAATAACTTATACACCACATTACATTTTGTCTCCTCTCTCTAATTGAGTTCACCGCAATGCATTGACTTTAGAGAGCCTTGAGTGTTTCCATTAAAGAGGCAAACACTAACATTGATATTCCAGAGTAACAATATCGATTGGAGTAAATAAATAATTATCATCTACAAGAGATCATTATTTAGAAAGGAGGTGCATTCAATGGCTGTTTAGCTGTTGATTAAATGTTCCTAACAAGCAGTCCTCATCATGTTATTCACAGCATTGCATCTTTTTCAGGAGGGTGGTAATTTCACCATATGTAAAAATGTGTTATTAATTATTCAACAAATTCAAGCAAATTCTTACTATCATAGTTAAAATTCTGTTTGGATTGTTATTAAGAGTCATCAGGTAGAAAATGCCAACATGGTGATTTCATAGTTTCAGGAAGTTGCTAATCATTGACAGAGGCCAGATTCGTGCCAACAAGATGGCATTCAGACAGGAAACTAAAATGATTTTGTCTTGTGACTCAAGACGTCAGAAAAAAGGGCAGCGTTCCCCAATAAGTTTAGGGAATCATATTCTGACTACGACTGATCTTACGATCTTACAGTACTGTAACACACAATATATATAGTTGATTAACCTCCTGCCATTAAAATTAGTCACACCTCCTACAGGAACTAATCTTGACCTCCAGGGCATAAGTGGCAGCAGAGCTTACATAATGTCGCTGTCGTCTATCAAAGACCACCTACAGTTGGCCATGATTTGCACTTAATCACGCACAAACACAAAAAAAACCCTCTTTCATTTCCTACACTTCATCCCATGGGAGGTCTGTCAGGTAGTTATGGGTTGCGGTTGCCATAACAACAACAAAGTCGTGCTGCTGACTGCTCAACATTGGATGAGTCACAGTGTGGGAGGGCTGGCCCCAGGTCTATGTGAGTGAAAACCAGGACCTCACATTGTCCCTACACAGGGTCACTGCTGCTGCTGATAACCATAACAATGTTGGTTCTGTGGGTGTTGAATTACAAAAACTTTTGGTTATGCTTGCAAGTTGTCCTTGCATAGTTTGCAAGTTCAGGAAGTCAATATTTAAAATGAAAATTTGATATATAGTTGCTCCATAAAAATGGATTACAGAGCGTGGTTGTAATAGCAGGCAGGCTGTTGTTTTCTGAGGTCAGCGGGTGTGTTTGGGTATTTAAAATGCACACTATGTCACTGGTGATGCATGTTATCCCTGTTATACAACATCTCCTCTCCCTGTTGCTGACATCACATCATTACATCCTTCCCTTTCTTTTCCTCTCGTAGGGCGAGGTGCTGAGACAGATTCTGGTGAACCGTTACTATGGCAACTTTCATCGAAGTGGTGGGCGGAGGGACAGCCTGACGTCATTTACCAATGGCCCCCTCAGTCCAGTCGGGCCTGGCAAAAACCAATCAGGTGGGACACTGTGGCTGTTCTCGCTCAGTGACACTGACCACATACATTTGTTACCAATTCTTTACAGCATGAAGTGATAAGTGTTGTTTGTTTAGCACACAAAGCTGTGAAAACACCGATTTCAACATCTCTAATTGAGCTGATGATTCTGTGAGGCATTAACCAAAGGCCTCTGCCAAAGAGGAGCATGACAGCTACTGTCGGGGCAAAGTCTAGATACACCTTTTTCTTTTGGTTAGCCAAAATGTTTTCTGCCCCTGAAGTCGTAGTGAAGCACAGACTCTATCTTTCTGGCCCTGAGCTGGTTATCAGGTATAGAGTTGTGCTGTGAGCTGCCCTTTGAGCACGCAGAGCATAACACTCTTATCACTGCCCGATAACATGGTCTTTGTGTTACTATCTGCAGTCAAAATACTGAAGCAATGCATCTCTGTGCAGTGCTTCTACTTCTGTTTGAGTTCACATTTCTGATGTGTAACATTTTATCTGCATATAGATTTTGGAGGATATATTGGTGCCAATGTGCAGTTTATCATAAACCTTAACGCTGCCATAATGGCCTAGTAACCAGAATGACTTGCCATCTGCTGTGACATGAATGGCACTATTTTAACATTCAGTGTAACACAGTTGTGAGACCAAAACATATGCATATTATGTGTATTATACAGTTGTGATGAATGGCCCAGATGTGGGCTGCTGTAATTTTAACCGAACTCAAAGACACACTCAAAGAGAGGGTAAACGGTTCCTGGTTCACCATCTCTTCCATGTGCACCAAGATGTTGGCAAACTTCCAGACTACAGGAAGTAAAACCCTCCCCAGTGTGATCCACTTTTCGCTGTTGCTAGGTGACAGGCTGCTACTTCCTGCAAAAAAAGCCTTTGCACCTGTTGCAGAAACAAGACCCAGACGGAGAATTCCATATGTACCCTGAAGCTGAGGCCTCAAGGGGGGATGTGCAAGCAAAGTCATGTACAGTGAATTACACAACTGTACAGTTACACTGGTTAGTGCAGGGATAGCATCCCAGTAGTTCTTAGTGAGCTTGTGGCCTGTTTAAGGAGATCATTTTAGATTTTGGACAAACTAAGCTGGATCAATAAATGTCTTTCTCTGTATGATTAATGGACTCCTATCTTAAAAGATATGTGTTTCCTTGTTTGATTTTAGGTTGCCAAGTGCAATGTTGTGTCAAATCTCAATATCAAGCTTTGATGTTTGGTGTGTCAAATGTGAAACACAGATTTGTAAAAAGCATTAAAATTATTATTTTAATATTTAAGAGATATTTTTGATTGCATAATTATATAGTTATTTTTCATAAAATGAAAACAAACGCTCTAAGTTCAAGTGGCAGGCTAAAATAAGAAAACCATTTTAGGACATGTAGATAAATGCAAAATTGATAAGGCTTCTGCATTTGCAGAAATTATTTAAAAAAAAAAAAAAAAAGGAACCAAGCACTGTAAAGACAGACCAAAATGATCTTTTTCTTCATAGTACTGTTGTGTTGTTAACTTATTAAATCCTGTAACTCACTCAGATAATACAGTTTTTTTAGTTCTTTTTTAAATACCAAATTAGTTATTTGTTAAATACCTGCAAGTAACTTGATTTGCAGCCGAATGGTTCACTTTTTGTAACTCCTCTTTAAACGCAGGGAATTTTGCTGCTAAAACTATATTCGATTAGACTTGATATATAATTGGGATTGACATTGGAGTAGTATTAATCTCATAGGCCATATAACTGATACCTGATACTCTGATCTGACCTGTCACACTGTCTCTGTCTTGCAGCATTAGGGGGTCCTGGGGGCCTGAGCCGTGGGGAAATGAGCCTGGCAGAAGTACAGTGTCACCTGGACAAAGAGGGAGCCTCTGACCTGGTCATTGACCTCATCATGAACACCACTAGTGACCGAGTCTTCCAAGAAAGCATCCTCCTGGCTATTGCGTTGCTGGAAGGTGGAAACACCACCATCCAGGTCAGTTAACTGCAATTCTATATCGTACAACTGTGGAAACTAGAAAGTGAAGGATATCCTTGTGTCAGCCGTCTGTTGTTGAACAACTCAACTACAACATCTGAATCTTTTAGCGAAATAATATCATGGCAGAAATGATACAATTACCTATTTCACTTAGTGTAACAGATCTTCAGTGTTTTAACTCCATGGCCTGTTATCTATGTAAAGGCTCAGCTTATCCCACAGTGCATCTGTAAATGATCTGCTACAATATGACCAGTGAAAAGAACAAACTGTGTCATGGATGGAAGTTTTCATTACTGGAGGATTTACAGTATGTGGGTCAGTGTGCCACTATAACTAAACATGTATACAGGTTGTTTTCCTTCCAGTCATATCTAGCAGGAGATCATTTGGGTCAAAGACCCGGCCAGCTGCTAATGATGTCAGTAGTAGATTAGAGGAAAGTAGATTAGGTTGTTATAAAGCATTTTTATTTGCTTCACTTTCGACTGTCTTATGTGTGCATTAAGTATTGTAAATAAATGTGTCTTTCCCAATTTGCTTTAACCTGAGCCACTCCATCCCCTCTATCTCTGTCCGTCTCTCTCTGCTCGTCTTTTTCACGTCTCTCTGTCTGTTCCTCTGTCCGTCGATCTCCCCGTCTTTCTATCCATCTGTCCGTCCGTCTGCATGTTGTTGTGTAAGCACAGGGCTTGCGTAATCAGGTTAGAGCGAGGAAGCCACTGTGGTGGAGATAATGCTTTGGCTTCCCACGGCTGCTGCAGAGCCACATCACGTGATCCGTCTGCCTTACATAAGGCCCGTGTGAATGAACAATGAGGAATGTCTCAGCCTTCAAAACATTCCAGCCTCTCTCCCACTCCCTCAAGCTCTCTTGCCGGCCCAAACTGGGTCATGCTGGGCCTCCGGAACTGGGGCAGTGGGGAGAGAGGGCGGAGGGAAGGGGGAGCACAGAGGGGATTGAAGAGAAACCGGCGCTCCTCTCACCCAAGTTTGTTCTGAAAGGGGAGGTTTCTTTGGTGGGGAAAACTCCTCTGTATGCAGTGCTAGAAATGGACCACATTGTACAAATATTTGTGTTGTTTCAGTTCCTGGACAATATCCTAATTATTGTCAGCAGTTTCAGTTAACGTTAAACCCAGCTTTTATCACCACCTTATTCTTTTTTGTGATTTAAAAAAAAAGTATAAGGTGCTTTGTACCTTCCACTTAATGCTTAAATTAAATCAAGCATACTTTTTCCACAAACTTCACTGTAAGAGAAAACAGACTACTTTGCTCTCTGCTTTCTTTAAGAAAGCACCTCAGAATCTTCATCTGACATGCCGAGCTGAGCACCTGTTGGGTCTTGGGTACTGGATCTTGTTCTCACGTAACACAGTTAACTATTTACTCATGACCTACATAGCTCAAGATTGCATGCACAGTCACGCACACTCTCTATCTGCTGTCACGTAAAAGCTAATGCATAGATGTCCTAGGATCCTCTGAGGAGATTTTACAGCCAGTGCATTTCAGTGCTTCCTGCACTTGTTGGATCCTCACCGCTCCTCTTTATTCCTGTCACATTCCAGCATTTCTGTTGCAGCTATGAGCATGCTCAGACAGCTGTAAATTGTGTTGTGACATGGCGACTTGTGACTTTTCACTCGTCAGCTTTCTTATATACTCTCTATGCTCGTCAGCCATCTGGTGTGTAACCGCATGGCATGCTGTTCTGTTTCCCTCCAAAATTCTTGCATTGCAGGTGCGTTTAACCAGCGCTGCAAAAAAACCAAACCAATGGAGTGGGCATACTCCCCTTTCGGGTGGTAAAATAAAGAGAGAGGAGGCTTATTTGAGAAGAAAGGAGGAGAAGGACTTGGAGGAGAGCAGAGCTGCAGTTCCATTTGGTTTGCATGTGGTGCTGCCTGACATGAGAGGGAGGGCAAAAGGGAAAGGGAGCGCGAGTATAAATAGCTGTTGCATAACATCCCTTTGTTGATGCCAAGTGGCAGAACGGAAGGAGAGAAGGGAAAGCGCTATGACCTTGTTTTTCAGTGTTATCCGCCCCCACCTCGCCCCACTCTTCTCCTCCTCATTCCACTCAAGGTTTGTCTCCATGGATACAGACAGGCTCTGTGTTTACCCAACACTGCAGGAGGGCCCCTGAGATGCTCGTCCATTCTCTCCTTGACCACCATGTGTTACTTCATCACTAACGTCATCCCTTCATCATGCCATTCTTGTCCTTGGTTTTCAGGTGCTATCCAAACACAGATGGTGTCTTGATATGGCAGCACAGATTTTGCTCGTTTGTGTGTAAGGACTGGTACTGAAACACTATAGAGACAGCAATGTGGTTAGACATGAAAGTTTAGGTTTTCGTTTTCAGATTCATTGTCAGTAAGGCACAAGCTTACATACATTTCTAAAGAAACCATAAAAAGAAAGTTTGCTGTGGTGTTTGTCTTTACTGTGGTGTTCCATAAATGTACAGACTTTGTCTTTGTTTCAGTGACTCACTCGATCCACTAAACTCAGCTCAGTTCTTAGAAACAGACTGAAAAGAAAATGACTCTTTCAGTCTGCTGCTGCCGGTGAAAACTTTCACTGCTGGACAACATAATGATAAATTTTTACACGACCAATAAATTCACCTCCAAGACCCCATCAATCAGACAAACTTACCTCTACTACAGTGAAATATGATGGCTCACCTAACCCTGATCCATAAGATGAAATACCCCTGCTAGTATGGTGCTAGTCCTGCCCTTCACTGTGAGCCCGGCTGCACACTGAGACTGAATGCAGAGACTCTAACCTGAGATATCCTAGAGACCAGCATTGCAACATGAATTAAATGATAGGCAGTGGAAAATAAATTTCATTACATAAGAATAAAGTTGGCCGTGGCAGACTTTGAGAGAGAATACTGTATCATGGAGCATGTGTGATATGTGGGTGTGTCCTCTCAAAATTGGCATGTGCCTGTGCCGGAGACAGCTGACCCAGTTTTGTGAGTGTAAAAGTCAGTGGGCGTATTAGCGTATGCGCTCTCCAGCTTGTGTCTGCTTGTACTGTACAAGTGTGTGTGTCTGTGCGAGTTATGTAATAGAAAAGGGTGGGGGGTTGGGGAGGGGGGGTTGGGGTTGATGGCGAGTGCTCTTCTCTCTGTTTGTTCCTGTCCAATCAATGTGTGGCCCTGGCCTGGGCCTCATGCCTCACCCTCTGCGCTCATGCCGACCCCCTCCACCCACCACACACTATTTAGCTGATGTTGGAGGACAGAGTTACGTGAGCAAAGACAGACTGGCATTACCGCCTTGCCCCCCCTCCCCCACCACCACCCTCACTCCTCAGGCATGCTGTTAGTTGTGAGCTGTTAGTGGGTTGCCGATGGTGCAGCTAATCCCCTCTCTGCACTCTCCACTCTGTCATCAAGTTGTTTGTTACGTGATGGCCTTGCTCGGCAGCCCCCCACCTCCTCTCGCCCCCCCTTCCCATGCTGCTATCTCTTCATCCCTGAGTGTTGGCAAAGTGTGTACGTGCAGGAAGGCTGCTGCTCAGTGGTGGAGGGCCGGGGTGGGGCTCAATAAGGCTCTGGAATCTGCTTTGGGGCACAAGCACACAGTTATTGTTTCCTTGGAAGAAAAGTGGCTGCAAGACTGGGTTAGCTCTGTGTTGTGTTAATAATGCGCTTATACTCTCTTGGCTACTTTCTTGGTTGGTCACTAAATTTAATTTTGAATCAAATGATTTAGCAGTGTGTTTAACAGGAAATTCCAATGCATAGAAACCTCTTAGTACTTGAACACTTTCAGACAGTGTCCTTGGAGTAGGAGAAACAATGCTTGATTTGTTTATTTTGCTTAACATGTTCCTTGTGACTATCATTTATTTGTTTCCTCCAGTAGCCCAGTTTTACACCTAACCTGCAAAGACAGATGATTATGTAACTTGGAGAACTGGCCTAGATACTGTCTGATAACATTCTCTCACTCCCTATCACTTGCTCTCGTTTCCCCTCTCTCAATCATCTGCTTTTTTTTTTTTTTACTCCCTTATTCCCTCTTTGTTGCCTTTCTTTCTCCTCTGTTTTTTTCTCCCCACTGTCTCTGTTTCTGTTTGTATGTAAGTAGGCTAGACTATATTTTTTTTACCCCATTAGTGTGGTGAGTCTGCTCCTGTTGGTTGAAGCCTTTTCCATAGGGTGCAGCAGATAACAGCTCTTACATAATCAAAACAACAGCTCTGTAGATTGGGACACAGTGTATGCATTGCGCTCACAGGCTCAAAAGTGTCCTAATTCTGCATGACCCCATTCACAGTAATAACTGCTGCATTCAAACCCTTGCTTCACTATGGTTATATAATGTTTTGTCCATTCAAGTCCATTTTGCTCATACTGAATGATGATTTCTTAGTAAATAATTTAATAGAATGAATGTGCATAGAAAGACCGAATATTATACATTAAACTGTACAGCATCTTACAGCTTTAGACCAAGTCCATGTTCAACATTTACATTTACTGATTTTACTCTTAGTATCAGTTGCATAATACAAAGGTGGAGAGGAAAATATAGTTTTTACTATCCAATCAGTCAGAAAATAGTGTTGGTAGCAGTAGACATTCCAAGGTAATATTTTAAATTACATCTTTTGTTCAACCAACAGGCTAAAACCCTAAGATAAAACATTTGGAAAATTATATAAAATACAGAAATTTGAGTTGCTGGAACCAGACGAACTTTTGTTTTTTGCTTGAAGAATCATTGACACAATTAATCGTTGACCAAATTGCATTTAGCAGACAATAAGGTCGATAATCTCTTTGTTTTCTGTTCTTGTCCCATGTGTCCAGCGTTCGTTCTTTGGCCGTCTGACAGAAGACAAGAAATCAGAAAAGTTCTTCAGGGTCTTCTATGACCGTATGAAGGTGGCCCAGCTGGAGATCAAAGCCACCGTAACCGTAAATACAAGTGACCTGGGAAATAGGAACAAAGATGAGGACAGCCAGGACAAAGATGTCCCCATTCGCAAAAAAGGTCAGAGGTCACACATTATGATCTGATGGATGAACTGAAGTCATGTTGTTACCAACAAAAGATGCCACTGCACGCTACATTATATAACAAAGATAAATAAAAGGTGCAGATCTGGCGTAGAAAAAGGATTTGTGTGTATTTTCGACTGTGTCTCTTTAGGCAGAGACTCAGCAGTGACCGTGACAGAGGAAGTGAAAGAACAACTATTAGAGGCTTCGTCTGCCACCAAGAAGGCTTTTAACTCCTACCGGCGAGAAGCAGACCCTGAGGACCACTTCAACTCAGCCGACGGCCAGCCCAGCGCTGGGGACAAGAACCAGGACGAGGGAGAAATGAGTTTTGTAATCGTTATCATGCAGCCCATCCTTCGCTTTCTCCAGCTGCTTTGTGAGAATCACAACCGTGATCTACAGGTGGGACAGACTGAGCTTCAGACTGCTAGTTTTACAGATATCCATTAGAGTGAGTCACACTTGGTTACAGGGCCTTCCTTAATCCATGGCTGTAACATGCGTGTTTTTGCATATTGTAGGATTTAGACACAGGTCTCATCTTTTTATAACTATTGCCAGTTCTTTTAATCATCATTGTCATTTATAAAAGAGATCAGGCCTGACTTCTTTAGGACATGGAGATGGCTTATCGGGCACATTTTTGTTTATGGACATTTGAAAGGAAAACTACCTACTCCATTTCTTTTGTCACTGAGCCTGGAGAGGGCTGCTTTCAGTTACTTAACTTCTTAGTCCGAGGATTAATTCCTGGAGAACTTTGTTGCAGTTAGAGCAGTGGTTCTCAACCTTTTTTGGGCCAGCGCCCCCCTATCCACTATCCAGATCCCTTACTGCCCCCCATCAATAAAGATGTTGGCTATTTGCCCTGAATATATTTAGATTATTATTGTTACTTTTGTTATTAAAAACATGGAAAAGGTAACAAAAAGCCATGTGAAAATTAATTATATTTAACTAATAAGTGAATGTTCCTCCCAGAAGCGCTGAATAAACCAAAATACTGTTTTCTTGGATGGGGCACTTAATAAATGGGGGGTATGGGGGTCCTCCCCCAGAAGATTTTGAGCATTAAACACTTTATTTCCTGCATTCTGGTGAAAATTTCTCCCCTAATTTCTGCCTTTTCTGCACCAATTTAGGGTGGAAATGTCTGAAAATTCAGGTGTCAATTCAAAATATATAATTATAATAGAAAATAATGTAGTGAGCCTCTCAGGCATTTTTATTGCTTTTAAATATTTTCTTCCTGTAGATCAACTTATTTATCCTGCTGAGTCAACACACATGATTCAGTCTTACCTCCTCTTTTGTGGGGAAGTAACTTATTTAAATGTGTTTATGGCCCCTTTTCATCTCAGTGATAAATAAATCCGTTTTAATTCAGTAACTGACCGGACCTTAGCTCCTGTCAGTGTTTCCCACAGAATGACAGTGTAACTGTGCTGCAGCTGTGCAGCATGCTAACCTCGAAAAACCAGCTGTATTTTAACATTAAGCTCTCTTCATCAGCCAGGCCCCTTACATGCTTACTAATAACTTCTATTAGCTGTGTCTCCGACATTGGCTGCGTTGTGCACCTGCGTTCACGGAGAGAGAGAGAGAGAGAGAGAGAGATAGGATGAGCTCCGCGAAGTCGCGCTGCCTGCAGCTCTGCAGTCAAATACGATTTTAAATAGGCCTGGTAAAAAAAATCAATATGTTGCGGTCAGTGTTGATATTGTGGCGGGCCGCCACAAATAAATGAACGTATGGGAAACACTAACTTATCTGCTCATGTTCAAAACTTTCTGCACATTCAGTATCTGTGTTCTCTGACATGTAAAGAAAAAAAGACGTTATAGCAGCCTAACGTCATTTAAAGCCTATTTAAGGAGAATTCATAATATTTTACTACATGCCCTGTACTGCAATATGTTACTGATTCGCTTGCCCTCGCTGTCTGACAGACAAAACTGAATGAGAACGAAACTAACCGACAAGAGCTGTTATCACACAGAAAGCTCACGAATAATTCCACACAGCTAAACTTCAGCACATCTGATAAAGTGCTGCTAACAGTCCCCAACAGAGCGAGACAGGGCTTCAGTTTTTAACGTCACATTTTTATAGCCGAATGAAACTACCTATATGTCCGCTTTGGCACAAACTGTCTGCGACTCACAGCGCGAGGAGGGTTGACGTCACTCGCTGGTGTCACAGCGAAGTTGCTTTCAGGGTGAGTCCGACAGCAGAATATCCCTCATGTAAATGTGTAACCACTGCGATAACAAGACGTTCACGGTGTTTTCCTCAGAGAAATAAACACTTTCTCACCTAGAAAGAGAGCGTCGGTTTTCTAGTGTTTACACAGTTAACGCAATGTGGGTAAAATTTTAGAGACGATACTCTGACTTCCCGTTCCCATGAAGGCAGCATGAAGCTGCACCACGAGTAGCTGAAGGAGAAAAAAATGCACAGTCTCGTCCAGTCGCAGTGGACTAAAGTGGCAGGTTTTAATGTTGCAGACCGCAATTTTTTGCAAGTAGTTCAAAGTTTAAACTCGTATTGTTGTGAATCTTAAGTGTAAACTCACCTTAGAATTTCCATCCAACAAACGCCCCCCAAAAGCAGCTCAGCACCCCCCTTTTTAAAATATTGCTTCCAGCGCCCCCCATCGTCCTCGGAACGCCCCCGTTGAGAAACACTGAGTTAGAGCATTATTTTACTTGATAATTAGAATAAATGTGCAATTTGCGTCATTTGTTAAAATATTATTTCATCTTGTGTTAGTCACTGCTCTTGGCTTCTACTCTATTTCATCTTAGTAGCAAAGCTATTTTAGTTAATGGCAGTACATGTTGAAATAACTGTCCTCCCAATTACTTCCATTCGATATCAGACGTGTCTGAAGAAGTAAATTAAACATAATTTATCAACTACTCGCTCATGTGTAACTTAGAACTATCCTTTAGTTTTTATGAAGACAGAGCAAGTTAGCCTCTTTTGTATTTTGCAGAAATTGTTATTCTGTGGGTATAAAAGTTGCACCTTGTCATCTCTTAATTTTTCAGAACAAACGCTGTTTTGTTCAGAATGCAAAAAGTTTTGTTGGTGCACAGACCCTGCTGCAATGTTATGCAAAGCTAAAGATTTACAGAACTCCAGCCTGCATAGAAGTTTGGGTTGTTTAGTGACTGCTGACACATTGGCATTGGCAACAGTTCTGTCATGGGCTAAAACAGAAATATGGATGTTTACTCGCTCTGTCTTTGGTCTTAAAACCTCCATTGAGCTCGGACTCAGGAGTGAGTGAATTTTCATTTGTAGCTAGTCCTTAACTGTTTTGTTTTTCTATTTGGCAAGGGCGTCACTGTGTGTTGAAAAGTGGTGGGGACATAAGCACTCAGATTAGGGGCACGATGGTGCACTAGTGTCAAGAGGACCTGACGATGTTCAAAAACAAGATGAGAAGATTTTAACACTTTAATTTCCTGCATTCTGGAGACATTTTCTGCTCCAATTTAGGGTGGAAATGTCTTCATTTATAAAAAGAGAAACAAAAAATTCAGCTGACAATTGACAATCTATTAATCGATATAATATAACATTTATTCCAATATAATGCAGTAATCTGCAGCCTTTTGTTTTCTTGGACAATGAACATTTGTTTCTTTTTATATTTAAATTGCTTTGCCTGTTTTCTTTTTGTGTAAATAAACCTTTCTCAAAGCATTTTCACTTATTAGTTAACATTTCTACGAGCAAGCTTTTAACAAATGCTTTCAAATAGTGATGGGGACAAAATCAGCCATTTCAAAATGTGGTGGGGACATGTCCCCAGTGTCCCCAGTTTAAATGACACCTATGCTACTTTGTTTTTTTATTGGTGTATGTCCAGTTCAGTCCGTACAGCATGTCATAGTCCCGCTGTCCAACTTCTGATCTTACCTGCCAAACACAAACCATTTTTCTCTCCTCAGAACTTCCTACGCTTTCAAAACAACAAGAACAACCACAACCTTGTGTGTGAGACACTGCAGTTCTTAGACTGTATCTGTGGCAGCACCACAGGTGGTCTCGGTCTACTTGGACTGTACATCAACGAGAAGAACGTTGCCCTCATCAACCAAACCCTGGAGAGTCTGACAGAGTACTGCCAAGGCCCCTGCCATGAAAACCAGGTACATAAAGAGACTATGCCAGATGGGACCGCACTAAGGCTCTATCTGTCAATTTAATAAATTCTTCCTTTATTTTCTCCAGAATTGCATTGCCACTCATGAGTCCAATGGAATTGATATCATTATCGCGCTGATCCTTAATGACATCAACCCACTTGGGAAAAAGCGGATGGACCTGGTGTTGGAGCTCAAGGTGAGTTGGCAGAGAAGGTGTAAGTGTAGTAGAAGAAGGATGTACACTTTTGCACTTTGGTTTGAAACTAAAGAATCGGTTAACTCTAGGTTTGTGTCCCGGGCCAAAAAAAAAAGAAAAAAAACTGTGCGGTAGTTTCCTTTCACAGTGGGATGGAATATCACTGACAGGCTACAACTATAAGAGCTGGACATTCATCGTCTGAGCTGAACTAGCTTTTGTGCTCGCCTGCCAAAACAAATAGCTGCAGAGTGCATTTTCCTAGAGCACCAGGGTTTCTTTCTGTTTTCCTTGGATGAAGGAAATGACGAGCTTAAGTTCTTAGTGTGTCCTCTGCTTTTTTTCACTCTCAGAACAATGCGTCCAAGCTGCTGCTCGCCATCATGGAGAGCCGTCATGACAGTGAGAATGCAGAGAGGATCCTGTATAACATGAGGCCTAAAGAGCTGGTGAGGAAATGACATTCTCTTCTCAGCTGCGGCAATAGTATCACATATTATCCTGTAAAAAATATATATATATAAAGCTGTGAATGTGTGTGTGTGTGTGTTTGTCCAGGTGGAGGTGATAAAAAAGGCCTACCTGCAGGGAGAAGTAGAGTTTGAGGGCACAAAGGAGGAAGAAGACAACGGGGAAGAGGAGGAACATGATGCCGCTTCCCCCCGAAATGTTGGACACAACATCTACATTTTAGCTCACCAGGTCTGCTGTTTATCTCTGCAAAATGTTTTGTACAATCCCGTTTTGATTGTCCAACTGCATGGCATTACAAAAAACATTAATTAATTAATTGCTGCTGTGCTGTGTGTTCCTTACAGTTGGCGCGTCATAATAAGGAGCTGTCCATTATGTTAAAGCCAGCAGGGGCCAGTGGAGAGGGAGATGAGGCCTTGGAGTTCTACGCCAAACACACTGCTCAGATAGAGGTCACAACACACAACCCTTGTCACATAGTAGAAGTCTGCAAAACAAGTTAATCGTCTAGAAACTGAATTTTTATTGCATATTTGCAAAGACACTGTCAGAAGATATACAACATGTGGACCTGCAGAGGCCAAAGTGTTTGCCCTGTGGAAGTGACCGTGCGTCTCTCTGTGTTCAGATCGTGCGTCATGACCGCACCATGGAGGAGATAGTGTTCCCTGTGCCCAACATTTGTGAGTTCCTGACCTCAGAGTCAAAGCTGCGAATCTACTACACCACAGAGAGAGACGAGCAGGGCAGCAAGATCAACGACTTCTTCCTGCGAGCAGAGGACCTCTTCAATGAGATGAACTGGCAGAAGAAGCTCAGAGGTAGGGGTCAAGATGTAGCACGTGTAGTGCCCGTAGTGGTCAAATACACATTACTAATATTTCAGTTGTGTCACAGGTTTCATTACTTACTTGCATTTGGGTAAATGAGCAGTTTTTCTGCTACCCACTGACATATGGGATACAAATGATTAAGTCAGCTATGTTTATTATTTGTTAGCACAGTCTACAGTGTCAGAAAATAGTGATCCATTACAAAACTCAACCTAGCGTGACGTCTACGGATTGCTCGTTTAGTTTGACCGACAAACAAAACCCAAAGATACTGAATCTAAAACTATGTAAAACAAAATAAAATAAAATAAAACTCTTAAAACCAGCAAATCGTCACATTTGAGAAGCTTCAAGCAAATTAATACATTATTAAAGCAATTCGTCCATTTGCAGATTAATTTTCTGTTAATCAGCTAATGGATCAGTTGACTAACACATACATAATGTTTCAGACAGGAGGTGCTATTGACCATAATCGTCATAGGAAAGTACAATAGGAGATGACAGGGGTGGTGGGTCTGCTCACACAGCTGGTGCAGCAGCATGCAGTAAGTAAGAGCAAAGGATAACAAGAGGCAGCGACACTATGGCTCAGTGAGCGTGCTGGCCGCGTCATTCTCTTCGTAAATGTGACAGTTTATTTTAAAAATCGCCAGATGCTGATCAGCTGACCAGACTTCAGTGCCTTTTTTCTCCAGATATAACCTCATGCTTCGTGCTTTGTTATCCCCTACTTGGTTGCGGCACGGTGGCTCAATGATTCGGCTCACAGTTGCAAGGCCAGCTGATTTCCATTTCACGCAGGTTAGGTGAAATGGGAACTCCAAATTAACCATAGGTGTCATGCAGTTGTGCGACTATGTCTCCAGGTTACATACTGGCGACACATCCAGGGTGTAACCCGCCTCTTGCCCATTGCTGGGATGGACCTCAATCCCTGCTAGCCTGGACAGGATAAGAGGACATGGTAAAATGGATGGAGGGATGTAAATCCCCAACATGACAGCAGGGCTAACAATATCGCCTCTGTGTGTACTTGTGTTATGTACGTGCATGTTTCCACTGTCTAAAAGCAGACAGGGGCTTTCCACATTCTTTGAGCCGTGAAACATTTGTACAGTAACCTTATGAATCACAACTGAGAGCTCTCTTGCTCACACACACAAACATACACACACAGACCCGCACCCACACTCAGTCACACTTATAATCCATGTACAAGACTGCATACCCACACAAAGCCATATTTTGTCTCTAGCTCAGAAGAGGGGATGGACAGAGAAAAGTCCCTGCATCTGTTGCTGCCTATTAAACGTCAGACTTTGTGTCTGATGTAAATGTCAAATTGCCATGTTTTAGGGTTTCTCTTCATTGTGACCTTTTTAAAAGATTATTTTTGGTGTCAACATTTTAACATACATTATTAACAGTGTTGGCTGTTTTATCCTTTTCCTACAATTTTCTACCTCACTGTCCCTGTAACGGTCTGTAAATTTATTTTAGAGAACTGAAGTTCATATTCTCAAATTAACCCTGAAGCTTGTTCGCACATTAGGTATGTGGTAATCAAATTAGTGCTAAAAGAGTTAGTTGCTTTAACAGTTATTTGACAGAAATTTGTGTATTAAATTAATGATTTAAGTCATTATTTTTCATCATTATTTATCAAAAAATGTCAGATTTCCACTTTGTAAGTGTGATGTTTTGCTACTTTTCTGTGTTTTGTTTTATCTTAATTGGCTTTTGGACTTTTAATCAGACAAAAGACGCAGAAGACGTCATCTTGGGATCTTGGAGCTATGTTCAAATTTGTTTCACACAATTTATTGATAAAATCTACCTTAATCATATTGTATTTGATCAAATCTGAAAAATATTTCTAATGTCTCCATTTCAGCCCAGCCAGTGCTGTACTGGTGCTCCAGAAACATGTCAGTGTGGAGTAATGTTTCCTTCAACCTGGCTGTGCTCATGAACCTGCTGGTCTGCTTTTTCTACCCTCTGGAGGGGGTTCATGGAGGTCAGTCGCATCTGAGCAGACACCTGAGTCTTTTTCAAACTGAGCCCAGACCCTGCTCACATCCTGTTACTATCACTGTAAGATCTCACTACATATTTCCAGTGGCTCGATCATTTTAAATTCAGAATTAAGTAGATATCAGCTTTGTTCCAGTGAAGCTGCCTGTCACTCTTTCACGCATATGAAACATTGAATGCTGCTGTGCTGAATTCTTCCGTGCATGTTGATGTTGTAATGATGCAGCATGGGAGAGGTATTTGTATGTATTGCATTGTTCTTGCATACAGACTTTAGAAAATGGGGTCAATCAAAGGTTATGCGCTGAACAATGCAAAACAGGAAGGACAGGGTATTGCTAACATGTTTTCATACAACAAACCTGCAAATAACAATTTTTCGTATGTACTGACGGGGCATGTTGAATAGACATGGAGAGAATAGATAGAGCTATTCCCTTACAGTGTTGGGCTATACTGAATTTATAGCACTAATTGCTACAACATACAACAAAAGATTAGGGAGAATCAAAAAAAGCCATTGACATTTTATGTCACCCATTTTTTATATTGGACCCAGTTTGTATTTGTGTATTTTTAACTTTGTTTCATTCACATCACACTCATAACAAGCTGTCTAGAAAGAGACCTTTACGTGCAGCACATGACTTTAGGGTGCAGCATACCAACAGAGATAGACTTTTTGAAGAGCTGACTCTCAGTTGTTCTTCAGGGCATCAGCATTGACTCACTGATCTCATTATACCACAGTGTTCTCATTTGCTGACTTCTAATCACCTGACCAGGATTAGGAGCAGGATCTATGCAGCCCTCTACCTCTTTTTAAGACACACGCACATGCGCACACACATACAATACTAACCACAACCCATGGTCTAAAAGCTTGAGCTCATATTTGACTTTCAGTACAGTGGAGACCACAGTAAACACAGGAGCGCCCTGAGCTATTTAATTATCCATAAACAAAGCTCACATTGACTCAGTTAGGGTATACACATTATATCAGGTGATCAGAAAAAGTCATAAATCATGTTTTACACTTCAAACAGCTGCCAAATCCTGCACAGTAATGCTTGTCTATTTGATTGTATTTTGTCATTTCAGTTTTCCATCTAAACTCTATCATGCTACTCCGACTCATTAAAAACTGTGTTGTGATCAAACTGACACAATTTGCAAATTTTAATTATCATTCACATATATTCAAACGTGAACAAAAAATATGAGCATAATGAAAATAAAAGATTATCCATAGAGTAATACAATATTGACTACTTGTATCTCATAAAGGTTATTTCAATATTTAATTTCGAAACGAGCCAATGAAGAAAATGTGTACAATTCCATAAGTTTGTATACTTCTTTTTACAGTTGCTTTATGTCTTGTCAAATTATTTGGTGGAATTGTGAATTATGCTAGGTTACAAGAAAATGCAGTGTTTTATTGATTTTTGAAGGGAGTTGTACAAAAAGAGCAGAATAATTAAAGCCCATTATAAGAGTTCAATCATTTATACAATCATAGTTTTCACTTTATGACAAAACTAAAATTGCATTGTATCTGTTTCACTGTGAAACGCAGTCTGGCTGTATTTCTCCTCTGCACTGTAACTCGGTCTGTGTGCAAGACATCATCACGTGAGGCTTCAGCATACCTTTGGCCTGCTTTGACAGGCACTTTTATGGCTTTGGGCCCCTTCCTTCTCTCTCTGACTCACACACACACACACGCTCCCTCGCTCACATACACACTGTGCTTGCTTTCCCTGTGCCCTCCTCCCTCCTTTGCTTGGGGCTATAGAATGAAGGTTATAAGAGCAGGAGATCTAGGTCAGTATGTTCTGCCTGCATGCATGACGGACTGCCTTTTGATGAATAGCTTTAGTTAGCACCACACGCTCACATGCTCACACGCACTCTGTGCATGCTTGCAGCCTTCCCAGCTGTTGATTTTATAGAGGTTTGCACACAATTATGAAGTGTAGGGTAGGTACAGAGTTTGTGAGTGTACGTAGGCGCCCCTCTTTCAGTCTGCCACATCACTGGAGCTGCGTGTTGCTCCCCGCTCATTCCTCATGAATCTTTCAGCTGAGGTATTTTTAGAGATGGCTGTTATGTAAGTGGCACCTGTCATGTGATCTCCACAGGGATTGGGAGGGGAGAGAACACTAGAAGGAGGGAAGGAGACAGAGAGAGGCATGGTGGGAGGAGAGGAAGTAGGGGAGGAAAGGAGGGCTCCCTTACCCGCAGTACTACCTACCCTTCTGTTTTTTTATCCACCGCAACTCTCAGTTCTGCCCCATTTTCCTGTTTCTTTCTCTTACTCGGTTTACTCTTGATGTTTTTCTACCTATCTGACATCAACACATTCTCTTTTTTTCCTTTTCTATGTTCTCTAAGGTTGATCTGTGATCAGTGCTCATGGAGTACTTACCGCCATGCATACTTGCACACATGTTAGTCCTGTGTTTTAAGAAAGTTAGAGAAGCAGCAGGTTGGGTGTGGCCTTGTTTTTAGGGTGGTCAAACCTTGTCATGGGTTTCAGCATAAGAGTGACACGTTGCTACATGAAAACCCTGACTAGGACACTAATCCTGGTTTTAGCCAAGATCAGAGGAAACATCAGGTAGGGTCTCAGTGCGCGCACACACACACACACACACACACACATTCTCAAAGAAGTATGTCATATACTTTTGGCTGTGATGTTACGGTCTGTCTTTAAGTTCAAAGTGTCATTATGAAGGCCTGATGCCTGCCTCATTTAACCTCTCAACATGTTGGTGTGTGACAAGGTTTGTTAAATTCAGGAGTTTTAGCAGTTATGCTTTATAGCTTGAATGTGCACAAATACAGTTGGTTTCCTTGTGTGTTTACGGACATTTATCTTCTGCAGTGATGCTGGATACCCACCTGTCTGCACTGCTGTGGATGGGAGTGTTGTCAACGCTGATCATCGTTATCATCATGCCCCAACCTCTGGGCATCCGAGCCCTTGTTATTATCACCATCCTCCGTCTCATCTTCTCTGTCGGCCTGGAGCCCACCCTTTTCCTTCTGGGTGCCTTCAATGTGAGTAGTCTGACTTAAAGTGTCAGTTCACCCAAATTATTGCTGGTGGTTTCAAATCATGCAGTTAGTTTTGGTTTTAATTGCCCAGCTTTTGAGCTTTTGAGTCTGAAATTTGTGTTGCCACACCAACACAATGGAAGGAAATTGAATTTTGCAGAGCTAGAACAATTAGTTAATTAATTGATCCTCAGAAAACTAATCAGCAGCTATTTCGATAATCAATTAATCGTTTCATTTATATTCTGATTCTAGCTTTATCCATAATTATAAGATTATACCTTTTGTGATAAATTGTGATAAGACCTTTCTTCCCATTTTTTTTCCTAAACAATCAGCAGATTCGCTGACAAAGAAAATAATAAGTGGCAGACAGAGAATTTAGTTTATTCTCATTTAAAAAGCATTTTAAAAAACACCGAGTGAAGTGCTTTTCCAGAAACAATGTGGGCACTTTTTATAGGAACTATATTTCTACAGAGGAGCCAGTCTCTATGTAAACTGCAAGACAGTGTGTGAACCTCCATTGTACTCGGGTAGAGGCAGAAATCTCAGAGATCAATATCTCAAATTCCTTGTCTCTCCCATGTGCATGTGTGTGTTTGTGTGGTTTGTCAGTAATTTTCCCCAGGGAAATGCAAAAATCACACCACCTCTTTCACTATTCTGAGTACTCAGTACTGAGAAACTTCCACCGAACTAGTTCCAGTTCTTCTTTCAACTCTTGCTCACACTAATGCCCACTTGGCAGACTAGTGCCCCGTCTGCCTGTGGTGTTGCCCGCTGGCCTTACAGTTCTTCCTGGCAACGCCTGGCTGTGTTATGGGGTGTGAAGTGCGTCACTGGACCCTAGAGAGTGTGACGCCACCCCTTCACTCGCCAGGGATTTTCTAGATGTGCTTCTAAACACATACAAACACACACAAAATAAAATCTTGCACACATCTCTGCCATATCTCCCTTCAAATGCTATGTTTACATGTACATAAGAAACCGGGCTATTGAGAGAGATCAGATTCTTGTTTACATTCAGCTGGTCAGTAGTCAAATGTCTCCCTGACTGTGTTTTTGATATTCTAACATTTATTAACGTTTCTCTAATACCAGTGTATTTTAGTGTCAGTTTCATTCTTAGTGAAACCTTAGTGATTTCATTATTCCATATGAAAGGATGCACTGCTGATGACCTTTCCTTTCGTCCCTACCCCACTGCTGTCACAGTGATACTTTCCCTGTCCCAAGTCTTTACCAAGCACATGGCACTGTGTGAAAACAAATCTCCCTTTGGGACAATAAAGTCTAAATCTAATCAGAAGTCAGGTTTCTCCAGCAGGCAGCTACTGTGTTAACCGGGTTTCTGTTAATCCCTTTGCCTGGTTTCTCGTTCACATGACGTTAAAGAAATCAAGTCACTGCAGAAAGCCAACAATAAACAGGTTACTTATGCGCATGTAAACACACGCCATGTGTCCTCATTTAGCATGTCGCTGTCTACCGGTGTCTGACCCAGAGTCCTCAGCCAAGGCCATGTTGATTTTTCAATATTAAAATGAATAGTATTTGATTTTCCTGGATTCTGATGATTAAAGAGAGACTGACTTTATATTCCAGGTGTGCAATAAAATCATATTCTTGACGAGTTTTGTGGGGAACCGAGGAACCTTCACACGTGGATACAAAGCCATGGTGCTGGACTTTGAGTTCCTCTACCATCTCATTTACCTCATCATCTGCTGCCTGGGGGTGTTTGTCCACGTCTTTTTCTACAGTCTATTGGTGAGAAAACCACACATACTAGGGATGCATGCTTTAACACCTTTTACAAACACACATACACACCCACACTTACTAGTGTAGAAAACAGGCAGGTAAAACCCTTAAGAAATATGAAGGCAACAGGTTTTGAGTAAAACCATGTATAAAATGTTCCTTTTCTCTGTATTTAGCCTTAGCTTTCCATCATGGTGCATTCAATTACATATCCCTACTTGCAAGCCAGACTTTGCCTTTAGTTGGTGCTCTAAAGTGGTTGTTGTTGTTGTGGTTGTTGTGGTGGTGGTAATTACTCTGCACCATTGCCTTAGGTTTGCTTCATAAGGTGTCAGACTGGATATGCTGATATTTAGAGATGTTATTCATTCACAGGTTCAAGCAGCTCCACTTTAGATGCAGCACAACATATAACCATATTTATATAAGTACAAGATGCTGAAAACATATGCACAATTCATGTAAGACAGATTTCTTGTGTAACTTCACCGTGCAGCAAATAATGGTCACACCATATGTAGACGATGGCAGTATGTTACCTAAATGAATGCACATGCACATGCATTTTGTTGTCTGAGAGGTTTTAAGTCACTTCACAATAAATAACACATATTTTGCCTTGGGTTTTGTAATATGTGCTTTGCCTCTGTAGTTGTTCGACTTGGTATACAGAGAAGAGACCTTGCTGAATGTAATCAAGAGTGTGACTCGTAATGGTCGCTCCATCGTGCTCACCGCTGTGCTGGCTCTCATCTTGGTCTACCTGTTCTCCATCGTTGGCTACATTTTCTTCAAAGACGACTTTATCCTGGAGGTGGATCGAATCCCCAACGCAACTCTGAGTAAGGACAGACTCCTGTCATTTAAGTTTTTTCCAAACAGCCTTAAAGAATAAAGACGGTAGTTTTTTTCATTTAGAAAAGACTAAAAAACATATGCAATGTCCCTTCCTACTTTCTAGAAAGTGTAGCCAGTCTGGCCAGCGAGTTTCTGTCTGCAGGAATGTGTCAGGCAGGGATTGATGAGAACTGCTCCTCAGGAGCCCTGCAGGAAGGTAACGTATGCTGCAATCCTGGATTTAAGCGCAATTTATAATGTGGTTCATTTCATTGGTACGGTTAGAGCTGGTGGGGCCGACACACAGCCTGGGATCAAATGCAGCCTTTATTTGTGATTTATTGAGGTCATGGTTTGATTTGATGTAACAGTTCTCCTGACAGTGAAAGAAAAAATGTTACTGGTAAAAGGAACATGGAACGTTTTTTCAGTATTGAATATGAGTGTTTGAAAAAATCAAAATTCAAATAAAAAAATTGGGAATAAATACAAACAACAGCGAGTGGTAATGTAGGACGAGTTTATGGTGATGTCTAAGATAAGTAGAGAACTGGCAATTATCTATTGTTGCGTCTACTTGAAATGTTGTGAAGTCATTCATGACCTTGTCAGGCAACAGTAAGCATAATGAAAACAATGGGATGTTTTTGTAGTGATAGTGCACTGTTTCTTTGTGTTCTGCAGTTTCACACAAATTCAAATTTTAATTCATGTGACCCAGTCGAATGTCACATGACCATTCGGCCTTTTGACCTAAACTAATTACATGTGACCTGCTTGACCCTCATGTGACAGACATGTGAACTCCCCAAAAGGTCTAAATGCCTGGAAACTCCCCATGAATAAGGATGTGAGGCATCTTCCAGGCTAAAACGTTCTGTTCTGTATGTTGTTAGATTTAGTATCATGGTCCAAAACATTGCCAGAGGTGCAACCCAGTTAATTCTGTAATCTGTAATATCAGAACAGCATCTGCTTCATTCCCTCAGCCATCAACCCAGACATAAGTACTATAAAATTGATTTGGCCAATAATAAGATGACAAGGGAATCATGAAATTTATTATACAGACCATCATTTGACTGAGTCAGAGATCCATAAATTCATAATTCATTGACGAGTCTCTTACGCTTAACTATACCAAAATGACCTGTAAACTTTATCAAATTTAATTATTCTGAATGTTGATTTTTTTTCTGTCTGGATCAAAACAAATTACACCAAAACTGTCACATTCCAGCTAAACAAAAACATGTTTGCTTTGACTAAATGTCTTTACACCATGAACCACAACACGTAAGTTTGAACCAATATCAAGATCTGCAACTACAGCCAAGGATATTTATGACCAAATTGCGGATGATATCTTATATTAACATTGTGACTACAAGGCATTCAAATCCTACTGTAATAAAGACTACTAATAGTTATTTGTAATCAGAAAAAAAATCTACTTGGGTTGCTTAATAATAATAATAAATAATATGTATTTTCACATAATTTAAGTAATTATGATGTATGAAACATATCACAAATATTTATTTTCTCATAAATATTATTTATTTATTTTCTATAGCATGTTTCTTGAAGTGGACATCAGGTCTATCTTTCCCACAAAAGCACATTACAAGGCATGATTTGGTAATGATAAAACAATACTTTTTCTGTTTTAACTCTTTCTCGTTTGATGAATTTGATGGCTCTCACATTCCTCATCTGACTCTCCCTTATTCATGTTTAACAAAATCTGTTCTGTGTCACTCGTGCTCTGTTTCAATTTTCAATTCAATTCAATTCGCTTTATTGGCATGACTGTGACACAATATTGCCAAAGCATCATACATATCACATAACAGCCCCATACATATAACATAACAATAAACCCCATACATTTCATTAAAGAATTAAAGCGTAAAGTAATCAAAGCATATGTGTTTGTGTTAAAAAAAAAAAAGAAAAAAAAGAAATTTTGAACAGTTTATAATTCACTTCTTAAATTTTTATATAATATAGTTAGGACTCTCGTTTAAAAAAAAGAAAAAAAGAAGCAACATCCTTGTGAAGAACAGAAACTTTGAACTTTCAGGAAATTCAATCACTTAAGTCTCTTACTGCCATAAAATGTGGTTGTTGCAATTTCCTGTCATTTTTAAAAAGACAGGAGATGTGCTTTTTTTGGCCACACTCCAATGTGTGTTACATCACTAGAAAGCCCAGGATGTGTTTTTCACAGTACATTAGGACTCACATAAACTGCATGCAGGTGTTTGAAATAAAGGCATCAGTGTCATATCTCCCGCTGAGAAAAATCCTGCAAATCTCACTGTATATTGTATTATACCTAACTTTTGATTTTACTTTTCCTTAAACAGCATTTTTCTGAAGAGGCGCTCTAATTGCCATGTAATACAATTAATAGGTTTTACATGTAAATGTAATACCTGCACAATCTCTTTAGGTCACATGAGTTAGTTTAATCCTTGTTGTGAGCCACAGCTGGATGCTACATAAACTATAAATTTAATTTTAGTTTAAGTTATATCAGTTTTATAAGGCATTGTAGTGTAAATGATGTTCTCTGGTGCCACTGTGATGTAAATATTCCGAGCATATGAGTTGTTTACGAAGGTCTGTAAACAAATACACACCTGCTAATTATGAATAATTTGTTAATACATTTTTAAAGCTTTTCCTTTTTGCTTCCTCAGATTTGGTGGCTGACAGCGAGGAGGACAGCGACATGGAGCGGACGTGCGACTCTTTACTTATGTGTATCATCACTGTACTGAGTCATGGATTAAGGAGTGGTGGGGGTGTAGGAGATGTTCTCCGGAAGCCTTCCAAAGAGGTAAATGCAACTCTTGATTAGACCCCTGACTGTACTGTGTGTGTGCGTATGGGCCGAGAGGGTGTAGCACCTGCAGCTGCAGCACTGGTCATGTGAGCAGGCTGTGAGCCCGTTGTGCGCTGAACTTGTTTTTTATTTCAAAAGCATGGAGGTTTCACAACGTTTCCATACAGCTGTACTGCCTCCGCCTTGTGTGAGAATTAAACTTCAAAATAGATTTCCACTGAATTCAGGCTCAACCGCCAATGATGTCAAAAGAGGATGTGAATGTCTGCCTCACTTATTCAGAACAAAATGCAACTTGGATTAGAAAGTCTTGCTTGCTGCTGAGGTATTTTACTGAAGTAAAGTAACAGTCAGCCATGTAATGACATGGGTGGAATAGTGGATCAGTACATGGTTGCTTTAAAACAAACCCGTCTTAAATAAGTGTGAATGTGACTGCATTAGGCTGGGGAACACTGCTCAGTATTCCCCTTCTGTTGAATGCATCAGCGAAAAGTGCACCCGTTACTTTAAAGAGCTTCAGCTAAAAATGGAAAATGAGAGAACGAAAAAAAATTTCACTTCTGTGTTGCAAAAGCGTAGGACTTTAAAACTTTAAACCTTGTCCTGCCTGAAGAGACAGACTGCGTCAGTTTGACCGACTTTCTACCCTTCTCTGTTACTGTAGCATCTGGCAGGTTACACCTTTGGTTTTGTGTTTCCATTAACATCCATGATGATGAAGGTTAACCTTGTTTTAAACTCACATCATCCCCAACACATGTTTACTTAAAGAATTGCCCTTATGGGTTACTGGGACAATATTTTAACATTAGTCCTCCATGATACACTTAACACTCAACTCTTAATTTCACTCTGTTGTCAAAATAAAATGAATAATTACTATGATCTGTTAATTTTCCAATCTGTACCTCTAAACAGGCACTGTACAGAAGTTACTGTTGTACACCTTTAGTTTTGAAACTACTCTACTCTTTTCTGTTCTTTTCCCCAGGAGCCACTGTTTGCGGCGAGAGTGATATACGACTTGCTGTTCTTCTTCATGGTCATCATCATTGTTCTCAACCTCATCTTTGGTGTCATCATTGACACCTTTGCTGATCTGAGGAGTGAAAAGCAGAAAAAAGAAGAAGTCCTGAAGACGACTTGCTTCATCTGTGGTGAGACTGCTCAGCAGCTCTGTTAACAGAGAACAGCTGCCAGTGTAACACCAAAATCTGTGACCTATCAGATTCTGTGACTAGGCCCAAACGATGATGTTTTCCTAACCATAACCAAGTACTTTTAGTGCCTAAATCCAACCAAATACTTTTAGCACCTAAACCCGACCAAGCGACAACCGCTTCATATCACCAACAAAGCCTCTGGCGCTTAACTTACCATTTGGGTCACAGAATCTGATAGGTCACACATTTTGGTGTCACACCGGCATGGTGCACTTTGCAAATTTGACTAGTGCTTAAAGTATTAGTTGTATAATCAATTAGTCACTCAACAGAAAATGTAGTACCATTTTAATGACTGATTTAACAGTTTTAAGGAAAGAGAAATGGCGAACATTTATAGGTTACAGCTCCTTCAATGTGAGCAACTGTTTTAACTGTTCAGACAAAAAACAACTTTGGCTCTGGGAACGAGTACTGGATATATGCCTCACACTATATATGCCAAGCAGTTAATGGAAAATTAATCAATACTTAGGATAAAATAATATATGAAAATATTTGGTTGCAGCTCTGAAGATAACTATTTTACAGGTTACCTCATATTTACTGGTGTAGCTTTTCAGCCTTTACTTATGTGGCACGGTCTTCTCTGCCAAGAATTCACTTGTGCTGTTAGAGTTTCCTAAGGGTATTGTCATGGGAACTAAACCTCTGACTTCACAGTGACAGGATTACTTGTCTAATTAATAGAGCGTCCTGCCAACCCGGAGTCTGTCTCAAAGACGTCAATAGGGCTCTTCCACAATCCATCTGATGTCACATGCTTCATTCCCAAATTCCCCTCTCCGCGTTTGTTTTGTTTTTTTGGTGTATTTTTATGGTTTCTGGTAAGTCTGTAAATGTGTATGCAGTGTGTTGCAGTCCCCCCCCCTTTTCAGTTTGCTGTAGTTCCAAAGAAGGCTGAGTCATGAGAGCTTCCTGCCACTGCTCTGCTCGCCTCCATAATTCATGCCTGTCTCACACGCACAGACTTTTTCTCCCACTCACTCACATACACAAACTTCATTTTCGTACCATACGTTTTGTGCAACTTCACCGATGACTACCCATACTCTCTCCATTTGTTTAGCATCATCTGGATTTCCCTATAAGTCCATTACATGTATAAGTGCCTAAACAAGTACATGCTGCCGGGTGTGTGTGTGTGCGTGTGCGACTGTACAGTATGTGTTGTGTGTGTAAGCCCAGTAGGACGTGCCGTATGTGTGCGTGCTTGCGGATGTTGGGTCAGGCAGTCAGAACAAGTGGTAAGCATATGGAACAAGAACAGCGTTATGTCACTCAGCCAGCCATCAGCTCTGACTCACTCATGTTAAAGAAGGCCAGGCCACAGGGGGAGCTGCCGTCTCTATGGTTTCCAGAAGGGCCGCAAGGGAACAGGAGATGCAGAGATTAGGATCCGACCTCCGCAGGCTTAAGTGGCTCTCCATCCTCTAGCTTGGTTTTATAAGCCACCAATCTTTCTCTCAGTCTTGTATTAGTTTTCAGATCTTTGGATCTGTAGCCAATTATTGGTTTATGTCATGAACAGGTTGGCTGATTTTTTTTTTTTACCTGTAGCTGAAATTATTTTTGTGCAATGAATCATGCTCAACCTCCGTCACCTGTAGCAAAAACAACTATTAACAGCTGGGGGATTTTGCTCTATTATGTCATTATAAATTAAAAACTAATATTATGGATTACATACAACATTAATGAGAACTGCTCCCAAGACACATTTTTGTTCTTTTGTTGTCCTATGACATGAGTCTAATAAAGCCCCTGTTTGTTTAACCCTCAAAGGTTTTAGCCCTGTCTGTACTCTATCCTTTATTTACATTAGTAACATTACTGCAAAGCTGGAAGCTCTTTTTACCATTTACACACACAATCAAAAGATGCATGTTTAAGCACATACAGAGAAGAAAACAACCAGTGTGTATGAGAGACTTACTAATTTACACATCTGAATATTGGTTCTTAAAGGCCAAAGTGAATCCAGTCGGATCAACATCGTAAACGAGAGAAATCCTTTTCTGAAGGCAGACATGCAGATAACTAATCCTGAAATTTGCATGTGATATGAACCACATGACAAGGTGACTGATTATAAACCAGCAGAATATGTGTGAATCACATTGGGTGTAGTGTTACAAAAATTAACCATCCTTAGAAAATTCTCTTTAATAACGTTGCATCATTCTCTCTATTTATTTTTCTATGGAACAGCTTATTTGCGTAGAATTAATTTTGAAGGTGTGAAGCAGGGACAAACCACATTAGGCATATATTTTGTTTGTCAAATCCACCTTAAAAATCCCCAAAGCAAACGCATCATTACTCTCTGCAATTCACTGTAGAGCAAAAAATGTGCTGTTTCATCTTGTTCAAGGACACAACTACCAACTCTCCTCATCTGACAGCCTGTCACGGGTGATTCTTAATTTTCCAGAGCTTTAATCTACAAATTAGGGCAAATATGCTTGTTTTTGTGTGAACCCTGCTTTGAAGTTGCATTGAAACCTCTGTGTTTTGTTATAATACTGTTTTATCTGCTTGTCTATTTTCATACTCTTACTTTTGTATATATATAGTTTTCTTATATCATATTTTTTTTTTAGTTTCTTATGTCAGATGTTGCACTTACAGAGCCATGTCACTTGTATTGTATATATGTACCCAATATTGGGTACATATATACATATATGAGTCATTTTTTCTTCTGATATTACAGGATAGATAAAAGTTAAAAGTCATAGAAGTGTTGAACTAAAGACTGTAGACTGCTTTACTGTACTGTGCACCTTATTCCAGCCACACAAACTAATGTTGCAGACACTGAATCCACTGATGTGACCGTCTGATTATTATTTATAAGTAATACACAGTAGAATTTCTGAAAGCATGACGCCACCAGCCAACCACCCACCCACAAAAAAGTAATTGTGAAACAGAAACAGGTATAAAGAAAGCAAGTTTATGTTTTTTCTTAAGCACACTGTAACTTCATACCTTAATGTGTGTTATTGCCCCTCTACAGGCCTGGAGCGGGACAAGTTTGACAACAAGACAGTGACTTTTGAGGAGCACATCAAAGAGGAGCACAACATGTGGCACTACCTGTTCTTTATTGTGCTGGTAAAAGTTAAAGATTCCACAGAATACACGGGCCCAGAGAGCTATGTGGCTGAGATGATCAGGGTAAATAAAAAGCACAGATACACAATCAACACGCAAATCCACCGCCTCAGATGATAGTGCCAGCTTTTTCCCTCTTGTAAATGGGATACATTTTGTATTAGGCCACACTGCTTTGGAGGTAATAGTGATCCACATGCTGCGTAGGATCAAGAGCAGCAGGGTTGTTGATGTCTGCAGGGAATATAGAGGGGGAAAGACATGTTTTTCCAAAGGTTTGTCTGCTCCACTGCTTCACTGCTTGATGACATACTGCATATTTCATACTTGGGCGTTCATCATTTCAAAGCCATTCTGGGGAATTAGTGTGTGCATTGGCAGCTTTTATAGATAATAGTCTGGAGCAGCAATTTTGAATGAGAGAGCAGTATGATGGGCGTTTCCCCTTGTGTCACGTTTTTGGTACAGTGCTAATATCAAGTAGAGTTCAGGTTATGGTTCTGAGTCAGACTTGTAAACATGTCCTGGCCCGTCACACACACCTCAATACAGTAATGTGTTCCTCTTTTCTAATCTCAACTGACAGACATACCGGTCATGCACATTTAATGACACAAACAGGCGGGTGCATACAAACAGGAAGTCAGTAGAACAAGACAGCACATGAGTTGCAGTCAAACCCTAAAAGTGATCCAAGCATGATAAGGAATAGCTGGGCTGTTCACTGGGATTTCCATTATAGCACCGTACACTATGTGCCCAGTCTGAGGTTATTAGCTCACTATTGTTATTCCTGCAACAGCAACACCATGAAAGCCTGTTCCTTTAAAAAAAAAAAGATTTCAGACCAGTGTCATATGGACTAAGCACTTGATTGTCAAACAGCAGCACCTTCATGTTAAAATCACCAATATGTTTTCGAGATGACACCTACTAAATGCATATAAGCACATAAGAATTTTAAAAAAAGTCAGTGGCTGATATGCTTGGTCAACCACAGGAACACAACCTGGAGTGGTTCCCACGGATGCGCGCTATGTCATTGGTGAGCAGCGATGCAGAGGGGGAGCAAAATGAAATCAGGAACCTGCAGGAGAAGCTGGAGTCAACCATGAGGCTGGTGGTCAACCTGTCTGGACAGCTGACTGAGCTCAAGGAGCAGGTATAATATGTGACAGTAAATCATGCACTCATTCATTTGGTAGGATAGCACCCCTTGATTTATTTTTCTTTTGCCTCCATTTAAACAGAATTAATGTTCAGCCATTGAAAAGTTATTAACATCCTGCACATTAGCACTCACTCAAGACCACATGTTTTAATTAAAAAAAACATGTGAAGAGTTGTAACAGTGTTAAAATCACCATAATGGATCTTTCTTTTCCTTGGGTTTGTTCATGTTTAAAATGCACAGTACATTATATTATACAGTGACAGTGGTCCTTGAAAGTTTAACAAAACTTAAGTGAAATATTTTATTACCAAGGGACTCAATATTGTCTCTGATTCTCAAATGAATAGTCTGACACTGGGAAATACACTTGTGTGCTTTCTTTCTGAAAGTTAGATGGGACAATCAATATCACACTAATGCCTGTACAGTAAATGTGCAGCTACTTTGGTTATCTTAGCTTAGCATAAAGACCAGAAACTCTAATTAGCAAGTTGTATCTTGTTTGTTTAGTCCGTACAATAACTGAAGTGTAAAAATGTCAAGTTGTGGTTTTACATGGGGTTATGCACCAAAACATTTCTTGGCTGGGCGCAGTAACTTCCTGGAGTCGAAGATAACCCAGCCTTCTGTAAAAACCACAACTTTTTCAGTTTTTGTGTATTTCAAATCCTGTATTACAAAGGTGATAGCTGCTGAAAGCTTGAAACTGTTCTTTTTGTGCCTGTGCAGATGACAGAGCAGAGGAAGCAAAAGCAACGAATTGGTCTTCTTGGTCATCCCCCTCACATGAACATCAATCCCCAGCAGCCTGCCTGAGGGCCCTTGGAGCCTGTTTCACTAGTGCCTGAGCACTCCTGACAGTGTACCACATGTTAGACAGGAGAATGCCAAAAGGTGTCCATCTCCAGTGTGTATTTAGGTCGATGTCTGACTGTATACTTCACCGACACTCTATAATAAGTGTTTCTAAAACGTGTGCTTCTGAGTGTCTATGTGAAGAGAAAGTTATCTGAGTATGTTACTCACGGTCTGTAGTGTGGATGTGTCTGTGTGGGTGGAGTGTACATCAAGTGCCTCAGGACCTGAGATGCCAGTCCTGTACGATTAGGAGATGAAAACACTGTCTTCAGCTTTACTACTCTGAATGCCTTCTGCATTGTACCACACTAACAGCATGCCAAAGTTCAGCCATTGATACTGAGGGAGTATTCCTGTCAAGTGGCCTTGTATTGAGGTTTTAATCCTCAGTGTTACACCAGCAAACTCAGATCACATGAGGATTTGAAGGTTTGTTTGAACTCTACAACACATGATTTGATATATTGCTTTTGTCTGACAGCAATACAAAGACTTAAAGATATGCAATGTCTTAATAAGAAGGAATTATTTTTGGGAACTGGTATTTACTTTTATATTTGAAATAATAGTCTTTTATTTAACATATGGAGTCAAACACCTGTAAACAATCCTGAAGAGAGAACCATACTTTAAAAAGTTTCTTAATACTGTTATACACCCTATACAGTGTTTTCTATGTCTAAGGCAGGCATTTGGTATCACAGTCATAATTCTTTGCAATCTCAAATGAAGGTTCTTCTCATTCCAGGACACTTAAGATTAAAAAAGACTTCTGAAGAGACATTGAAACCTGCTTTCAAGAGAAATTATTTTGATCTGTTTATGTAACTTTTATTTTGAATTTCGAACCACATAAACCTACTGGGGAGAAGTCAGATCATGTGACTGCTTCACTGAAGCCAGCTCCATGTTGTGCTTAATAATAGTAGTGTTATGGAGTCACGCTGGCAGCAAACTTATGTGATTTTGGGAGAAACATTCAATTAGATATATTACTTTTCTCTGCACTGAATTATTTAATCTTCCTTTGATTCATTTAGTCCTAAAGCACTGATATTTTCTGTAGCACACAAATGATTGTTACGATTTGGTAGGTCACTTTATAAAAGACCCAGAAGAGAATGACTGTTTGAGTGTTTGGGTGTATGTGAGAGGGGAAAAAATATGAACTAACAAATGAAATTTGGAGTGCTGCCTGACCAAACTGAACTTTTATACTAATAGATGGTTTGTGTCTGAATTGTACATTCCATTCTTGGAGTCTATTTAAATAAACAAGTGTGTAAAATGATGTATTAGTGAGTTCTAAATATGATCTGCATCTGTATGGAAGTCGAGAATGCGAGGCTGACTTTAATTAGGATGTTGGCATTTTTCCCAAAGTGTATCTTACTATCTATGTATCTGTTCATTTGTTGACTTGGGGTGCCACTCATCTAAAGTTCTGCAGTGTAGTCATATGAATGAAGAACCTCACAGAGAAGTAAATTTAGGAATTACCAGCAGATGAACTCTGAAATCTTATCTGTGGTCCAAAAGAGGAAGTGCTCTTATCGTATAACAATGTTGTATGAGGAAATATGTTAACATATTGAGTACAGCGGTTGCACATATTATTGCAGCATAGGAGGACCATGTGTAGAATTTTTGAAATTTTAAAACTGCCCTTAATTTATTTTATATTACATTGTTTTTAAATATTTGCACTGCAAGAGAATTTATCACCTACAATGTTTCTGCTGTATTTATCACATGAGTAAATACAGTATTTAACAGTTCAAGCTTGTGTCCAATAACACATTTTATTATCATACAACATTATGGAAAACTCTGAAAGAATAAACCCTTTTTTTGGCTTTATGCGGAAAGCAATTAAGAGCAAACGGTGGTTTCCACAATATTCTCCAGGAGTGCTACAAGATCTACAAGTGGACTAAAACAAAGGTACCGTTGTCAAGATATTTAAAAATCTTTAAATTGTGTTACGTTTGCCCAGATCGTCTTTAAGGGGCTTTCCATCGTTGTTATTTAATAACCTCTGAATCACTGTGACCTGTGTTGTGGTCATTTTTTAATTATGGAGTCCTGTGGCCCATCCAATTTCCATCTAATTTGCTATACCCAAGGAATTTTTTAACAGACCTATAGTTAAACTAGTTGACCTGGTCTTTTGAAGCACTCATTAAGACTCTGATTTGTTACTGTGAAAGAGGTTACTTTTCTGAAAATATAAAAAATATGTTTATTCAGGATTGTCTTGTGACAGCTGTTACTTTTTTAACCCATCTGACAAAAATAAGTGGGCAGTCCAAATGAATAAGCTCCTGTTAGCATGGGAGATAAAACATCCAACCTTTAAATACAGTGTTTATCTCTAGTGATTTTTTTTTGTAAGTCAAAAACCCCTCAATTTTGTTTAAATTAAAAACATATTCAAGTTCTGCTTTTCAAAATGTGTCAGGGAAGCTGTTGCCTTATTGCACAGCCTTGTGAGCATCTGGCTTGCAAGATTGGATTTTGTATCCCTATCTTGAAAAGAAGTATTTGAAATCAATAAATTGTCTGAAAAAGAGCTTAAGCATGAGTTCATATAATACTGGAAGGATTTTGGTATATGTGATTTCCAGGCAAAAATCCTGAGGGAGGGATTCCAGAGGGAAGAGAAAATGTTACAGCTTTTCTGCAATCACATCACATTTCCTAATGTGATAGATATAGGCTACTTGCTTACAGCTTCACAAAACCTCATTTTGCCTCATTCTTGCTTCATAAGGTCATTCATTCAAATTAACTTTAACTGGCAGAGGAACAAATTATGGAGTTAATAGGAGTGATGAAACAACTCAAGGTCTTGTACATTGATGATTGTGAAATGAAGCCACGTCTTGTTTACATGTGACATATAGGCTACATGGTGTATTAGGGCGATTATCCTTGATTATGGGTCATTACCACTTGAGTCTGATGATGTCCTTGTGTATTGAATTTGTTAGGACATTATAGTAGTATCATTATACATATATATATAGTTGAATCATGATCATTTCAATGTCAATTTCAATGATCCTGTCTATTTTCACCTTTTCATTAGCATTAAGAAAATTATTTCATGAACATTTACATTACAAAGGCGTATACCGGTGTGATCTGCCCTTATTGCCTGCAGCAAACAGGTGCAGCCGCGTGTGCTGGATGTGCCCTGCGCGCTCAGCAGGCTCCAGGGGCCATGAGGAGATCAACGTGACAGCCGGGAGCGCCTCACGACAACAAACACGGACTCCACACACTCATCCATGCACAGGTGCACGTGGTACTCCCGCCGTGACACCACCGTCGATACTGGATTTCTGACCTCCAGACATGGAGACATATATATCGATATTTACTGCTGAATGTATTATTATTATTATTATTTTATTTTTTATTATTATTGTTGTTGTTGTTGTTGTTGTAGTATTAGCCTACTAGTGGTATCATTATCATTATGGTTATTGTCTTCTGTCGGAATTATGTCAAACTTGAAATGAAAATTCAATAATAAGGCTTAAGAAGCTGCTGTTGTTCCTACGTAATAAATGGCATGTTGAATATAAAACTGCAAATATAAAGGCAGTTGTTCGCTGAGTGCAGAGCTCATATTTTTTCTAAAACCTCAATGTATCAATAAACACTCATGAAGCACTCAGTTAAAGTGACGTACACCGCACTCGATTACATTTCGTGGCATCACTGATGTATGATGAACCTTCTTATTATATGTTATTTATGCCTGTGGCTACTACTTTGTTTTAATTGTGTTATTGTTTATTTCTATTGGCAGCAGGCTAACTACCATACACACTGCCCCAGACCTGTTGAACTCCTGCACGGCTCCGCTGCCTGCACGTTCCCAGAGCCGTGGCGAGCTCAGCCTTGTTTCCATACACTTCAGCATGGTGGTACACGGGATCCGACACGCCCCGCCCTCCTCTCTTACGTCCGCCGCCGTCCGCCCACTGAGGCTGCTTATCGGTAGAAAGTGGGCCGTCTCTCCGCCGAGGATACAGCGCCGTTTGACACGTGAGCCTCATGTGACAGAGGTAGGTCAGGCTGAGCTGAGAGTCAGAGGGTTTATTTAACTCGTCGCTCTGTCCTCCCCCACTTTCCCAACGCGCCACCAACAAGGTTGCCTTCCTTCTGCGACGGGACCACGGCGTGGAAATCGCGGGGACTAACTTGAAACCATTCTAACACCCAAATAACCGTTCGGCTACATTAGCAAGACTAGTATTAAAAATACTTTTTCTAATTTTTTGGACCGTTTTTTAAAGCATTTTAGTGCATTTCACTAACTACTGCTTTACAACTTTTTGAATAAATGCGTGAATAAATGCGTATTTATCTGTGACTGCATTGGATCAGTACTTCGTCTTTGACTGCGTAATTGGAGCAAAAAGAATGGAGCGGATTCCAAGCGCGCAGCCACCTCCTCTGTCCAAACACCAGGCTGATGTGTCAGACGTGCAGGGGTAAGTTAGAAAAAATGTTTGTACTAGACTGTGTAGCCTTTTCCTCTAACACGGTTGATATAATATTTATTCTGCACCTCACACTTCACCAAACCATTACCTCATACCTCACTGCTGTTCTCTTTCTCTCTTTTTATGTCTTTAGGATGGATTTCCCGATGTATGTTTATAAACCCAGGCGAGGAATGAAGAGAGGAGAGGAGAGCAAGGTCTGTTTTTATTTTGTCAAAACTTGTTATAACCATATAGTTTTTATGATAGGGTGTGAACTTAAGGGAGGAATTAGGCTGGCAGTAGTCCTTTAGAGCCATAAATGGTTGACCCAATTTCTGCTATGACATAACTCCTGGAGTCCTCCCTATCGGTGTGACTGCCTCTGATCATAAAGAGCTACTTGCTGTGTGCTCAAAGATCAACTGAATTAACCCACTGTTTATTCTTGCAGGAAACCTACAAGCTCCCTCACAGACTTATTGAGAAGAAAAGGCGTGACCGGATAAACGAGTGCATCGCTCAGTTGAAAGATTTATTACCAGAGCACCTGAAACTCACGGTAAGTTCATGCTGTAGCTGGGAGGAATAATGGGATATGCTGTATTGAGTGGCACACACCATCGAGTGGCTGTTCAGTGGTATTACATCCTCTGAGCTGAGTGCGTCAGCAGGAAAGAGGATGTGTCCTCTGTCATGTGCCACTGTTTAAACGGGATTTTTAAAATTCAGGTCAATGTGATTAAATGAAACTAATATAATCAATACTTAAGACTGCATATTATCTATGAAATTTATATTTTTTAATGGTTGTTGTTTGTGATGATCTTACAGATCATATGTACATGGGTAGTAAAGCTTAGTGTCTATGAGCTGTGTAAGTCGGTGTGCTGACTCTGTGTGTTTCCTACAGACTCTGGGCCATCTGGAGAAGGCTGTGGTTTTAGAGCTTACACTCAAGCATGTGAAAGCCCTCACCTCTCTTCTGGAGCAACAGCAGCAGAAGATCCTCGCTCTGCAAAACGGCATGCAAATTGGTGAGCTGCACATCAATCACACACACACATACACACACACAAATATGCTTGTGGAACAAGACGGGTTTTTTCACAGAATGTAAATTGACAAGATGAATACACAATGAGAGGATTATGCAGTACTATGGGAAAATAAGTGCAGCTTTTTTTTTTTTTTGCTAATTCCGTGTCAAATGTCTGACTGTGTGGTTTGTTGTCGTCCTTACAGAGCAGCCGTCTGTCAGCCAGGAGAAGTCAGAGGAGATGTTCCGCTCTGGCTTCCACATGTGTGCCAAGGAGATTCTTCAGTATCTCGCCAGTCATGAGACTGATGAAGACTTTGCGCCATCCCATGTGATCAATCACCTTCACAAGTTAGCTTCAGAGGTGTTGCAAAGTCCGGTCCGACCCCGCACTCCTCTCAGCCCTCGACCCCAGGAAATTCCTACCTACCACCAGCACCAAACTCACAAAGAGATCCCCACCAGCTTACCCCCTAAACCCAGTGAGGGCTACGGAAGGAACTGTGTGCCTGTCATCCAGCGGGCGTATGCTCCCCCGAGCAGCGAGCAGAGTGGCAGTGATACGGATACAGATAGCGGCTATGGGGGAGAGCTGGAGAAGACTGAGTCTGGGGCACCACAGGGACGTCCAGATTACTACGGCCAGGAGAGCCAGCTGAAGCGAGTGCTGGCTGAGAGGCAGAGCTCCAGTATCAAGCAGGAGGATGACGAGCCACGCCACAAACGACCCCGGGTGGAGTTGTCTGAGGATGAGCTGCTCTCAGGTGGAGAGTCATCATCATCCTCTAGCGGTTACGGGAGTTACATGAGCTTATCCCCCAACCATCCTCCTCCCCTCTGCATGCCTTTCTACCTCATTCCACATTCTGCTGCCGCCTACCTGCCAATGCTGGAGAAATGCTGGTACCCCGGGGCCGTGCCCATGCTCTACCCTGGCGTGGGAGGCTCTTCACCCACCATGCCCAGCGAAAGACCGCCTCCACCTCAGCTAGTGTTGTCCCCCAGGGGAGGCTCTCCTGCCCCAGCCATATCTCAGACCCCCATGGACTCCCCTGCCCTCCTTCAGGCGCTAAAACAGGTACCACCCCTCAACCTAGAAACCAAAGACTGAGAGATAAGAGAACAGGGTTGAGGAGATTATCCTGTTCTAGTGCCCAGGAGCAGAGACAGTAGTATGAATGAGAACAAGACTGAGCCTTTCCATAGTCCATCCTCATACATGTCCTCTGTTCCTTAGCCTAGAGGTCAAACAGCAAACAAGAGAACTTGTAGAAATGATCAAGAAGAGATGGAGGAGACGAAACATTGGTCCGCACTCAGAGTATGCAAAGCTCTGGCTGAATGTTTAAAGCTCAGTGTTTTACTCAGTGCAAATGTATCATAAACTGGGCCTGGGCCACATAAACACAAACACACACACACACACACACACACACTCACACACACACACACACACACACACTCTTGGTTGAATGTAAAGAAAGATTTGTTTTAGATGCTGCTGTTAAAGAATAAACGCAGATGACACTGATGCATCTCACTTGTAGCTGTTGCAATAGAGAGACACGTCATCATTAGAAAAAGTGTTGCCTCAAATGTTAGCGCTAATATTTCACCCAAAGTTTGTTGCCTACGTCGAATAGGTCACAATTATCATCACTGAAAATGCCCTTCAAACTAGACACTATGATGACTGGCAACGTAAAATACAAGGGTTTCCTCAAGCATGTACAGACAAGAGTAAGGGTACACCCAATGAATAGTCATCACATTGACTGCGCGGAATGAGAAGTCTTGTTTTTCCACTGACAAACAGACAGTTTAGATGGATTTTATGTAATTATTGTTCATAGACTTCTTGTACATTTCTATTTTTGATACCTTGCACACTTGTCCATCCGGAGAGATCGAAGGAGAGCGGAGTGTGGACAATTGTACCTTGTGTACTCAGAAACTGTGTACATACTGTAGCACTGTGCTGGACCTGGTCTGCATATTCAACATCTGTTTCTGCTCAAGTCAAACCTGGTGTTTGTTCTTGCTGTTGCCTTTTACTTGTGAAAAGCTAATAAATCTCAGATGTTTATTCTCTGTACTACATATGAATACTGGAGTCAAAGGAGTCAGGAGGAGAGAAGTGAATGTAAACGTTTTACCAGAAGACTAGTTTTCTATGGAAAGAGGTACTTGAGATTTTATATTTTGGGACCTACATGAAAGATGTTTGATGTACATATTTTGTCTATAAATGTTGATATACATTATATAAGTGTATTAATAAAGTATTTTTTTTCCTGTGGAAAATGGCTTTGACTGTATGTATATGAAAGAGGAGGCGAGTGTATGTGAAAATAGAGATGACATCCAGTCTATTCAGTTCTTTTACAGCGTCACAACATTCATGTCACAGGGAACACTTATGTAATGGCAGGTCTGTAGCCCCGCTCTCCTGCTGGTTAACCGTCTGTGCTCACTAATACAACAACAAGTAAATACACACGAGTGTAAACAGTTTCAGTTAATCTCCTGAAGCAGTAATCAGGATCCATCTGGATCTTGTCAACAGCCTTGACATGTCTGTTTCCCTTTGGCTGTATGATTAAATCCAATATGAAATGCTATTGTCTCTATCTATATTTACACTCCCAGCACTGTACCACCCAGACGGGAGAATTACATCAAAACATGTAGACGCATTAATCACAACCAATACTATTTATCACCACCACCTGTACTGGATTGTGCAATCACATCTGTCAGCTATGTGACAGCACTTACCGTCATTAAGGTTTAGGTCATGCTGCAGACAGCAACACGTTTGCATCACAGACCCAGTGTCGATGATCAACATCACAAACCCTTCGACCACGTATTGTTATTGTTTTAACAGTTATTTCAGAGCTGTAGGAGAGTTGTTTCATTTCAAATCTAAGTCTAAGTCTAAAGTGCACGACCTGCACTCTAAATGTCATTAGTTCCCCCTAAACTGATTATTTTTAAGTTGAGTTCCATTTCAGTAGGAGTACCGTGTGTTATTGCTGTGATCAGATGACGTTTCTAAGCTTATTTGCTTGCACCCATTATACACCCATTACACCCATAATCATTTTCTATAGTTAAATAATGCTACTCATCTAAGTAGTTGGGTCCCGGAGGCCTAGTGGTTAAGATGCATACCATAAAACCACAATAACTCCGGTTTGACGTTTTGTTGAACTTTATACTCATCTCTCCCTCCCTCATTGTTTCAGTGTCTGTTTTTATTTCTGTCGATCTGTCCAAATAAGGACAAAAATACCTCTCACTTTTCCAATTTCAGTAGTTTATTATTTTATTTATATATTATATTTAAATGTTGACAATAAATTAATATATGGCAAGTAAATTGTGTCTAAATCATTGAGGAAAGGTCTGTTAATGAAGCAGTGGTCAACCGTTTTATGAGAGATGCCCAGTGCCCTTAAACAAGTTTATGAGCTATTTTCACATTTTGACTTTATGTTTATAAAGTGGCTGAAAGGCCAGATCAACCGGCTGTTGCTGAATAAGTAAAAACATTTGGAAGAAAGACTGCCAATTATTTCATTTTGGAATCCCTCTCTCAGAAAGGCTTTGGTGTAAATGTGTAGTTAGATCATCAAGCCTATATTGCCACCTTCTGGTAATTTAAAATACCCACATCCTCTTGGTAAATTACTGTAACAAAGCGGAAATCTTTTTCCGCAGAAGATGGAATCAGTGATTATTTCATCATATATTTGCTACCCAGTCACCTTGGAATATCTGTCACACTGTTTGTTTTAATACAAATGAACTTATACTTTTATACTTTACTTACATTCAAAACATGATCATAAAACATGTACATATTTTAATTCCAATCAGCCAAAATAAGCCCATTACCATGATTGTCTCAAGTTTTTTACAAATCTGATGCCAGAATAATTTGCTACTATCAAATCAAATCAAAATTCTGCACACAGGAGCTTAAATGTTTAATTACTGGCAATAGGCAATGTGCTGTTCATTAGGCTCTGAGCCATTAAAATATCAATTAATAACAATGTTGTTGCTGACAAAACCTCTTCAGCACTACCTAATGTTTGATTTTCATCTTCTTAACACTCAACACCACTAGTGTTTATGTTCCCCTGTCCACTCTCCTTCATATTTGGCCATGCTTTTCCTTTCAGAGCGAAGGAACAACTGATGCCTGTGAACGCTGAGATGAGAGGACACATTTGGATTACAACATGCAGTGGTTCCAGCCACAATGTTTGGTCGCAAGCTAAAGACCTCCAGGGTAGGAAGGGGCCCCTGGAGAGAAGGAACAACCCGGGTAAAAGTCCTGTGTTGGGGCTCAAAAGCTGTCTGAGGAAGGAAGGATCTGGAGTTGTGTGAGCCATGGCCTGGGTTGGACAAAGGTTTGCAATCTGACAGGCTGTGAGGGGGGCTGACGGAAAAGGAAAGGGTCCATGGGACCAGAGTTTCCCCATTGGCACTGAGGCTGAAACCCAAACGTCGCGCTTTCCTCTGAGGTTCAGTGTGTACCACCAAAGGCTGTTCAGATGGACAGGACCTGCCAACACAGGAGGTATTCAGAACCTCTGTTCTCCCTTCACGTTCCCTTTTCGGAGATGTTGATGTCAGCTGCCTACTTTTCTCTCCAATAGCTCGGTTCTCCTTGCCTGAGCGGCGAAAAGCAGAGACTGCCGAGATCTTCTCACATGATGGTTTATGTGTTGTTTGAACATCTTCTGGCAATAACTGGTTTGATGGGAACTGGGTGGTGGGAGGTGGGTTAGAAATAACAGTTTGCCTATGAAATGGAGGTCTGGATCGCCTTATGGGGGCTCCTTCTACCAGCAGGTTCACTCCCACATACTGAGGAACTTCTACAGCAGGCTGGGAGGGTGATAAAGGAAAACACAAATACATTTGTTGTAAAATTCTCTTCGAAATGATCACCTATTGCCTCATGTGTAATGATATTCCAACCTGTTTGTAGATTAGCTGGAATCCTCCTGTGTAAGCACTAGGATCGGTTCGTCGGTCGAGCACAACCCTCAGTGTGTCCAGCTGCACAGCAGGGCAGAGGCGAGTGGTCACAGCGGTGGAACAGGCCATGGTGGGACTGGCATTGATCTCCAGAAGCCAGGGCCTCAGATCTCTGCCCAAAATAAAGTCGGCTCCATAGAGCTCAAAGCTTGCCTTGCGGGGCTCAACCAGGTCCTGGGCTGTCTGTAGGGCACGGACCACCGCTTGCTGCATGCCGGGGACCACCACTGACTCCCACTCGGTCCCACGGCCCTGGTGCTGCAGAAAAGCCCTAAACTGAGAGCAGGACCACATATTGTCCTCAGGCACTCCTGGGTGGCGGTCACAGGATGGCTGGAAGTGCTTCTGGATGGAATTGTTACACAGGTGGACTGAGCTAAGGAAAATAATGAAGAAGTCCATGATGATAAATGTAAAATGTGCTTTGAATAAAATGAGTACATTTATTCCTACTTGCATTGTTAAATTAATTCCTTTACAAAGATATAAGATACAGCAAAGGTCAAGTAAAAGTACATTATTGGCTTTCCTCTTTTGTCTGACCTGTCCAGAGTTTTTGTTGAGTAGGGCTGCGTGGAGAACCGCAGGTAGCACTCTCTGTAGAACCAGACAGTCAGAGGGTTCCAGTCGGTGACAAGGAACCACTGGCGGAGGTCAAACTTGGTGCCATGTACCAACAGAGGACGTTCCAGGTATTTCTGAACCACCCATTTACTTTCCTTAGTCAGAGCTCTGTCGCTGTCCACGAGGGCCAAAATCTCATCCAGGCGATTCAGACACATAATACCTGGGTGGTTAAACACCAAAACTGGCTTAAACAAACCAAAACTGCATTATTGATTGCATCAACATCAGGGAGAGGAAATGGTGTTTCCTGGCCTTCTAAACAAATAGAGGACTAACATTCCTTCATCACACTGAAGCTGAGGGGAATTGTAGGCATTTTATTTTGTTAAATCAAATGTAGAAAAAAAACAGTAGTAACATCTGCATGTCACAGTCAATGTTCACAACTACGTAGCAAGTTATTTTCAGTGAGAATATAGAAGTGACAAATATATAAGAATATAATGTAATTATTCTTTTATAATTTTCACACAAAAAAAACTCACCTCTTCCTCTTGACTTGGCACCTGGTTTGATGATCCAGATGTTTTTTAGTCCGTCTGTATCCAGCTGAGGGCAGACCTCCAGCAGTCTGATTAACATGGCCTGGCAGCGCTCCACAAACTCTCTGCTACCCCTGATCAAGGCTCCTTCACTTCAATGTAGAGATTCACTAAATGTTACTATAATGCTTTACTCCAGACAGTAATTGGGCTTGTTATCGCCTCAAAGACCTCTTACATGTCCAGATTATTATTAGTATTGTATGTGTTGACACTCGATGCATCTTTGCAGCAATATCTATGTCTAATTTGCATGCTGTACAGTAATTATGTAAGTGGCAACAAGTCCACCCAGCAGTTCAAAAAAAGAGTAAAGACAGCTTTTAAATTAAAAATAGGCAGTAATGTTTATGAGGTGGAGCTTAATGAGGTCTGCTTGCATACGTGTTAATTCACAAAATGGAACAGCAGGGCTGTGTCCTCTCTGTTTACCAACTGCCAAAACAGTGCACTATAAAGATTTGCATGCAGTATCATGTTTACTTTATGGTATTTGTATATACAGTAATGTGCAACTGGAACATGCTGTATCAGTCCAACCCAATTCCAACCTAAGTGCCTCTCTATATTTATTCCCAACCTGATTGATATCATGAATTTTAGATAGTATTGAGAAAATCTATTTAAAGACATATATGTACTGTATGTATGATGCTTCTGATACAGTTCTGCACTTCTCCTAATAAGAACTTTTAGGATTTTAGGATATTTTTTTTACTGTGTTTCTAATGACCTATATTCATTTGAGAAGCTGACTTGGGCTGTCTGTACTGCAGATATATTTAGTGTGACCTAGCAAATCTAGGAAGCTCCCGGAAAACATACTCACTGCACAACCATGTAGTAGTCTTGCAGAAACTCTGCCCACTGCCGTTCCTCCACAGAGGGGGGTGTTTCTACAGTCACATCAATGTCGCCGTGCTCTAAAACACTGAGAAACTCTTGACAAACGTTTAAAGCCAGATCGATCATTCCTGGACCAACAAATCGACGCTCCGCGTTATCCAGCTCTGTAGAGAGATATAAGATTTGTATAAAAAAATTGTTACATTCTCCTTGACCAGAACTTTTTTTCATGGCTGGGTCACAATTTTGAAAGGTGCATTTTACATTCGTTGCATATATTACCATCAGAGACACCATTTGTGGCTTTTTGGTGCTTGCCCTCTGCCCCTTTTCTCCTCCATCTACTTGTCTCAACCACATGCTGCAGCAGGCTGGTGCATGCTGTCCTCCTGAAATCCTCTGCATTGTCATATATAAAAAACAAGAGGACAAGAGAAAGGCCATGTAGTTTTATTTAAGATGATAATATCACTAATAAATGTAAAACAGTGGCTTTGACAGATACATCCCCCAATTACACTTGTAACTTAATGCATCTCTTATCCTTATATGATTTTTTCGTCTTCCATTTACACCCGGACACATCATTGCACCTTTGATTGAGCACAGTTTTAGCTATGTGTTAATAGAGCCAAACAGCAGACCTATGAATGCATGTTTTTCATCCTCTGCCCCAAGCCTGTAGCATCTTGGGAAGAACGTGTCAGGATCTGCTGCATCAAACCACTGAAGGTTACGCAGGTTCACACAGAGCCCCACCTGAAAGAAACAGAATAGGAGATAGAGAGTACTAGTTGACCTATGATCAAAGTTGAGCAACTTGCATTTTTGCTGGTCAGTCAATAGAAACTCTTTAGAGATGAGACCTTGGTAGTAAACGTTCCTGAATTTGCATAGTGGTTGGTCATTTGGTCATGCCGTAAGGAGCGGCAGTCTATGTAATCCCGGCGTGTTGTCCAGTAGAAATATGTTGTTTCATTTCGAGCCAGGCGAGACTAGAAAAAGTTGAGGAAAAGCAACCTGATCTGAGCTAGAATGCACAGCATGATGAATAAAAGACCCATGGAAATTATGTAATTTGATAATAACAATAATAGCACATTCAACTGCTTTCACAATGTGCAAGATGTCAGTGGCACGTTGGTTCACATGAACTGTTATCTTACCATGAGGGCATACATGTCATCAAGGTTCTCCTCTTTCTCACCGTCATCCACTCTGTCTGTGAAGAGAAAAGTAAAGAAGTGGGCATGTGTGTGCGCGTGTGTGTGTGCATGTGGGCTTTCATGTGTAGAGGGGTGTGTTGAAAGGGTAGGGGTCTGTGGTATAGGTTGGTGTCTGTAATGTGGCACACAAAGTATCATTTATCAGGTGTCCATCTATCCATCTGAACTAGTGTTCCAATTACATGTACGTTAACCCCTCCTGCACTTTTAGCTTAGACAGTTAAGGGAAAACATTGTTTTCTTTTGGGCAAAGCTGTACGCAGGTCCTACAAACCCATTATTTTCCCAGTGTCTCAAGCACTTACATAAAGCTGTTTTTCTTCCCACAGGCTTTGAGACTAATGACATTTCAGTGTAGTTAATGGCAAAGACACAAAAGCTTGTTTTCTAAAATGTCTGATTTGGTAGCTCTCTTAAAACACATTTTCTCACCTGTAACATCAGCACCGACATCACCATCATCACCACCTTCCTCCTCATCTCCGTGGTAATGAGGTGCTCTCTGGACAGGATGGGGCAAACGGCGTTCCACCCACCCTCTGGCCCATAAGGCAGCACGGATCACAGGATACGGTCCCTGCACTGAAAACACTTTCCTCAACTAAGAATGAGCGGAAGAGAGAGAGAGAGATAGAGTCCTGTTATCATCACTTAAGTGGATAGTGTGGTAGTATGCTGAGGTGTGAATGAAGTCTGGCTGGTATATATATATATATATATATATATATATATATATATATATATATATATATATATATATATATATATATATATATATGTGTGTGTGTGTGTGTGTGTGTGTGTGTGTGTGTGTGTGTGTGTGTGTATAATCACCTTCACTGCTTTCTCCACCATCATTTTAGCTGTTTTGAGCCTGTCTGGCTTGATCGCTGGCAGGCTTGGCACAATGCGACGTAACCTCCCCTCCACTGGAGCCACTGTGGACTGTAACACTGAGACAAATTGCTTGGTCAAATTTCAATATAAAGTAACCATTTGCTCATGCATGTGGGTGTATTTGTATGTAGATGTCTACTCACTTACCTGGCATTTGCTGCATATTACTATTATGTAGTTTTCCCTTCAGTATTACATACAGACATACAGTTTTCAGTCCTGTGGGAGCAAAATGTATTAAACAGCATTATTTTTTACATCATAGATAGATAGATAGATAGATAGATAGATAGATAGATAGATAGATAGATAGATAGATAGATAGATAGATAGATAGATAGATAGATAGATAGATCATAAACTGGGTCAAGCAGGCATCTAAATCTGGACAGAGCTGACTCAGGCTGTCATAGCTTCACATTGACATACCCATGCGCACATGGGCAGACATGCAGTACATACAGTACATGCGCATGCACAAAAATGGAAATAGCCTGTATATTTTGGAAACAGTTCTAAACTAGCCCTCTCTCTTCAACTCTCTGTCTGCCATATATGACAGGAATTAGACATGCGCACACACTGCTCCTAAAACACATCAACAAAAACAAAAGAGATTTTAAGTTGAACATTAAGATACAAACCTAATGTTGTCACCTCTCCAGTGACTCGACCACTGTGTCCATAGACTCAGTCCTGCGTGCTTCATGCTCCCGTTCCCATAACAACGGTGCATGCTCCCACACAATGTTTATAGTTGCCATAACAACGGTACCCAGGAGAAACAAGAGGCCATGCATGTCGATGAAAATCTAAAACCTTTAGCCATGCGTTAAAGAAAGTGGATCATTTATCCTTATCAGTTTCCGTGTAGCTTACACGTGTAGGCAACATGCACAAGAACCATTAAACCAGCAACGTACGCCGTTTTCGTGCACGTATCTTATTGCAGTGACTCGGTGCTCACTAATAGGGACCAATTGGCTGACGAGGGTCAACTGGCTGAGCTAAATCCAATCAAGTGTTTGACAATCTGGCAGGTACAGGTGTCTTTATCGAAAGAGTTCATGCAGAGGCCAGTGTGAAGGCACAAAGGGATTTGTTGATGCTCAGTTTGATATTTGTTGCTTCCTTATTAATAATATACCGTAGACAACCATCTACATGGTTACAGAAAAAAAATGACTGCACTGCATCTTCACTATAAGCCTGTTACTCTGTCAGACATGTGCACAAGCGGTTTATGAGATGTACACGGATTATTACCAACACACTGTGTATCTGCTTTGCGCAATGCTTTTGCCTTCCCACAAGGTGGCATCCGAGGTTTTCTAGTATGTTTTACTACTGAGGGTTACAGGATCAAAGAGACATTATGCATCTGGCAGAGCCATCCTATGTGTTTGCACTTTTGCATTCATGTTTTATTACTGAAGTCTATAGTCTTTCATGTCTCTGCGACACACAGACTATCGTTTTCTGTTTTTATTTTATCCTACTTTATACACACTACTCCACAAACATTTCAAAGGGAAATATTGTACTTTTAATGTTACTCTTTGCTGTAGTTACTAGTTACTTTACATGTTTTCACACACAACTCATTGCATCTCATAAAATGTGATGCTTACAGACGGTAGAATATAGCCTATACTCCAGCTCAATCTGCTGCATAACATAATGTTTATATTATTACTTAATATAAAACTCCAACTTCTTCCACCACTTCTTTTTATTCACACCATAGAAAATAAGTAAAGCAGTTTTCTCTGATTTGTGACATTTCTCTGCATATTTTCAGTTGTTATAATAGCTGCACTATTATAAAGAGTACTGTCTGGACCTGGTCTTTGTGAAAAGTGCCCTGAGATAACGTATGTTATGAAATGTTATGTTTGGCGCCATACAGATAAAATTCGATTGAATTGTTAAGTGCAATAACTTAAGTGGTCAATAAATGAACAATTTGCTGTGCACAATGGTTACAGTCCAGCACATCTTAGCAGGTGATGTTCAGCACATCTTAGAAGCTACCAAAGTGGACGTTGTATAGCGTGACGTCGCTCTGTAAGCCCATAATAGTCTTGGCTTTATTGTGTTGGGTAGCAGCAGTGCGCCACAGCCCGCTGAGTGCCTCTGCACGCTGATTGGCTGAGGCAGCACTGATGCTCGCTGCATCCTGCTCCCACAGCCAGGGCAGTAGGGAAGAGAGCTGGAAGCGCGGCCGGAAAATCATCATAACAGGAGAGGGGGGGCGCAAAATTATCATTTTCACCGTTTTACTCAACTGGAAAAGATGTTTCCTCTCAACATGTCTGCAGAAACAGAAGAAGCTGCTGTTACCAACTCGTGACTGCTTCTTCCAAACGTCCTAGGAAAGCGCTGAGAGGCTGATCGGACCCTGACAAAGTCCCACCTTTACACTCCGTCAACACGTAGCAGGTTAACCCAAAAGGCCAATGAGCATGCCTGTCAACGATCCCGAGAGCATACTAAGCTACCAGGTAAAGTGTCCTTTTGAATGTGTAACTGCATTGCGCGTTGCTTTGACACTACGGATGGCACAGAGCACCAAGCTGGACACAAACTCCTAATAACTGTGTCCCTCAGTTTGGAATTCATAACTTGCTGCTGGAATGATGGACTACGTCCTATTTTAGGAACTATTTAATGACTGAAATGATCACACCTGTTCTCTTTGCCACTGTTGCATTTCCACCTGCACCTTATCCTGCTGATTTTTTAAATTTTGGTAGGACTATCTAGTGTGTGTTTTTATTTGTTGTGGTTGTTTAAGCGGACTCAATACATGTTATCCTAGGATGCTGAGTTGTGTCAGGTTTCTCACCCTGCGGGATGATGCTGGATGCGGAGGATATTGTGATTCTGAGGTGCTGCACGTGCAGCAGCCTAATTCCGGAGAGCGTAGCCTGTCATATTGCAATGCACTGAGGAATCTTAATTGTTTCGACTGTTCCTCGAGCACACATAAATGTGTGGTGGTAAAGTCATGGCCACTACTGCAGCAGAGTGTTGATTAGACAGGGTATCGGTACATTTAAACAGAGCTCTCATTAAAATGCCACCTGCTCGTCCTGAAGTCACATGTGCGTGAGGAATAACAGGAATGGGTCAGTTAGCTGGATTTTCAGATGCTTAGGAGGCCTGTTATTTTCTCAGTTACCCTCAAATGACCTTGACGCCATCCTTACACCGTGCACCATACAGTGCTGTGTCTACTTAGCCTTCATGATCGTCATTAGCCTATCCTGGTGGCAGGGGGAGGACAGCCATGTGATCAATTAAGGTTTGAAGGTGGAAATGGCAGGATCCTTAATGTTCTGATCATGTGGGATCCATTACCAGATCCTCAGTCATCTGATGAGACAGAGGCAAACCTATAAGGACAAATGGCTTATAGAGCAAAACAGTGCTCAGGGATGTTTATTCAAGCTGGCATGCAGTAGGCTAATGTTTGTATAGAGTGATTCATTTTAACTACCATGGTATGCAATATCACAGCTTAAATGACTTAATGTTGCCTACTGCAACATAGTCATGCCATCATGGTGATTTATAATAACATCCTGTCTGAGGGAAGGAGACAGATGGAAAAGGACCGGAGGTGAGCTGGGAAGTCTCTGATATGATTAGACAGCTTTCAGACAGGGAGGGAAAATTGCCTGCAAGCCTCACTCTTCAGTGCCAGTCTGATGTCACTACAGAAAACCTGTAAGTTTGTCTCTCCGCCGTTGTGGTGGCGGTCTAGTTGGTCAACATGGACTGGGATCTTTGCCATATCCCCTACATAAAACCTGTTGAATGTTTGCTAAAGCACTGTTGGGGTGCCCCAAGTAATGGGAAAGGTAAAAAGGTAAAACAGCAACATGAAAATGTTATGCCTATGAGTAAACTACAAGTAAAAGTTTTGCGTTCAAAATTTGTACTTAACCCCTAGGTGCAGAAGGGTACCTATCCATATTGTTAAAATACATTTTGCTGCATTAATGTTGTAGGTGATACAAGTGGCCCTAAGCCCACATAAAAACAACATAAGGGCAAAATAGGACAGAAAAACCCTAAAGCTCAAGGTGATGTCTTCTAAGATAGGTGGCTACCTTGTTGATTGCTGGTTACACAGCCTTACAATAATCATAATGTGGTTCCATGAAATAAATTAACTTCTTTTAGTAGCTGTAGCTACTTTAGTAGCTATAAGTGCTGTCAAAAGTAGCACACCTGATTCTGTAAAGCAAACCCTAAGAGAAGTATTGTGAATGCAAAAACATCTAATGCCATCTATATGTAGTTGGGACATAACTGCGGATGAGGGTCATTACATGTTTTCAAAAATGTGATGTTAAAAATTTTTAATTGTAAATCTGAGAGACACCGTTAAAATACTACATCTTTTGGTGGTGTCATTACCTGCCCTGATTGGGTGAACTAGTGACTCTAGTTCCAGTTTTTAATGATTCATGGCACTCCTCATCATAAATTTATCTCAGCTGTAAGTCCCCAACACAAGACTATAGATCCCCCTTTCAGTCCTTTTACAGTAGCTATTTGGCATCACTCCAGGCTTTCATTTTAATCACTTTGAGTTCATTTAGAGAGAGTCAGCCACAGGCATCTATCTGACTAGTGAATGTGTATTTTAAACAGCAACACTGCAGTTTTGTACAAATCTCTGAGGGAAAAGCAGTTTAATCTTCAGTCTGAGTTCTCAACTGTGAAAACGTTTCTAAAGATTGTACATCATGTTTGCATTATAACTATTACAGTTACTCAACATGGCCAAAGCCACCATTTAGTGGGATTCATTTAGTTTGAAAGACATAGAGTGTAAGATCCACAGTTGTTTAAACTCATCACCACTGGTCAGTAGAACTGATATGAGTGGAAATAAAGTCTTGCCGTTACATTAGTACATTTAGATATGATATGAAAAGATGACTGAGAATCATCCAGACACATTGCAGGGTGAAACTCCAAAATCTGCATTTATAATTATGCTGTATTTTACCGTCTTTTACTCACAAAACCAACTACAGCTGCAGAAATCTTTCTGAAAAGAAAACAATTACAGAGCAAGGGCTGTGGAGAGGCAGAATTGTATTAGTGGCATTGAATAAGGTGAGTATGACTCATGCCGACCGTGGGCTGAAGCAGTCGAAACAGCCGCCCCTCTCATCCTATTTCCTCCAGCTCCTGTCTCACTTTTTCACCATTACCTCTTCCTTTCAACCATTCATGTAAACCTCCTCTGAGTGAAGCACTGTCTCTACAGCAGACTGGTGTTGATACAAGGTTATGAAGGGGCCGTGGTAGCCTGCGGCTGTGGCGCCCTGCCACTCAGACACAAAGCCTGGTCTGGAAGTGACAGGCCCAGTTGTCTGATACAGGATCTGTGTCCCTGCTGTCAGTTCAGGGTGCTTCTGCAAGAGAGGAGAGAGGGGTCAGCTTTGAAAGAGATGGGGAGGTGGTGTTGGCATGGACAGATAAAAATAGGATGCAATCAAGAGGAATTGTGGAAGTTGTCTCAAGAGAAATGTTCAACAAGTGTTTTGTTAGAGGGAAACAGGTCATGGGAACGGTCAGTTGAGTCAGTAGTGACATACATCTCAAAAAGCCCATGCTGTGCTGCTGAATCATGGATGCACTTTTATGGATCTACCATTAACAGACTTGCAGTGCTGTTCTCCTCCTGCTGATGTAGCTATTTTCTATATTCATATGGAGTGAAACTGTCCCTTGATAAACTTGCTCTGGATGTGCGCTCACATAAATATCATTTCTGCTTCTTTCTGTTGCTTTCTTTCTAGCCAGTGTCTGTGATTTGTAATGTCAGCCATCCCTCTCTGGATTTCAAGCCTCATGAATAGTAACCAGAAGGCCTCGCTCCTCTGAAGTTGGCTCAACTCAGAGTCCCTGACGTAGTTAAAGGGCATTTTGACACAGCACATTGATTGCTCCTCTCAGTCAGGAGACCCGGATGAAAATCATTGCTGCTCTATTTGTTCAGGGCGAAGACCAGTACATTGTATTTCACTGCAGTGCCCTTTGACAAAACCCTTTGTCTTGTTGTTGCCAAAAAACCCAAGAAATTTTGAATTGCAAGAATTACAGAACAGCTCTAACCGCTCACCGACAACACAGACTCAATGGGATTTCCTGGGTAGCAAAGTCATGAACTCAGCATATGAGGGAAGAGTAAATAAAACTTTTAATGCAGAAAAAATGTTTTTTTTTGTGGCCATGAAGCAGCAGTTTAAGAATGAGACGCTGTCTTTGTAATTTCTTAACTTACAGTTTTCATATCAAAACCAACATATGAACCTGTGTGTGTTCATGTCTGCAGTCACTTTCTGCACCAATGGGAGTTTTATCAGCATCATAAGTAGGACACTGTGCGTGACTGCACTGCTCTATTCTGCTCTGGGAATCTAACATCTTTCTGGGACAATCTGCCCTGCCAGAAAATACCATTTGTATTTGTTTAGTAATCACAAGTAGGCAAGTAATAGCTTTTCTCTATTTTTGGCTTTTACGCGCTGAGACACTAGATTAGGGTGTCCATAGTCTTCATCAAGTGAGGTGGGCCAAAAAATAAACTAACACATTGAATAGAAAGATTAGACCACCCTTGTAAATAAGATGTTCTACTTAAGTGTCCTACCTGGTTTAATAAACGTTAAATAAATAAAACCATTAATTTGTGTTAACCGAGTTTATCATCAATCAATAACTAAATAAAGTGAGATTGTATAATTATAGACAAAACTTTTCAAGGATAAGGCCACACTGTAGGTGCCCATGTAAACAATAAAAAAAGTGTTTGCTTGCTTTAATCATTCCTCCTGTTCATACCATTATAGGATCCCTTTGTAACATGCATCCAGTGGAAGTAATCGGGAACAAAATCACAGCACTTGTTCTGTGCAAAAATACAATCCAAAGTTTATCTAGAAATAACATGAGGCTTCAGCAAAGTCTTTCAGCTCCACAAGTAAGTGGATTCATATTAGCTTTATATAAAGTTTTAAATGCACTTTTATTTATATTTATTCTGAGACCTGTTTGAAGGCCCTTTCGATACTTTTGAAATGGTGGAAGTGAACCAGATGATAGTTCTCAACTTCAGCGGGGTAGTGGGAGGTCTTTTTGAGTAGGGTTTTGAAAGTGGTTGGGAAAGTTCCCAAAGCCAGAGAAATATTTATCACCAAGAGTGATTGCTGGCACCACAGTCGAAGATATGGCCTGGAGGAGATAGGTAGGAATTTTTATACAAAATGAGTGCTGGGGATTTTGTACCCCATCACATTGAAAGCACATTAGAAAAGGACCTTTTAATGACCAGTACCAGCAGGATGTTCATATGAGCACCTGACTATTGTTTTAAGGGAGACTTGAAAAATTGTGAACCTATCCTGTAATAACCTATAAATTTGCAACATCCAGAGGAAACTGACTATTTTGGGCTGTAAATACTAATTAGGTGCTGGGCCCTTTGCAAGTTCACATAATGGTCTCCACAGGTCATCTTTTCTCATATCCATCAACAAGGCAGCTTCAGTGTGCGCTTCCCGTGGGAGGTTACTACTAATATGCTTGTAAAGGGCAGAAACTCAAGGACAAGCAGCCATTTTGGGGCTTGCTGTGCACTTCTACAGTGCACTTGCAGTAATCTGTGTGGAAAATTATGTTTGAGTCATAAACCCTCCCAAGAGCTGTGACTGATGCAAAGCTAGAGGAAAAGCGTGAAGAAAAGGGGACGGGACGGTTGCCAGGAGATAGAAACAGGCAGCAAAACACAAATTATTTTCCATGTCAGTGGAAAATCACGCACATGTGCATGCTTAGAGGGTCACAGATGTGCTCGCCCCCAGAGAGAGTGCAAACAAAACTTTAAGTGCCATGTGAGCTTTTAATTAGCTGAAGCACTTAATGTGACACGAGGGAAGTGAGCGGTGAACGACAGGAACCATTAAAGGTGGGGTATGTGATTCCAGTCTAATACAAGTATTTTTGTGAAATTCAGCAGTTTGTTTTGTATGTGCTCTGAAAAAAAAATCTGGTGTCTGTACACAGCCCTGGCTCTGTAAATGGGAAACAAACAAAGCGGCTCAGATGGAGCCAATAACACTGACATCACTGTTCCTTCTTCAAGATATGTTGCTGTTGTGATGTTAGCTATAATTACGTTTAATGAAATGTATGGGGTTGATTGTTCTTATGTAGTATGTATGATGCTTTGGCAATATTGTTGTTACACATTCATGCCAATAAAGCTAATTTGAATTTGAATTGAATTATAGTAGCAGGAGAGTTGTGAGTATGGCTGTCAGGAACTGGTGTGCTGGATCTGGAACCATCTCTTCTCTCTGCGTTTTAGCTTCACAGCAGCAACTGTAGCGACAGTTTATGTGTGAACATCCTGTGTTTATTTGACCCATCCCTCCGCTCAAACCATGTCGTTATGCAACAATTTTTTCCCTCTGACATTTGCAATTTGGCACGCCACCTCCTTTCACAATAAAAGTACAGCCTGGTATAAATCGTGTTATTTGAACGCTGATTGATGAGAGTGGGCTGGTATTTGCCATAGCATTGGATTTCTCCAGAATCGCAAATCCCACCTTTAACCTGTTGAAAAAACATATACCTGCATCAATTTGCCATTAAGAAGGTGATCTTAGTAAACTGTGAACAGGGTCACTATGGGCTGTGAGTCATATTGTGGTATGAAGAGCATGGACCCAGAGAAGGAATATCATATTCTAGGCATATATTTACAGCAGAGTAATCTTATCTGGCCCGCAAAATAGTACTTAAAAGAAGATTTTTTGTTTCATCTGTTTCTCTGAAACACAATTCCACCCACTCTGTAGTTGTAGTTACTGAATGAGCGGGAGAATGATTTTCCTCCTTTGTGTGTGTGTGTGTGTGTGTGTGTGTGTGTGCGCCACCAAATGGATACAAACTAATTGATGATCTAATGGTCTACCATCCTCTCTGGGACAAAAAGCTTTCTCTCTCACTCTCTCTCTCTCTCTCTCTCTCGTTGTGTGTCTATATGTTTGGTGAAGCTCCAATTCTAATGGAGCTGACTGCCTCCAGCCTGAGCCCAAACCCACACACTGCATAGAAGCCCTAATTCACCAGCTACAGCTGCATTGACTGATAAAGCTGTGTGTGTGTGTGTGTGTGTGTGTGTGTGTGTGTGTGTGTGTGTGTGTGTGTGTGTTGTGTGTGTGAATTGGGGTTACATGTGAGAGCAGGGAGAGATTCAGCCAGTATGTGTGTATGTTTGCTTTCTTTAAAGCAGCTATTATCGATTTTTGAATAAAAACGTATCAGTTGAGAATGTGGAAACAATCGTGTGACAATGTGAAAGGGGTCGGTCGTGGGGATGAAACTGCAGAGAATAATCACCTGAATGTGCAGCTGCCTTCGGTTTTACAAAGCTTTATAGTGAGTGTCTCCTCATTGTTTGGCTGTCCAGCCCACAGTTTTACTGGTTCATTATATTCACTGTCCCCTTGAGTATAAAACATTGTGCACTTCTGTAAAAAAATCTTTTCAGTGGTTTTTACCCAACATATAAGACCAGGATCTGTAACAATGATTTGGACATTGTGGCATCACACAGTCTGTACAGTTTTTCAAGTTTGTCATACCTGATATATTTTCTGGATGCTCTGCTTCCTGTAATAAATACCTTATTGTGGGCATTTCTTATATAATTACATATATATTTTAATGTTATATTTTAATATACATTTCCTAGGACATCAGTGTTTAAGCATATTTGGTTCTCATTGTTCATTTCTACAGTTTGACTACATATAAGTAATATCTGTCTGCTCTGTGGCACTTATCCCCAAACCCATTTGTTTCAACTAAAGATGTAAATCTATGAAGTGAGTCTTTTCTTTCTATCACCACATTTCCATTCCTTGCATAAACATAATTATAAAACCATGAGTCACATTCAGTGTTTGGCCCAAGCATGACTTCCTAATTAAGTGGCCTTATTCTTTAAAAGGACAGAATTGTCCTGAGAGAAAGAAATCCCTCAGCACTGATATGGTGGAGAGAGTGTGTAAGGAGGAAGGAAGAGTGTGCCAGGCCACCCACACCTGTGAATTAAGAGGATGTTTTGGGACTTTGGGAAGTTTTCAACTGTTGTGTGAATTATGTGCTGATGTTAGAGCAGTTGGCATAAAAACAGCAAACTTTTGGTAGATGGATTTGAATTTTTTCTTATTATCAGGAAAGACATTTTTCTGTCTGTACTGCATGTTAATTAGTTATTTTCTTATCACAATGTTGTTGTGTTCTCGTGTTAATATGCTAGCTCTTCTGTTTTTATGCTAAATGAGAAAGAAGATAAAAATCAGCCTAGGGACAAAAATCATCATCACACCAACAGCTGAAAACCTCTCATACAATGAACATTTCTCTTGTATGTGTAAGAGCTATTGAGTTGTGTATGTAAAAGAATTTCATTTGTATGTGAGATTTCTAGTATGGAGTTTAGTTTCATACATGTATGTGAGAGGAAAAATACATGAACATGCATGGCGATTCTGAAGAATGTCTTCTCATATAATAAACATACACATACAGACACATATAGCACTATCCACATTTGTCACATTTCATAACTGCAGGCGGAAACAAGCATGATTCAAAACTGTTTTTTTGTCAATAAACTGTGTGTGGTGTTTTATCAGCCAAACCCCAGGAGAACTAAGAAAAATCGCTGCTCGTTCTTGCTCTATACACACATCTTATGGTAATACACACAGTCATACACACACACACGCAGGGTACTTTAGCGCAAATGTAGTTTGATGTCCTGGAAAGTTTTAATAAAGTGACCAATCACTCACATTAATGGGAAATATAGTTTTATACATACTCCCAGCTCTTTCTAACAGCACTTCAGGAAGACAAATTGCAATTATTTTTGCCTCTGTGGCAGTCATGTGGCAGCCCGAGCCGCAGTGCGCTGCTGCGTTTACCCTACCCGCTGGATATTGGACTGACTAATTACAGTATAAAGACTGCATGACAGAGACTGTAGATCTTCAGTGTGTACCCCTCAGTTATGACTCTGAAAGTGAGATGTATTGAGTGGCCTGTCCTCATTCCCACATACATCTTTTGATGAACACATAAGCACACACAAACACACATACTAAATGCCAACATACTGTCTCTGCTCTAAGTTGAGATATAATTTTTTAAGAGTGGGTGTCAGTTTTGCCAAATGGCATAAATTTTAATCTTTTACATTTACCACCCTCACACACTCATAAAAGCACATCCAGTACATACAGATCATGTGTTCATATAGAGTGGGCTGAAGTGGGCCGAAATGCAAATGCTACGTGGAAAATATGATTTTTATACCTGCGTGTGTATGTGTGTTTGTGTGTCTGTACGCATGTCTGTGTGCGTTTGTGGGTAATACTAATGTTGTAGGGAAATAAATCTGTTTAATAAATCTGTTCACATTGTGGGGACTCGCCTTACTTATGGAGACCAAATGCAAATAACATATTACATAAATCAATAAATTTTAGGGTGCTTGGTTCAAGGTTAGGGTAAGGGTTAGGTTAAGGGAAGTCTACAGGGATTGAATGCAAGTCAATTTAATCTCTCCAAAAATGATGGAAACATGACTGTGTGTAAGTGTGTGTGTCTACATTTATTTATAGATGTAGCATCCAGCATGCAGATGTGTGTCAAAGGTTACATTTCTTCCAGAGAACAAAGGGCGGGTAGAGGTGATTTATACTTTGGTGCAGCAGTACACACTCGCTGTCTTAAGCAGAATGTGGGAGGTTTCCGGAGATTAGAAATTAAAGATTTTCTGTTGAATGCACTGCAAAGGACTGAAGAAAGACCTGAAAACAGAGAAAGTGCGGCAGCACAGGACTCCAGAGCCTCTGCAGATGTTCCTGCATGAACATATAGGCTGCACTTGAGCAAACAGAGTTGTTTCTGAGAAAGCAGGGTCACTGGGAGAGTACATCCTGCAGCAGTCTGCTAACAGCTGTGCCCTTGATGGATGTGACACTGTGCTAATTTGATTTGATTTCCTCTGGATAGTAGATCTTAGCACATTCTCCCATAAGTCCTACTCTGTTTACCTCTAGCATGTGTGTGTTGTGTGTGTGTTTCATGTTCTTACTGGTTAACACGTGGTTTTAGGGTTCAGGTTACATTTAGGTTAAGGTTAGGCATAGAGGTCATGGTAAGGGAATGCGTTATGTTAATGAGATGTCCTCACAGGCGTAGTGGAGCCAACGTGTGTGTGTGTGTGTGTGTGTGTGTGCGCGCACCTGGCTGTCCTTCTCTGTGAGTCTTTGCCAGACGGTCTGAGAATAGACTGTCTGGAATTTGATAGTCATTGTTGAAAAGCTCTTGCCAGTTTGACCAATTAGTGGCTCTGTTACAATGTCAGTTCCTCGTCTTTAACAGGACACCTTTGGACAAAATGACTTTCAGGTTTCCTTTTGGACTTGAAGGGCTGAAGGTGTTCTACAAAGTTGAACTTTTCCATAAGAACAAAATGGCTGCTGGAGACAGAGGGCATCGTGAAGAAAAGTATTATCTGCACTAAATATCACTACAAAGAACAGAAACACATTGATATGCCTTTTGTGTGTGTGTGTGTGTGTGTGTGTGTGTGTGTGTGTGTGTCCGACAGAGGCCAGATGAGGAGGTGGTGGTGGACCAAGGAGGGACCAGCTCAGTAATGAACATCCACTATGAGAAGGAGGAACTAGAAAGTGAGTATCGTGTAAAACATTACATTAGGGGACACAGTGGGGCAGCGTGAACTGCTGTCTGCCACAGTGTATCAAAAGTTAAGATTCTCATTTATGAAGAGTGGTTTCTTTTCATAATACCATATTATTGTTGTTTTAAATACCATGATGAAATTGAATGCACTTAACCACATTTTCTTTCTTTTTTGTTTGCCTAGCCATTCACCTTACACTTCAGGTGCTAAATGCTATTGTTAGCTGCACAGTATGTCAGCGATGCACACACAAAACAAAAGACTGAACTGCTGCTCTGTTCTCTATTGGTTCAAACTTTCCACAATGTTAAACACCTGACCACAGCCCATTCGGAAGTTCTGTTGTTCCCTGATTGAGGAGCAGCCAGAGAAGCACCATGCTAGCAGCTGTAATTTAACTGTAGTGTTGGTTTATCCTTTCACTTACATCTCTGTATGACTTTAGCTCCTTTTCTTTGTCTTAAAGTATAATCAGATATTTCTATTTCTGCATTTCCATAGCACAGCTCGTTTATTTGTTTATTTATTATTTATTCAACAAAACTGTCTAGTGACATAGATGAGTGTGCATAGTGTAATATAAAAGATTAAATGTAAGAGGAAACAATTTTCCTGCCATTACACGTAGTAAATAGTTTTTAGCTGGAGAAAACTGTATTCTACATAGTAACAGTACTGGCCAGTTATAAGTGTAGCCTATAACATTTTTCAGGATGTCCACGGATGTTTTGTATGCAAAACTTATTTTTAATTTATTTTATAAAGTTAATTTAATTTATAAAGTAACTGCATCCATTTGATTACCTACATGAAGTGGAGTAAAAAAAAAGTAGGCTTCCCACTGAATTGTAGAAGAGCAGAAATACTGTAAAATAATGGACTGTACAGCAAAGTTGTACTTGATTAAGGACAGTAAACTCCTTAGATTATTACCTTACACCACAGGTGAGCTGACCTCATGCAGCCTTCAGCAGATCTCCCATGACTACTTACTATGTGTCATACATATTTTATTGAGGCCAAACAGTATGACGGAGCAACAGTTTCTGCATGATTAAGTAATTTCTTTGTGTGTGTGGATCATTTACAGTGTGAGTTGTTTTGAGGACATGTGGATGTGTTGTGTCCTTGTCTGGTGGAGATGAATAGAGCTGAACATTAATAATGAATCCCTCGTCTATCCGGAGGAGGGTTGGGGAACATAGGTGTGTGTGTGAGAGTGTGTGTGTGTGTGTGTGTGTGTGTCACTAGGCCCATTATTGCTTTCCTAGCGGGAGGATAAAAACATGCTCGGAGATGGAACTCTCAGCTGCACTTCAGTGAAAATATCTAACTGTATATCAAGCTGCCACAGACTCTTTGAAAAGCCCATGTTCCATTTTATTCAACACTTTGCCAGACCAGTTTTGTACATTTTCTGATTATTCCAACTGTTCATTCTTTAATTTTGAAGCCTCTACTTTGATATTCAAAACCCCATTGCTGTCAGTGCATTCAGTCTCTTGTTATCATAGCGTGTTGCTTCAACACTGAATACACTGATAATAACAGAAAGCAGAGGTGGAGACTCATGCCGGACAGGGAGCATGATGTTGTTCCCTGATTCTCCCCATGGAGCTTTTAATGGCTTTCACTTTCAGTCACTTTAACCTTTAGCTATAGTAAGAGACCACAGAGCACCCTATTCAACTCTGTCTCTTATTAGCAGTTCCCTCCTTTGCTCTATTCTCTTTTCTTTTCTCTTTCAGTTGCTCCATGTGAAATACAAGGTGATGGTAGTTTTATCCTTAGCTTATTAGGATTTTAAATGATCAGAACAGCTGGAATAAAATGTACTTGTGTGTTTGTATTTAAAGAGAAATTATACAAGCGACAAAACCCAATGACAGAAAAGGCATGGCAAAAAATCAACAGTATGTTTCACCTTAAAAAAGGGTATGATAATCAGACAAACATGTACAGAATGCAGTCACATGTAATAAAAACTGCCAAAAACAATTTTACTGTAGCAAAAAATAAGTACATGATACAGACAAGAGACATAAAGGTGACAAAATGTGGACGGTTTCTACCTGTTTTCTGTTTTTTCAATTAAATTTAAATGAAAAGCCTTTGTTTATAACATTTAATATAAGTGCAGCCCAAAATCTTTAAGCTCCTTTGAATAAAACTGACAGAATTATTCTTTATTAGATTAGTATTCACATGTCATTTAGTACCAATATTATTTTGTCATCACTTGTAATGGGCAGTTACTAAACTCTCAAGAATCTTTATAGGCATTTACACCACCATGATGATGTTTTATGTTTTTTATTTCAAATCTCTGTTGTTATAAAATTAGAGCAATATGCATGCATATCAGTATTGCTTGTTTATCAGTAAATAATGACACTATGTGTATAAAAGTATTACTCGGTTACTCTTCTCTCACCTCTTTTTTAGGCCACCGGACTCTGTTTGTGGGGGTTCGGATGCCCAGACAGAGCCATCGTCACCATAAGCCCCATGGCTCTCGGCACCGCAAGAGAGACAAAAGGGCCGGAAGCATCGCAACACAACAAAGCGAGGAAACTGAGACGACCACCTCCAGTCATGGTAACACACACACACACACACACACACACACACACACACACAAAACCTCTTCTTAGACTACCACTTTACAGACAGCGTGTTTTACTTTTTCCAATCCAGTATTTCTGAGGCTCATCCACTCATTTATCAGTCGGAGAGAGAGTGGTCATGGCTCGGTGTAGAATCGCCCAGAGAGGAGGCACTGATTATTAAACAAAGTCCATCAATACTGTGGGCACTTCACATGCTTGCACACACACGTTCAATACTGCAGGCTAAAATTGACAATCCCACTAATTAGCTACCAATGAACAGAAACTAGTGTGTGTGTGTGTGCATGCATGTGTATGTTGACCCAGTAGTCAAAGACATGTACTGAAAAGTAAGTAGCGTTGTGTGTGTTTGCAAAAGTCTCAGAACTCACCTTCCTCACATCTTCTCACCTCATCAGACACGCCGTCCCAGCGGGTCCAGTTCATTCTGGGCACAGAGGAGGATGCTGACCATGTGACCCACGAGCTGTTCACTGAGCTGGATGAGATCTGTGTGAAGGATGGCAAGGATGCTGAGTGGAAGGAAACAGCCAGGTCAGGCTCTCCTCTGGGAGCTGTTGGCAACAATGCTTGGCAATAAAGCTTCTGATAGCCCAGCAGCTATACAGCTGTACTGTTATGAAGAGGGAGTGTTGGTTACATTTAAAGCTTAGTGGATCATTTTTTGGTTGGTTTGTTCAAGACGAAAGCTCAGAGGAGCGACAAAAAAACACTGCTGTGATTTTGTTCATGCTGGACAAATGCCACATCTCTCTTTCACATGCTTATATCAAACCTTTCCCTCATAGTGATGATATTCATGAGAGGAAATTGTGTAAACCACAATGTAAAAGATGTGAAGCTGATGTGTCTACGGAATCATGGGGGCAATGTCTTTCTTTTTAATGCTCCTCTCTTTCTGTCTGTACTGAGTTGATCTGGGCATACATTTATCTAATCTCTAATTACACTTAAGAATGCTCTGAAGACCCAACAAAAGTTCTTGTGTGAAGAATACGACCCATTTATCAAGCAACTGACTCGTGAAGTTTGGGAATAATATTTTAAAAGGCAACTTTTAAGTGATCACATAATTAACCGCATGTAGGAAAAGCCAGTTGAAGACAAGGATTAATGTTATGTCTACAATATTGTTCTATTTTTTTTATCCTTAAAGCGACTACATGTAAGTCTTTCAATGAAATTAATCAAATTTTCATTGCCTTATTGTCAATGGGCTCAAAACTCACCTAGAAATGAAACATACGCCTCTTTTCTCTATTGCTTGCATCAGCCACTATTCTGCTTTTAATGTGGGACTCTGGGTCAGATTTAGCCATGTGCGAGCTCCTGAGCCTCTCTCGTAGCAGCTAACGACATGCAGTCCACTAACGCCATAAAACAACCAGCTCACAGCAAAACACGGGCTCCACGTAAGGATAAAAAACAACAATAAAGTTTTATGTGCTGAAGCGCATCGGACCAAACAGATTCAGATCATGTCGAGTCAATACAATGTGAGCGTTAGTAAAGCTGGACAAACACAGTGAAAGTCACCTTAGCTCGCTGGCTAATGCCGAGCAGTTGCTCATGTTATCCGGTACAGTGTTGCAAGTGCGAGTGTTGATTTAGCCTGCAAGAAAGGATGTAATGGTAAAAAGCAAATGTGGAGCGATTTGTTTACGTTAGCCTATAGTGATGCAACCACGAGCAGCCAGCTAACGGTACAGTAACTCTGACCTACCGCTGTTTGCTTCGTAACGTTCAGTTAAGGATTATTGTGGTTTTACTAATACTCAGGTACACAGCTTCTCCACCTCTCCGTGATGAAACTAACATGACCCACATAATACAACACTGCAACTTCAAAGCGACAACAACCCAGAGAAAGAGCCATGCACTAACACTACAGTAAAGTTACTTATTGTGGTCTTATTATTAGAAAGTGTGACACAATCTCGTTATAATATTCAGTCCAGCTCACTACCAGTTTCGTTGTCATCCAATACATTTAGCTGTGCTGACATTGCTGAGACTCCAGTGACAGATTCACAGATAATAAACTAGTTACTGAAAGCAGCAGGTGAGCTAACGATGTAGCATGCTAAATGCAGTAAATGTACCGTGATCGTGTAACGAGCGTGGATTAGTTCAACCTGCAGCTGAGAAAACTTTTACTGTAATGTTGCAGTAGGGTTTTACCTGAGTTTCCAGTATATTGTGTAAAGCTGTTTTCCTGCCTGCCTATAGCCGCTGTCAGCTGCTGTTGCGCTGAATGAAGTAACGTTACAGAGCTGGTGTTGATCTGCCTCTGAGACGGGAACATTGAAGTAACAGAGCCTGAACATGTCTGTATGGAACGGCACAGCCTGCATGCTGGTTTTCCTGTGTTTACTTCAGGATTTCTGTATGAAAGTTGTTGTGTTTTGGATTATGCTTGCTCATGAGTTCAAGCGAGCACGCGTACGAGCACATGTCTGGTTGCAATCTTAAAACCGCACCGCTAGTGGCCGCTGGAAACTCCATAATGCCCCTTTAAATACATGGGAATAGATTCAATGTCAGCTTTATTCTTGTTATTTGTTACACAGCTGATGTAACATTCTGTAAAATTTCAAATTAAATGCAAATGCCAGGCTAAGTCTACCTCATTCTGAACTAAATATATTGCGTTACATAGTGTATTACTCATCATGACCCATGACATTTTGTGCAATCACTCCAGAACATGTCCCAAAAGGTGCGTGTTCAACTGTGTATGTACTGCAGACATCTAGGATCTAATCTGTAACTGAAGACACCTCGGGAGCTCTCTCTGGAGAGACATTTTCTAAATAGACTTTACTTTTGTGTGAATAATGTGATTTCATTTCCACTTGCAAACTGAATTCCACTTTAAGAGGTTCATTAAAAAAAGGTTCATGCCCCTCTTTACCTTGCAGGTGGCTGAAGTTTGAGGAGGATGTGGAGGATGGTGGAGAGAGGTGGAGCAAGCCCTATGTTGCTACTCTCTCCCTCCATAGCCTGTTTGAGCTTCGCAGTTGCATCATCAATGGCAGCGTGTTGCTTGACATGCATGCTGACTGCATCGAAGAGATTGCAGGTGAGAATTTGTCCAACTGACATATATTAATATCTCAGAGCCAAAGTGCTGTCTATCCCTAGGAAAAAAGGCAAGCTCTGTCTGAACAACTTTTTATAGGAACATTGCAAGAAATAAGTTTTTATTGTCAGTGTAAGTGACTGGTTACTTCTTCAAATAGATGATTTCACAGTGCATTTTCATGTTACTTCTTGCTCCTGTGCTTGATTAAATGCACTGACATGGTACAGGCTCTATATCTCAGCTGCGATGCCCACTGGATTTGCGCTACAAATCAATATAATCTCTTAAGAGAGGAGACACACATGCAGTACAGGCCTAAAGGGAGCATGATCATCGCGCTGACTGCAGAAACACACACAGACCCAAGTTGTCACCCACAGAAAAGTTTACTAAAAATTATTTCCATGTTATGTCAACATAAGGTGGCATGTTACTTGCAGTACTCTAGAAAGTGTGACAAAAGCCTGTCAGTATTCAAATATGTATTGAAGCAAAATACTTTAGAAAGCCAAAGTCTAAGCCATTTAGTCTTATTTAAATTTTTAGGATTACCAACTCAACAGTGATGAACAGTAAACAAACAAACGTCATGCTAAGCTATCCATGAGTGAGTGAATGACCATAGTTTTAAATTGGAAAGACATGTAAATGCTTTATGTACACATGCAAACATTCACACAATAGTTCAGCACTCCAAACCTCACACAGTCGTCTGAAAGTTAATCATTAAACAGATTTCAACAAATGCAAAGAATTGTTTGCAAATGATATTTCACGTTCCTCTCCATTCACACACACACACACACACACACACACACATAAACATGGTCAGTCTTCCTCATGGTCAGATTGTGACAGGTTTACAACCTGAACAGCCTTCTTGTCTGCAGTCGTTCCTCTTTTCCAGCTCCCCATTGCTCTTCTCACTTCCCTCTCTTCTCCATGTGACTCCTGCCAGCAGCACCTGGTCTCCAAACCTTAGCCAAGATGCTAGAAGAGATACAGAAAACTTATACTAAGGTTATTTATGTTACGTAGTCATTTATTTTTGGTTGTGTGGTTTTAAAAAGTCTGACAGTTGATAAATAACTCTCCAAGTCTAATATAATTTATCTTACTTAATGAAAAGGATCAGTATATGTTAATTAACATTAACAAAGTATGTTGTTGTAAAATCAATGAAGGAGGCTGCATAGACCACTTCTTTCAACATGCCAGGATGCCAGGTATTACTGAATGTGTCTGTTTGTCATATGAGTAACTGATGGTCATCTGTCAAGTGATACACTAGAGGAGGCAGAGTTGTTGCTGTAGTCTCAAATTAGAAGGAAAGTGATCCATCCAAGTTTATGATGTGTGAGTGGAGGCTGCGTCAGATGTACCATTTGTGGGTTTTGATTTTAATTTCAGCCTCCTTTGGGCGGTTCTCTTGTCACTGTCCTTATTAACATGGCTGATTACACTGGCGCTGAGCTCGACACATTAGCGCTGGCCTTGAAGTGTGCTCAGAATGAATGCAGCCACTGCAGTGTGTGCGTGTGTGTGTGTGTGTGTCAGTTTGATTGACTGTAGAGGAGGTAAGGAAAGGAGTAAGGAAAGATCCATTGCTGACTCAGCAAGTCAGTGTGAAAAAGAAAGCACAGGGAGAGAAGTGGTGAGAGAGAGAAAGATATGCTGATTATTCTCTGCAGTCCCACATGACCAGATATGTTGGTCAAATATAGACCTATCCCTTTTGAATACACTTTCTGTTCAGCACTCTGCCTTTACATATTGACAGATGTTTGAGATTATTACATTTTAAACCACAGCAATTAAAGAAAAAGCAGGCTCTATAGTTGGCGCATTAGGCTCTTTATTAACTATTTTTTTCATGTTCAACATAGAACTCTAGAAATAAAAGCTGTCTGATGCTGTTAACTTCAAAAAGCCTGAAGGTCAGACTTCAGTAACGTGAGAATGTGCGCATTTCTTGCCTGTGTGTTGCAGACATGGTGCTGGACCACCAGGAGGCGTCCCATGAGCTGGACGACAGTGTGAGGGTGAAGGTGCGTGAGGCTCTGCTGAAGAGACATCACCACCAGAACGAGAAGAAGAAGAACCTGATGCCCATGGTACGCTCCATCGCTGAGGGAACCCGCAAACAGTCAGAGACCCAACTCACAGGTGGGTTTCATACTGTACACAAACACAGACACATATCCGGCCAAACTTCTTCACAAGCCAATAACATTAAAACAGTCCAGATAGTTTCTTGATATAAATCAAAAGCATAAATCTAGTGTCATGGATTAAAATTATAATTACATTTGTACATCTATTTAAAGTCTTATAAACGTGACTTAACTTAAATAAGAAATAGTTTAGTCAGATTTAACTCTGTTGGATTTAAGGTTACATAAGATGAATGGATGAAGGGAGAAAAACTAGGGGATAAAAGTAAACAGAAAGAGACTAAAAGCAACAAGACTAAGCAACAGACAGACACATAAAATAAAGTACAACCTCAAAACAGTGACACTAAATGCTTTCAGGGACAAACTGCCAAAAACACTTGACTGTGGCGATATACTGGCAGCTAAGCATTACTGCCTTCATTGGTTGTTTTTTTTCACTTTGCACTTGGCAGGATAATAAATATATATATATGGACACTGATTCTCTCTCTTTCTGTCTCTCTCTCAAACACCCACCACTTTACTGTCCAGCAGGGCCAGCCACATCTCCCCAGCCTCCACCTGCTGCAGAACCAGCTAAGAACGGTGGTGGACAGGACAGCAACCAAGTGGACCTCAGCAAGGTAGACAACCATGCTATGGAAAAAATGTGTTTTTTGTTTTCTCAGAAATGTGTGCAGTTTCTCAGTGCACTGTTCCTGTATATGGATGGATGCTGTGAAGACCAAAATTGAATATGAGTATGAAAAAAGAGTAGGTGTAATGAGAGTGACATATCTGACAACAGCAGTATAAGATCTTTTTTGGTTGGGCTATCAGCCAAAGTCTGTAATGTTTGGTGTGCTGTCAACATCATCATCAATTAGGTCACATAGTGCCCCCTAGGAAAGAACAAGAGAACTACATTTGTTCAAAAGACATCTCTGAAAGACTCTCTGTTTAGCACAGCCACATAGGACGCAGTTAAAAGCTTCTTCTTTTTTATTACTGTACAGTTTAACACTAGCACTGAAATGCTAGCTAGGTTCTCTGGAATTGTGGTGGTAAAGTTTTATGTACAACTCTTAGTTAGTGCAGTTATAGGATGCAGAGATGTGCCTGTTAAAAAAATGACTACCATTGTAGGTATTCAGTAATTGTATTGTATTCTTAGCTGATATTAACTTCAAACTTGTCTCACCAGGTGGACCTGCACTTCATGAAGAAGATCCCAGAGGGTGCAGAGGCCTCCAATGTACTAGTGGGAGAACTGGACTTCTTGGAGCGGCCCATTGTGGCCTTTGTCCGCCTCTCCCCTGCTGTGCTGCTCACCGGACTCACTGAGGTCCCCATACCTACGAGGTAGATGGTCACTTCTCTTTGCAGATACATAAACAATGGTTCAGTTATAAAATCTAATTATGTATTATTATTATATTCAATAATCCACAAATTATTTACTTTGAATCATCTTCTGACAAATTTTAGGTTCCTCTTCATTCTCCTGGGGCCAGATGGAAAGGCCCAGCAATACCACGAAATTGGACGCTCCATGGCAACCATCATGACAGATGAAGTAAGAATGTTCCGTCAATTAATATCTAGCTTCAGAAACATTCACTGAGCAAATAAAGTCTCAACATCTGCCTTGCAAAGGCAGGCGGATAAGTTTACTTTGTCCCTCCTGTCTTTCTTGATCAGATCTTTCACGATGTAGCCTACAAGGCAAAGGACAGAAGCGACCTGCTGGCTGGAATAGATGAGTTCCTGGACCAGGTGACAGTCCTGCCACCAGGAGAGTGGGACCCCTCCATCCGCATCGAGCCCCCAAAGAGTGTCCCCTCTCAGGTACACAGCTTTGATGACATAGAGATTTAATTTCAGCTAAAACTAACAGTGGTTATATAGATACAGTGTAGTTTTTTTTTTTTTTAAATTTTGTCTGACCTTGGACTGTCATTGGGTGTCTGCAGGAGAAGAGGAAGATGCCCGGAGTCCCTAATGGTACAGCCTGCCAGGTAGAAGAAGAGCTGCATGCTGAGCACCATGGGCCAGAGCTGCAAAGAACTGGAAGGTGGGCTGTCATTGGCAGGTTTATTGCAAAGGCCTGTCGCTTCAGTAATGTGTACTATAATCCACACTAAATATAGAAGCCAAGATCAGATTTCAAAAAGCAAGATGTTATACCACAGAAATGTTGAATATCAGGATATGCTGTGATAAAAGTTGCTTTGGATAAAAGCGTCTGCCAAATGAGTAAATAAAAGCAGCAAGAAACATGGAGATAGCACAAGTTATGTTTCGGAAGGGACGAGTGGATGCCTGGGGCTGAGTTTAGCACTCACCACATCTGTCATTTGCTGGCACCACAAAATCTAAATTTGGATATATGACGAATTGAGGTGGGACAAGCAAGTGACAATCCCTACGGCCAAGTGTGACATTCTGTAAGACAAGCGAGTAACAAAACATTCCTCACTTTATTTATTAAAGAATACATTTACTCTTATTATTTATTATTTACACCCCCTTAAAATCTTGTTTTTGCTGACCTACAGTGTGTTCTCTTCTCACCTTGATGCAGTGGTGTAGAAGTAGTACCCCAGGATACTGTGACTGATCACTGAGAGGTGTGGTTACAGGTGCAACAGAGCACACTTCTGATAAGGGGTGAAACATGCTTGAAAAACCTTAAACCAGAGAACACAGTGAAACACTGCTAGCGTTAAATTACTCTTAGCACATCCACACAGGTGTTTTATGACATTCTGGCAGATTGGACCTCTGCACAGGTTGAAGGAGGTGGCAATATATTGGAAAGAAAGCAAATATGCATATCCTAAAATGTCTATTTGGAACAATGTAATAACGACACTATGTCAACTAGAAATTGACATTATCATTACATTAGCATGTCAAATTGCTCTCTAAACCTCTGCACCTCTTCTTTTGTTGTGCTCTGTGATCAGGTTGTTTGGTGGGCTGATACTGGACATCAAGAGGAAAGCGCCATTCTATCTGAGTGACTTTAAGGACGGTCTGAGCCTCCAGTGTGTGGCCTCCTTCCTCTTCCTGTACTGTGCCTGCATGTCTCCTGTCATCACCTTTGGAGGACTGCTGGGGGAGGCGACAGAGGGGCGCATCGTAAGAGCACAAACAAACTCAGACACACATTCACACACTGTACTCACATACAACATTATGGATGCAGCATAGACATTGTACATGTTATTGTAATACTGTACTCCACACGTTTCCACCATATGTTGTAGAGTGCCATAGAGTCCTTGCTCGGTGCGTCTATGACTGGAGTAGCCTACTCTGTGTTTGCTGGTCAGCCTCTTACCATTCTGGGCAGCACTGGTCCTGTGCTGGTTTTTGAGAAAATCCTCTTCAAGTTCTGCAAGTATGTATTACAACAACCTTACTGTGACATTTATATCATCACTGCCTGATTATGTATTCCCTTTCCACCCCTAATGTTTTCTCTTGTCCTTTCATATCAGGGACTACGACCTTTCCTATCTGTCACTGAGGACTTGCATCGGCCTGTGGACGGCCCTGCTGTGTTTGATTTTGGTTGCCACAGACGCCAGCTCTCTGGTGTGCTACATCACTCGGTTCACAGAGGAGGCCTTTGCCGCCCTCATCTGCCTCATTTTCATCTACGAGGCCTTGGAGAAGCTCTTCCACCTGGGAGAAGTCTACCCCTTCAATGCACACAGCGATCTGGACCAACTCACACTGGCGTAGTGAGTGACAAAATGTTCACTCCCCCTTGTTTCCTCTTTCTTTCACCTGCATGTTCAGATTTTTCTTTGTTCATTGTTTTCTATGCTTTGTTCTTCTCTAAGAATACATAGCTGTCATGTGAGCGTCTCCTCACTATGTGGCTTTGCTGTCTCTTTGTTCCTGCTATCCTCTAAAAGCCTTCAGATCCCATCCTTGCATGCTGTTTCCTTTATGTCTGGCCTAATTTGACTGATAAAACCATGTGAGCCCATCCTTTTTAGTCAGCCACTGATTTTTCTTCTGTGTGCTCTTTCTCTCTCTCTCTAGCTGTAGGTGTGCAGAGCCAGATAATCCCGGCAATAAAACCTTAGAACTCTGGAGTGAGAGAAACATTACAGCTGCTGCTGTACCCTGGTCCAACCTTACTGTCAAGGTAAGGTAACTATGCGGAAACACTCCCACAAACACACACGCAAGGACGCCTAATGTTACTGTAGCTTTCACATGATAGCACACACAGCATTCCCTCCATCATGTTTACTTACCATTCAGTTCACCCTCTTCACCTTCCCCTAAGCAGCTAACCTCTCTTAAGGACCTTTGCAAACACTGAGAAGGACATTCAATCAATTTACCTTTCACTGCTGTGTGTGTAGCCGAGCACACCAAAGGTTTGTCTTGTTTCTTCTTAGTACGCTTTGTAGACTCTTCCTGTCTGACAGATAATTTAAATAAAATCTTAAGGTGCAGACAGACCGCCTCTGGGGAGGAAGCATCTGGACCCTCCAGAAAACTAAACTCTCCAGCTGAGAGTCTTCAGCTACTTAGCTGTGTGGTGCTTGGTTTTGGCTGGTCACAAAACTTTCTTGTCTTACAGCTGAACAGTACACTAAAATATGTTTCTGAAAAGTGATTGCAGTAGCACAATCTTGGTGCATATTCAGCACTGCCTAGTTTGACACTTTGATCTGATCTTTTAAACCTGGTTCAGTGATGCTGGGTGGACTCATTTGCATAAAACTCAATTCAAAATAAATTGAATCAGTGGACTTGACATAAATCATCACACCCGTTACTGTTTTGATCTATTTTCTCTTGATTCCTCTGAAACATCTTTGTTCTAATATAAAATCTGTGAATCTCTACAGGAGTGTATCAGTCTGCAGGGCCACTTTGTTGGGACGGCATGTGGCCACCATGGCCCCTATACCCCAGACGTTCTCTTCTGGTCTACCATCTTGTTCTTCTCGACCTTCTTCCTGTCTGCCTTCCTCAAACAATTAAAGACTAGCCGTTATTTCCCCACCAAGGTAATTCACCAATATGACTGCTCCCTTGTCTAGGGGTTACCACATTAGTAACCACTGATCTCTGAGTGTTGTTATCGCCCGTGCCCAGGTGCGGTCCATGATCAGTGACTTTGCAGTGTTCCTCACCATTGCCGTCATGGTTCTGCTTGACTATGTTGTCGGTGTGCCGTCCCAGAAGTTGAAGGTGCCCAGCAAATTCCAGGTATAGAGGAAATAATAACAACAATAATGTGAACTTTGATGTCAAACTCTGCATTGTTATGGTTGAATCATGACCACTTAAATTGGCTCTTATAGCCTACCAGAGACGACCGAGGTTGGTTGATCAATCCAATAGGACGCAACCCATGGTGGACAGTCCTGGCTGCATCTATTCCAGCTCTTCTCTGCACCATCCTCATCTTTATGGATCAACAGATAACTGCTGTGATCATCAACCGCAAAGAGCACAAACTTCTAGTAAGAAAAAATCTGAAAATTCTGATCATACAGCTGCCCCATGAATCTCTGCACCATTGCTTCCAGCTGCAGACTGTTGCTCAGTTATTCATGTATCTTTCCTTCTCTCTGTTATGCAGAAGGGCTGTGGGTACCACCTGGACCTGCTGATGGTTGGGGTGATGCTGGGCGTGTGCTCCATCATGGGCTTGCCCTGGTTCGTAGCAGCCACTGTCCTGTCCATCTCTCACGTCAACAGCCTGAAGCTGGAGTCAGAGAGCTCGGCTCCGGGAGAGCAGCCGCGCTTCCTGGGCATCAGAGAACAGAGGTTAACTGGCCTGCTCATCTTCTTGCTCATGGGCTGCTCTGTATTCATGACTGGAGCCCTGCAGGTTAGTCAAACATGTCGAGCAATGCTGCCCCCTCTGGCTTGGAAATTTAGTCAGAGAAGTGAGAGCATGGAATAGTCAAAGTATTACCAAAGCTCATGGATGTATGTTGTTTTTTTCCCAGTTTATTCCAATGCCAGTGTTGTATGGTGTTTTCCTGTACATGGGAGTCTCTTCGTTAAAAGGCATCCAGGTAACGTGCAATCCGACATATATAAAAGCAACATTATTGTATATGGCAAAGATGATTTACAGTAAAGCAACTGTGTGTACACTTTGAACATTTGTGACTTTGGCAGCTCCTAATTATAGTGTCGGAGTAATTCAAATACAAAATGTTCCAAGTTGTTCCCTTGGCTGTAATGTCCTTTCCTCATCTAATTAATGCTGTTGCAATTCAGTGCGGCCTGACGGTTAAATGTCAAAACAATTTAACTAAATGTGTCATTCATAATCACTTTTTTTCTCCTGTCATATTCACCATTTGTGTCTCTGCTCTTCTCTCCTTAATTCATTTCTCCCATTACCCTCTATCTTTAACTTCTCTACCTACTGCTTTCATTACTATCATTTCTCAGTTCTTTGACCGTCTGAAATTGTTTGGCATGCCAGCAAAGCACCAGCCAGATTTCATCTACCTGCGCCACGTCCCCTTGAGGAAGGTACACCTGTTCACTGTCACTCAGCTCACGTGTCTGGTGCTGCTCTGGATAATCAAGACATCCCCTGCTGCTATCATCTTCCCCATGATGGTGAGTTGACCACCACCAACATCCCCTCTCCTTTCTTCAGTCTCTCCATGTCATCCATTTGACAGGCATTTTTTTTTTCTACTGTGCGTGCAGGTGCTCGAGCTGGTTTTCATCCGCAAGCTGCTGGACTGGTGTTTCTCTGACCGAGAGCTAAGTTACCTGGATGACCTAATGCCTGAGTGGAAGAAAAAAAACCTTGATGATGCCTCCAAAGAGATACAAGAGGTTGTCTTAATGGAAATCTTAATGAATCACATGAAAATAAATAAATAAAAATGCATGTATTGACTGTGTATGTTTGTGTATTTTTTTAGGAATCACTGGTTATGCTCAATGCAAAAAAAGAAGATACTGTTCAGATTCCCATGGAGAGCAGCAAGCCCATTCAGACCCCAAAAGCACATGACCCCAGGTAAGAACACATACATGCACACCCAGACATGCTTAAATAGACAGAATGGACATCTGATAATTGGAGAGGTGAGATTATAAGAGATTTTTTTCACCTTCCTGTCTATCTATTTGTATCCTTGTCTTGTTTGAATGTGATTGTCTGTTTTCAAGTCCACCCTGTCAAGACTAACACAACGAGACCCTAAAAGCCCCACCTCACTCCCAGCACTGTCTGCTTTCTGTGCTTCCTTTTACTCTTCCTGGTCCTCAGGTGTGATCCCTCTGATATTAATATATCTGATGAAATGTCTAAAACCACCGTGTGGAAATCCCTCAACTCCAATCAAAAGGACACTCGTCCTATGGCCGCTAAGAAGGCAAGGCCATACCCTCTTTTTCCTCACCCCTGTCACCAGTAAATGTTCCCTCTACACACTCCCTCAATTCTTTTGTGCTTTCCAATTTTTGCTCCAACTATTAATTGCAAAGATGAGGGCAGCCAAACTGTGCTCTGTGCTGTGTTAATTCTGAGTTTGCATGTTCTACTCCGCAGGATTGAAGGGATCACGTTCATAGACGAGTAAAGGACGTCCACATTCCTGACAGACTCAGCTGTGTCACTTGACTGTAGTTCTGGGCCACAGGAAACTGTGACTACCGTCAGCCTCTTCAGTGCATAGAGAAACAAGTCATGATGATTTCCACCAGCTCCCTGCAACCCATAATACTGTCAACAAACACGCAGACAAAGACATAGACATACACATGCAATTCTATCTTTGTGAGGACTGAGAGCGTATTTAAATTAATAAATATTTAAATATATTAATATTATATTTTCTTATTTCCCTGAACAAAAGCTCTGCAAATTTAAGCCAGTGCTAACCTAATACTCAGTCTGACCCCATGATTAGAAATTAGCACCAACCTCACTAACCTTAACCATCTTAACCGGTTAACCAGTGTAAAACCCTAATCTGAAACACAATCATTTAGACAGGCTCTGATAATGTAATCTAGAGACAGACCCTGGAGCCGCTTTATCCACATAAACAGTAAATAATGGATCAACTGTGAGGACACTGTGACAGATATTGGCAGCCTTAGTGATTTCACTGAGATATGTTGGCATTTACTGATTCACAGCTGAAATCCATGCATTTATTTGAAACTCATTTGAATGTAACATTTCAAGCAGCCCAACAACATGACAGTTAGTCAGTCAGTCATATAATGTCACTGGTATTTCTCCAAAAATGACAACCAAAAAGTCTGGATGGTTGGTTTTTAGCTCATGGGGACACTGCCGTTGCTTGACTATAAAGATCAGCTTTACTACCAATGAAACAGCCAGTACCCAATTTGAGGGGCATGCCACCCCACAATTTTGTTAGCAAAATTACCAAAATGAAGCCTCCGCGTTAACCTGTCGTTCCCCTCTACCTTAGTAGCAGAGAGAGTGCAGTATGTATTGATAAATCCATTATGCTGTCCGTGATGCTGAAGTACAAGACAGACTTGTAATTGCTCCTTCTGTCAGTTTTGTGCTAGGTTGATAATATTCCCTAAACTATATACTATATATACTCTAAATTCTATACTATATTGTTGCCTATATGCTCTATAGAGTAGTGTCACCTTCATGAACACTACCCCCCACTAAATATAAACCCCCCATTAAAAATAAACAAACCACCGAGGGTGGGTCCACTCGTAGGGTGGATTTTTTTTATTTCATTCTACAACTAGCCGTAGCCATAGCTGTAAACTGAACCCTGCAATAAATATTAACCAGGAATATGCCCAGTTGCCAGTTTAGTAGGTACAGCTAACTAAATATAATGAGGTTTAATACAAAAACCTTGTTGTATTTTGGAGGCTGTAGTTTGTTGTGTTGTTGAAGTGTAGTTTGTTTTACTTCGTTATATATATGGCAGGTTTTTCTAATTATTTTGTTCACCCCATTTAAATTAATGAGGAGAGACAAACAGCTGCATATTTTAAATGTACATACTAACAAAGTGCAATAATTAATATATTTTTGGCCACTTGGGGGCAACCAGAAACAAGCTCCAAACCCAACATGCACATATTATCATTTTTAAAGTTGATATTGTGCTTATTTACATAATCCAGCAGAAAAGAAGCACCACCTTGTGTTGAGGGGCCACCTGATGGTCTATATTCACTCTCCTTTTATCTCTGTTTTTGGTCTCCACAAACTACTATGGGAAATATCTTGCTCTTTAGCAGCTAAAAGTTGTGGGCTGGAAAAAAAATACACTATAAAAAATAAACTAAACTAAAATACAAAGCTCAGTAGAACTGTGGGAGACTACAAGAGTAGTTAAGTGTAGCTGCTTTAAAGACAGTTGGTCCTCACAAAGAGAGAAGAGCACAAATAACAACAACCTCTCTACTCACTTTTTTCACCCTTTCAGGTTTCCCACCTCTAGTGCACACTAAGCTGGGCTATACATTGGAGTGTGAATGCTCCTTTAAAAACAAAACAGGTTCTTTTTAATTATCTAAGTTAGTTTATTTGTCATCATTCCTTAAATCTACTTTTTATTTATGTGCCATGAATGTGTTTTTTTCTGATAGTGATGATATGGTCGGTTATTTAGTAGATTTTAGAAATGCATTGCAGGTTCAGTAATACATAAACAAATCCTCTTTTGGGGCATAACACTTTATGTCAGTTTTGTGTGGTGATGATGATGATGATGATGATTATGACGACAATGATGTAAACTGAAAACTAACTGTTAGAAGACCCACCTCAGTTGAAGCTGTGGCATCAATAACATGTTTTTTGAATTGTAATCTTTTTCCCTTTATGGACGTATGTCTTTGAACTAATGATTGTGTAGGAATGAGGCTGTTCTACAAAATCTTTGTCATGTGTTAGTACAGTGTCTTATTTCTTTACCTCAGACGAGCTCATGAATGCTCTTGCAAGCACTTTGACTGATGTCAGGTTAGGAGAAACGAGAGCAGAAAAATGGTGTGTGTGTTTGTGTGCGAGAGAGAGAAAGAGAGTGTTTGTAGCTTTGAGTATCAGGAAAATAATAACTACTTCGTTATTTTTTGTGGGAGCTACAGCATTTTCTGTTAAGCAATAATTTACCTTAAATCTAACCCAAATTGACCTTTACCACAACTCTTTATTTATCAGGGTTCTTTTGTGCCGGTGAAAACTTTTTTATCCGACTGGAATAGGTTCAGGAAAATATAACATTTGAAGCCAAAAACACTTTCATTACATGTGCCAAAAAGAACAGTTCAACAATTACACACAAATAAAAAACAATATATTTTGACCTTTTCACCAGTTCATTCATTATGTGGAGTCTTGACACAGGCATAAACAAGGTTCTGCTGTAATGCGCTCACCCACATTTTTTATTACCAGAGTCACATCTGGCAGTTGTCTAATTTAAGATAGGTCTCTCGTTTTTTGAGTTTCACACACCAGTGTAACCTCAAAGATTGAAGAGCTCAAGGGAGTAGAGAGACTATGGTGTGAAAGAATGACCTTCAATAATACTTACTTTGTAGTTGCACTTTCTGTAGATAAAGAATTTGTGATATATTTTATTTTCAAGAGATCTATTAAGCACTCAAATGGTTTTACAATAATTTAATACTTATTTATTATTTATTACAACAATATTTTTAGATATAAAATTCTAATGTGTTCTCTTTACTTTCTGTATATACTGTAATAAGCAAGATGAGCTCAGCGAAAGGCTAAAGAATGCAGCACATGAATACTTAAATATGAATGAACTCAATGAAAAGCACTGATGGGAGACAGCAGGAGTTTGTCTAATAAACCGTGATTGCTACACCCTGTTGTCCTCAATGGAAGACCTAGAGCACATTGAAAGTGCTCATAAATCCGTCATTGATTGATATTTAATTGGACAATAAAAAGAAGGATTAATAAAAGACTAGTATTTATTATTGCATATTTTGCCATTTTTAATGGCAGGATGACATCAAATAAGGGGAGTGAGAGAAGGGGTGGTGTGCAACAAAGGTCCCATGTTGGATTCTAGTAATTATGAATGCTACAATAAGAAAAATACAATCTAAGTGCAAGTGTAAGCCACTGTGGCCACAGGTGAAAATGACAATTATAATAATAAATGTTAAAACATCATGTACCAGTAGCACAAGTAGAAAGGGGGAGTCAAGTCAGGAAACTTCCTGAGTAATGTCAGTCAGATCTTAAGTTAGCTTCCAGAAGCTACTGGCCAGACCACGTAAGATTGTAGCACCAAAACCACTGAATTAATTGAAGAGATTAACGGTGAGTTTTATTGCTTCAACTTTAGATGAGTAAGAATGTATTTAAAGATGGATCTAAATATCAGAGAATGTCTATTAAAAAAACTTGATCAATGAATTGGTGGATTGATGTAGTCATGGTCAAAAACTCCTGGCTTTACTGTCCAGTTAAATATCAATTCATGAACTGTTTTATAACCAATTTCAAGGCAACTTCCTCCATAGTCCCCATCATTTCTATTGAAGTGACTTTAAAGCAAAGTGCACAAGTGCAGTAATCTGTAACATCACATTCAGTAATACCTCCTCCAAGACTTGTGTGAAAGTTTTGTACATTGTGTTTGCTGTCATGTATTTCTGCTTCAATTCTGTCAGACTTTTGAATGTGAATTGTCTCTGTGTGTCTGAGGACCCATAACTAAACTAATGAATGGCATGACTAAATATTATTCATTGTGTAAATATGTACTGTAACCCAAGTTGTGAAAACACTTCTAAACATCCAGAGTTCAATGACTGTCTTAAACTTGATTTTTCAACTCATTAATGTATATGTGAATGTATGGTAAACATATAGTCAATTGCCTTTGGTATGCTGTAGGTTTACTGCATATACAGGTGACCAAGAGAGGCCATAAATTTTAATGGATGTGAGTATAAATATATGTGCTGTACGTGTGTGCCTGTCATAGAGTACATAACCACTTCCTGTTGTGCTGTCATTTTTGACGTTTGACCACCGTCAATCTTTTAACAGACTTTTAAAAGCTAGTCATGAGACACAGGCTGTTGAAGAAACTGAGAATCACTATTGTCCCATTCTGAATGATTGTATAATTTCTATGTTGCATAAAAATACATGTTTCAAATTCTCTCATGCCGTTTTTATGTGTAGATGAAAGTGAAAACTGTGCACTGTGTGAGGCTATGTCCTTCTAATGAATTTAAGACAAACCTGTGTCTGTTTCAAGGACAAGGTCAGTTTGACAAATGGGCAGATGGATGAAAGAGAGAGAGAGATGCTAAAAAGCATGAGGCTTTCAGGGAGAAGAGTGCCTGTATGGCAGTAACCTATGATCCTAACGTCTTGGAGCAATAGAAAGAGTGATGCCTTGTCTTTTCAACCACTGAATGATTAGTCTTGAGCAAAATAATTCTACATGTTTTATATGTATATGTTGTTTAATTTTTGATTATGGAAAAATGAAAAATAAATTACAGTTGAAATGAACTGTTGTTTTAGTTATTGCACCATGTTGTCTGGTTGAATGATTTTATTGGACAGAACTAGGAGATACTCCACGATGTGTTTATTTGTTTGAGCTGTCATGTAATTTGATGTATTTAATGGCTTGTCCCACTAGGAGGCAGCAGAGTCATACTTCTTTAGTAAGTAGATTCCCTCCTAAAATGTATTTAAATTCAAGACTATCACATCTAGTTAAGAGAGATAAACACATGGCACCAGCCATCCTGGGAAGTACCCACATAAGAACCTCCTTTCTCCCTCTTATACCTTTCTCCCCACCTCTTTCCATTTTCATTGGACTGTCCCCTCCCTCCTTGTGCCCCACCCCTCCCCCTTTTTTTATCCTGAGGTGAGAACACGGTGTGCACATCTGGAGGTGATCCTGACTGCAAAGGAGTAGCCTGTGGGAATTGGGTATGGGGTTAAAGATGCACTTCACTCGGTATGTAGATATCTATGCGTGCATGTGTGCCTTGAGGGTGTCATGTGATCCTGACTCCCACTTAGTTCTCCTGATTACAAACAGCTGGTGAGTTGTGGCCTCAACCAATTGGACAAGCTGTTGGCTGTGACATCAGGTGGAAGGAGGTATGTGGACAGGACATTTTAGATGGTTTTCACCTCATGAATTGAATCAGGGATCAGAATCATGAGGTAGATCCATTAAAGTGTGTTTGATCCACATTGCGTTTGAATGTCAGCTCAAAATATACATTGTTTTTTACCCACTTTCAGGACGGTATGTAGGTACATTTGTCACAATATAACAGGTTACATAGTGAAATTGTGTTTGTTACTCCTTTCTGCCACATAGCAGACAATCTACATTAATACAGAAGCAATTATAAAAATGGTAAACAGAAATAAACTATAATCAAAGGAGCAGTGCCGAGGATGAATTTGAGCTTAAAAGTCTGATAGCTTGAGGGATAAAGCTGCTTGGGGGATAAAGATGCTCTGTAGATCTACTGTCCTATGGTATCCTTTGGGCTCTGAGTAGGCACCTCACCTCACCAATATCACTGATGCTCAGGAGATGGGTCCCAATGATCTTCTGAGCAGTTTTAATCCCCCCGCTGCAGAGCCCTCCGGTCCTGGGCCGTTCACATCCCATGTCAGTTTGTGATGTTCCCAGTCAGGAGGCTTTCTATTGCTCCTCTGTGTAAGCTAACAAGAACTTGGCAAGGGAATTTGTCCTTCTTAAGCTTCCTGTAGAAATACAGTCTTTTCTGAGTTTTCTTCACCAGCGTGGAGATTTGTGACGAACACATCAGGTTCTGAAACTGTTCCCCTGCTCCACCTCAGTACCACTGATGTAGACAGGAGTGTGTGTCAATACCTCCTTCTTCCTAAAATCAACGATCTGCTCCTTAGTTTTGCTGACGTTGAGCAGTAGGTTGTTCTCTAAGCACCACTCTGCAAGATTATGAATTTCCACCCAATATGAAGTCTCATTGTTTGAAATCCAGCTGATGATGGCGGTGTTGTTCGCAAACTCCACAACAGAGTTCTCTTCATGTCGGCTTACCACACAGCCCTGAGGGACTCCGGTGTTGAGCTCCACTAGAGTGGAGGAGGTGGGTCCACCAACCCGAACTGACTGAGGTCTGTTTGCAGAGTCTTGTATTTAAGCCCAGAGTGCTGAGTCTGCTGATAAGTTTCATGGGGGAGATTGTGTTGAATGCTCAGCTGAAATCCACAAACAGCATTCTGATGTAGGTGTTGTTTTTCTCAAGGTTTGTGAGGGCTGAGTGGAAGGCGGTGGAGATGGCATCCTCTGTGGATCTCTTGGCTCTGAAAGCAAACTGGTGAGTTTGCAAACTATGTTCTGTAGAACCAGCTGCTCACAGCATTTCATCAGAATGTGGGTGAGTGCCACAGGGCGGTATTCATTGCAGATTTTTTAGGTACAGGAACGATGGTGGCTGTCTTGAAGCAGGTAGGAACCCTCTCCTGAAACAGTTATGTTGTAGATGTCAACAACATCAACTAGCTGATAGGCACAGGTTTTTAGGACACGGCCAGGAATGTTATCAGGCCCAGCTGATTTATAAATCTCGGTAAGACTCTTCTCACATCTGCAGTGGATACCGACAGTGGCCGGTCCTCTGGAGGTGGAGTAGTTCTTTGTTGAGGAGATCTAAGCAAGCATAAAAGGTGTGAAGTTCATCTGGTAATGTGGCCTCGCACATGATGGGGGAGCTTTTGTATATTGCATTGATTATCATCATGTGCCTCCAGTGTCGGTCGAGGCCAATAGGCTGAGCAGGTGACCCTGGCCCTAATGTCTCTGTTTTAAGATTTATGCATTCAAAGATACCCTTTGTGCTCATGTGAAGGTCCTGTGGTGTTTGTGAAGGAAAGCTGAAGAGCCAACTGGAGCAGGAAAGGCAGACTGGAATGCACGTTTCTGCAGGGTTGCAACAAAAATGCAAAATGTTAAATCTTGGATCTTGGGATTTTAATTAGGCTATTTGTTCATCCATTTACTCTAGAGCATTTGAACTGATTCAAGATTGCGTGCACGAGTTAGTCTGTGAAGTAGGAGGTTTACACATCAGATTTGTCATAGTAGGAAAAGCACAGGTGTAGCAATGATATTAATGATAAGCTATGTTTCATGTAGGTTTGCCACTAAAACATGAAAATTAACTTCAGGCGTAATACCTGAAAGTGACACACATGGATGTAAGAGTGGCCTTTATTATTATTATTTTTAAATAATGCAAGCTCAACCAAGTCCAGTGGCCCTTGATTTTAACCAACCTTGGATGAGCCACGCTAAGCTAAGCTAAGCTAACCTGCTGCTGGCTCCAGCAAATGTGGTATTGATATTTTAATCATATTTTTGAAAAGAAAACAAAAAAAAGTTTATTTCACAAATGTTGAACTATAAGAAAGGTACATCTTGATTCTTCATATGGTTTCCGTTTGTTTAGCATTAGCCCAATTGTGTTACATTTTTAACAGATGACTGAATAACGCTTCCCAGGCTTAGCTTTTTTTCAAAGGAGATAGTTTGACAAGAACAAGTGTAAATAACAAGATTAATGATGGCTGAATTCCACTTAGCTGCTTCAGTTTCCAGGGTTCTGGTAATTGTGCATGCCGGCTCACTGTCATGGCTTACTGGGACACATACATAACATAACTGAGCCATTGTTAATGTTATTACTAACACCTGTGCTTTTCCTACTCTGTCTGACAGTTAAAATGTTTACTGTGTCCTGTTCCTACTGGTACTCCTTACAGAGTAATTTGAAAGCATGCCTTTTAAATTTAACTCTAATGTTCCCATTATTATTTTTCATATATCAAAAACAATAATTGTGTGTCAAGACTTAGAGGAATACAATGATGAACAATATTTTTGGGAGGCAATGTTTTTGGTGAAAACTGCATGAAATATAACAGTGTATGCCTCCTACAAGCTCAAAGACAAAATTGTTGGTCATGTGTAAGTTCCAACCAAAACAATCCTGTATGTCCTTTTTTCCCTCTTCTCTCTGTTTCTTTTCAACTCGACAAGCTGTTGTCCTCTTTTCTCACTGAACAGAGACGGCTCTAGGCTCGTCCCTCCCCTCCATCAATCTCTGTCATAAATCTGTCAAGCAGAGAGAAAGGGAACTGCTGAATACAGATTTGTCAGCAATTAATCTAACCTCTATTACTAGACTTGGATATTGTGTTCTCTATACCAGAGAACAATAAGCCACTCTAACAGAGAGCACTGCGCTGCATGTGTCTGTGGTGTGCAGATGTATGTATGCTTGTGAGAGGGAGAGCATGTGTGTTTGTGTGTGTGTGTGTGTGTGTGTGCGTGTGTGCATACATTAAGCTTTCTTGGATGGTGTTTCAACTGTTTGATTACATATAATAAAGTCCTCTTTTGTCCACATTTGTTGTCAGAATGACTGCGTTATTCTTCGTACTTTATAGAGAAAATCACACAATCATTAAAGCCTCAAGTTAATGCCTCTGCTGTAGGGCTGGAATTGGAATTAATTGGGACAGCAATGCCATTTAACCTTGAAGAGACATGTGAGGCTGGCAAAATGACATTCTGCACTTGATGAGACAAAGGACACAAGATGAGTTAGTGTGTGCATATGCGTGTGCTGGTTTGTGTGTGTTTTTGTGCAATCCAATGTGCTTTTTCTGCTCCGTCTCATTAATTTTCTTAAGGATGTAGATTACAGTCAATATCATGTTTACCAGACAAGACAACCATAAGAATTAAAAAATAAAACTAAAACATCAGCTTTAGTAATAATAATAGAATAATGATTGTAAGCTCCTCTGTGCATGTATTGTAGCATGTGACTCCAGTTTCGGTGTGTTAAAGTGCATGTCTACAGTACATAAATTAATTTGAACAAATCACATGAAAAGACCAAAACGAAAAATGCATAGTCGCTCAGTTCTTTGATTTTCATATCCTGTCACACTCAGCCCCAAACCTGTTTTTATTCCAATTGAAGACGTAAACCTATAAAATCAGATAATAAATTGCTTAATTTTTCAAAAAAATATTCCTAAAACTGCTGAGCACTGTGTGCTTAAGCAAATATTACACAAACTGGAGTAAATTGTGCATTTGTTAGAAACTATTTAATTATTTATAAGTGCGTATTAATTTGATGCTATTTGCGGTAGTTGGACGGTGAGATCATCATAACAATGGAGCGTGTCAACCAAAGCCACAGTGTAGCTCAGTGATGTCTCAGTGTTTTAATAGTTTTCGGACAACAATGAGGTCTGTGGGACAGACAAATAAGATCCATGAGGCTTTGGCTACACAGGCACTTGTAAGTAGGATCAATTCAGTGTGGGTTTTGGTCAATTGTGGGATTTGTTGACAGTAGGAAGAATCTAAAATATCACCAGGCTTATCAATTAAATACAAGCCCAGTGCTTTGCTGACGCTGACATTGCCAGTGGGAGACAATACACACACTTCCTGTACTTTTTCCAAAGATTTCCTGTTCCTGTTATGCCTCTCTCTCTCTCTCTCTGTTACCCTCTCTGTCTCATAATTCATCTCTCACGTCTTCATCTCATTTTACTTTGTAGCTACACAACAGCTCTCCAGATTTTGAAGGTGTGGACTTATTTTCATCATTAACCCCATTCCCTCTTTCTACAGAAACACACACACACACACACATTATTATCATTACTGGGACAGTTCAGTGGAGCAGCAGGCCAGTGCTCAGCTGCTTGAGACAGAATTAGAGTGGCAAACAGCTGAGCTTCTCTGGGGTGCTATCATGTGACCTATCCCACCCACAGGGCCGAAGGGACCCAGGGTTAGAGTTACCATGTCCAATTTCCAGCATAGCCATTGTGTGTGTGTGGAAATCCATCTTCTTGTGTGCATTTGTGTTATATCCGTTCCAGTAGTTGAGTTGTAATGGGAATTTCTCTCCTCTGTCTTACTGTCTCTGCTCGTAAGCATTTTCTCCAACCTACCGCACCTTTCTGTTAGCACACACGCTGCCCTCTGTCCCTCCGCTTGTCCCAGTGACCTGCTCAGGGCTGCACGGCTACATGGGGAGGCGTTCCTGACGTAACTAGAGACCACATCTGGGGGGCTAGGACTCGGCAGTGAGAATGTATCAAACAGCCTACCTTATCTATGATGAAAAGAACAGCCCCCGCAGCACATTTGGGCTTGTCTAGATGCATTGTTTCCTAGCCTGCAAAATAACAGCATAGCTTTTTTTCAGTGTCTGTCAGCAAAGCAGGTAAGGGGGAAAGAGCTGAGCACTGCACTAGCCATTACTCCTCTGAGTCACCCGATGAAAGGTCTTGTAGCCTCCACCTCCACTGCTGTTACTGGCACCAATTTAACTCATAGTCCTCTCAAATAATAGTCTGCTTTGCTCTCCATAATTCAGGAGGACTGCACTGACCTGGTATTATAACACTGATGTCTGAACAATAATGGTAATCAAAAATATTTTAAAAATTGTCAAAACTCTGCTTTGTAATCATAGTCATGTGATCATGGTCAAAAAAGATGAAATTACAGTTGAGAGTTACAGTTTGTCCAGTGAACAACCACCTTCTGAAGCATGGCTCACACATTTCAAACGCGTGTGTGAGTGTGTGTGTGTTTGGGACAAGGCCTGGTGTTGAGAGAGGCCAAAGCAGAAGGAGTGTGTCCTGCAGGGCCTTGAGTGTTTAGAGCAGAGTAACATGAGGAGTGGACCAACTTGTCCCGCCTACTCCATAACTCTAAATGCAGAACCACAGCTGTGTTTCTGTGTGCGAGGGAGTGAGGTTAGAGCAAAACAGGGATTGGAGGGAAAGAGTTCAGTGAGCCCCTAGAAGGAAAATGATATAAAACAGTGTGAGTATATATCAGAATTTCAGATGCTGATAAATTACATATGAAGAAATTAACCCATTTCTTAGTCAAAGGTTTGAGGCCAATGTGGAGGTCATTTGCTGCTGCCTGTGCATGTGTGAAGGCTAGTGTGTGGGTGGTGTGGGTGGGGGGTAATATTGACATGGTCACCCTCCCAGCATCACTAAGATCAATGTACCAGATCAATAGAAGTCATTGACAATAACTGAACTTCTCATATGATCAGTGAAGGAGAAAATTCACAATTTTTCACTATTTCAGTAGCATGTCTCCCACATGCTCATTCATCACACTGAAGGCCTACAATACAAAACAAACATGCATGCAAATAAGATCATGCACAAATGCAGAAATTCATGCACCCACACACACACACACACACACACACACACACAGCAGGGGGGAAAACAGGCTCCTCACTGACACTGCATGATTGGTCACTTTTTCCCTCTCTCTCCCTTCCTGCTGAAATAGTTTTAACAAAAGAGAGGGAGAAGGAGGGGGAAGGGTGGTGTGGTTGGGGGAAGGGATGTATGCGCTGCTCTGTTGTCACTAGGCGAAGGGAGAGCGAGAGGGGGAGGGAGAAGTGAGCTGGAGAGCAAGCCAGGGAGTGTAGGAGAGAAGGACAGGGTCCCAGAAGAGAGTACAAGCCTCACACAAACACACACACTCACACGTACACAATTGCCTCGGCTCGCCTGTTCTACCTTTTTGGGATAGTGGATTACTTTCCAAATTGAACCGCTCATCGGGCAAATCCAGGCATGATCAGGTCAGTAAACCATTTACTCACTTGTTGAAAAAAATGTTTGTGTTGATCATTCATGCTTCTTGCACATTCTTGTCATTTTCAACGCTCTCCATTCTCTTTTTATGTGTGATATTACACATATTACTGCTTACTATATTGCTAATTTTTTTCCTCACACAAATTGTAGGCATTCTCATTGGTTTGCCCTCTATCTGTCAACACAGGTTTGTTCTTATATGTCAATGCACTCTTCTATTCTACACTCATTCTTAATCCCCCCCCCCTCATGGTATGATAGCCTCTTTGCTCTGCAGAGAGTACAAAGTTCTTCTGCTGTGGTGGTTTGTAGTGTTTGTGTTGAAACACGGGGGGCTTCAAAGAATTAGAAAATTGTCTCCGCTGGCTGTGCGGTTTTGTGGTCAGAGGGTAAAAGCCCCCTCTCCGTCAGGGCATGCTGAAGGAAAATCTGTCTTTATCAGTAACGTGCAAACACGCATGTGTATGTGCACACACATAGACAGAAAAACTGAGGAAAGCAAAATTCAGAGAGCATAAGACACTCATTATTAGTATCATTACGGATTAATATCAATCAATCCGTATACAAGTATTATAATTTTTTCACAAGTCATTTTAGGAATATTGAATTTAACATGTATTAAATGCAAGCAATAACATTGTGATGATTTATACATTTACCACTTTGTCAAAGGTTTCCTGGGATCCGGCTGTGAGGGACTGCATCAATAAAAATAGACAACCTAGTCATTTTTACTGTGTCTTTTAGCTCTGACACTTGCATGTGTGTGCTCTTCAGGTGGCAGTGTGTCGGAGCAGTGTTGAACTGTGAAATGAACCATGGAGGGGTGCAGGAGACCGGTCACTAGCCCAGCCAGCAGCCGCACAACCACCAGCAACAGGAGAAGCAGTAGGCCAGGGAGGCCCCAGAGCATGCAGCTGGGCCATATTGGTGCCTACTAGCACCAAGTGGACCAGGTCCTCTCCTCTTCACCTGGCCAGGGCTGCAGAATGCTCAGTCCTGTCACCCCATACAGTAAGTCTTCATATATATATATCTTCTTTTTTTACACTGCCTGTACTTGGATTAATATGTTGTATAGTCATGTCCAATGATTGGTCTGTATGGCCATGGAACAGTGTGAAGTTCCTTTGAGTCTGTTTTTCTGTACAACCTCTTCTTTTGGCTCCTCTTTTGTCCAGGACTCATCTCCTGTGGCTCAGTAGAGGGAAGCGAGGGGGGGGGGCTCTAAGAAGTCATTTTGAGAAGGCAGATATGCTAATGGCTTTAACAGCTGAGTCTCCAGGCTTTGCATTGAGGAATTTCACAGAAAGTGTTCAGTCGTTTGGTCTGTCTCTTCTAAAAAGCAACATTTACATGATGAAGTAGCACAGTGGAGCAGTTCATCAAGACTGTATTCAGAGCTTTTCACAAGAATGGAAGAGACATAAACTGTTTAACAGTATACACTTTCCAAACAATGATAGCGCCATAATAACTTACTACAAAGATTTACTGTACTATATCTTTATTTAAGTTGGAAATGACTTGTTTGATGTATGTTTTGTGTGTATCAATGTAAAATTGTGTACACATAACTATGATGGGGGTGTTTTAAAGACCGCTTTCTTTGCACAATTCATAAAAACAGCCTAGATGAAGCGTCTTCTTCAGTATAAACTGAGAAGCCCTGCTTCTGCCACTGTACATCTTGGCAGCATTTTGTTTATTGTGGCATTACAGGGGGCAGATACTAATGTTGCAAACAGAAAATATATGCAAAAATAGATTAAATCATATAAATTTCTGTGACACATCACAGTATAATCCTCGCCTGTATATGTCCTAATCATGAGAGGATGCTATCCAAGCTGATGAATATGCTTATATTGATTGACTGGGCTATTGATTAGGCCAAGCTTTAACAGGATTACAACGCTAACCTGATTGGAATAATGCAACAGGGATTTACCTCTGGGTTTTTTATTCCTAAGAGCTACACAGATGTACAGAGCCAGCAGAAAACAGAAACCTCCGTCCTTTGTAGGGAGAAAAGGCAGAAGTTTTAGTAACGTATGAATGTCACATTCCTCCCTCAAAAAGGCTCGCAGCGTCACGTTAGATTTCTTCTCACAGAAACTTTGACTAAACACAACCCTATGCTGCCCCTTTTTTACAGCCACTACTACTTAAAATAAAATCTCCCTGACTCACACATTTCTTGTCAGTCTGCAGACACATAAACACAAACCAGTAAACATATATCACAATTACCCACACCTCATTATGGTCTCTGTCCATAATGACCCTCATGAAGAGAGTAATGAGCAGTTTTAGCCCCTTTTTTAGTTGCCAGTTACCAGGGTGAATGAAAGCCAGATCGTTAGTAACCTGGTGTCAAGAGCTTCTCATTAGTCCTGTATAGAGGGACAAATAAACACGGCCCTCCACACACACACACACACACACACACACACACACACACACACACAAACATTAGTCCTCCATAGTAATCATGAAAGCTTGTTAAGCAAATTGTAGCACACCTTAGATCCTCATTAGGTTTTGTAGTAAAGACCTGTGCACTAGTGGTAAAATGACAGGGACAGATAAAGAGCAAGTGAAGGGCAGCAGGAGAGGACGTGAGCAGGAATTGTTCAGCTGCAGCCTGATATATGAGTGGACACAATAAGCAAAGAGAGGCCAGGCCAGCCTCTGCCACATGTGTGTGTGTGAGTGAGCTAAAAGAGCGGGGGAGGGGAAAAACTGACCGCACAGGATCGGACACACGGTCCCATCTTGCCTACAGCACACAGAGAAAAAGCGGGGGGCTCAAGAAAGGTGGCCTTTAGGGTAAAATCAGAGTGAAGGAAAAGTGAAAAATAAAATGTGATGAAAAAGAGGATGAAAATCATTCAAAGTAAACTAGTTTCTCAGCAGAGATAAATCTGTGTGATTGAGCGTGTCTGTTTGAGTGGGAAAAGCCATATTCTAATTTTAATTTGTAGTTAGAAATGACTTGTAGGTTACATATGTGTAAAACTTTGATGAGTATATGGTACAGTAGTTGATTGGCTGACAGCGGTGTGGCCTGGTGGACTGTGCAGGCTGGAGAAAAGGGGGAAGGGGAAAGGGGAGGGGAGCTTTCTCCTCAGCAGATCTTCCTTCACACTGGCTTCATGCTCAGCGTTTTAGACTATGGTCCCTGCTTACATAACAATCTAAACCTCATTTACTATTTGAGCAAGAAGACAGAGATATCTGAGTGGTGTGTGTGTGTAGTCCATAGTCCATTACCACAGGAACTCTGACGCTCTGTGTATACACATATTCCACTTCTCCTCTGATGTGTTCAGCATTGATCTTACAAGCAGTGGTGTGAATTAACTCTAACTAATACAAATCACCCAATAATGTGCAAACAGCCGATAGGGTCATTTATCATCACTGCAAGTAAGCATGTTCTCTCTCCTTCTCTATCTACTTTCACACTCCCTTCCTTTAGCCTGGGCGTGGACAGTGTGTGTTGAGTGTATGGAGAGGATATGTGCTTTGTAAATAGATCTCAGGTTAGATTCCTGGCATTCCAGCAGCCTGACTCATCCGATAGATGATCAAGAGTTCCTGTGCCTGTTGGCCAGCTGAAGCGCAACTCTGCACCAAAACCTCAATAAAGTAGGAGTCTGTGTGCATCTAGGTGTGTGTGTCTGTCCATCCTCAGGAAATATAAGTCTTTGTTTATTGTGAGTGGCGTAAAAGCACTAACAGAGGTCCTTTCAGCTACAGAAGGGTGATTTTTGTTTCCACACCCCAGCCAGCCAGCCAACAGCCTCTGAAGCTTCACAACCCCCAAATCCCATTCCAGTCAGCCCCTTCCCCCACACGTACTTTCATCTAATTAACCCCTAATTACTCATACTGACCAAGTAGTGGACCACATGTCAAACTAGCCTCCATCGACGCACAGAACGCATCCATGACTTGCATAATTGTGTTTTGAGAGACAGAAAATAATTTGGTGAATTTACAGAGTTTGTTACATATCATTCAGAAGTAATGGTTAGAGTACTGGAACTTGTTTTGGTGGAAGTTATTAACGGCTCAACAGAGAACTGGGAGGGTTGCATTCAAGTCCATCTCTTAATTGGATGGATCTGCCTGCTGTTTACAAGCACCCTGCTTTACACACTGGTGCACCCACTCATACTGTGTATGTGTGCTGTCTGGTGATACCAAAGGCCATGTAGCATCCATGTATGGGTCTTAATGAAGCGAGAACGCACAGTTTACCACGACACTGTAATTTTACCTCACTTCCTCTTCTAGGATTAAAGGAGACTTACTGGCTTGCGTTGGGGCGATTAATTGCAAGCACATGCACACTCAAGGGAGACTTATACTTGTGAGAGTTAAGTGCCATGGAAGCTTCGCCGTAGGTGACTGTGGTGTCTCTTTTGTTTCCCAGAGGCTTTTTTCTGCAGCGTACATGCTCCTCTTCAAATACGTAACTGAATGTAGTATCTGCATGATTAGTCTGCTTGGGATGTGAGTATGTTACTTCTTATTTCTTTCAGCTTGATCCTCTCTTGCCTCAACACATTTGGTGCTCTCCCAGGCCATCTCCTCTTCTGATGTAATCTTGTTCTTCTCAATAATGCTACACAAATTGGTTATTTTTCATCTATCAAAACCATCTGAAGAGTAAACATTCTCTTCACCACCATTGCTACTAGTCTATGCAAAGAAATTAATGTGAGAGGATGTAAGCATGACCACGTTTGGCTTTAGAATAAACACTGCTATAATATGGCACCACTGTCTACAGTAAACTGTACATTTTACCTTGGTGTTCAAGCTTCACTCATAGCATAACTTACTATGCAAGTATCTAAGATGTTGAAGGCTTCTGGCAGACAAGAGATGTGGCTGCTAAGATTATTATTTTTTTAGTAACTTTTGGGTGTTGAACAGATACTGAGTCTCCATCAAAGTGTCACCCCACCTTATCTATAGGCCAAGTAGCTAAATTGTCTGCATAAGTACAAATGATTAGGCCACCTTTAAACCACATTTAGAATTCTGTCAAAAAAAACAAAACAGCGTTCTGATTCATTTCAATGAGAGAAAGTTCCCACAGATGAGGTCTCTGGCCAGAAAAGACAGATAAGCCAGGCTTGTTGATCTTTAGTGAACACAGTAATAATACTTTGGAAAAAATGTAAAAATATATGCAGGTGCAAAACAAATACAACATCACATGCTCCCACCAACACCAAACACCCTCGGTGTCCTGACTTACATTTAAGTGACAGTTAGCATTTGTTTTGTATGAGATTTTTTTAAATGCAGAAATGATTGCTTTCATACCACTAAGGCACTGTAGCACAGTAGTGAATTACTATGTACTGAAGTACATAACCTGTTATTAAGCTTATTCACAACAACAACCAGCTCTAGAACTAATCTATGCACAAACTGCCTGGACACATCCTGGTGAATCCTCTGAATTAAATGAACATGAACTCATACTTAGTGAACAAACACGGATTTAAAAGATCCTAAATACGCCTAAAAGGAGGAGGCTAGGGAACAAAGCTGGACTTTCAGGAAAACGTACAACCACTTTGTGGAAGCAAATGGGGATCCAAATGCAGCATAAATTTATAGGATGCTTGCAGTGGTGTAAACTGGTGCAAGATTACTTAACAATAGAAGTGACCATTTGGTGATCATTTTACCAACCAGTTGAACTGACATGGATTGATTTCGGCACACATAGGAACAGTGTAGTGACAGCACGGCATACATATCACATTGCTGCTGATATAAACTGATAAACTGACTGGTCAAAATGATTTGACCCTCTTTCATGTCCCTGTTTCTGTAGTTTTCTCATCCCTGTGAGCTTTCCATTTGTCTGTTGTGTCCAGTAGCAGAACTGCTTCGGGGCAAACAGGAAACGCTGGTGCTCGTCGACAGTATGATAATCACAATGATTAAGGAAAGCAGTCATAGCACCAAGCTGGCTTAGTGCTCATCTTTGTCTCTTGGTAAGCCAAGCATGAGCCCCAAGCCAACATGACGTGCTAGATTAGGGTTAGGGGCTCCCTCAATCATCCACCCTAATACCCGTACCTTACTTCCCTAATATCTGCATTTTAACACAGATGTCTGATGCTGTAGCACTCAAGAACAGTAAGAGGTTTTAATCTGTTGCACAAATTCACATTTCTTGGAAAATAGGCAAACATGTCGGTGTTACCTTACATTTTATCTTATAAAAATGTGTTGCAAAAATGTAGGAGCAGCCTTAGTAAAATCTGATCTCTGACTATCTTACTGAGTACAAAGAGTGAACGTTTGAAAAAACTTTGGTTACATAATATGAAGGTAACTGAATGGTCAGCTGATAAGAGAGTAACAATGTTTACTTATAGTAACAAACTGTAGTTTTCTGCTTTTGGGACACCATAATGATTTAGTGTCCATATTCATAATAATTAAGTAGCCATTCATTAAGTGATCTCACCTCGGAATGAAGCCTTCATCTAAGTTACAAACTTACTGCATTTATAAGGCGTAAGCTCACCAGTGGTGACTGTCAGATTGCCACCAAGCACTGACACTCCCATAAGCCTTGTGAGCTCTAATCCTTCATTAGTCTGGTTTCCACAGTCTGGTATTTAACCCATCCAGACCCTCCAGCTCAGTTTGTCAGTCATCTGATCTCAGAGTGATCCTCCATTCCCTCGGTTTTCACATTCCTCTGCTGAATTCTGATGCAGTCGATTATGTCTTAGATAGATTATAGGCAAACGATTGGCTCCTGCCTGCAATCAGCACGACCAGTATATCATTCTGGTGACCCGTGCGTCTGCCTGCATGCACGATGCCAGGACGAGTGTGTAAACACTGCCACACTGCATCTTAACATGAGCTAATGCAGGTACAATTTTTAGTCAGAAGTAGTTAGCTTCTGGTGTTAAGTATAGCATAGTTTGTTCACTGGCAGGGGGCATGCTGGAATGGGATTTGGTTGTTGTGAAGTGCAGGAAACAAAAATCATCTTTTTGGAGCTGAAAGGTTGTCTGCCTGAAAGACCTTTACAATCTGTTCAACATACGACACATGTGGTCCTCTATCCTGGGAAGGAGGAAAAACTCCACTGTCAGGAAGTGATGACCAGCAACAGAACACTGCTTCCGAACTATTTTATCCGTCAGGGCCTCTACACCAAAACTAAAATGTTAAATATTTGTAGTTTAAAAAATGCTGCAGCAGCTTCTTTCATTGTTTTTCGTGTCTGTGGCACAGATTGGGAGACGCTGGGTAGCATTTGTAGCGTAAATGCTAAATGCTGCTTGTGAACATTTGGTTTATTCCTTCAGGTTTTTAAGAAGGACTGTGATATTGACACAAATGACTGAACCCTTTGACAATGTAATGAGCAATGTAACAGTTGCTTCACAGTAGGTAATGTTGGTAGGATGCTTAGGGGCCCCCTAACCCTTAGGGCCCCTAGGCCTGTGGTCAGCAGACCCATATGGTAATCGAGCAATGATCTGTATATTTACTGTGAAATACAATGAATCAACATACTCTAGTTAGGGTTAAGTATTTTCCCAGGGCATGATATGCAGTCATTTTGATTCTAAACTCTCATATCGCTCGTTGAGTATGTTTTTGGGTCTCTGTCATTGTGTTTCCCAAGGTATGAATGTATGCTGGTGGGAATACAAGCTCTTTTCATGTCCAGTGCCAGTACCATGACCAGTCAGAATTCCCAGGAGCATTGGGATTTGTCAGATCCAAGTGGGTCTTGTGCTGGTCAAGAGCACTACAATCCCTGGATTGGATGAGATTATTGGGCTGAAGTATCATTTAATTTAGAGCTCAACATGTGGACCGTTTGAGGCCCATCTGGTGGTCCTAGTGGACATGTGACGCAACCTGGCATGATCCACATATAGAAAGTTCCAGACAGTAATTGCAGACATGAGTGTGTGTGTGTGTGTGTGTGTGTGTGTGTGTGTGTGTGTTGTGTGTGTGTGTAAAATAAAAGCATCCAACTACTTGTGTTGCTATTATTTCAAGCTTCTTTGCATTTCTTGCCCAATACGGAGAACATTTGGATGAACAGGGGCTTGAATAAAGCTGAAACAAATGGTTGGTTCCAGCATCAGTAACAAAAGAATTGGCTGTTTTACTCTGTGTTATACATCTTTGGTTTGAGATTCTTGGTTGGACAAAAGAAGACATACAAAGATGTCACCTTGGGCTCTGGGAAGTTTTACTGTGCATATTTTCTTATTCTTCCTTTATTCAATTTATCAACGGAATGACAAATCAACGAGCCAAAAGCAAACAGGTATATTAATCAATGATGAAATGAATTGTTAGTTGCAACCCTAAATTTAAGATTAATTCACGAAAAAATCACAAGGTAGTGCCAATGACAGCAAGACAGTCACCTATGGTACATGATGTTATCTGTCAAGCATTTCTCTAAAATTGGAAGATTATTGTCAAAAAGAAGCAACAAATTACTTTTTCCAAATTCATGAAGCATTTTTAATGCTGCAAACTGAGACGACATAGTGTGTCAAAAAACAGAGCTTGATCCATAAAAGGCAATAGTGCCAGAAATCAGACCTGAATAACAGACCTCGTTATCAGTGCCAATTCATTAATAACATATTCAAAAAATAATTTTTTACAATATATTGACAGAAATTTTTTGTCTACCCCTGTTGGTGAAACCAAGAAAGAGACTTCCTGCTCTGTCCAGGGCTGTTGTAGGGAAGCCCCTCCGGCCCAGGCCTGGGGTCAGGACAGTTTAATAATACTCTGCAATGCCTGGAATGTCAGCCTAATGCCTGTTCAAAAAGACATGGCCTGCGAAAGCCAATCAAAGCCCACAACCACTAAACCAGCGGATTACTCTGTTTGTGTAAATGTGCATGTGTAATCAGTCATGGCACATGAAAATCTGACTTTTTTGATTGCTCAATCAATAAGTACACTTGCAATTCTGTTCATGGATGTACCGCTCCAGTCTCCCTGTGTAGTTTAATAATAAAACTTCCCTACACACTGACCCCACTCCCCCTGTCCAGCAGACCCCTGAGGTTTGGGCCGAATTAGATCACACGCTCAGTGGGGGCGGCTTTGTGGACTAAGAGAGCCACAAAGAGACAACAATGGCCCCAATGTGAGAGAGGCGAAGGCAGAGAGCAGTGCGCAGGCTGGATAGAGGCTTATCGCCGTGGAGACCAGGGTGGGGGCTATGTAGCCAGCTTCACATGAAGATTAGAAAAGTCGTCCCCTGCCTGGATGAGAATGCGTAGAAGAGCACGGGCTAAGGACTGACATGATTCTGGAAAAGGGTCAGCTAGCCAATGTGATTATGAGGGCAGAGATCCTGAAGCCAAACTCTTGGCTTGCTTGTGAATTTTGGAAGACAGAAGGGGCAAAATACCTCAGATGTGGTCTCCGAGCCTTCATCTGGTCCAGACAAAATGCTGCAAATATGTACTCCTAATTTAAAACATTTGATACACCATTTCAAGTTTGTGTGGACTAATTTGCTTTGGTCTTGTTTCTGTCAGGTCTGTTAAAGATGCACTGGTCTCCGGAGCACGCCGCCCCCTTATCTCAGTGGCCTGAGCAGCACCTAGATGTCACCTCTACCACCTCGCCGCCGTCTGCCCACAAACATGACCCTTACGCTACAGCTTCTCGCCGCGGCTATGCCCCTGCAGGTTATCCTTGGGCCAGTGATGACATATCAGCCCTTACTGCTTCTTCGCTGCTCAAACGCTACGCTGAGAAGTACTCAGGCCTGGAGCTGTCCTATGAACGGCCTTCTGCAGGGGGCTACTCAGAGCCTGGGACTTTCCTGAAAACTGAATCTGAGCCCTGGGCTCATGGTCAGGGCATGGAGTGTTACCCTGGACTGGAGGCATTAACTGGCACAAAGGTGGGCTCCGCATCTGTGGGCATCCCAACCACAGGAAGTGTGACAGTAGTGAGTAACTTGGTCTCTGAACCGGGCTACAGTGGTGCTGGCCCCTGCAGTGTCCCGTCATCTCAGGAATACCCACCTGCCTATAACAGTACCTATCTGTCCTCAGGATACTGCCCTCAGCCCAGCGCAGCACTTCCCCCTGCTCCTCTACACTCTTTGCAGGCCGCACCTACTCTAGTGCCCAGCTACAGTGCCAGCACTCCTGTCTACAACTACCCTCCAGGGTGCTACCCCCAAACCAGCCTGTCCTCTGGATATAGCCACCCCAGTGCCTCCTACCTGCCCTCTGGGATTAGTGCCCCCACCCCTCTGGCCCCTAGGCCCACCATGGTGGGGGGCAGTTACAGCTACCCATCTCACAGCCTTGGAGGGAGCTCAGAGCCAGGGGTGCCACTGAAACGCAAGGCCTTTGAGATGGCAGAGGAAGGACAGGAGGGAGCAGAGGTGGAGGGGACACGCTACAGGAAGTATAGCAACGGCCATGGAAACAGTCATAGCAAAGGTCACGGCAATGGGCAGGGCAATGGTTATGATATGAGTGGCTCAGCCTCAGACCCACAGGCTTACAAACAAGGAAAGCCACTGATGTCACCCCCTTATGGCGGGGCAGGGGACTACAGCCCACCATCAGGCCTGGCAGGAGAGAGTGCATCAGGGGAGCACAACTTTCCTCAGCAGAGAGTGTCTATGAAGATACCTGCATCGCACACACGATCTGAGGACCCCACTGGAGGGCGCTGACAACCCTAGAGGATTCTCTCACTCTTTGAAACCAATCAGGGTTCTTAATTCAGACAGACTTGGAGGAAAACAATTGGATTTGTCAGTAAAAGGTTTAATTTCACTAGCAAACACAAGAGGGCACAAGACTGGTATTTCTTGAGCATCTTTAACATATTCATTTATTCATGATTTTTCCAAAGATTCACAGAGGCATTTTGTCTTGTAAGGTTGAGGCAAGTCTTAGTGGGCGAGGTAAAGGCATTCTCTACACAGACAGCGTTGAGACAGTCTAAATGTAAGAGTGTCTTGTTTCTCTCAGGATCCTATTTATTTCCTTTCTGCTATTGTGGCGGCAGCACTGCAACGTTGCTGTTTAATAAGCTGGTGTAATTATTTGTCAGCCATTGTGTATGTACAAAGCCTTTGACTGCAATGCGTTTTACCACACCACAAAAATCATTACTGACCAAAAAGTAAGGAGAGCAATAACTGAACTGGTGAGATTGCCATACTACTTCAGCACAATCACTGCTACTTTACACAGCTGACTCCGAGGCTTGGTGTGTAACTTTCGCCTTGAGATATGAATGTTTCCTTGCTCATCCTCTCCCGCATTACCCCTAACTTTACTCATTCTTCTTGACTTTTTTTCAGTTTCTTATCCCTTCTTTTCATGTTATCATATTCTATCCTGTGTGTGTGTCCTGATTATTGTTCTCAACCTTTTTCATTGCTGAACAACTGTTGTTTTTGTCCAGTTTACAACTACCGAGCTGCTTATCAAATGATGACATGGTATACATGAAGCCGCCCTTTAAATTGTTTTGATGTATAGAAAGAGTGGGGAAATAATCTAAGATTTTATGTTAACTCAAAAATGTATTTAGCATTCACACAATGACAGTATTCAAGTATATGCAGATCATCTTCAAAATGTATTGTTTACATGCTGCTGATCGGACAACTAACAGGTATATTTGCCAAAGAATCTGCGAATATTGTAATACCTGGTCCAGCTTATACCTTGTCTTTAATATCAAAACTGCAAAACAACCAAAAACGCAAACAACCATGCTGCATACTGCTAACTTTTCACTCTAAGCAAATCATTTAAAGATGCGTAAGCCGCCAAACTGAGAGGCATGCAGGTTGCAGAGGAGGATATGCGCTTCTGAGTGAGTGCCTCCAACAGTTTTAGCTCATCATTATTTTCTTTATGAAGATCTACTGCTTGTCTGCAAGGATTGACTTTTTTTATATATGCATTCTCTTTACTTTTGCCTCTCAAAAGGATGATTTACAGTTGTGTTATTGAATACTCAGGAAGAATATTGTTACCTCAGAATGATCAAATAAGAATGTATGTTATTACCTTAGGGTGTTTGTAGGGAGCTTTATGGAGCAAGATGAAAACAGAGCCATGGCTTTTATTAAGAGCAAAATATACTCTGAAGACTTCAGGGAGACGATGAACTTACAAGGCCTTTGATACTAACAGTAGAAAGCACGCATTTCACACACGCATTCTCACACACACACACACACACACACACACACACACACACACACACACACACACTGCTTCTTAGCTCTGGGAAATTAAACTTGAGGTTTTTGTATCAAGGCCTGAAATGTTGAATGTAATTCAGATATCTTTTTTTTTGAAAGGACAATACATGCCATTATGTAAATCAATGATGTTTTTAGATATATGAAACATATTTTCTTCATGTATAGATGTAATTCTCTTATAGGTTTTGGTGGAGAAATGAATGACATGTTAAGTGTTAGTGTAGTTAGCAGTGGGGAAACGGTGTTGTGGACAAACTGTCAAAACAAAGCACTCCTGATATACAACCTTTGAAATATCAAGACATACACACACTACAGTATATGCTCTATAATAGGTATGTTTGTTAAATGTCTTAATAAAGTGTCCATTGTCCATTTCCCATATCAGTATTTTAAAACTGCTTGACACAGTGTCAGCTTGATTTTAGTTCTCACATGAATTGACATAATGAAGAAGGAAGAAGTTAAATATGAGTCTTCAGAGTATCATCCATTCAAAAGTTGTGCCATACTATTATCTTTTTTTTTTGCAAAATTAAGTCCTTTGGGAGCTATAACAAAACCAAACTCTTATGCCTAAAAGCACGCCCAGAGAGTGGATCCACTTTAATAGTAAGATTTAGGCTGAAATTCAATGTGATGAAAAAGTATTTTTATGCCTCCTTTGGGAAGATACAAGCACATTCATAAAATTAAACTTACTCAAAATGTGGAGTGTGGAAAAATTGCCTCATCACACAAAGATTTGCCTCCCCAAATGTGGAGGAAAAAATACAGATGAATAAAGGTGTTACGCAAATAATAATGTGTTCTTACCCCCAGATTTTAAAAAGTATTTAAGCGCTTAGCGATAACAATTGAATGCTCTTCAATGCCACACAAAGAATGTGCTCTACATTAACCTACACATGGCGACAAACAACAGTATTTGCTGTTTCTTGGTGTTACTCTGATTCATTGAAGTAAGTGGAGTTGAATTTGTCCAACGGATGGAAAATGGCATTTCAGTGTTATCTCTGTAATTCAGTTGTACTTTTGTTGTGTCTTGTACATTCTCTGTAACCATTTCTACCTCATTTTGAAGACATTGTACATGAAAATATTTATTTCATGTCATTTCACATGCCAGTTTAAGGGGCAATGTTTCTAATTCTTGACCTGTTATAGTCTACCTCACTAAAGGCTGTTGTGTCATGGAAATGAAGATCTCACCAAAAAAAACTTGACTTTGTCTTTTTGTCTGTGAAAAATGTCTGTATTATTTACTAAAATATACCATGTTGAGAATATTCATTCCACCACTCATGTTTTCTCCTTAATACTGCAGCAGTGACAGTGACATATTGCTGCCTCTAGGACCTGTAACAATAATTAAGTTATCGTCCACACAGTAAAAACTCCACCTCTTCTGTCTGCCTCACCCAGTATTATAACACCAACTTGACACTGACAAAAGTGTTTGCCATGCCCCACATTTCCAGTCAATAGGGGTATAATTTTGTTTCTAGGTGGCCTCTATTCCACTATTTGTATTTGCACCATTCGCCCAGTGAGCTGCGATCAAATCTTGGCAAAGCTTCTTTTATTTATTTATATTTTACTGGCCCCAATATTATTCCTAATTTGTCTTAATTATATTGAGATAATAGGTACAATTCCAACTGATTAATTCCAATTAATTAACCCCAAGTCTTTTAGTCACAAGACAACGTGTCATCTGAAGCATGCAAAATTGTGCAATTTGCTCATAGGTAAGCATACAATTCAACATATGAGGAGTAAAGTTTCCTGAAATAAATGAATGATTATCTGTTTTAACTTCTCCTCTTTGATTTGTACAATATAATATTACTTTCCAGTAATCATTCTAGAAATTATTAAGAAGCACTGGACCTGTAATATTAAGTGTTGACCTAATCTTTATTTCTCTTGTCAGTAAACCAAACTGATATTTTATAAATTGATATTTTTGTTGTAAAACTGGTAAGCAAACACAGTACCATTTGTTTTGTTTAAAGACCTAAAGACCCCAAAAGAAGCTCAAGAGAGCAGCGAATAAAAGGACAGGAAGAGTGGAGAAGATCCTGACCCTCTACCACTGGACACCACCCCCTGTCCACAGCTTCTTTGTCTGAAGGGCGGAGGGCATGCGCTGGCGTGTGACAGATGTCCAAAACTTTTGTCCTTTCATCCACAGAGATTCTAAGCCTACTGCAACATCTAAGTATGTCACAGCAAAACCCTCTTTGCCCAAAACCATTTTACATATAACTCAAGTTTTAACTACAATGGTCATTATTTTCAGCAATCTAGCTGCAGTCCCTGCATCTACAACAAATCTCAAAACAAGTTTCTGGCACTGTCATCCGGCACTGTCAGCCGGCCTCAAACCAGCCATCCTCATTAAACCCTTTTGCTAAGCCTCTATTACCTTCTATTAACCCAGGTTCAGCAGCCTCCCAGGTTCAGTTCTCATTCTGAGCAACCAGCTCAGTTAATTTCATCTATTCCTGGTGTGTAGTAAAAAACATGGGTAAAACGACATCAATGAGTGAAATAAGGCAGCAAATAGTCAAATAGCAGTGTTAAATGGCAACTTTCTATATTTAAATGTTATTTGTTTGACCCATGAAATGCACATGTGGTTACTTTGCCAAAATGCAGTGTTTTTGTCGGCCTAACAATCACAACATTTTCTTATCCTCACACAAAAAATAGCAGCTGCACAAGTGCCAATAACAAATATAACAGTGACACCTACAGGGTCTTAATAAGAAGTACCTCACTGTGTAAAATAAAAATAATTAAAAATAAAAACAGTGTCAAACGGTAAGACAAGTAACAGAGACAGTGTTACAAAGTTATTGACAAAATATTATAAGATGGAAATAAATGTAAACACATGAGCATATATTTAAGGAAAACACTTCATATGCAAATTAACAAAAGATGACTGTAAGGAGAAGTTTAGCTTCCAGGTTCAGTTTGTGTCTTTACTTTTCAAGAAGCTGTCTTTCGCTTCTCTTCTCCATTTTCCTCAGTGATTTCTAGGATGGGTTTAGATCCACGTTTATAAGAGTATTTTCTTCCCCAAAATGGCTCTTGCTCTCTAAAAGTAGGCACCGTTTGCACTGTAGATGTTTGTACAAAAAAGTATAAGGATAAAAAGGCTAACAATTGGTATCTACAAAATATGCTGCGCACTGCACAGTATACAACCTAAAAGATCTTACCCATTGGTGATACTGTACTGTTGTTGGCTGGTCTGCAGAACTCATCATTCAGACCAAGGGAAAACTTCAATGTGTCCTGCACTGGGGTGGATGGGACTGCAAAGTCTGTAAAATGGAGTAGTATTTGTTTCCATCTGTTCTTGAGTCAAATATGGACAAATGTACTGTAAGGTTCAGACTTTATGGGAGAAAGGCAGTGGTGGAAGAAGTATTGAGATCATAATTACATCATAAATACTGTTGGGTAGTTTATATCAATCAGATTTTAGAAGCTGATATGTTTCGTATGTAAAATTTGAATCTGTAGGCTACTTTAGTAGTAGGATAATTACTAGTAAGTATAGTAGGATTCAATGTAGCCTACCTAGTGGAAATTCTCAAGTAGCCTACTCTAGTTAAGTACAAGCACTTGGGTACATTGTCTTCCACTTCTTGTGAAAGCAATCAATATCAGGAAACAACAGTACTGCTGGATTGATAGCAATGTTTAAGCAAGGTTTTCTCCCACTGTTTATTAATAAAGTAATAAATACGGAGCGTTACATCACGATGCACAGCTGCACTGAAAACGCAGAAAAGACAGACATGTTGTGTTCAACTCTGAGGTGAAGTGAGTTGATGAGGGGAGAGTTAAAAGCCCTCTCTTTCAAGAGTGTCATTAAGTGAAACCCCATAGCTGTTCACTGGTGTAACAGGAACACCGGGCTGCTTGTCATATAGAAACAGATCATCAGATCGTGTTGTTTATTGCAGCTTCAGTAATATCGGCTGCCTTCCCTTCGACACAAAGCTCCGCAGCGCACGCAGCAAATATCTCGCTATATAGGCTATTTCTCACGACTTGTAAACAATCAGATAGTGCCGTGGACGGGACATTGAGCAAGACGAAAGAGTGGTGATTACAGACAGAGAGGCAGCTACATCAGAGCCGTATGAACGCTTTATAAAATAACCCTAACAAAACTACGGATCAATCCGAACCGTGACACCCCCCCCCTCCGCAAATCGCTTTGGACACGTAACGTTACTTTTTAGCAACAGAAGCAGGTTTTGTGGTTGGTTTTAGTTCATAAACATTCATTCTGCTTAAAAATGTTTGTGTATTAGCCAAAATGATTAATTTAACTGGACTAAACTAAGCAGTGTAATGATTGACCAATACAGTACCTCCTCATCCTCACTACTCCCGGTAAATCAACAGTTCCTAGTCAGCTAGGCTAACGTTACAATGGGCAGGTTCTGTTAGCAGACTCACTATAGAGGGGGGAGCTCTGGATGTTAGCAGAAGCTAACGCCAATGGTGAACTGGGGACTCTGTGATCAGAGCTGGAAGGACCTGTGGCAACAACCAAACTTTTGATCAACAGTTAGATGTACAGAAATTCAATAGTAGTATTTTGACTATATAAAGTTGTTACCAGTCGACGCGGTCATTTCAAACCACTCGAGGCCGGTGCTGGGTTCTGTTACATCGGGTACTTGAGGACTGGGAGACGGCGGTGGCCCGCGAATTTGCCCCAGAAACCGACCAGCAGGTGAGGTCTGAGGGTAACGTAATGAAATTCGACGTAGGTCCATTTAAAGGTAGCCTACTTGTATTATTAAATTACTCTTAATTAAATCTAACAGATTCAGACCCGAATAGGAAACTAGCAGCCTAACGTTAACGTTTGTCCAAAGCAAAATCAAACAAGTAGGCTACTGACTAGTTTGGACCAGGTTTGGGGTTTGGACTGACAAATTAAAGGGGTTTTCGCCCTCAATTTTGACCTACAGGTTAACAGGTAAATAAGGTTCACGTTTGTTTACATCTATTTTTCAGGTTATTTAAATATTTTAAGAAACTTAAAACAAAAATGATGAAGATATACAATAATTTACAGCTTTACATAGGCTACATAAGCTAAATTAGCTCTTGTGAGGAGTGACAGGTCTTTCGTTTTTGAGGCATTAAAAATAATAATGAAAACTAAAACGTTGGATTCTGTTTGACAACCCATCGCAAATCCCTGTCTAGGCCTAACTTCTGTCTGACAGGCTGCTGGCTTGCTAGGATATCTCTGACCACAGGATAATTTCCATCCATACTCCAACAGTGATTATCTCATATCTCAAATTATCACCTTATGTCCACAATTTTCAACTACTCCATTAGCCTGTGGAAGTGACAAAGTTGGAGTTATTTCCTGAAAGGCCCACTAGAGGGTGTCAGATAGCTGTAGGAAATCATTGAGGCACTTCACTTCATGTCTGCTGGAGGGGTTAACAGTAAAAAACACATTAGTTAAAGGCCTTGATCTCTACAGACACTTTCAGGGGCAGCAATGGAAAACAAAAATCCTACACCACCAGAGGCAGATGCTGTGTCACAGACAGAGCAGTGGCAGCATAGACAACTAAATCATGTAGAAAATAGCACAAAAAGCGTAAATCTGACCCTATATTCCAATTTGGCTAAGTAGATTTAATTGATATCTTTACTTCCTCAGCTAGGTTATAGAAAATATGTGAAAAAGGTTGCCTTCTTGTCAGGCTCTTGCCCCCATGCACCTCCCTTGTACACAGTGACTGAACTGGGTGAAACTGGGTTTGTGCAGATATATGTGGACCCTCTGTGTTTCTACTCGTCTTCTGCATGCTAGAACAGGCTTCAGACAGAAATAGAAAAACAAAGTAACGCCACCTCCTCATCCAAATACCTGATCTCGGCAATATCGTAGCTTACATGTTATTGATTCTTTAAAGACATACAATCTCCCTCTCTCTGTGTCCCTTACACACACACATACACTTTCATCTCAGTCTCCCTCTCTCCTTCACACAAACTTGCCCAGACAGATCACACCAACGTCCTACTTAATCCATTTCCCACCTCTGCAACAAAGTCCTGCTAATGAGATGGATGCAAGGAGTAGAGACACCTAAAGGGGGGGGAAGCAAGACAAAGCATGTGTATAGTGCAGCATTTAGACATTTTGGTGGTGTGAATTTGGAAACAGGATGGCGAATGGAAACCGACATACTGTCCCTTTAAATGAACAGTCAATATGTTTCATAATCATATAAAATGTACCTGAAAAGTTGCATTCATCAATATTTTAGAATCAGACAAGTAAAATCCAGTCTTTCAATAACCCAGTGTTAAGATACAGCCCCAAACTGAGCACATGCAGCACTGCAGGTAGGAGGTGCAGGATAAATCCATAGCAACAGACTAGCTTTTTACTGTGTGCCTCTGATCATTGTTCTCATTTACTTTCCATCTTCTTGCTGTAGCTCACTATCCCTCTGCCTGCTTGCTGTGGGTAAGGAGGTGCTATACAGTGCACTGTACAGTCTGAGCCTATTGGGAACATGCTGCTGACTCAGCCCAGGCCACTGCATTCATCTATCTGCACTGCAGTGCTGTCTCTGCTCAGCCCCCCTCCCTCTCCTTCGCTTATTCAGTGCGCCACCTTACACACACGCACGCACGCACGCACACACACAGAGGGGGAAGGAAGGAAAGAAATACACACATGCAAGCACTCACACACACACCTGGTTTTACAGTCGTTTCAGTGCTGTTGCTGCACCATGACACACCCAAGCCACATCTACTCAAAACAATAATCTTATTCAAGTCTTATCAAATCATTAACGACAATGTAAGTATGTTAAGTATTTCTGAAATATAGTGTGTTGTTATTTCCAAACCTGACTGTAGTTTTAGCTGCTCTGTTTCTGTCCCTTACTGCTCTGTGTGGCTTTCAACCATTTTCTCTGCCATGTTGGCAACTTAAGTTATTTCAGTGATTATTAGCAAAAAACACAAACACCATCCTTCTTTAGAGTGTTAAAGTGCACCATATTTCTTAAAATCATAACCATTTAAATTCTCAGTTATCACAATAAATGAGGTAAAGCAACTTAAAACATCCATTGTTTGTGGAACATAGTCTGTATGATAAAGTTACAGTCATTATCAGTTCATGTTAATCCAAAAACGACACCAGCCAGAGGTGTAACTGGAAGGCTGCTTTATTGTTTGGAAATAGATTCGTGCTCAAATGAAAATATTCTTTCACTGATTCTCAATTAATTGTCCCATGTGGTTGTGCAACACACGTCCTCTCTCTGACTGTATTAGTGGCAAGAGATTAATGACAGTCAAAAGTTGTTGTTTTTTTCTTCAGTTAGCCTATTTTCAGGAAAGAAAAGAAATTTATCTCAGTCATGCTACAAAAGAATGGCCTCATACACCGATTGGTAAACCAACATTTGGAAATGAACAGAAGTGTAAAACAGAAGGCAAGCTGTTCTCTTACTAGCCCAAGAGCCAGTAAACAGAACACACAGAGAGAGCACTTGTACTACATGACTCTACAAGATGTTAGTCCAGACAGTCTAATCTAGGCGGTGAGTTTTCAGTTTACAAGTTAATTTTGTACTCAATACATCGTTTCTATCGTGCTCCGTTTTGATTCACTCCCTTGGGTTTTGAGATCCTCTTTGCTGATTTTATTGACAGACTAAATAGGAAGCTAAAAAGGCACGTGCCGTTAAGAGATATTGCACCATAAACAAACACACAGACAGTTAAGACAACTAACCCTTAAATCATTAGGTATATCATATCGAAAGTGACAGCAAAATTAAAGATCAACTCCAAACTGCAGCAGTGTGTTAAGGGGAAATATGGAGGAGGATTAGAGCTGAAACGAGCAAAAATTTGTCACACAAAGTGATCTGTGGCTCATACCGGGGCACACTGGTTAACCAGCGGTTGCTATGAGTATGTGCGTGTAAGTGTGTGTGTCTGTCTGTCTGTGTCTGTATATCTTTGTGTGTACACTGTAGGAAACTACGGGCTAGACATCTTCACACATGTACAAAAGGGTATGCTGGTAGTGCAATCCTCTCACCAATGCAGGCTCCACAATTCTCAGCAAGCAGCCAGTACAACACCATGCATTGTACGCCGGTACCCAGTAATGCAGACGCCCTGGGCAGGCCAGAGTTTTGGTTATTCTCTGAACATACCACACAAAGAAAGAAGCATGATCAGTTACACTCTGTGGTTCTGGTATCACCTCAATGCAAGGAGTGGACAGGAGAGTATATATACTATATATATATATGTGGTAGAATATATATATAATATATATGTAATATAGCTCTGTATATGTATGTATTGATTTATACAGTTTTAAATACAATGTCTGCTTTTTAATATAGATTCTTTTTGTAACTCCCCTCTCTCTTTTTTGTGAAAAGTGACTCAAAATAATCTACTCCATCTAACAAATGTGTCACAGTCTAACAAGTGTGACAAGGGGTGTCAGCTGGAAGCCATTCTATTTACGGTTATTAATATTTAGTGTTAGATTAATAGCTGTAGTTTTTTAAGTAATCCTGTATTTACAAAAAACTACACATGCCGTTAAAATAAAATAATATATTACATTATTTATAGTTTCTTAAAAAGTCCATTCTTAGCTTTTGCAGTTTGTGCCGTATAGAACATATAGCCTGAACTGTATTCATTTTTTCCCCCCCCGAATGGATGTTTGTGTGTCTATTTTTTTTAGGTTTCTTTCTGTAATACGCATCTGTATATCCATGGTGATCTTGGAGAAAATGGACGGCAGTAGCTTTTATGCTTATCATTCAGAGTTTTATTTGGTTCAAGTTAACACCCACACTGATTTTGGAGATCTCATGCAGCAACTGGACCATAGAACTGAATCAGGGAGTTATTCATAAACAGGAAGTGACATCACTGCACAACAGGAAGTGCAAAAGCTGTGGTGTGGTGCTTAGGCTCACAGTACCATAAGAATGCATCCAGTGCTCTGTTGGTTATTTGGTATTTGTTATGCAATAGATCAATGTGAAGAAAAATGGCAAATGAGAGGCTCAGAGCACTTGTCGTTAAATACTGAAATCTGGGGCCTATCCACTGAGCATGCCACTTCTGCTTCGGAAAGAATAAAAGTGTGCTGCTCAGACCAACATATCCCAATTCACTCTCATGACATCTCCTCACAGTGTTTCCTGTTATCTGTGATTGCTATCGGGGTGAACATTATAATTTTGTTTATTTAAATTAATTGGGACCAGACTACAGTCCATAAAGACTTAACCACAAATGTAATCTGCTATCAATATAAACGCCGCCATTACAAGCGAGCGAAATGTTGCTGTTTCACTGAGATGCTTCTAGCCCTATAATTCTAAGCGTCATAAGCAGGAAGCGCCAAACTGGCCGCTAACCAGACGGCTGCCAAAGTAAGTAAGGCAACCAGCCGAGATCATTGTCCATCAACATGGCATAAAACACAAAAGAGTAAAACATGATCATAAATACTCCCATCACATTCACTTGCATTTTGTTGCAGAGCTCATAATAGTACATCTATAATATCTCCTGAGAAAAAGGGATGAATTTTTCAAGCATTGCATACATTTCTAGGGTCTCTCTGTCTAATAATGACAGCGAAAAAACTGAATGGGCAGGGCATACTTCACCCAATCCCACTCCATGGACAAAGGGCAACAAGGGATAACAAGGCAGATCTCTTTGGCTTCTCCACACACAATGTTCTCATCACCCATCCATAGTTTTCTGTTTCTCGTTAAAATAGGATACTACTAACACCCGACAAATATGTTCCAGCACAACACCATTTCCCTTGACATTATCTTAGATGTGGCTTATAAAGGTGTGTAAAATAAGACTCGTTACCCACTGAAACATGAAAATGAAAATTACATCAGGGAATAAAACAACAACAAAAAATGTGAATAAGCTACATGACATCAAATTATGGAAACAGAACAATAATCAAAGCTCTTCTCAGCCCTTTCAGAAAGGTCTAACCACTCATAGAGAAACATCAGCAATATAAAGGAGTTATAGCCATACCTGTGAAATCCCCACAAACCACTTATAACCTTAAAACTGACTCCCCAAAATGCCCGCTCACATAAAACTATAGGCAGATGGTATGGAACATTACATTGGTGCATACAAATTATAAATATAAGCTTTTTAGTTTCAAAGTGTTGCCCCCTTGAAAACATTACAGTCCAAATTAACAAACATTTCCCATGGTAGACAGCCATCCGTTACCACATCTTACACACTCAAAATCTCCAGAGCAGCAAATAATTGTTTGAATTTCACCCACTGAGCCACCATGGTTGTATTATTTACCAGCATACTCCATTATTCTGTCTATAGAGGCAACCATTTAAAAGCATCGTCATTCAAAAGGTGTCGAGTAATGAGATAAAAATTCCGATCCATTTTAGATATCAACCCCCCTATCACTTATCTTTGTTAAACAAATTACTCTGAACTCTGAGCTTTCAAATTTTGACAATGTCTCGATCGTACAGTCGAGCCACTGTTGTGGTCTGAGTATTAGTGTCTTGTGGACTATGATAATTCATGCAAGATTTCTGATCAAAACATGCCATCATGCAAGTCATTTCTATGCATTGAACAAGCACAATTATTTATGTATTTGTTTGGAAATCTTTCTGAGTAAATGTAAGCCCTTGGCCCGAGTTGACCCCATAATAAACAGACCCTTAACCAATTGGTGTGAAAGCCCATGTAAAAAAAGCGTTTTGATGTGGGTATAACAAAGATAAAATGAGTAGAAGAGTTAAGTGACATGGGCAAAATGTTGAATATTGTTCTTTTTTTGTCTGTTTGCATTTTTGCTGCTCAAATGAACAATTTCTAGCTTTAATAAAACAGAAAAGTATTTCCAACGCTCTCTGTCATTTGTCTTTCACTCACCAGTCATCCTTCTGTTTGCCCTTACAGAGTGAGTGTGTCATTTTGCTCCTCTATACAATTCAGTATTAAATGACACAGGACCACTCATTGGCTGCTTTAAGATGACAGTTCTTCAGAATCAAGCAGCATCCTTGCTTTTCTTTCACAACACTGTCTTCCATAGGAATCCATTACCTGCATCCAGGCGCTGTTTTTTCATTCTACCTCTTGGCGTAGAGTTACTTGTCTTATCTGTAGACCAGTGCTAAGTGAGCAATCTGCCTTGCAGCAGACACAGACATTTCCGTGTCTGTGTTTTATTTCCTTTTGTTAAGATCAGTAGTCTAGATACAACAATGTCACACAGTATGCTGAGTATGTTTGGTTTGACTGAAGTTCAAGAGTCTTCAAGCTGTAACAGACCAAGCTGCTTCCCTCTGCGTCAATAAGAATGAAGTCTGTAAACAAAATTATTGAATATTATTTTTTCTGACTTGCAAATGAAATAATCTGTACATCTGTGTGGGTGAGTTTCCTCTCGCTTTGCTTGAAGTTACATTATTATATTTTTTATTGTTATTACTGTGATTATTATTCCAACGCTCTAACATTTAGATTCCCTGATGTCTTTTTGGTTTCTCCCCTTCTCTTTCCTCCCTTCCTTGCCCTCATTGTTGTCATCCTGTTTCTCCTTGTCAGGTTTGGTTACACTGTCATAAGAGGGCAGTGAGGCAGTTGAGGGAGTGCCCTCCTTCTTTTCTTGTTCCTGATTGTCCCCGCCATTCTCCACTTTGTTATTGGCTGGTCTGCGCTTACAGACAAAACCCCGCCTAGCCAGGTAGGAACGGTAGGCCCTTTGAACGATTCTGACCGACACATCCTCCTGCTTGAGCCTCAGGGTGGTGGTGATTGGCTCGTAAGAGACCTTGGAGGGATTGGCTGCCACGAAACGCTCCTCCATTTGTTGCCTCAACATGTCCAACTCGCCACTGTCACCCAGCACACGCTTGGTGAAGGCAAACAGGATGTCCAGGCAGTGGATGCGGTCGCCACTCACCATTGGCATGTCCATGGCGATCAGTTCAATGGTGTTGGGCTTGGGGACTCGGAGTGGGTGTTCAAGTGCATCTGCAAAGTCAGAAAGCTTGGAATAGGTGATGAACTGGGAGGCATCAGGGTCAAACTTCTCCCAAATCTCATAAAAGGTCTCAAAGTCATCCTCGCTGAGTGGGTCAGCACTCTCCTCTGTGGCCACACTGAAGTTCTCCAGGATGATGGCGATGTACATGTTGACCACAATAAGGAAAGAAATGATGATGTACATGACAAAGAAGAAGATGCCCACCGAAGGGTTGCCACAGTCTCCTGTAGCGGGGGTGCCAGAATTCTCCAGTAAAGGGTCACAGTCTGGAGGGTAGTTAAGAATGGGCAGCAGCAGGCCGTCCCAGCCAGCTGACGTGGTGATCATAAACAGGATGATCATGCTGTTGCCGAAGGTCTCAAAGTTGTACATGTCATCGATTCCAGCCCCGTGTTTCACATAGCCAAAGTTGGACATGCCAAAGATGGAGAAAATGAACATAACCAGGAAAAGTAGTAGGCCAATGTTGAACAAGGCAGGAAGGGACATCATTAGGGCAAACAGCAGAGTTCTGATTCCTTTGGCCCCCTTGATGAGACGCAGGATTCTGCCGATACGAGCCAGGCGAATCACCCTGAAGAGTGTTGGTGACACAAAGTACTTCTCGATCAGGTCAGCCAGGAACATTCCTGAAGTTCAAAGGGAGCGAAAACGTGTGGTTAAAATATATTGGACTGTAATAACTGAAATACTGTCAGTTTCACTTGATAGATATTACAGAAAAGCACATTCATTGTTTTGTGCAAACTGAGGAAGAAATCAGGAAGAACACGCTATCAACTGTGTTTTAAAGGGAATTTATTTTTCTATAAAGTAGTTGTAAATATTATGTAGTCAGTAGATTATCCAGAATAATCAAGGACAGTATTTCTGGATGCATACACTGCTGTTCACGGATCCCCAAAACTGTCAAAAAAGAAGCAAAATGCTTTCAGTCAAGTAAAACAATACTACAAATACTAATGTTTAAAATTATAAAGAGTGTAAAAAATATACAAAGCTTTATGCTTTTCCCTTAAACTCCTCTCCACTAAATATATGTGAAACACTTTTTAATTTCTTTAATTATTAAACATTATTACAGATTTATCTGACAAACATTTTTTCTTTATCTTTTAGAATTTTTAGCTCATGTTCTTTCTTGGCTTTTTTGTTTTTTGGTCTTAGCACATGGTTAATGATTTATTATTTTATTTACTGACGTATTCAGTTGAGACGTTTTGACTCATCTGAAAACCTTTTACTGCCTTTCGTCAGTTTTGGAGCTCCATAGATTTTTTCAAATTGAATTACTCAAGGCTGTAAGCATCACAGTTAAAACTCCAATGACATATATTGTATGAGGGCATCAGCAGAAACATAGAGAATCTAAATGAATTGCACGTTCATACCACTCGGGTTAAAATGACAAAATATTTTTGGGGAAGTGACCCTTAAAACAAAAATCTGTGTGTGCTGTAACAGATAAAGCCCATTTACAATATCTGAGCTATTTCCAGTTAAGCTGTGTCACACTTCTTTTCCCATGCATAAATAACCCTCTTGAATACTTGCCCACAATTGAAAGGATGACCACAACCACATCGAAGATGTTCCAACCGTTGGTGAAGTAGTAGTGACGCAGTGCAAAGAGCTTCAATACAAACTCGCCAGTGAAGACCACAATGAAGAAGAAGTTGACCCAGTAAAGCACATTCTCTGTCTCCTGCGACTGATCATCCGTCTCCACCATCATGGTGACCATGTTGAGGCAGATGAGGATCATGATGGAGATGTCGAACACCTGCTGCGTCACAAAGTCAAACACCATGCCCTGGATGTTGTTCTGAGGAGAAAGGGAAGGAATGGAAGGAGGGATTAATTGTCTTAATCTTTAGAAACCTGCTTGGTGGTGAAGATGAAGAGTAAAAAACACAAACAGTATTTACCTGAGGCCTGGGTATTGGTTTTTGTGGCTTCTTCGACCCTAGTTTCTTCATGGCATTGTAGTATTTCTTTTGCTCTTCCGTCATGAAGATATCCTGACCTCCAAAGTGAAGGGACAAAAACATTTTGGTTACAATCTGCTAAGATTTCGACCTCTCATTCCACTACTAATCTAAATAGTTTAAATGTTTTAACAAGTGCAATACAAAATATGCTCCTTATATTTGATAACAGTGTTCAGATTCTAAGCTTAAAGCTTTTGGGAAATATGCTTACCATTAGTTCCCCACTTGCCACAAAATGAGAAGCTACCACCAGCAGCCAGGTAGGTTAGCTTAGCATAAAGACTACAAACAGGGGAGATAGCAAGCCTGGCTCTATCTAAAAGTTGCATAAATCCTTTTTGAGGAAATGAGAGAGTATCTCAACATGTCCAAAGAAGTCTAAGAAAGTGCATAAGCGTATTTCCCAAAATGTCGAAGTAAAGCAGCTTGTTTTCAGAGAGTGAGAGTGAGGACAATAAATCTTATCTTTTTCTTTTGTTGGTTGAAGTTATCAATGATCACACCAATGAAGAGGTTTAAGGTGAAGAACGAGCCGAAGATGATAAAGATGACGAAGTAGATGTACATGTATAAATTGTCCTCATAGATAGGCTGGTCCTCCACCTGTAAAAGGGCGTGTGAAAATGTGTAAGAAAACTGCACGTTGAACTGGAAGCTCAGACTTTGAAAGTGCAAAAGCTTACCTTTCTAGAATCTATTGCTGCGTACATAATGTCCATCCAGCCTTTGAATGTTGCCTGTTAAGTGGACAGACACATTGTATGAGAAAACACTTGATATCAGAGGAGAGACAGAAATGACAAGTGTCAGTAAATTTTTCTCACCACTTGCAGGAGGGCCAGGTAGCCTGCACCCACATTGTCAAAATTGATCTTGACGTTTTTCCATCTGACTTCGCTGTAGTTTGCATTAATGAGAGCAAAACACTCTGTTTTGTTGTTGACGTCTTCAGGCAGGAAGTTCTCCTCGGCTGTTTCATTGTAACAGTAGTAATACTTTCCAGCAAACAGGTTGACACCCATGATGCTGAAGATGAGCCAGAAGATGAGACACACCAGCAGCACATTCATAATGGAGGGAATTGCACCCACCAAGGCGTTCACCACAACCTGTAGAGAACAGTGAGGACACAGAGCCACTGTAAGTTCACAGTCACACACCAGTTGCATGAAGATGTTCACACGTAAGAACATCAAGACACACATACATAGAAATGCACATTCTTTCCTTCCATTAAAGGCTCTGGGTGTATTTTCTGATTTCTTGGCACAAAATGAAGCCCATCATTATGAAGTACTTGGGGGTGTGACAATACTGGCAGGTCACGGTTTGGCACAACTTGAATTTCATGATTTGAATGTAATCATTTAAGAAAGTCTAGGAGAGACAGGAAATTTGGGGGAAAGAGGAGGTGACATCCAGCAAAGGGCTGCGGGTCGGATTCAAACTTGCGGCTGCACAAGGACTTTGCATTTGTACATAGGGTGCACACACTACCAACTGAGCTCACCAGGACCCAAAGACATTTGTCAAGGCTATAGTCTTATCAACATTTTCGTGCATCAGTTCAATGTTACTTAAATGACACTTTTTTGCGCATTCTGGCAATCAGTTAAAACTGATCACATTGAAATCCATTTCAGCTGCACATCAACATTATCCCATTTTTGTATCGCAGTATATTGTGCCACGACATATTGTTACACCCCTATAAAATGCAATTGTTCCTTACCTAGATAACCAAATATTGCTCCTAAGATTGTAGGTATGTGTGAATTGTAGGGCTGGCAAATAAAACAATAATGATCATTATCGCAATATAATTTTCCTCCATAACAAAATAACAAATGTTTATTATATCTTCAATAATTATTTGATTTAATTCATTAGAATCACAAACAAATTAGCACTTAATTTTTCTATTAAGACTGATTGTTGATTAAAAGGGATGGAAGAGAGTTACTAATCATATTTTTTGAAAAAAGATTTAATCATAATTGTTCTACCTCAGATTTGTGAAGCAAGCCACTGTTTGGCATCAAGTGTTGGTCACGTTCTGACTGTAAGTATAGTTTAACCACATAATTAACCATCTGGTCCTTCAATTTCATTCACAGGAAAAAATCGGCCTTGACACTTGAAAGAAATAATGTTTTGGCATTTATCGTGATAATTATCAATATCGAATGACATGCTGTGTTTATCGTGAGAAAATTTTTGGCCATATTGCCCAGCCCTAGTGAATCGTACACAATCATATGTATATTGCACCATGTCAACTGTAGCAGACAATCATTCTTTGTGTATGTATGCTGAATTCGATCTGCAAAGCTAATGTGCCTAATAATAAACTTGATAACAGGTGAATTTTCATTTAATGTAAAGAAAACATATTGTTGAGTATCCCCAAACAGTGTATTACTGCTAGAGGGTTACCAGTATTGCCAAATAAGCCTATGAGTGTGACTTATATAAACTATTCTGCACTGAACCAGCGTGGGCAAGTTGGAATAGATAAAGCTATTACCTTCAGGAGGACACCATATGAATGTGCATTTCCAAACACAGAGGTGTCATGGTAACAGAAAGCCAAATAAACCAAAACTATAAAGGCAAACATTAAATGCAAAATTCGCATCCATATGATCAGTTAATATAACTACTACAAAATGGTGATCATGTAAATCATGGTGATGACATTCACTGAGGAGTGGTGAGCGAGGATGGCGAGGGGGAGGGGGGGTATGCAACCAGAAGTTTGTTGATCTTCCAGTGTGACAATGCCAAAGCCAAACTGTGATAAGATCAAATAACAGGACACTTGAGGCAGAGCGACAGTCAGAGGATGCTGAGCTTAGACACTGGCAAGATTTATTTTTTTGCCCAGCAACAACCAGAGGCTGATTCAACCCATCACACATTACAATAATGATCAGAAGAAGAAAGCAAATGCGTCTTTCTCAGCCAAAGCTTGGTACAGAGCCCTCCGGAGGTCACATGGTATCTTATTTATTGACGTGGAAACTACACACAGTTAATTGACTATGTGACCACATTTCTATCAATGCATTTGTCTATCATATGACAACTGGGGGGCTCTGTAGTTCAGAAAAACTTACACAGTTATCGGTTTGCTTACCCAGATTGCATAAGTTGAGTCTACATTAACTCTGTCCAGGTATTCACGTTAACAGGTTTTGTGTGATGGTTCATACCAACCTCTAGTTGTTCTCTCAGTTGGTACTGAATACTTCAGAGCTCATTAATTATTATAACGTGTAGCATCATTCAGGTCAAAATCCCTGTTACAGTCTAATGTTTCATAAGGTATGGGAAAGGTATTTTTTAGGTTTTAATATTTTTAATGGATCCATCACTGCAAATTGCCTTAACATAGCACTAAATTTCTAATATATGAAATGAAATATGATAAATCAAATCAGATGTATTATGACCATCTGAGATGATCTGCATCCATGCAAAAAAGCCTCTCATTGATAAAAGCGTTTTCCTAAAAGAAATTCCCCATAGAGACATTTTTTAAAATTTCTATATTGCCATCTCTAGCATGCGTTGATGCTTTTATTTAAATCGGCATGCAGAAGGACCAGCAGCCTGGTATCTTAGGTCTTACCCTCATCCCTTCAAAACGTGACAGGGCCCTGAGGGGTCTCAAGGCCCTCAGTGTCCTGAGTGATTTAATCGGGCCTAGATCGGAGAAGCCCAACGCATTAGCTATAAGGCTGACTATAGACACCTACACAGATAGGGACAGAAGGAGAGGGAAAGACAGAGGCAAAGGGAGAGAGGACCCACATAGTTAGAGGGGATATAGATAGAAAGTGGGCCCTATATATCCTGTTAGGATGGCTGAATGGTTATATACAGATATATATAAGTACATATATAGTTTCTATATGTGTAAGTATATGTATCTATATAACATAAGGTTAAACAGGGGTTAATACAATAGACAAAGGTCAATAAAGTGTACATGACCCAAGTTTTCTTTTTTATGTTTGTTTGCTTATGTTTGGTTTAGTTTGGCAAGCCAGTCTAGCGTGATAACCAGCTTAACAGCACAGTGAGCACACCTGGAAAGAAACTTGTGGTTGACACAGTGAGAGGGAGAGAAGATAAAGAGTCAAACAAAGGGAAAAAATTAGAGGAGAGATGTATTCACAGACACTAAATCAATGTGACACAATAATATACACACAGTACACAGTACAAAACAGTACAGTTTCCACACCAGAGAGCATCTCACTTAACGAGGGGAGAGAAAACGCAGAAGGTTGAGGACAACTTTCAGGGTTAGAAGAGAGGGGATAACCTGTGAAAGTAGGAGTCCCAACACAGCACACAAGCCTTACCCTGGACCCTCAAACACCGACCCCTCAGTCCCTCTCGACAGCTGCACAATGTCTCTCTTAACTTAAAGAGACACACAGTTATAGGCACCTGCTGTGAGAGAGAGGACAGGTCAATATTAGGGTAGAGATTTGCATGAAAAGTCAGGATACGTTATCTGCACAACACATAAGCCAATTGAGAATACGTTGAGACTTCTGTATATTTGAGGTTTTCTATTGAAGACTTCTTTTAGTGACAATTAGAGTCTGAAAAATAATTGACTTTTAGGGCCAAATACAGATATCTGGCAATACATCACTCTGATGACTGATATAATTGCAACAATATATTTATATATGTCTATATATATATATATATATATAGCGGGTGGACAAATGAATGAATGGAAGCACCATACAATATAATGCATTCATATGACAAGACCAGCACCTCTACTGTGCAGTCTCAACAACTACACATTGTAAGGTTCACAAAGGAGGTTTGTATTGGAGGGCTATTGCAATCAATTGCATTATATTTGACATCTTATGTTCTGTCCAAGCCTTGAATATTCATATATGCACAGACATGCATATTCTAGCAAGAATCCATCAAATGCATCAGTGGGGCTCATAACAGTAACTTTCAGCTTCAGACGTGGTGTGGATCAGAATTGGTAATGATCTGGCTCATTTTACGAGGATAGGCCAATATTTTGAATAAACTACAACTGATGAAACGGTGACAAACGCACACACCTGCACATACATTTTCTCCATGCTAGTGCCAGGGACTGAGAATGGCATTATCATTTAGTTCAGTCCCTCTGTCCGTCTAACACCTTGATCTAGGAACAGGACATCTTGAGACCGTCTACCAGCCAGTCTGCCCTGACATTTGGTATCCATTGATATCTGCAGTCCCAAGATGATAAATCCTGTTGATTTTTGCTGACTACCTGACCTTTTGTGCAGCACCCCCCTGGAAAACTAATGGCCACATGTCCATGAAAGTTTTCCCTGGATATCCAAATGTTTTCGAGACCACCTGACTATTTCTTTAGTGCTGCTGGCAAGACGAACTCAACAAATACAAAACTCTATCGGGCAGTTGTGGCTAATTTTTCTGAGCACATTCACACTACTGAAACGATGCATGTGCTGAAGGGGATAAACCCATTTTCATTTCAATGGTTTCATGTCTTTTCTACAGTGCCCCCTCAGAACAAGCATTATCAGCCCTACTACTGTTGAGGCCCTTAAAAGTGCAAAATCATGTCACAAGAAGTTTGTCACTGATTATCACTAAGAATGAACAATCTATTTTTCATAATGAGACTGATAAAATGGTATAGCATGACAGACTAAAAATCATATTATTTCATAAATTATTTTGCTATATGGCTGATCCTGCAAAATCCTCCCCTATATTTGTTCATCATGTGGAAATTAAGTAAAATCCACAAAGCATCTGAGCCTGACTGAACCATGTCTGTGCAAGCCACAGGATGTCTTCATTCCAGGGAGGTCAGATAAACTCCCACAGGCAATGTGACATTCGCCAGAAACACAAATAGGCACTTTACTACCTTCAAATACCACAAACGTGGGTATTGGGACAGACCCACAAACAAATTCAGAAAACCAACATACATTAGTGTATCCTTATTGTGTGCCATCATGGGACATTTTCAAATGATAAGGATGTTATTATTGAATCACGGACAGATTGACACGTAACAGTCATTGACAGTGGAGAATTGGTGATCAAGGGATAATAGATGATTACCAACCAACACATGACTTAGCATAAACGTAACATAAAACACATCATCAAATACATGTTAGGATTACAAAAAGGATTGTAATCCTAAAAGGATTAGGACAAGAAAAAAATGAGTTCTCAGATAAATTTTAATTTCTGAGAAAAGAAACAATAAGAAATAAGTCAAAGGCTATATTTGAAATTCTTCACTAATAGTTCAAACTGTAATTTGTTATTAGTAAGCATTACTTATTCACTACTTTTTACTAACTTGGCAGTTCAGTCCCTGGCTCCTCCAGTCTGCATGGCCCAATCCCAATCTCCATCCTAAAGCCTAAACCCTGAACCTTTACAGAGTTAGTAGACATCACTTGGTAAGTGCTTAAATGCGAGAGGCTGCAAGGGCCCGAAATGGTATAATCAGACAGCACCGCACTTTGCATCATATCATGTTACATTACACTGACTACACCAAAACAACTGTGGGTTTGTGACTTTTTATTTTACATTTTTTACTTTAGGCCGAGGTACTGAAGGGGCCGACTGTCTGATTGGAACGTATACTAGGCTCTTGCTAAGTAAATTGATTTGAAAATTACCTGTGGGCAAGAGGTAATTTTCAAATAATCAACTTACTCATTTTTATCAAAACAGTTTCAAGCACTTACATGTAATCTTCTTTTTTCTTGTAGTAGCTCCATGTTTGTTTACCTTTATTTAACACCGTGTTCCCCTGGTAACCCCGTGTTTAACGTTACGAACTGTGGGTAATTCCCTCAGGTAAAGACTGCAGAGATGCAGACTTATGGAAGGTCTGCATAAAGGGCTGAAAAAAGTCTGTGAGAGAGCCCTCATACATTCACAGACTTACTGGGAACACGCCTCAGTCCTTGAGTCCGTAAGTGTGGAGATTGGGGTTCAGCCCCAGTCAAAGTGTCCTCGGGCAAGATACTGAACCCCAAATTGCTCCTGTACCATCAGTGTATGAATGTGTGTGAATTATTAGTTACCTTCTGAAGTGCAGCTGGCACCTTGCATAGCAGCCACTGCTATCAGTGTGATGTTTAGTGAATGGGGTGAATGTGACATGAACTTTAAAGTGCTTTGAGTGGTCAGAAGACCATATGCCGCTACAGTGTATGAGCCTAACATTTAAAGACACCATAAAATTATGCCTTTAAGTTCCTGGAAATGTTCAAAGTGACCTCATCGGACACTGGTAATCGTGAACATAAAAACAACCCGCCTGATTATCAAATAGAACTGCCTTTCTCTTTTTCACTGATATCCCCTTGAATTGCGGTGACAATTATCTTATACCGGTTTATGTCACACCTCAATAGGAAATACATCACATTAAGAGTACAGCGGGACAGGACAAGGCAAAGCTGCCACTAACACCTCCCACAATCAGCTGCTTGTGGAAAGATCAATCATTCTGTCAATCCAAAGGCAGTTCAGTGCTTGCTACTGTAGTTGTTACAGTTTAGTTTCACAAATGACACTAATCAGTACAGAAGCTACATCTGAGGTGAGTGTTATGTCAGCAGCAAAATAACAAGCTGTATTTAAAGTCACATGTGATTGGTTAGCAAACCATGACACCTTCCAGGTCACAGGTCATTTCTTAGAACTTAGTCAGCCATGTTGCGTGTTATCCCGTTGTACTTCACACATGCAATTACAAAAACAAATGTGAGGCAGCAGCTGTGCTTTGTTCAGTCTATCTCTTTTTTAAAGAAATAAGTCTTTAAGCATACCATGTAATGTATTTTCTTTTTTCAAATACAGACACAAGATGAAATTCAAGTGAGAAACTCACCATGCACAAACAACAGAAAAGGAAAAACCATATGTGGGATATTGTCAGGTGGGAAAACACTGAATGACTCAGCAGTCCACAGATAGACACATAGCAGGGTTTAAAGATATTTAACTGTGTCAGGGCTGTTGCTATGCTGCTGTCATAGAGCCCAGAATTTGGTAATGGGAGGCTATGACACTGACACGGAGCACTGTGAGGGAACATTGCTGTCTTATCAATTATAAAAAATAATATCACATTATATGTCCACTCTGCTCCATACTCATGTCCCAGTAACATTTAAAGTTGCAGCATTTTGCAAAATTTGTCTCTCAAGCTGTGACCCACTTATACTTTGCTATGCAAGGTATATTAGCATTATAGCCTAATACTGACCCAAAAGGTACAGCACACACTAGGTTATCAGAACTGCCTAGATCTCTAAAATACAGTTCAAAGAACAGACTGTGTTTTTGAGATCCTGAGCCATTTGCATCTGCACTTCTGCAGTACAAAAAAATTTATCCATGTTTCCCCAATAGACCATTTGCGTGATAAAAGGTTATTATCAAAGTTTTATTATCTAGATTTACATATAATTCTATATATAATACTGTCATCCCTTGGAGAAAGTTCAGTATGACAAGCTGAAACCTTAGTGACAAATGGTGTGAGTGGATGACGTCTTCTAAGAGGTTTAGCGGGCTAAACTTTATGGAGTGGCAAGGAGATTTTTTTTGATCATCTCTGACATGGAAAAAATCTAGTACTGAGCAATATTTGTATGTTTTTTTCTGTCAACCTTTCAAGTCTGTATGTTTTGACAAAATGCGCTGAAAACTCTTATGTCTCTTATTTTTCACAATTAAAAGTCTTTTTAAAATGGTATACACTTGTACTTACATCCACAATGAAGAAGTCTAACCAACACCAGGCATTGGTGAAGTACTTGACAAAGCCGTAGGCCACCCATTTCAGCAACATCTCCAGGATGAAGATGTAGGTAAAAACCCGGTCAGCATACTCCAGAATGATTTTGACTGTCTTCCTCTGCTCAATGTACACATCCTCAAAGGCCTAAAGAGCAGCAGAGAATCGTCACATAGATAATGACTTTAATGATTAAACAGCATTTACCATTGATGTTGAAAATTAGTAAAGTGTAATGTAAGCCACACCTTGCAACTTTAATGTTTTATTTCTACAAAACTGATAAAAAAAATAGCAAAGAAATGGCATGAAATCTTCCAATCAACCAATACCATATCTATACAAGGTGTTTTTACGTTTCACTAAAGAATGGCAGACTTCTTATTTGTCTGAAACACTGTTTACACAGTAGTTAATAAAGGTTTTCTCCAAATCAAACTAGACTGATCATTCCCCCATCCCTTCCATTCTCCATTGCCTGTGTCCATTCTTCAGCATGTAAGTGGTTTGATTTGGCCAAAGGCCTTCCCACTCCAGAAAGCTGCAAACCTAAGCTGGATTCTGCCAGTTGAAAGGTTGGTGCATTACAGCACTTTGCTGTCCATTAGCAACAATCACATCAAGAGCAGTTGCAGAAGAAAGGAGATGATCTTGCTTGTGCACATCTTTATGAGGTTCACATTCTCTAAATGAATGCCACATCCTTGTTTTATTCTTAGTTCACATCTCCTGCATCTCCTGTATTTATCATAATGTTGTAATAATAATAATTAGAAGCACAGGTATTAGTATGATGTGTATACAAAGGAGGGAACACCCATACTTGTGTGTGTGCTCTTACCAGGGCTCCACTGCTGAGCAGGATCATGAAGATGATGAGGGTTTCAAACCAGTTGTGTTCTACAATCAGGTAGCAGGTCTTCCTCAGGAACCACCAGTGTTTACCCCAGCCGTGAGTGATGGGAACATCGCAGCACTTGTATTTGGCCACACATTCTGTATGACAAATAAAAACACAACTGCTGATATAGAATAGCAGAGAGAGAGAGAGATGCATAATACTACCAAGGACACAATGTAAAATGTATCACAGTACCATTTATATGAAAATAATAATTCCTGTCTGTTGTTGTTATTGTTATTATTTACCACAAAGTCAGATAATAAACACCACCTACCATCTGTCCAGCAGGCGTCTGGGTCAAGGTACTCTTCGACTACCTCCACCACTGCCACCTCCTCCACATCAGGCTTGATGTCTATTGTGCTGCCCTCAGACGAACTGGTGTCATCCAGCTAGGACAAACAGAGGGCCAAAGAGATCAGTAAAACCTCTGACTTCACTTTACAGGCTCAGCAGTGAGATGGATATGGCACAGTGCCAGGACAGCCATTACATTAATGCCCCTTTGGGTTTATATGCATGACATGATTTATTGCTAGATGTACACGTTGTAGCCATGTAGTGTAGCTAAGGCTCCCTCTGCCACCCCTTATTCTGCAGAGTTATTAAATGATTCACAAGGAAGCAATTAAATGATCATTGTTATACATGCAAAAATATAGATTCTTCAGTGATGAAGGATTCATTTATTTGTGATGAACAAATTAAACAAATGCTTTTACAAGCACAGTCAAACAAAATTGTCAGTTCAATACACAAAAAAAGATATCTGTTGTGATGAAAAATACAATTATATAAAAATTATACTGAGTATATTTAGATGCCTATTATTATTTTATTAACGTGTTAGAGTAAAGACTGCTCTGAATATAAACTGAGTAGTAAGGTATAGTAAAGAGGAATGGCTGAAAGTTCACCTGTACCAATAAATCAAGTCATATCTTAACAATAAGTCAAGGCTTAAGCTGGGCAAACTAGTGAAACACCAGCATAACAGCAGGCTCATTGCAATAAAGTATACATACACTTGTGCACATGCAGACACAGACACTCCAGACACAGCCGATTCATTTCACTAGAGAAGGATACTGCACTCTATAATCTTAAGCCGTCAGCAAAGGACCGCATTCACACTCCCTCTTTTTTCTTTTTCTCGCTACCAAAAAGCCAGATGGATCCCTGCTTTTCTGATTGGCTATTAGCAGCTCTGTCTGTGTCTACTCCCTGCAGTGTAACCCCGTGGCTGGCTGTGGTGCAGGGAAGTTTCTTTGTGTGGTTGGTTGAGGGAGCCCAGTGGAATATGAACCTGGTGCAGGTACAGTAGTGACGCTCTCTTTCCTTCCTACAACAAACCAGGTCAAGGTGACCCATGCATCAGACTACTCGACAGGCTTTGGGTCTGGCTTCCCCTTCTCCCACATTGGTACTATGCAGCAGACAGTATGTTTCTCTGTCTGCTGTCTCGTCAGGTCTGCCTTTGTCTTTGTATGTCTGTAGGGTCAGCACTCAGTGTTTCAGCTCTCTTGTCTAAATGGATGTTCTGAAATGTCAGATAAACTAAATGTCTTCAGTGTGGCAGCTCATACCAGTTCTATTTAATGGATCAAAAGATGCTCTCACGGGCACAAACAAACACGCACACTTGCGCTATATCACCTATATCACCTTATATTAGATGACTAAGTCATTTTTTTGGTCAGCGCAACTGAATTGCGGCATTTGTTTTGACCATATTAAAATTGGACTTTAGAGGATCAATGTCTTAAATTGTAATTGTAATTGTAACAGTTTAATATTTCAAAGTAAAACCACCACATAATCTCCACCCATCAAGCAATTATTTCCCCAAACTATCATCAGACTCTTAAGCAAGGAGATCACCGCTGCCATCTCTCTGCTATCATCTCTCTTCCATTCTCACACTCTTACCCGTCCTTCCTACTCACATCTTTACTGTTCTCCACATCCGATTCACTGCTGAAGTCTTCCGTATTGAGGTTTTCAAAGTCCGACTCGCCAACAGCGATAGGAACACAGACGGTGAGGTTGGGGTTGTGGATGAAGGACATGTAGTCCTCATCAATCATATACTTTCCCACACTGCTCCCAATGCCGCTGGTGGTGCCATTGCCATTTTTAGCATAGTCCAGGTCACGGTTGATGTCCACTGTGTGGTTTGCAATGCAGTTGAGCTTCTTCTCATACATGTCATCCAATGGCTTCTGTTCATCCTCTATAGGCTGCTTGTGACAAAATACAACAAACAAAAAATGTACTAGACAACAAGAATGCCATAATTGAGCTCTTTGACTAAAACAAACATTCACATAATGATCGTTGCAGTTAAAGTTCAACAAGAAAAATTGCATATAGATTTAAAAGTATGTGTTACCTTCTTGAGCACTGTGGCTACGAAGACCCGCATGTGAGCCTTGAACCAGGCAATCCCTTTCTTAATGCGGGCAACCGCAAGCTGGAGGTTGTTGGGCTCACCATCGTCATCTGTGGCAGCAAGGTTGTCTGCACTGAATGAGCTCAGCAGCAAGGCCAGGAACAGGTTCAGCACCTCAGAAAAAATACATGACAAAAGCTGGAACCCACGTACCTAAAGCCATTATTCAGTAGCATCTATGCCATGTTATCTTTATCTTTTCTTACCACCAGGTTTCCGATGACCATGACCATCATGAAGACGGTGAGGCACATGGTCTGTCCTGCCACCTCCATACAGTCCCACATGGTCTCAATCCACTCCCCACACAACACTCTGAATACAATCAGGAAGGAGTGGAAGAAGTCATTCATGTGCCAGCGAGGCAGTTCACAGTCCAGGGCGATTTTACACACACAGTCCTTGTAGCTCTTTCCAAACAGCTGCATGCCCACAACGGCAAAGATGAAAACGATGATGGCCAGCACCAGGGTCAGATTACCCAGAGCTCCCACTGAGTTACCAATGATCTTGATCAGCATGTTGAGCGTGGGCCACGATTTGGCTAGTTTGAACACTCTCAACTACAAGAGACACAGGATTATTCCAAAGTTAGTTTCATATTAGGACAATGATTTAAAAGTGGTTGGATATAAACTCACTCATACGTTTTTATTTCATTTTGAAGGTCATGTGAAGCAAATGTACTGGCTGCCAACATGTGAATGCCATGTGTTTGGAACAAGATATAAACATTAGGGGGTTTTAGAGTTTAAAGAGAAGTCTTTATTGATCCCAAGAGAGAGAATTCTGCATCAAATAATTTTATCAAATGAACAACACATTAGTAGTATACACAATCTAAAGGTGGTTTACTAGTTATAGAAGGTATTTCAAGCCTTAAATTCAGCCTTGAGTTGGCGCTTTAAAGAGAGAAATTAGATGATAGTATAGAGAAATCAGCATTATGCAAAGTGTGGCAGTTGACAGCCTGTATGTGAAGGCCAGAAGAGGTAAAGTGTGGCATCCTGTCTCTACTCTCATTCACTTACCAATCGGAATGACCTGAGCACTGACAGACCTTCTACATCAGCCAGTCCCAGCTCAACTAAACTCAGAGTCACAATGAAGCCATCAAAGCAGTTCCAGCCTTCCTGGAAGTAGTAGTAGGGATCCATGGCAATCAGCTTGGCAAACATCTCCCCGGCAAAGATGCCTGTGAACACCTGTAGACCCGCACAGAATGTCATAAACAGTTCATGAGTTTTTTAGCTGAAAATAAATGTAATTAAAATTAAATTTTTATTTTTTTTATTTTTAAAAGGGCTATATATAGTTTTTTAGTTATGAAATGAAATACTTTATAGCCTGTGTGTGAAGAGCTTGTAACCTCACATAAAAACCATCCACTTGCTGTGTTTTTTTGTTACCTCTGACGGCCAGTATGCCTATTTCTATGTGAAGACTCCGGTTCGGATTTTCTGAGAAATCCTTTGGCTTTTACATGCATGCTTGCTCCCCAGACTCTTGCCTTCTGAATCTGTACCGTACACAATAATAACACCGCAGATAACGAGATGGAGTCTGCTAAAACCAAAAAATGACCGGCTTCCAGCACAACACAGACTCCAAAACAAACTCCACGTGAGGATAAAAACCAACTACAAAGTTTTATGTGCTAAAGCCTGTCAGATCGACATGGTGAAAACACAGTCATCATCGGAATGGCTTAAGTCACGGAGAGACCTCCACTTTGTTTTGAAACAGACAAAACAAAACAAGAGTTGGCTTTCATCCTATTGTACAGGTAAACTAACATAACTGCAAAGCATGTGAAATATATTGTGATTTTGTGCTTTAGTTGGCTCAAGTTAGTTAACGTTAGCTTGCCGGCTAACATAGAGCAGTTGCTAACATTATCTAGTGCATAATAATAGTTGTAGGGCTTTCCACATTACTTCACCAGGTAACGCGACCTGTGTTATGTCACAGTGCAGTACCTGCAAAAAATTATGTAATGGCACACCACAAATGTGAAGCAATTTGTATACAATAGCCTAGCGATGCAAGGCAGCCAGCTACTTTAGCAGTGATCCGCAGCTATTTGCTTTGTAACGTTCAATTTACAATTATTGTCGTCTCATTTATCAGTCCAGCTCGCCGTTTTCGTTATCATCCAATGATTTCCTGTGCTCACATTGCTGAGCCTCTCTTGTGAAAGACACACATATAGTTACCGAAAAGTTGCATGCGAGCTAAAGGTGATATGTCACATCAGCTAAATGCAGTAAGTGTAACTTTGCATGGATTGGTTCAAACTGATAAAAATATTACTGTTATGCAGCAGTCGGAGTTTACAGCATATTGTGTGAATCTGTCTCCTGGTGTGTTGAATTTTACTCGTTCATGAGTTTAAGCATGCGTGCAAGCACACACCTGGTTGAAATTTAAAAAACGCATCGTTAGTGGCTACTGAAAACTATATTTTGCCCCTTTAAAGGGGCATTATGGTGGTGGTGCCCCTTTAAAGGGTGGTGGTGGCCATAGATTGCAACCAGGCGTGTGCTCGTATATGTGCTCGCCTGAACTCATGAGCGAGCATATTACGAAACACAACCGCTTTCACAAAGAAATCCTGCAATAAATGCTAAAACACCAGCATTGCAGGCTGTGGCTTTTCTCTTGCTCTGTTACTTCAATGTTAATCCTGCAAAAAAGGCAGCGTGACAGCGGCTACAAACAGGCAGGGAGACAGCTTCACACAACATGCTGGAAACTCAGGTAAACTCAAACTGCAACGTTACAGTAATAGTTTTATCAGTTGAAGGTGGCAACTAATCCATGCTGGTTACATGATAACGGTATATTTACTGCATTTAGCGGACTGCTGCATCGTACACTCGCATGCTGCTTTCACTATATCTTTACTATCTGTGTATCTTTCACCGGATGCTCTGTAATTTCAGCACAGCTAAATGTATTGGATCATAACGAAACGGTGAGCTGGACTGAATATTATCACTAGATTGTGTCACTCTTTATGACAGTTAGACCGCAGTAAGTAACTTTACTGTAGCGTTAGTGCATGGCTCTTCCTCTGGGTGTTTGTTGCCACGAAGTTGCCGTGTTGTATACTATGTGGGCCACGTTACAGCAAATGAGTGGTGGAGAAGCGTTGTAACTTACCTGAGTATTGGTAAAACCACAATAAACCTAAACTGAACGTTACGAAGCAAACACCTGCAGGTCCGAGCTACTGTAGCGTTAGCTGGCTGCTCCTGGTTGTTCTTATTCGACATCATCTGAATCTGTTTGGTCTGATGGGTTTCAGCACATAAATCTTTATAGTTGTGTTGTATCCTTACGTGGAGCCCGTATTTTGCTGTGAGACGGTTGATTTATGGTGTTTTTGTACTGCATGTCATTAGCTACGTGTTGTTGCTGTAGTACCAGAGAGGCTCGAGAACGCACACAGGGCTGAATCCAACCCGTTGTCCCCACATTAAAAGCAGAATAGTAGCTGATGCAAGCAACAGCGAAAACAGGTGTGTGTTTAATTTCTAAGTGAGTTTTGAGCCCATTGATAATAAGGCAGTTACTTTAATTGCCCTTTAATTGGATGCATATCACAACCACTATATAAATAACATTTAAAATTTTTCCACAAAATCAAATTTAGTTAAAGGTCCCTTGAACAAATGGTTTCATTTGTGTTTTTGACAAAAAATCTTAAATCTTTCAAATTACTGTAAAAAAACCCCAGTAATAATGGCATTTTTCCACTAATGGCAGACTACTCTGGCAAAATCAAAAACAGGAAAATTTCAAATTCAAACTCATTTTAGCAGTTTTAAGGGAAAATTGAGCACACAACGATAAAACTGGCTTGCTTACATTGCATTTCATGTGATGTAGTGCTGATTAAAAATGGATTTGCTTAGAGTGAGGACTCTGACAGGGCAAGGTCACAGAGCAGTGGCACCATGTTCCAGCAGAACTTGTATTCTGAGCCTTTCCCATATTGTCCACCCAACAGTTAATCAGGTGCCCATTCAGTGCTGCAGAGAACACCCAATGATTCATACTGCACCATCCATCAAGTTGATTCCTCTGACTTCATTTCCTGTTTCATTCCTGACAACTTGCCAATTCCTATGACCTCATTTCCTGTCTTAGTTCTGCCATTGTGCCAATACCGCTGCCCTCAGACATTTGTGCTACGGTGACATCTGACAGCAAGGGCAGTACGCTGTACATTTGGTTAATATGTACTCTGCCAAACCAGTCCTGAACAGATAAGCGCCAGATTATTACAATCTCTTTTGTGTGTGTGTGTGTGTGTGTGTGTGTGTAAGAAAAAAAAGAGAGAGAAAGATTTAAAGTTAAACAGAGTTCAGTCGAGTTGAGGTAAGCAGGATGCAACGGAAGCAGGAGAGTGAGAGTTTGGGGAGCAGGCTGGCTGGCTACATTAAAATGGAAGTAAATCTTTAATGAGACCCCATCAGAGTCCTATATACGCTATACGTGTGTATAATCTCAAAGGGTACCTTTGTTATATTTCAGCCTGGACCATACTTCTCAAGTTTTTGTGCCTATGTTTTGAAATTGGCCCAGCATTGAGCAAGTGCGCTGCAGTCGGCAACAGCGAGATTGGGCTGCAACGTAATCCTTGCAGGCGATTGCATGCTGTCAAAGTACATCCACTTGTTTTTGCCACTGACACTGTTTTTGTGTCTTACAACACTGTGGCAATGATCCCATGACATAGATCCACCAAAGCCACCAGACTGCATTGATAGAAACAGTAATTTTACCTCAGAGAACACAGGAGTTGCTGATTTACCGCAGCCTTGGTCGGTTAGTTTGTTTGTGTTATTGTGTGGCTTTTGTGTTTTAAAGGGTTAAAAACTCAGGGTAAAGGGTTAAAAACGCCAAAGTCACACATTAATACAAACTAACTGTTCAATGCAGCAGTAAACCAGAGAGGTTAAATAACTGTTTTTGTCAAGGGAGTCTTGTGGTTTTGACGAGAGCAATTTCACAACTGTTTCTGGATAAACAAAAAAAGATCTTACTCTTTAAAAAAAGGTCCATCTCTGTAGGGATCCTTTCCATAATGATGTCAGACACTTATAATAACAATCTGATCCTGTTGGTGGTAAAAACAAGCACTTTAGTGGACGTACTTGGACAGGAAGCAATTGCCTGCAAGGATTACATTGCAGCCCTGTCTCGCTGCTGCAGACTGCAGCACGCCCGCTCAGTACTGGACCAATTTTAAAAAATGCTGTCCCAACTAGTCACATAGAAGCAAAAACATGGGAAAATAGGGTCCAGGTTGAAAAATACTGAAGTCACTCCTTAAGTGCACATACCAAATGAGTGATTCATGTACTGGTTTGAGGTTATGTAAGTGGGTCAAACTGAACCTGCAATGCTTCTGTAACTCATGAGAGAGACAACGAGGTTTATGCAGGTAAAAAAAGTCACAAAAACAAATGGTAGTGATATAAGAAAGGAAAAAAGAAGAACTGCAGTTTCTCACCAGGTTGCCAACAGCTAGGACCCCCTCAAAATGTTCAGTCATCGGGTAGTGCTCCATGGCCATGAAGAGGGTGTTGAGGACAATACAGATAGTGATGGCCAGGTCAACAAAGGGGTCCATGACAATCAAGTAGACTACGTGCTTGATCTTCAGCCAAAAGGGAAAGCACTCCCAGATGAGGAAAATATTGGCAAATTTGTACCAACATGGAGGACATTTCCTCTGAGACTCCTCCAACTCTGCAGGAAGAGGTGAAGAGGAAAGAAAACCAAAAAGGGTAAGAAAACCAGAACAGTTTGAAGCGAGTCACACAAATGAAATATTTTTTTTCTCTCCAAATGTATTGGACCATAAATTTCCTGGTGAGTAATAGACGCCATCTCTATCAGGATGTCTTGTCTGCATAAAGAAAATGGCAATTTGAGGTATATTTACTAACAGTATGTAGTACAACATCTAGCCCACAGCTGGCTTGAACTGTGATCATATCTCAGTCAGGTGAAAATGTATTGCAACTCGTACATCTTGCTAAGGAGGGAAAGAAACATGCACTGTCTGTACCCTCTAACAGTGTGTTGGTGACTACGCTCATCTGACTGTTGGCGCGGTCCTTTCCTTTGAAGGAGGAGTTGAGCTGATCCACAGACACCATGAGAGAGCCAGAGTGCTTCTTCTTAATCTCCACGTCAGTAGTCTGTACTCAGAGATAGACACAATGTCAGTCAGGGATAGTACTCACATGAACTCACAAACACCACACATTCATGATCTTAAGCTACTAAACGATAAATGATGCCATTGGTCTGCTCAGAAGACTGACAACCAAATGTGATACATTTTTTAAGTTTTAAATCTAATCATCAAACTTTGTTTACAGTATATGATTGCCCAAAATTACCTGTACCTGTTTAATTTATGCAATTCCTTCAACATATACACAGTTCAAATTCATACTGTAATTTCCCAAATAGTTGTCTTAATTCACCACAGTTGAGGAGACAACCAGGTCTTTATTAAAACAAACCATAATTTGAGATGAACACTCTACTCAACTACAATTTCCCCTTTTCTCCATATATTATATTTTAGTAAGCAGCCATTATTGAAGTATTGGCTTTTGTTTGAGAATTTACGTTACACTTTCTAAACCCTTCATCGTGTACTGTGCATATCATAACTACAACTCCCAAGTAACAACATTAAAATGCATGCAATGGCATGCATGTCAAGAACAGAGGGGAATTCAAGACAGCATTTGCTGCTACACCATGCTACATTGTAAGAGAGGTAACAAGGTAAAAGCAGGTACATTGATTTGAGAATAAAAGAGGGGTCTACCATGCCAGCTAGAATGAGGAGAAATATCGTTATAGAAAAAAGGTTTGATTTGTTCTTGCACCATCCAGTGGCTCAGAGCAGAGGATAAATGGAAAGAAAAGAAGGTCGAAAGACAGTGAAAGTAAAAGAAAGACAGAAAGAAATAGAGGGGTAAATAAAAGCAGGACAGTATGTGCCTGCATGTGGAGAACCCCTCAGAATGAAAGGAGTAGAAGTAGGGAGTGAGGTTTTCTTCCGTTTAAATGTTTTGGCCTTGTTTTTTTTATGAATGACAATGACTGTGTATGGGTAACCGTGGTGATGGAATTGTCAGGGGAACTAAGGAGGGTTTATTTCATTTTGTGTTAGATATTAATTAATGAAATGAAAATCATGATGGTGGTAAGGCAGTGAGTTTGTGGATCCTGATTCAGCTGTTTAGTGACTTCTAGAGCTGTTAAAAAACAAGCAGCGGAAAAGGGGCATTAGATCAGGCTGGAAGTGTAAGATGAAATAATAAGACAGAATCTACATATTCAGGAGAAGAAAAGGGAGATTTTGAGTTTAGGGGAACAAAAGGAACAAGAGCCAAGGGAAGAGGTTGTGAAGGAGATGCTGCAGAGACCGGGGCCACCATCATCATGCCTAAACTGTATTGGTGTCCCATGGACGTCCTTACACTGTCATCAGTGGCTGCCTTATCTATTTTCACCTCAGGCAGAAGTCGTCTGCCGGGCCCAGGGCCGATGAGAGACACCACGCCATTGCAGTCCACTGTGCTGTTCCTCTTCCCTCCAGAGTGGGGTGCCAGTGGGTGGATGCGTGATGAGCCTTGGCTGTAGCCACTGTAGCTGTTGCGGCGGTAAGGGATAAACAGAGAGCCTCGGCGGTCTTCGCTTTCCTCTACTGTACTGTGCTCATCGTCTGCAAACTCGTTCTCTGAGCCCATGTCCTTGGAACGGCCTTTGAAGCTGAAGATGCTGCTCCGGCTGTTGTGGCGTGACATAAAGGGAGAGCCTGGGATGCTGAGGAGTGACTGAGGAGGGAGAGACAGATGCAGAGAGGGAGAGTTGAGGTGTTATTAAAAACAGCAGGAGTTAGTTGACGTGTAAATAAAAGGGGCAGACAAGGGGACGAGGGCAAATGGGGCAAAGAGTTAATTAAGAATAAATCAAGGACAGAGAAAAAAATAAATGACTAATCTCAAGCAAATGGGAAAGGACAGGTTTCATTCTTTTGTAGCAATATAAAATGTTGACTTCTCTGAGTGCCCCCCACCAAAGTTATTACTAGCTTTTGTGTTACATCCAGATACCAAGGCTATCTCAGATTTTCCCCCCTGTGTTTGTCAGAAAATGAGTGATACAACAATGATAAAGATGAATGGAGAGCTTTTGTCGTAATTATGCTCTATCACAACATGAGAATTGCATCTTTGTAATGTACTGTTAAAATTACAATTAAATTATAGAAAATTATAGTTCTGATAATTTCAAAAGTAAATTGTCTTGGGCCAAACAGCTGAGTATCCTAGTGTGGGGTTAACTGAGCCAGTTGTTTTGTTCTATTCTCCAAGTACAGTGCACTTTACTTTTGTTTAAAAGCTTGTACTATTTTGGTTTTACAGAAAAGTCCTCACATTCATTACAATGGAAGCTGTTTTAATCACACAATGTGTCACCAACAAAGACTGTTTAGATGAGACATTTGAGATAAATCTTGTGTAAGAGAGCAAGATGTCTCAAAATGCAACCCGATCTCTAGGCAGAGTGTACAACAGACCAGGCACTGAGTGAGAGAAGAGGAGGAGAAGAGTCATCTGCAACACCGCTGAAGTGGCAGAAAGAGTCTCAAGATGGCTTAGACTCAAGACAGCCGACGGAAGGATGGAGGAAGTTAACTCGCCTTTTTAGACAAGCTTAGGCCTGATCGACCCCACCTGGGTCAAATTAAGGGTGGGCGTATGATGTTGAAACCCAAAACATCCAACGATTCCAGGAACATCACTGATGATATGACCAGATGAAAGAAGATGTTTTTGTACATCAGAAAGCTGACTGATGACAATGAAAGACTGGTTCACAACCATGACATTGACAGCTTGGAGAGACAGGTTGGCAACTCAATTCCCGTCCTCTATGAGGAGGAGATCAAAATTAAACTACAGAGAATCTCATGGAAACATACAATAGGGAGTCCGCAAAGCAAGAATGAACAATTTAGTAAGAAGGCCAAGTGATGCCAATGTGGCAAAAACTATGCTAGATCCACTAGTCAAAAACACAGTGTCTCGAAGGAGCAGGACACACAGGCACCCAACCAGCAGGGGCGAGACAAAAAATTCAAGCCATGACAACAATCACAGTAAGCTTGCTGAAGTGTTTGTAGTAGAAGAGGGCAGAGGAGTAACCAAATAACCTTTCTCCAAAAACTACATAGAGACAACAACAGAAAGTAGCTCTAGACCGTAAGGTGCCAGTACATGCAGGCAGGAAAAGAGGACAGAGCACAGAGCTTTGGCTGAGTTGACAGGAAAAAAATCACAGTTGTTCAGCTGACAGAGTGGCACCAGAGACAGTGTGGTGAAATCTTGCCAATCCCTTCAAGTTTACCAATGAGCTGCTGGGAAATAAGTGCAGAGGTAAGTTGACATGCTCACAGGAGGAGAAAACCCATCAAGCTGACTTTTTGTGATCCAGCAAAAGAGCAGTAGTTGCAGCGTACAGTGTACGTGTACAATTCGACGAGCCAGCGCTCCAGCTCAAATGGGTGAAGGGGGTGCATCCACAAACCACCAGGGTTATGGGACAGCACATGGACATCTATGTAAAGTAAATGTCCAAAACTCTTGCTCCACCTGTGGAAACTGCAAGCCATTTGGAGAAGAGAGCAGATCAGATACTGAGGGTTTGGATACTGAAAGGGAGAAGAGCTCCAAGAAGGATTTTGACCAGTTCTGCGCAATCTCAATGTTGAGCACTGAATCCATCAGCATTGTTTCTCAACACCTTCACGAATAGTTTGATACATCAGTCCATACTGGCACCATATTAAAAATGCCAGGATGCCTGGTGTATATAAAGGTGGTGACACAGCTTAAGGAAGCCAGAGAAAACAAGTGAAACCTTTTTGTCGGTTAGTGGTGAATGTGAATGCATACTGATAAAAAATAATGTCCCCAGCAGAACCAGTGACCTCATTACTGACTTCTACAACAGCTTTAGGAGGAGAATCTCCTCTGAAGTAGTTATACCACACTGGTACAAGATCATGGTTGCAATACCTAAGTCTACCGTCTCTGTCATCTTGTTTTCTCGGGCAATGAACATGATATCCCAAATCAGCAGAACCTAAAACTATTCATAAGGGCTTTTATATAGAACCTGACAGTCACCACAGATCCCGTACTAGGCTGTAGATGGATTCTGCAGGGATTTGGGAAGCTGATAATGTAGGCCCAGATGAGCTTCAAATCATCCAAGCCCTGATCTCTGGGGAAAGAAAATTTTGATGTCACAGAGAAGCATAGACAAGTTGTTTGACAGCACCCTGAATCAAATCTCAGAACGAGGAATTCAAAGAGGAGAGGACCACAAAAGTGATGGAGTACCCGGAGTCAACATACCTAAGGGTGGTAAAAGCTGTGGTTTAGCTTGGTTGGAGAGCAAGATCTGTCTGTTGAAATTGGATGCAGGAGCTCTGCAGCTCGATCCTTAGCCACAGTTTACAACACACTAATCACAGAGAGAGAGGCTGAAAAGAAGCCTCAGTGATACCACTGAAGAAGCCCAAAAGAGCTTTAAGATGGCTGGTGCTCAAGTGAGGAGTGCCATGGGGAGGAACTTAGCTAATTTGCCTTCTGGACACAAGCTGAGGCCTAATCTACCTAAATTGGGTCACATGGAGGGGAAGGTATGATGCTGAAAATTCTGAAAGTACCAAACAATTCTTGGAACATTGCTAATTATTTGTTCAGAAGCATCTGTAGATGTATTTGTCAAACAGCAGTCCACATTTACTATGTAGTTTTTCATGCTAACGTTACCTGGTTCATGATGGATGTCTTCCTCCCCAGCCGGCTTCCTGGGAAACGAATGGTGCTTTTCTTGCTGCCATCATCTGACTCAGACTTAACAACTTTTTCACTATCTCCCTTCTCCTTCTCCTGCTCTTTCTGACGCCATTTCTTCTTGCGATTACGACGCTCCTTGGCACTCTTGGAACTCAACTTGGAGACCTCCGAGGAACTGCGGGACAGGTGCCCCCCTCCTTCATCTTCTAAAGCTGCCTCCGACACAGTGCCAGCAGATGTGGCCATGGCAGCAGCCTGAGAAAAAAACAAGAGACATGGTAACCATAAACTATGAAAAACAGGTAAAGGTGTATGTGTATAAGAAAGAGTGAGATCAACCTGTGTCTCCTCTTGCTGCCTCTTGAGCTGCTCCAACATGGCCTTGAATTCAGCCTCTTTCTGCTCCGCCTCCTCAATAGTGGCCTGGTTTTGCTCCTCATAAGCCATAGCCACCACAGCCAAGATGAGATTCACCAGGTAGAAGGAGCCCACAAAGATAACCAGCACAAAGAAGATCATGTAGGTCTTCCCTGCAGCTCGTAGAGTCTGACAGTTACACAAAGATTAATGAGAACAAATTAGAGCTTTAGAATAACTTAACATCGAAAATTATATCTTTAAACAGACATATTGTACTATTGATAAAATATAAATGGAATGCATCACAGGAAAACAGTAGCTTTATGATTTTTTTTATGCAATACTTTCTTATTTTGTCAGTGGCACCGTATGTCTATGTGTATTATGTCAGCATTGCTAGTGGTGCTTCTATTTCCAATTCATGGCTTCCTCTATGAAAACCTCCAGACAGGAAAGAAACCTAAGAGTCCAGGAATTCCCAGTTTTAAATACACATGTGCGCGCGCACACATACACACACACACACACACACACACACACAGTGACTGGCCTATTTGCCAAATGAAGTGAATCTATTATGGCTGTGGTGGTGCAGGTCTGGAGAAGGCCAGAGAGAAATGCTAGTGCAGTGTCATGATAGTGCAATTTAACATTACAGATATCTGTGCAGATGTTATATATTTCATTTGTATATACATTCTGCATACATTTCGCAGAATATATGATTAAATGTGTTCTAAAGGTCATTTAAAAACAAATCCACTTTTGTTTATTGCTATATTTCAGAATTCAGAAATCCTTTTCTCCCTGCATGAAAGATGAACAAAATTCTAGTGGCTAGCCACTCACTCGTAGCACAGCATTTCTGATCAGCTGTCCTTCCTTTGCTCTTATTCAGAGGGCAAATGAACTGAGGGAGAGAGCTGCTGAGAGGCACTTTTGCTGATTCATTCAGGTATCAGGATGATGATGTATATATTTTTATGATTAAGTGAGGACAAAATCATTAGTACTGCTTAGGGGGTGTTTTACTTCTCTGTGTAGGACCAGAGAGGCTTTAATATACAGTTGGTCTCTAAAACTGGTGTAAAAAGGGTCAAAGACTTGATCCATAGGTCATACTGTGACAAAATATACACAGCTGCTTTTTGCTTCTCTGAACTGTTGAGACTAAGGCAAAGAGACAAATTAAGGAAAACACTGCTTTACCAGCATGTAGAGATTTTCCCAGAAGTCCTGTGTCATGAGGCGAAAGAGGGTGAGGAAAGCCCATCCAAAGCTGTCAAAGCTGGTGTAGCCATAGTTAGGGTTTCTTCCGGCTTTCATACATGTAAAGCCCTCTGGACATCGTCTGAAAGGAATACACAGGAATACAAAAACTCTACCTTATCAAATGACTAAAACATGCCGCTTCAGCATCAACACAGTTGGCATTACAGATATGTGCATCACTGCCAGAGTAAGTTTCAACTGGACCATTAAAATGAGCCTAAAAAAGTCTTGATAGGTGTGTTTTATGTTGTTTGCGTGCATGTGTGCTTTGATGTAGGAGAAGGATATTGATATGATTTACCTTAATATTTCATGACCTTGTCAAAAGCAAGCAAGTCTGTCTCATTAATTATGAATAAATATTTAGACTGTCTAAATAGTACATGTATGTGTATTCATTTATTTTAAAACTGCAGAATAAATATATTACTGAATATTGGCCTCTATTACGACTACTTTCAGCTTTATTTTGTATCTGCAATGCCAATATCTTGGTTAAATGCTACTTAACATTTTTATATTTATGCTAAAGTTGTATATATGCTTTGCAAAAACATGGGTGGCCTGAAGATCCAGGCCAAAATGAGATGCTTGGGGGGGTGTCAGACCTGGAGTCACCCCACATTGCAAAGGAACACACCACAAGCTCCACGCAAAGACAGATCTGAACACAAGTGTCACTTGGCCCAGGAGCTAACAGAGAGCATGGCTCCAGTGTGACATGGAGGTGGACAGGATCTTTGAAACCACAGCCTGGAATGATGCAGATTAGAACCTCCAGTTAGCGTCAGCCATCATCGTCAGCATTGCTATTAAGATATTTGGTGTTAAGGAACATAGGGTGACAAGGAACCCAGCTCAGGTTCATCTTATTCCTCAGTGTTGAAGGCAAGATTTTCTTCAGTTTTGTTGCTCGACAAATGATAGAAAACCACCTGAAGAACTTATTGAGGCTTCAGTTTAGAAAGGAGGTGTCTCAAAGGTTTTAGGGTGTTTTGAGAACTGAGGAGTGGTCACTCATTTGATAATAATAATAATAATAATAATAATAATAATAATAATAATAATAATAATAATAATAATAATACATTTTATTTCTATAGAGCTTTTCAGGACACTCAAATACACTTTAAAATAAAACCAGTACATTAAGTGTGTATAGATAAAATACCTTAATACAAAATACTTTCAAGGAGGAGGTAGATCATAAAACCAACAAATAACAGGGGCCTGGTTATAGAGTATTTTGAGAAGGTACTGAACGCATCGGTGAATAGGGAGCCAGTGAAGAGTCTAGAAGACGGGGGTGATGTGTTCATAGGTGCGGGTGTAGGTGAGGAGGCGGGCAGCAGAACCATAGAAGAGGCTATTGCAGTAGTCAATTTTGGATGTAATGAAGGCGTGGATCAAGGTTTCGGCACCAATAGAGGCGTAATAAGGTTGCAGTAACCTGACTGTTCTGTGACTGCACAGGAAGAGGGCCATCAGAAACATCACTGATGCTGCAGAAAAGGCATCAAGAAGGCTTTGGATCAAGAGGGATGACCCTTCGATCACACACACTATGTGGGCACAAGCTGGGGCTTTTTCAACTCTGTCTGGGATGTCTGGGCCAGGGTATCCAAAAAGCCAATGAATCCTGGTTACATCACTGAGGTGTCCAAGAACATCATAAGATGTGTGAATCAACAACAGAAAAATAGGAGACACCTGCTGAGGGCTGAGCAATAAAACAATAATGATAATTATTACAATATAATTTTCCTCAGTATCAATATTATAAATGTTCAATATATCATCAACAAATATTTGGTTTAATTAATTTGGATCACGAACAAGTTAGCACTTATTTTTTCTAATCTAATATATTTTTTTGTTGAGGAAAGGGACTGAAAAAAAGATTTTCTAATCATATTTGCTAAATCTTTTTTTATCATAATAGTTTTGAATGTTCTCCCTCATATCTGTTAAGTGTTGCACTACTTGGCATCAAGTGTTTGTCACATTCTGACCATAAAGAAAAGTTTAACCACATAACTATCTGGTTTCTTTAATTTTCAGTCAGCAGCAAAAATCTGCCTTTAAACTCAAAAGAAATTATTATTTGACATTTATCATGATAATTATCGATACTGAATGATATGGAATATTTTTATCATGATAACATTTTGGCCATATTGCCCAGCCCTATGCTGAAAACATTAAAGCATAACTATGTAGGAATGCTTTCATTGAGTGAAACACTTACCCTGAGTCAGAACTATTTCCACATAGTAGAGCATCAAGCTGACCAGGAAGGAAGTAGAAGTTAGCTATGAAAAAAAACAACAAGGGTCACTTGCATTAGACACTGCCTGCTTTGGTTTTTACATAGGCAGGGAGTTCTCAAAAATAAAACAATACAAAATAAATAATTACCAAGATAAAAATACCTTCTGTTGTGTTCCATTTATGTAATCGTGTCCAATTAGTTTAATCGAGTGTCAAGAAAATAACTCACTGTCATTCATGATGTATTCGGCCCAGTCAAAGGGCCTGCTGCCATTTGGCGGGTACTGCTCGGTCATGTTGATTGGCCAGATTACACACTTATTCCGCAGGTTCCCCATGAATAGCTGCAGTCCAATCAGAGCAAAGACGCTCAGACAGAAGACGGTCAGGATCATCACGTCCGACAGCTTCTTCACAGACTGGATCAGGGCACCCACAATGGTCTTCAGGCCTGTCAATTAATACACGATAAACGCACACACGCATACACACAAATGTGCACAAATGCACATACATGAAAACAAGCGAACTCACATACACACGCACACAATTTCAAATGTATACACACACACACACACACAAACACACACAGATATACAAATAAAAAGAATTGCAACTTTTGGCACTGCAAGAGTGTACAAGCTGAGTTTAGTTGCTGCTATTCAGAATTGATTCAAGTCCCACATGAAAAAAGTTAAGTTAGGTAACATATATCTAATCCTGTCTTTAACCCTGTGCTGTGCAGTCTGTTACATAAATCTAAACTTGGCAGGCATCAGAATTATTTCTCAAGCACCTACGCCCAGCGCTGCCAAGCCTCAATACCAGGAACTGACTCAGTGTGTCTTGTGCATTCCTTTCGAGTATAAAACCAGTGTATTGACTATGCTTGTAGTTGATCCTGTCATTCCTGCCTTGATGTAAATCTGTAGATCAGGCTGTTGTCTCTTTTTAATTAATTGTTAGTTAATAGTTGCTAGCCATGTTGTGTGTATTTAGCACTTTACCTACAATTTAAGCATATACAAAGACTGCAATTTTAACACCTCAACAGTATGCCAAACTCATTCCACTTGGCATATAGGGGTTTTGTTTTGGGTTATAACATTTATCTAGCAGTAAAATGTATTAATAGGATTATAGTAACAAGGAGGATGTTAAGAATAATACGTTTATTGTTCAGCTGTCAAATGTAGCTCTTTATTTTGCATCTTTACCTGATGAAGCTAATATATCTGAATATTTTAAATCATGTATAAATGTAATAAGGTAATTGCTGAAACATTGTTTAACCGCTACATAATATGCTGCTGTACAGTAACAACACAAGAGAGCCTTCAGCAGAGAGTTCAGAGAGGTAAGCTGAGAACCCAGTTTGGGTGTGAAAGATATTCAGCGTAGAAATTGGAATTCTCTGATATCCAAACATAAATAATGTAAGCACAGTGCAATAATAGCACAGGTATTCCGATAAGGTAATAAAAAATGTAGCCTGTGTGTGGTGTGTGTATCTGTGCTTGTTGGTGTGGGGGCTTAATATCTCCAGTCACTGTCTGCAGGTACAACTCTGCAGCTCAGAGGCAGAAAAAACATATTGTTCTGCATCCCTACGTCTCCTGGGAGGTATAACCCCGTCTCCTTTCCTGTGCTTGCTTTCTTGCTGTTGACTTCCATTACTTCTTTTCATGCATACTTATTATGAGTAGTACTTATTTCAGACAAAGAGAACAATCCCATATCATGAAACTGGATGTTGTCCGGTTAAAAGGTGTAATAATCAATGTGATATTATTTAAGAAACGTGTCTCTATGTTTATCAAGAATCTCCCTGTGATTAAAAGTATTGTATAAAGTATAATAAATATTGATTAATTATCTTTAGTGGAATAAAAAGAACAAATAGGATATTTTGATTATTAGTAGATTTTAGAACCTACAAAATTACACTAGCTGTTCTACTCTAACCTAGCTTTGCTAAACATAGTGCTCTTTTCTCCCTTACTTCCTTTTTAAGCACCACTTGACTGTTTTCTGTTTTATCATAGGCTGACATGCTTATATGCACCACAACACTTGTCAGTGCTTTCCTATTGCAAGTTTTAGTAAACCAACAGTACAAGTAACAGCCACAGACACAGAGAAAGCAAGGAAAATGTAACTTTTTCTGGTTTTAAAATGTTCATAATAAATGTTGCATTTATAATGTTTTCACAGTCTGAGTCAAAATCGGTTTAGAAAATGATTGTGGCCAAAATGAGTTTTCTGGTGTATGGCTGCTGGCCTGTTCTTGCATCATCAGGTTTATAATTTGTGGGTCATGAAAAGAGCATGTCTTAAATATGCATTTCATTGTATAACAAATGCATAGTTCAGTGTTAATACCACTGGAATGACTGAAGTGGCAGTTTAAGAGTAGATACTGCATTTTAAAGACCCTTAAAATCATTTTCCTCCAATCAGCTTCTTACTATGAATGATCAGGTCCTACGTAAACTATACTTCCAAAGCTGCAACAGCTTTGGTTATTACACTTGAGAGATGTCTGTATTTATGTTTTTGTCTGTGCTCCTCTCTCTAGTTTAAATTGGGCGTGGCTCTGAATGCATCATGTGTCACATACTTCCCTGTGGATCAGGATTTACAAACAATTGTCTCTGAGTCTAAAGACAGTTGTTTGGGGAGTTTGCTCATCAAAGCTGATCATACCACACCCAAGCAGATTAGCTGCATTTTTGAGATTTTGTCACATTCTTAATAAATAATCCCTAAGAATGATTTTTCCCCCACCGTTTAACTTGATTGTCACATATTTGTCATGACTATTTAACGTTAACATTAAATCGTTAGGTTTGGAAGTTTTAAAAGGCTTTATACAAAACACCTCCAAACAAATGAGCATTGTATTTTATAAAAAAAACTCCAATTCAATGAGAAAACTCTATTAAATTAAATGTAGCCTATATCTAGAGAAATATTGTGCCTAGAATTTGCACTAAAATTCACTAAAAAATGTTATCACCCGGGCATATGGACAATACAATGTCGGTACTGCTGTCTCTCAAATATTTGGTTGGGTTGATGTATTTAGTGCAGATTTCTAGGTTTTTGGCTATCAAAAAGAGACATTTCTATAAACATCCAATAAAATCCAAGACATGACTGTCTAGTATGTAATAACAGCACACTGAATCCACAGCGCATTTAGGTTGAACCACAGATAGAGAGGTCACATTCAGTTTTTTTCAGAAAACAACAAACAAAGCAGATGCATGGGATGTTTCCATCAGAAAGACACATTTCCATTTACACCTTTTTAATACCCCGATTTAAGCAAAAGGTTCTTTAGAACCGTGTTATAAATAGATTAGTTGTCTGAAGCATTTTCCATTGAGGAAGAACAAACAGCAACACAATTGGATTTAGGATCCATCTGGAGAAGAGAAATTATATCATGGGATTACTATTTCCCTTCACTCCTTGTGTCTATCAATGGAAACATTCCTGATTAACTGCAGTTAATATTTATACTGCATCCAACAAATCAACTTGACACAGCAGCAGCACCACAAACAGCAAAAAGCGCACAGAACCAGGCTCAGTCAAGGAAGCAGGAAGTGAAGAGGAGAAAGAAAGGACAGGCGAGGAAGAGTTGGTGGCTGGGGGCGAGGGGGGCAATGAGAGGTGGCATGCAGGACATTTAAACGCCAAGGCTGAATGAATTGACTCTGTGTCAGCATCACCTGTCTGTAATATGTGATGGTGACCTTGCCTTAACTGAAGAACCGTTCCCATCCCAGGAACCTCTTTCTCCCACTCTTGCAGAGCTGGGGCAAGCCCTCAGGCTGGTTTAGCCCGGAGCACATCTGAGCGCTATATGCTGGAGGCTGAGCTTATTGTACTGTACTGAGTATGTTGCGTGTGCGCATGTACAGTATATCTGCATGCGTGTATAAATAACTTCACAGTGTCTGCATAATTGTTTTACAAGTAATTTGCATGGATGCCAAGTTGAAGCAAATATATAAACTTATGTTACTGTGTGTTCCCTAGAAAAAGAAATCTTATTCGTGAGTTTTACTTATATGTTTCCCTTTCACTCCCAGGATGGACAAAGATCTTCAAAAAAAAAAAGAAAAAAAGAAAAAGAACAAAGGAACCTGAAGTCTTAATTAAATAACTCTTAACTAAAAGATAACAAAATCCAAAAGAAAAGCCCCTTGAAGCCAAACCTGTAAAAGCATGTGTCTCTCAAAGCTTCATGCAGCGTTGATGTGTTGTCAAATTAGGCTTGGCAGTCTTAGGGAATGAAATAGTGTTTAGAAACGAGAAGGCAGTGTCACAGATTGTGAGAATTTGGCTCTATGTATGAAACAAAACTGAACACAAATCAAATGTGAAAAGAGGTGAAAGATTTAAAACTATTTATGATCATGTTCTTCCCCTAATTAGTTTGTTCATTTAACCACTTGTGATAATATGCTGAAAGTCAACTATTTGGAAAAAACATCTGAACTCTTCCCTATGTTATCACATTGTTTTGGGCATGAATTTATATTTCACTTGGGGTAGAACTCGACAGACAGATAGCTGTTGCATACCCTGATGTGCTGCATAAGCCCAACTGTCAACATGGGAGACGTGAGCCCACACGACTGCCAGTAGACTGCTAAGCCTATCAAAAATGTATTGCTACCATTTTTGATTGTTGTAAAAACAAAAGTAAAACCAAAAAAAGAAATGTTGAAATTCTAAAACATCCTCTTTTTTTTAAAGAAACAAATATCAATGTAATAGAAATAAAGACAGGTAATAGATAAGGTAAGCTCAGCCTTAGTGTTTAAATGGGAGTCTCACCTGGAATGACAGAAATAGTTTTCAATGCTCGGAGAACCCTGAACGTTCTCAGCGCCGAGACATTCCCAAGGTCCACAAACTCTGTTATATATCTGTAACAAGGTAGGATGACACACAGAACAGAACCCCATGACACACAACACACACGATAACAACACACACACACGCACGCATGTACGCGCAAGAGCACGACACCAGCACCACCATCGAAGACCAGGAGGGGACACCACGGTGAGAGAAAGGACGCCTGTCCGACCAGTGGGAAGAGAACGAAGGAGGAAGAGGAGAGGAGAGGGACTGAAACAAAACCACACCTAACATCAACCCCCGTGACTCGCCCACCCGCAAAACACAAACACCTGGACTGTCTTACCTGGGATAACTGAAATTGTTTTCAAAGCCCTCAGAACCCTGAACGTACGCAGAGCTGACACATTGCCTAGGTTTACAAACTCTGTTATATACCTGCAAGGTGGATCAGATACAGTTACTCAGCAGCCGTCCCAAACAGAGGAAAAAAAGAATAGATTGTTACATGATATTTTAATAAACATTATCAAAGTGGTGCGATGAACTGATGTGGATTGAAGGTGCTGTAGGCAATGGGGAGGGATACAAATCCATGCCCACGGAGGAGATGACGTGAAACAAAATGCTGAGCCTGAAATCAATTTGGATGAGGAGTGTGACATGTTTGGTAAGACCCAAACAAAGAGTGAGGTTTGGGTCACTGCAGTTTAGCAACTTTGGTGGCTAATCTACATCTATCAGTGTGTTCATCAGTAATAACAGACAGTGGTGTTTGCCCTCCACTGTAAAGTTGCCACATCACAATGTTTTTGTTGCTGTAATGGCTAAATGTGTTGACTAAAAATAGTTTTTCAGTTTTTTAGGGGAATTTTGTTCCTACAGACTCTTCCTCATTTCTCCAAATTTGCCCACAGCAGCTTTTACGGTGGGGAGTGCTATCATAATCTAACATAAAATAACCACTATGATGTTTTGTTTTTTTTTAAAAGGCTCCAGCGGACTAAACTAATCTAAAAGATTAAAACAAAGACAAAAGCTTGATGGACGTGCATTATGACACATTCAACATTTTTTGGTTGTGACAAAATTAAAATGACAGAAAACATTTGACTCGCCATAGAAGTTAAAGCACGGGTGTCATGAATAAGGCTAATGGTTGCTCTGTTCCATTGAAGCCACAGAAGTGAGCCAGCATTATTACTATGATTAGTTACACCTGTGTTTGAGTCGCCAGACTGTCACGGCAGTGAAAAAACACTGTCACAGTTTGGGATTTTTACCTGCTTGTCTTGTAACTAGTACGGCTAAACTTTCTTCTATCCATATTTTTATTAGTCATGAAATCTCTTTTTGGTTTCATTGCAGTGCTTCTTTCCCCCATTTTTTCATAGTGGGCATATGTGGCTTTCAATTATTTTCATTCTTTGATGTTTTTATTAAGAACTATGAGTTAAAATACTTACGCCATTGAGATGACCATGAAATCCAGCCAGTTCCACGGGTCTCTGAGGAAGGTGAACCCATCTATAGCGAAGCCTCGGGCAACAATTTTTGTGAGTGACTCAAACGTATAGATACCTGTGAAGGTGTACCTTAAAGAATTTTTAAAAAAGGAGACAAAATTAAAAACTGTGAAAGAAACATTTAAAAAAGGACATTGTAACTGAGAAGAAGTATGTATGTGTACTTACTCTACTTGTTTGGACCACTCTGGGGGGTCACTAAATGTCATGAATATACAGTTGGTCAAAATAGTACACATGATGATCATGCTGAATAACGTGAGAAGACAGAAGTTAAGGAAAGTTTGAACAGTGCTACCCATAACACCCCGTACATTTTAATACAACAACAACTGATAAAGTAAAGCTTTAGGAAGAGGGCAGAGTAGGGAGAAGACAGAGCTTACAGTGCATTAGCTTCACCTACTTTTTAGTGACCACTTGTGACATAAGCAGAAAACACAAACATGTCTAAAATATTGAAACATGTGGTTTTATTCACTGTAAAACAGAGAAAAGGAATCACTTAAAAGGATATGAATGTATCAAAATCTTAATAGCTATTCGCCTAAGTAAATTAAAAGGGCTTAAGATGTACAAGGAGGGCGTGGCACTGAAGCGGAAGATTGTTTTTCCTTTGTTTAGGACTATAAATGTCTGTGGAAAGAGAGAGAGAGAGAAAAAAAAACAAGACAGTTAGTTACATTTTCAGAGCTGATTACATGGCACATACTATTCAACACGTGGTCTGCAAAACATTCTTATTTTTATTACAAAGCGATGACTGTAGCTTCACTGATTAGCTGATGTGAGTCAGAGTCAGGGGACACCACTGCATTGGTTTTCCACTCTTACTACTGGGCTGATTCTCCCAGTACAGGTGCCACTGAAATCCATTTGAACGTGGCATTTTGATGAGGGTGCTCACTGTGTTGTCACACAACTACCCAAGTTGTAACGTCTTGCACTATTCACAGCACAGAGGATGAAAACGGTATAGTAAAAAGATAAACGGTATAGAAAAGGGCACATAGTCAGTGGTAGCGAAGAAATAGGGCTGTGTTTTACTCTGCTGACATCACTCCCTCTGTGGCCAGCCAGCCGAGAAGCAGGAGCATGGTTATCAACTCTGTCCTGGCGAGCTTTTCACAGTAGATGCAGCAGACAGGTGCATGGGAGGCTCTCCCCTCTCCGTGGCCAAATGACTCTCTTCGCCCCAAGTTTAAAGCTCTTACTGGAAGAGAACCGCAAATGCTGTCATCGATCAGGGGCAGATCTGCTGACTCTAGGCTCTCAACAACCACTCCCCTATACCCATAAACAGCACTGGACCAAGTGGGGCTGGGCACTGGGGTGAGGCAGCATTATGTGTTTGTTTATGTGTGGTTTGTGGATGTTTGTGCCCATGACAAAGACAATGTGGGGTGTCAGAGTGAGAAGTATGAGCTTTATTTACAGACAAATGGACCACTGGGATACTTTACATTTACAACTAGCGTGTTACCAATGCTTCCGGTTTGTTTTTGTACCCATAGGCATTACAGTTTTGAGTTGGACAATTTATAAATGCGTGTGATGAGAAACATGTCAGGTGTTTTTTCTTCTTCACCACATCCTATATCATGTGTATCTATGACACCGCTATTGCCTGCTAGTATTTACAGAAAAAACATGATGTCGTGTATGTAACAAGTACTGGGAAAAAAAACCCATTATGTTGTGTACGTAACAAGTACTGGAAAACACTGGAGACACCAGTTTATGTCTGACCTTAAATCACTATAAGATGTGACATTCCTGCCCTTTAATTTCCTTCACATTCAACATTAACTGATAAACAATTCTAAAATTAGCCAAACTACACTTCAGTTTACGAATAATTAAATTAAATTAAATGTTGTGTACCAGTGTGTACATGCATACAAGGTCCTAATGCCAGCTCTATATTACTGTTTTATGTTCAGGTGTAATAATCACTACACTCATAAATGATAACCCACTGGTGGAGAGCATACATGTATTATAGAGGCATATGGCACCGGTAGCTAAAAACATACAACACACCACGAGTTGTGGTTCACACCACGGGAAACACTAGAAAGAAGAAGGGGAGGTGACCAGAAGTGTCCTGAGACAAGTGGTGTCCTGAAATCTAATTATATTAAAAATAGCGTGCGCAGTCTGGGGAAAGACAAAATGTATTCTCTGCATCAGAAGACTCCTCTCTCTCTCCCTCCCTTCCCCTCTCATGTTCCTTTTTGCCTATAGAGCATCTGCACTACTTAAAATATCCTCTCAATACTTTTTCCTGTCACATGGAGAAACGAATTATCTGTGCCTCATTAACACTATACAACCACGGAAACACAGGATCTAGAGTCCTTTGCAAAGGGTAACTCTTTCTCCCAGAGGTCAACTCACGTGTTTTGCTGACCGAGCAAATACAGAGAGCAATATCTCATTAGCAGTTTACAGATCCCTGGCATGCATAACTAAGTTTCATATGTTAATCAATGTGAAGCATATCGCCTTGGATAAATCAGGAGGCTTGTAGAGGTCTTTGAAAACATCAGCTTTGAGGACACTATGTTATGGAAAACCCATGTGCTTAGTCTTGTCTGCGTTTCAATGTAGGTCACCCTCTACAGCCTACAGAAACTTAGACATTTTCATTAAGATTCACAATTCAACTGTAAAGAAGTTTCAGTTACTCAATGAACTTTGTTGATTTTGAGACAGAAAAATCTGCTGTTGACGCAAACTTGGCAACCTGGCACAATTACATCAATGGATGCAAATGTCAGGCAATCTCCTTAATTGATTGTGCTACATTAATCGATAACTGATCAATCACTGAAGCTTATAAAATACTAAATGTATGTTTTTACCGCAATGAAAGCTTCACTGCCACATATTGTTATAGCACAATTTAAATCATAAACTCAATTAACTCAACTAAAATAATTATGCCAAAAATGTACATGACTAAACAGAATAATTCTGTGTGACACAAAGGGTTGATTAGAAGTAATTGAGACTAGAAATGCCGGGCATAAGACTAGACCATTCTTATGTCCATAAAAATGGCTATAGCTTGCCCAAATATAGAAGGCCCAAACCAAGCAGGAACATGAAGGGCTGGTCAGATCTCCTGGCAACAGACTTTAGTCTTACTTATTTTAATTTAAGAATAAAACTATGTGGTCAGAGATGAATGTTGAGCAGTGTCTTAACTGGAATTCAGTTTTTAAGGCATACCACTGCATGTGAGGAATGGTAGAAGGGGCAGAAGGTACAGTGACCTGGATAAATGAATATCTGTGGGCATTAGGGCGCTTTTTACTTTATGAACTCAAACCTCCAGCATGTCATCAATGTAAGCTACACCTTGACTGCGCTGTTCCTATTATTATTATTATTATAATTATTGTTATTATAGAAAACCACTCACTCTGTGCAAGCATCGTGGGCTCTGATCTTGGCACACATGGTGCAGTTTTCCGATCTGAACGGATATTTAGTCCAACAATTGAAAACACCCACACCAGCACAATGTCCCAGACAGCATTCTGTCAGTTGATATAGTCTTGATTGTTTAAATTGATTTACCCAGTATAATTCATTTCCCAGACAAACTCTGTATAGTAGGTTGACAGACAACGAATTCATTGTCACACTACACAATTAAATAGGGATCAACATATTAACAGTGCACTACTAAGCTTAGGAAACTTAGGATGAGTTGCATCTATTTACATAACCATAAAGTGGCTATGGTAGTGGACAGGCTCCATGGATCACAAAACACTGTATATGAAACACTATGGATGCTGAAGTCCTTCACACAAAGTGCACAAAGAGCCACACACACATATCACACTGATCGGCCTACATAATGAAACAGTTAAATACACACACAATTGGACATAAACACAAAATTCAACTCATGCAAAAATACAAAACTCAGCAGAGCAAGATTCACTGTAAGGAAGCCTTATTCACGGCAAAGCTGGTGAAATGTTACTAATTCTCCAATCAGCATTGAAGAAAAAGGCACATATGCAAGAATCAGGAGGCAGAATGCAGCTGCAAGGACAGTGTGTGCGTGTGCGTGTGCGTGTGCGTGCACGTGCGTGTGTGTATGGGTGAGGAGGAGGAATAGTGGAGCAGGGATATGGAGAGGGGCTTGCAGGGGTATGGGACAGCAGCAAAGAGAGCTGAAGAGAGAGAGAGAGAGAGAGAGAGAGAGATGAGGGGGTGGAGAGGGAGTGATGCAGAACAGAAAGCCTGAGAGCTGCAGAGGGGAGAGAGCCAAACCTGAGATGGATGGGTAGACGGAAGGAGGAGGAGGAGGACTGGGTAGGCATGCAGCAGAAAGAGAAACTGAGAATGGGATGAGGAGGATGGGGGGGGGGGGGGTCAGAGAATAATAAAGAGAGAGAGAGCTCAGTGAGATCTAAGAAGAGAAACAATAGAGACTAAATCATGGGGAGCGGGTGTTGTGTCTCTCTTAATCATCCTAGGACCCTGGCCTGACACAGACTGGTCAATTACTTCACAAAACTGACTGCAGATTTGGACTGTAGACCTTTTAGAAGATGGCAATAAATTATTAGTAAAAGCAGTTAATCGATTAGACAATGTATAATCGCCAACAATTTTGATAATCGATTAACGGTTTTATCAAGACATTTATCAAGAAAAAAGACTAATCATTTGCCGTTTACAGCTTCACATTTGTGGATTTGCTTGTTTTGCACGTTTTATATCATTGCAAATCGAATACTTTAGGACTTTGGACTCTTGGTTGAAATTAACAATAAACTTAAACTTGTGTTAAACTGTGACGGGCATTAATCCCCATTTTATAATATTAAACAGCCGAATCACCGAATCTATTGATTACAAAAATAATTTTTTTAAAAGTTAGTTGGAGCCCTAAATGACCTTCAAACAGTACAATATTATAAATCATAACTTCCACATAAATATAAAAAACTGGATTCACAGAACTTGAAACAGAAAACATGACACACACGCACCATTAGCTAGATTTAAGGATTCTGTTATGTATATGTAAAAGGGCATCTCGATTCAATTTATAGAGAAGCAAAAATGTCCACAGTATGCCAGAATTGTTCACTATAAAACTTTGATGCTTTGGGAGAAAACAGCCCAGATCTCATGAGGACCTTTAATTTAATATATATTAGCATTATAGGCTGAACCATAACTCATGTACTTCTGATATTACTGGTTGGAGTAATGTCTAACCTAAATATGTATGACTGCAAACTAATTTCCCTGCATATGACCATATCAAAAAAATGCGTCACCTGTGTGCTATGCTGCTAAACCCCATGTTCCACTCCTTTCCCCACCCTCCTTCTTTATACCAACCTGGCTAGCACTGGAAGCACACTCAACCCCACCGCCCCTCTCCACCACCCCCCACCCCATCCCTTCCTCACTCAGCCCAGAACAGGAAGATGCTGTGTCATCAGAGACTGAAGACTCAGACAGAGCACTAAAGCCTGGCCCTCGCTCTAATTTACTACACCCTGAAAAAAAAAGAACACCGAAGAGGCGGAGGAAGGAAGAGGGAAAAGGAGAGTAATGGACAAAGACACACACACAGAGGGGAGATGGTGGAATAGGAACATAATGTAATGGTGTGTACGGTGCTACACGCTGAGATCCAGAAGCTACTGCTGCTTTAGCCGTGAGCTGCCCTTGCGAGCTCACTAGAAGCTTCTGGCTTGGGTGGCAACAGAAATGACTGGTCTTCTGCACACTTGTGTTATAAGACGGTCACCACAAGCATGAAGCTTCTGCGTCAACAAAACCGGAAAACTGTTCAAACTACTATCTGTCAAAACTGTACAGCTACCAATTCAAGGTGAATTATCTTAACTGTATTCCCCTGTTTATTGCAATCCCCCCCTCTGCACACAAGTACAGATTTGTACACGTGGTACAGTGCAAGCTAAAACACTAGCATGCCCTCCATCCATCCCGTCCTACTTTTCCTGAATGACCACAGCAGCTTTAACATTGCCTAATCTCATCAGACATATGAAAAGCCCCGGCAGTCCTCTCCCCATCACAGGGGAAAACAGGAACTGCAACGCTGCATTTCTCTTCCTCACCACTGCCCCCTCTTCCTCTCTTTGATGCATGAGTGCTGTGATCAGGTTTCCTGCAGCTGACGGTAACACACACACACACACTCATTGACAGACAGTGCAATGGTGAGCGATAGGATGACTGTCGGTCGAGCAAGGGAAACAAGCAGCCTGGAGGGGTGTGAGGACAGAAACAGCAGAGGAAGGATGGATGCTAAACGTTTACTTCCTCAGGTGTGATAAAGGACAAATACATTAGTGGATTAGGAAAAGGATTGATATGAATGATAATAAGGATGGAGAGGGAAGATGAGGTCGTAGCCTGTGACTCATTGAACTTGCTGACACAACACAGGTATGGATATAATTGTAGTTGGCAAATTTTGATTAAGCAGAATGAAGAGAAATTTGAAACTGTACTGATACACATATTACATATATACACATACAGAAACACATATGGGGTACAGCCGTAGCTTATTAATTAGATAAGATATTTAGCTGGCAGTCTAAAAGCCAAGTACTCATTCTGTCCATTTTAATATTCCCTAAAAACATGCCCTTAAGCAAGACACCACAGCCATAGCTGCACCAGTGGAGCTGCTCGAAAGCCAGAAAATAAAGGACTGTGGCTGTGATTCTTATCTGTTTATATACTGCAACTACCTTCCCATGTCAAGAATTTATTTCTTAAAGATTAACAAAATTCTGATTAGATAAACTGTCAAATGCAAATGCAGCACATTTTTATATTTGGATATATAATGGACTGATAAGGACCTAAACCTACCATTCATTATGTAGGCATGCTGGCACGAAATCCCTGAGTATAACTGCAGCAGTTATATAGCAGTTATATATCCATTATCAAACAATTAATCCATTAGATTATGTACAAGATAATGGAGTATTCTCTAATCTATAAGAGTGTGACAACTGGCACACAGTTCTGACCAAAACCTATAATAACATTCAGTTATTTCCAAATAGGTTTGTAGATGAAGTACTTCTTGTTTTGGAGCCTAACCCTGTCATACCGATAATGCAGCTGTTATCATATAACTCATACAACTCTTGCCGATAATTATTGAGAAAAAGATGAACTGGCTATGTATTTTCAAGGTTTATACTCAAAGACAACATTTGCACAGTAACATACTGTACTTAAAGTGCTGGACAGCTTTGTGTGAATGTACTGTGTTCACTCATCTGGATGAGCATCTAAGTTTTTGTACATTGAGCCTAAGTTGCCAATCTGTACCGCTTTATTTTCAAACAATCATTTTTTAAAAATTATTGTGTCTTGTTATATATCATTTTATCAACGTAGTCTCTTGTGTGCACACACTATTGTACAAACACACACACATATGGCTGGTGAGGCGTGTGAGCGGAGGCAATGATAAACAACTTTCATTCAGCCACCTTCACTTCAGACAAGTGAGACGCCACAGATGAGAGTAGGGACAGGTAAAGACATAGACATGGGGCTAGAAGCAAAATGGGGATGGATAATAAAAACCAAGAATGCAACCCTTGCTGTAGTCACCGCTGAAGTAGGGCTGTGGATCAATAGCTCACAAAAGGCACATACACTTGATAGTTTCATCCGCCCTATGAGGGAGGGAAGCAGGCTGAGATTGCTTGTCCTGCTGACTGGGCTTCTTGCTGCTGTACATGCCGCGGATTCTCTTACATATTATCACTGCCACCACACAGGAGACCTGCTACTTCACACGCCTACACAGCTGAAGGTACTACAGCATCCTCCTGCCCTTTTCTCTCCACTATCTGTCCTCTCCTGCCATCTTCTGCCTTCACGCCTCATTCCTCTTTCGCTAGCCCAGAGCTACATTAAGGGCACAGCCACGCTAGAGTGGTGTGGGACAGAAGCCTATAATGCCTTGAAGTCTGGTCTCTAATTAACAAAAAATACATAGTTTGTAGAGGAAATAGCAGATTGGGGTTTGTGTCATCTACTCTTGCATCACATCATCAGAAGTTGATTTTCAATAGATCCTGAGATTATGCAATGGTGTGGCATGTCTGAGGTGAAAAATCTCAATATGATCTTAAACAATATTAACACTGATATGACCTTTAATGCTAATATGTATGTACTAACATTTTTATGATTTTGGATCTGTTTTAAATCTCCCATAACTACTGTGAAATACCAAACTCATATAAGTCCTGTGGGAAAAAAAAATAGAAGATGGGGTTCAGAGGTAATTATCTGGACTCAAATTAAGACATGGTTGCAGCGTATTACAAAAAGTGAGGAGAAATAATACATGCAGATCCATATGTTGCAAGAAATGTGTGAACATGTCACATAGGGGCTGTTGCTCTGTAATTATTTTAGCTGTGGTTTAAAGTTTAGGGAGGGTTTTAACTTCTGTTGTTTGGGTCAAACTCACATGATGGCCTTAAATCCCATTGTTGAAACCTTGTTGTTTCTCACTTAATGCGATTCATTCGTGGAACTAAATTTGATATCAATGTTACATGACAGGGCGCAGTCAAGGGTGCAAATCTCAATAACTGTACACACAAAATCAGTCGTAGTTTAGGCTACTCACATTCACTCATATTAATTACTTGTAGAACAATGTGGAAATGTCAACAACGATAGAAACACTGCATAACACAATACAGATCACAATAACACCAGTAACAGCACAGTAACTCTGATAAAAATGACGAGGTTCAGCTGAACCTGTTTTTATTGTGTGACAGAGCAATCAGGTCCAGATTAGCACGCTGCTGCGTTTAAAACCCCTGCGAGGTTAGCTGGGCCGGTTCTAAACTGCAGCTGAGCCAGTCAGATTATAAGTAACAGAGCAGCCGCCCCATACGGATAAATCACAGCTAAATTACTACTGCACTGATTAAAATAAATGCTATACATGCTATAGACAATTTGTTGGACGGACCACATGTCATCTGTAAGCGTGTTTTGTCACTGGTAGCTATAGCACTGATGGCATATGAACATAAAGGCGAATTTGTCATCTTTACCATGCATTAACACAGACAATTAATCAACTTTACAGAAACCTTTATGAGAATCACCACTGCCTAAGAACTGCATTGTGCAACAACCCTGCAGTATTGTAAGACCAAAGCGACCACGTCCCTCTCTCTCCGTATTGCTTTGATTGTACAGGTGTACTAAAAAACTCACACAGGCCTTGTGTGATCTACTGTGCACCCCTATAATACAGTGTCTGTCTCTAAGACCCTGTAGCAGTGACTAAAAGGTACTCAAAAGATCTTAAATCAAGATCATCTCAAGGTCATCTTTGCTATTATTATATTCCTATCTTTGTGGTGAATACAAGAACTTCCATTTTAACTGAAATAATATGAAACCTAAATCTGTAATGACAGTAAATTTCATATTACCTTTCCAAGTTCTAACTACCTATTGACTTGGAGCAAATGCTTCTTCAGTTGAGTGTTTGTCTGATAAGTTGGGGGAAACTGGGTGGTGCATTTGGCCTGTGTAACTCACTTTCTTGTTCAGATAGTATGGGTCCAAATCCTCCAGTGGTGTGGCCTTCATTCCATCAGGAATATCGCCGTAGATGAAGGGCAAGCTCTTCCCAGCCTCCAGGTCACTGTTGGGCTTGAGCTCATTCTCGTCAGACGTGTCGCGGTGACTACTGTCCGATCTGGGCTTGGGTGGCTTCTTGTTCTTCTCTTCATTGATGCGCTTCTCGATGTTAGCGAGCGACTCCGGGGTGAAATACTTGAAGCTGTCAGGTCCTGGGGGTGCAAGAAGGGGTGCGGCCATGTTTTCATCCTGCAGCTATTTCCTCTTTATTTGTTTTCCATCCAAGACATCCAAATCTGAGAGGAAGAGAGGGACACAGAGTGAGAAAGTGAGGCAGGGTGAGCATATGATACTGAGATAAGGAGAAAAGTGAGAAATAGACAACAAAAAGAAGAATGACAAAACAAATTCACCCTTTATAATAATCTAAAATTAATCTATAGTAATGCTATTAATAACACTGACTGAACAACAAAGATTTAAAATTAAAATGGTTGGCATATTTATTTATATTTTTTATGTTAGGCCAGTTGTTTTGACTCCCTTTTCAGTTTCGGTGTTGCTCAAACCCTCACAGATGGAATTCAGTAGTTCTTCCAGAGAAAGCAAACAAAGCAAAATGAAACTGAAAAAGTGCAAACATTCAGAACATGGGCCAGTAGGCACTATTTCTGCTCCCTCCATCAACCTTAATGACTAAAGCACCAATCCAGTACCCCAAAAGCTAGTCTCAAGTACCCAGCACAAACAATAGAGCATTGACTTCTCTTTTGCTCGCCGTTGTGTGAACCCAACAGCAAGGAGACATGTCAAGCATAAAGCATAAACACAAGTCTTCTCCCCATTTGTTAATGCTCACAAATGACCAGAAACTCATCTGCCTGACTTTCTTCTTCTTCTTCTTGTAAGTACCTTACATACCGTATTTTGCGATATTTCTTTCTCAGGACATTTCCTATGACAAAGACGCAGCATTTAGAGTTATGGTAATCCCTATAGTTCCATATTGTTGACATTAACAATGAATGCTGTGAATGTGCTGGTAGCACTGCTGGTCATACTGAGAACAGACATCCAGGTCTGCAGCAGCTCTCCACTGCTTTCAGCTCACTGTTTGGGCTTGGACGTCTGTGTGGCTGAGGAGCAGCCCTTATTGGCGAAAGATATAAAATAAGATGGAAAGTGGCTCCCAGTGCACAAGCTCACACAAGCCCCATTATATGCTATCTGCCCAGTGCAAAATGACAAGAAGCCAAACTATCTACAGCCTAGCAAGCAAAACAGACCCAGATATTTGTGCTAGATAAGTAAAGTTAGCAAAGAGACTAGAGCTTAATAATTTGATATTTGTATATCAAGGCTGTGAATTTGTTTTGGAGTTTACTTCTGCCATCTACTTATCGTATACATCTATATTACGAATTAAACATATTAATTATTATTTTGGTGTGCAAAATAATGGGTGGAGTTCATTAGATGAGAATTATTCAAATGATGACAATTTATATAAGAACAGTGTGCTGAGTTTCAACACACATTCCCTGTGATTATAAGCATTTGTGACCTGTTCCCTTTTCAGACTGAGAAAGATTTGAACCTTTGTCACATGGCCCATGTTTGTCATATGTAACAGTGAACACAAGGCACAGTGTGTATTCTGCTGTCTTTTGTACTGACTGAAACAATGATTCCACACAGGGCAATTGATTAATTATTCATTTACAAATAATAAAACTTTCTAAATAGTTAAAGTGTGTCAAAAAATAGTCCATAAATCATTGTCAGAAATTGTTCAACCTCTGGGGCTCTGACTCACTGTTTCAACAGTAAGGTTGTAATAACATTATCACTGCATTTCTCCAGGCTGCTGCACTAGATGTATTTCTCCCCATTTGGCTGATGGCCATGCTGTTTGATAGGCTACACCACATTTGACAGTCAAGTCACATTTAAGGCTATCACAAAATGTTGAGAGTGAGTGCAACATTCAATGAAACAATGAAGGGTACAGACCTGAAAATTAATCAGAAAGAAGTCAGACATCCACAGACAGCTAGAGATCCAAAGGCCCAGGTTCTTCAAGAGAAAAAAGCACAGCCAACTAGAAGAGGGATGAAGTCCGATTCAAGTAACCCAACCTCAGCACAACCTCCAAGTCTCCTTCCACCAATACTACATCAATTGATCCACCGTCAAGGTGATTCAAACCAGTATACCATAGCATGGCCAGCGATACACTTCCCACATTACGCTGGGACAATCCTATAAGGTAGCAAAATTGAAAAGCGACCGGGGAAACTGTCTGAGATTTGCAGATGTTCTTTAATGTTGTCGATGTCCACTAACTCACTAGGTCATAGAGAAACACTGCATAAAGCGCCAAAAATCAGACACATTTTAATTAAAGAAAAACAGACTGAGATCAAGCACAGTGAATCTTATCCGCGCACGTAATCGGCACCAAAAGCGCGCGGCCCGTAACCGCTCTCGGTTCCGTTAAATCCGTTAGGCTATGAGTCAAGTCTGTGAGTCCGGAAATAAAAGATGATGGGCGATAGAGAACAATAACAACTCCTGCAGACTCGTTTGCCTCCCAAAGGAAAAAGGTAGGCTTGTCGCTGTCCGGTTCAGCAGCAGCGTTTAGGAAAATGCTCATGCACACTGCGTCCTCTGTGCGGAGGAAAGACATCCAAACGCACCACGGCTTCCGTCCCGTCACCTGAAGAAGAAAAGAAAAAAATCTATTCTGCTCTGTGCACTCTGATGATGATCTGACATCTGACGGAGCTAACCGGACACCGCGGCGACACAGAGTGCTGGTGAGGCGGAGGTGTACAGGGCACTTGCATCAGAGTCACATGGGCCGGTGAAGAACTTAGCCTACACACCCTTCATTGCCTGCAGTGATGTCTTAATGCTGCCTGTCACTAAATGCGAGATCCCATCTCAGTCCAAATCCACAGCATCACTGAGAATATAGGGGAGCCCGACGGGCCCTAATCCAGCATCAGGCCACAGAGACAATAGCTTGGCAGCAAAATATTAAAAGGGGCCTCATCAAATCCTCTCATATCCTCAATGGCTGCCTCTTTTTTCATGTCTGGGGCTCAGGTAAAGTTATGACGTCCTGACCTGAAATGTCAATGAGTTATGATAATTCACTTTAAGGGACAAAGGCAGAAATTACGAAGCATTGGAGGTTAGGCCACCGCAGAGATAAACAGATAAAGAAAAGCTCCTCCTGTTTCTAGGACAACTTTATCCCTGTGCGGGACAAGGACCATCCGCTCCCCTTCTTCAGGCTGCATGTCTCACCGTGTAAGCGCCATTCATTGCTTGGGAGTTATTTGTGGCCTGTGTAGTCCTCAGTAAACTCTACCGTTTAATACCGAGGCGCGCCGCTGTCCTATAGGGCCAAAGCCTAAAATACTGCAGTGTGGTTTATTGCTGCTATAGGCTCCAACAAACTCACAGTAGGTCAGTTGAATGCTCAAGCCATGTCCTGACAACTCGTCCCTGGCCTCAACTCAAAGGAGGCTATAGCACATCAGCACGTCCCAGTTTTATTTAAAAAGGTGAAATTATTTACAGCAATAACAAGAGAGAGAAAGAGAGAGAGAGAGAGAGAGAAATTAAACGGCCTTAAGGCTATAGGCTACCACACCCGTATAGATAATGTCTAAGAGACATAGCCTAGACTCCATATGATACAGCTTTATAAAATAGCAACATGGCAAAATGAGTTTTTTTATGGAAGAGACTGCGTGAAAATGCTAGAAAAGGTTGCAGCGGCCCCTTTGAGGACTGCCAAACTAAAGACGCACCTACCTCCCCACGCAATAGTCTCCAAAGAGATTGCGGGGGGAGGGGGGGGGGTGGAGTGTGAGGGCGATTAAACTATCATAGTTATAAAATGATGCTAGCGGGGAAATAATGCCCAACATTATTTTCCAAGCGACGCATTACCCATGCAAAAGGAGCGTGCAGGCTAGATCCTGCGGCCGCTCGGAGAAGTTTGACGTGATCTCACTTCTGTATCCCATATGCGTATGTTTCACATTCTGACACACTGAAATGTCATTCCATCCAGCGGCAGGCCAACACCCCAAATAACAGCTGTCTCTCCGTTTTTTATCACGCCGCAGCACATATCCGTGTTTTTCCCTGCAAAATCACATCTCCCCCACTTCTAACTGATGCCTCGCACGGGCTTCATAATTGTCCATGTACTGGCAAGGAGCCCTCCTCAGACGCTAAGGAAAGATGCTGAGAGAGGGACCGCTCTGCGGCACTAGGATGCAGTCAGTCGACAAAGTAGGACTGCGATCCGTTCAACGACACAACATAACAGGAAAAGCAGGAAACAGATTGTCTACTTACTTTTTCTCGCATTAACAGAAATCCAGGCAGCTGTCACTGAACTGCAGATGTAGAAAAGAGTCGAGAGTAACTGCGGCTGTCGCCATATTGTTGCTGCTATCTTCCTTCCCAGTGCGTGCGGCTACCCTGCATAATTGATGACTCTCAGCAAATTGTTAGGGAGTGTCGGTAAATGCCTTTAGTTTCAATAATGGACAAGAGACCGCAGCATCGTAAGCAGAAAAAAAACACTGTTCACTATATACGTAACAACAGTCATTGATATTCTGGTTCGGATTGAGAACATGTTTGTTTTCATCTTGCTATCAAAATAACTCTCAAGTGGGTGATTACACTTTCAGAATTACACCTGGACGTTATGACACCTAATGACAACTCTGAGCTTGAAAGTTTATGTCGTGTTTAAAAATCAAACATCCACTCTGACCCATTCTTGCATTAGGTTTACAAATCAGTGTGAATGCTGATTCAGCACCTTTGTTTAAAAAAAATCTTTATTACTAAAGGTTGATACCAAATTCATGACACTTTGATTTGACTTGCAGCTCTAGACCAAAAATAATGATTTTTTTTTCTTTCTCATACTAAACCAGTGAAGCAAGTTGCATTGTTATTTTTTTAAGTAAAATCAGCTTATTTAAGTAGACTTACACATTAAGCACAAGGTAAACCAATATAAATGAAGAATTCTGGCATGAAGCTCTTTGACGTATGGGTTACTTATTTTGCCTTAACTGATGGCTTTATTTTTTACACAGCTTTATTTAGTTTTAAATATATAGTATATAGGCCTTTTTCACTGCAGATGTTTTGACTTGTTATAGCCAGTGTCACTAATAACAAGAATGATGTGCAGGTTGCTATGTGACAGTGAGCCAGCAAGTCAGACAGTTGTCAAAATGGTGCTGTACAGAGCCTTTGCCTTTCGAACCACTTGAATTTCGCATTAGTTTCTGATTCCAACTTAAGTCCTCTTAAGGGTTACACAGTGGCAGTGTCATATTGCTGTAATATGGGAATAATAGTTCTCAATTAAATGCCAGAGGAAATGTACTTGCACAGTTTAGTCCTCAGAAAGTAAAAGCAGCATCTGACACTGGAACAAGTTAACCTTCATGACTTATATTTCAGACCTTGTTCACTCTAACCTGTGCTGTCCTAAAGAAACAGACAATACTTAAATATGGGTCATTCAGCGGTCTGGGTGTTTAACTGCACATTTTGTGAGTGTTTTTGTTTTACCATTTGTTATACTTTAATGTAGTATGGAACAGGAGTAATGTTTGTGCAGTTTTTGACACTGCTGAAATTCAGCCACTGAAAAAAATCACTTGCAACATGTCTTTATCTAAAGCCTTTCACTCGTCAAAATACAAGGTTGGAGGATTTTATAAAAGAAGTGTTTTGAATGTGAACCAACAATGTCTCTATCTGGTGGAATTTTGAAGAACTGCAGCTTAAGGTCTGCAGGAAATCAAATTTTCATTCATTTAGCTGCTTTTCAGTTCAGCATTTTAGTACATTTCAATGCAGGGAACCTGGGACATACTTCAGAATATAGCCCCAATAAGAATTAAGTGCTGAATTTGGATTGAAATGTATCTCAAATAAACTTATGTTAAACTTAACTCCATAGTAAGTCATAGTAAGCAACAGGACAAGGTCAAGGCACATTATTGAGCACTCAATAAGTAGTAGAATAGTGACTCTTTGGTGTTGTTTTTAGCTTTGTACTCCCACACATTGTGTTTGAAATTAAACAAAGGCTATGAAGTTAAGTGGACCTTGAGTTTAGATTGTTTTGTCAACTGCAGTTTCAAAGTTTAAGAATGAACCGTAATTAATCCCAGATAGATGAGAACTCCTAGCCATGCTGTACACTTTCATGACAACTGAGCAAAATTAATCTGCATGTAAAGACTGTACGATACAGTCGAAAGCTCGAGAACAATTGAGTAAGTAGACCTTGAATTAAGATTGTTTTGTCAAATGAATACAGAGGATTAAGTGGCAACTTTAAAGGGGCAATATGTCATTTTTAAATGAAATTATTATATTTATATATTATATATTAATATGTTAATTATACTTTTGTTTGCCTGTTTGTGAACAGGCTGTAGCCTCACATAAAAAATGAACCATTCGCCTGCTTTCTCTGTTGCTTGGAACAGCCACTACGCTGCTTCCTATGTTAAGAAATCAGGTCGTATTTTCGGTGAAATCCATTGTCTTTTGTAGGCTGATTCCGGTACTTCCGTACGCCGTGATAGTAATCAGGTGCATCACGCGCTGTGAGTCCAAACAGATGTGACAAATGGTAATGTAATTGGGCATTGTTTTGCAATATAAACATATAAAAAATGAGGAGCACCCTTGCCCTGTTTGGGACTTTAAGCTGCACTAGATGTGCTCATAAAGTGAATAAATAAATAAATAGCTTAATACACTGTATAGGACTTGTAATATTGTGAATTCTCATGAAGTTAGTCTCGTAATATTATATTTTTTCTTGACATGTCAAAGATCACAGATATGTGGGAGAGAACCTGATGTGGAGAAAGTTTTGAACATGAGAAGTAAATCTGCTGAAACACAGGAGCTATTAAAGTCCAGGAGTTTATCACTGAAATAAAATGAGAGATCCAATGCTGACTATACAACAGCAACAACATGACAAACCCAATGAAATTGGAGTCCGCTAACACCAAAAAACGACAGGGTCCCTGCATAACACAGACTGCAACACAAACTCAGCATAAGGATAAACAACATTCGCAAACACAATCAACATCGGAAAGGCATTTGAGTCACCTGAGAGACCTTCACTTTGTTTTCATAACTGACCCAGAGTTGGCGACAGTTTGCTTGCAAATGGAGACCAGTTCCTATCTGTTTCAAAATACTACAGTTGTATGGCTTGCCACATTACTTCACCAGCTAATGTGGTCCATGTTACTATCCTGTGTACCACCGGGGTTGGCTTTTCCCTGAAAGAAATTATGTAACGGTACGTGGCAAATGTGACGTCAAAGTATCACATTGGTCAGTATAATATTATCACGCAACGAGCATGGATTAGTTCGACACTAATACTGTAACGTTGCAGTGGGAGTTTACCTGAGTTTCCATCATTTTGTGTGAAGCCGTCTTCTGTGTGTTGGTCTGTCTTGGCTGGCTTGTTTGTTTGTTTCTGGCTTGTGGGAAAGTAATGGTTGCAATCTGAAACCTCTCTGCTGGAGGCCACTGAAAACTACACATGGCCCCTTTAGGGTTTACATTAAAGTTGTCATATTCTTATCATACGAACAACGTTGTAGGCCTAATTGTAGTCTGTTTTTAGACATAGTTCCCCGTGGCTGTTTTAAGTTCACTGAAATACAATTTGGATGGACTGCATAAAAAAGGGCTCCAAGTCCTACACTGTTCACCAAATAAGGATGAGAGCGCCGTCAATACTGTATTATTTGGAATAGATGACTACGTTTAATCTTTAATCCGAACACACCATGAATTATTACTAAATTCTTTCTGTCTTTTTAGCCTGTTTTTAGCCCCCCATCAACCCCACTTCCAGCAGCAGCAAGCCGCTGTTTTACAGCTAACGATAAACAGAAAGTGGCACACAAAGTTAATGACTACAATTAACATTAGCCAGTGAAGAGGATCATTAAGCCAGCACGCTAAAGACCATGTAGCTGCCTTTAAGTAGTACTTCTCAGTATTTTTTGTTTTGTAAACGAAAGAAAGCCAAAAAGAGAGTGGATATTGGTTCTTGTTAACCGTAATAACCTTAACTAACGTTATGTCAGGGGTGTGGGTTTTATCAGCTTGTTAGGAGCTCCTCTGCCCCAAAGCGGCAAAGTCAGAACTTGAAGTTAACACTCACTATTTAATTTAAAACGCTAGCTAACACAATGGAACTTAATGCTAACATTACATGCTGTATGCTGTACGTCAGTTTAGGGAGCTAAAACTTTCCACTTAGCTGTTACGGAACTAACAATTAGCTAGCCAGTTATTTATACCTATAGCAATTATCCTAAAATAAAAAAACACGTGTCTCCAGTAACATTAATACTTACAACTTTTAATGTTAGGCTTTAGGTATGTGCAGTTTTCAACAATAGTTGAAATTAGCTAGCCTTACAATGGATTTCAATGGTGCCAACATTTCACGGTATAAAAAAAGGTAGCATGATAGTACTACAAGTATAATATAGTGAATTATAATGGCATAGAATTTAGCGTGTACTAGGCATAGACCGTATACAAGGTTTATATTTGTCGACTTTTATTTTGAAACTTTTAACCGGACTTCCCGTTGTCGGTCGTCTCTCACGTGCTACTAGGTGCTGCCTGGTCCTGCCAGGTCACGGTCGCCACGCAGGTCACGGCTATTTTATACAGTCTGTAGTCACGGTCAGCAAAAATGAGTTTCCTGATACGACTTTGTAGTTTGGTCGTCAGTGCGTTATGCTTGCCCCTTCATCTGATGGAAGCGGCAGGCCTGTATCAACTATACAAACGTGTCTTCCCATTTTGTTTATACCGGATTTCTGTAACGTACAACAAAAAAATGTACGACAGGAAGAAGGAGCTGTTTCGTAGCCTCACAGAGTTCAAGAAGCCTGGCGGCGGGCAGCTCACAATTTTGGAGATTGGCTGCGGCACCGGCACAAATTTTCAGTTTTATCCGCCTGGCAGCAAGGTGATCTGTACTGACCCGAACCCCCATTTTCAAAAATATCTGAAGAAAAGCATGGACGAGAATGACCACCTCACGTATGACAGATTTGTGGTGGCGTCGGGGGAGGACATGGGGTCAGTGCAAGACGAGTCGGTAGACGCTGTTGTCTGCACCCTGGTGCTCTGCTCTGTCAACAACATACCACAAACTCTGCGAGAGGCCCACCGCATACTGAGACCAGTAAGTCAACTGTGGCTCCCGAAAATCATTAGGTCAAAATACGTGTATTCCTAGTAGATGTGCAGCCATGGCCTGTATTAGATACTGTTCAAATAATAGCTGCACTGCAGTTCTACTTCTGGATTAATCATCCACCAGTGTAAATTCATAACAATCCCCTAAGCAAACAACAAGCAAATAAGTGTTTTTGGTAAACTCATATAATTTATTTTGTATGAATGTATATAATTTATTGAGAATATGAAAAAAAAATGAATATGCTGGATGATGGACAAACCTTGTGTGTTTGTGTAGGCCAATGTTAGAGAGATGTCTGCTGTGTATTAGTCTCTAATTGACAAACATAAAATAATCCTCATGGTGATGTAAAACATGCAAGACAGAGAAATTATCTCCCACAGATGCACCTCCCAACATACTAATTATTTCATCTTTAGGTTGTTGCCACTGAATTTCCTATTGACCCTTTTTTTAGTAATCATACACTGCTGCTACCTTTGTCCTGTGATGATTCCAGTATGGGTTAATAATTACTTTTGATGTGCCAATCCAAGATGTACCAAGTTTGTGTATTTTGTATTTGAAAGTTTCTACCAGTAGCCCTCAAAGTAGGCTACACATAACAAGTACGGTAACCCATTTCTGCAAGAGAGATAATAAATAACATGTATTGCCAGGTAGAATGGATACATTTTTCAATTTGCATACTATATTATGCTACACATAACCAACTTTTGCTTTGCAGGGGGGAGCCTTCTTTTTCATCGAGCATGTTATGGCCGACCCCTCCACCTGGGCCTATTTCTTCCAGCATGTTCTCCAGCCTGCCTGGTACTACTTTGGCGATGGATGCATGGTCACCCGGGAAACGTGGAAGCATCTGGAGGCGGCTGGATTCTCTGAACTCAAACTGAGACATGTTGAAGCGCCGCTCATCTTCTTGATCAAACCGCACATCATAGGTTATGCTGTGAAATAAAATTCTCTGTGGTTAGTTTCGTGTAGCAGCGAGCTTGCCTCGTGACAATAGTGTGTCAATATGCCAAGCACTAAAAGCCTGTCCTCTCCCATGTGATATGATCACCAGTGACTTTGATACTAATTTTATTTTTGTATTGAAAACTAATCCTAATTTTGCATTTTGCACAAAAAAAGATCAAAGTTTCTTTGATCTTCTATCCTTCATTCCCCATCTCCAAGTAGCTTGCTGATACGTCAATCAATATGATGCTACCATAGGGAATTTCAGTGTTTATCTGCTTGATACTTTTGGATTTTTGGAACCTTTTATGCCATGACAATTGTGTCACAAAGTACTTATTTTTGCTGTGATTAAGCTGATTGTGTTAGTGATTAAAGAGTTTAATCCTGTTGCATGGTTAGTTTTTTGTTTTTGTGTCCTATTGAGATGAAAGGAATGTTCAACATTTGAGGAAAGGTGGACTTTCACACTTCCCCCCTCCTGCAGACTACAATGTGTTTGCGCCATCCTGTGGTGCAACACAGACACTGCAACTCAGGCATTAAGAGTGTAATCTTCTGATCTTCTAAAGTCGCCTGTCTTAACATTCCCCCTGCAAGATTGTGTTTAAGATTAACAAAGAAGAAAATGAAGTATTTTCTCATGAAATTATGTAGGCTACTTTGTTTTGTGCTGACTTTGCCCGTACGTCTAATGGAGATCATAGGAGTGTACGGTATGTACAAACGTCTGTTTCCCTTGCTTGCCTACAATATAACATTTTCATACAACGACAAAATGAACAAAACGAAGCGGGAGCTTTTCCGAAACGTGGGCAAATTTGCAAACACCGACGGCACTCTTCGTCTGCTGGAGATCGGCTGCGGCAGCGGGGCAAACTTCAAGTTTTACCCCTACGGCTGCACGGTAATCTGTACTGACCCCAACCCGCACTTCGAGAAGTACCTGCGGAGGAGCATGGACGCAAACGCGCATTTGAGTTACGACGAGTTTCTAGTCGTCTCTGGAGAGGACATGAAGGGAGTGAAGGACGAGTCGGTGGACGTGGTAGTCTGCACCTTGGTTCTCTGTTCTGTCAGCAACGTGCAGTCGGTGCTGCAAGAGGTCCGACGCATTCTCAAAAAAGTGAGTCTCAATATGCTGCCTTCAAGCCTGTAGGAAATATTTTATAATGTGACTTGTGTGACTATAGGCTACATGACATGGCTGGATGAATCTGGTAGGGAGCACTAATGAAACCCAAAACAATAAAGACATAAGTGTGACGCTTTACCAAACCAACATATGCTGGAATAATGGTGCCTGGCCCCAGGCAGTCTGTGTGTCAATTCGGTTGCGGAAATGTGATCAAGCACTCGTTTATTTGGGAATATGTACCACCAAACTAAAATAATAAAACGAGGTTATAACTAGGTTTTGACACAGGACCTTTCTACAGGAGAAGCCAACAAGATTGGGTAATAATGCAGGATCCCACTCTCCTGAAACTAGTTGAGGTGCACCCAATCTGGGGCTGTTTTGGGCCCTCTGAGGGTTTGGGGCCCAGGGCAGTTTCCATCTTTGCTTACTTGGTAATCCAGCCTTGCACATAGAAAGCAGAATGTGTCAAGTAAAATTTTAGGCTATGCATTGCTCTTACAGATGTCTGTTTCAGTGTGAATACATTATGCTTGTTTATTAAAAACATTTGCACTCAGTCTTAGTTGTCACACATTAAATCACATTTGGTTAAGAATATAAAAAGGGTACTGAGAGTGTCAGATTATGGCAAACATTAACTGTTTCTCTGGTTGTTGTTGCTGATAACTTGACACCAAAATGAAAAAAAAAACATTCCCTAGGCAGTCCTCCACACTAAATCAAGAAAGGCACACGTTGTCAGTTAGGCTACAACTATTAATTGAAAACCAGTAAAGGGATTCAATTAAACTGGAGAAAGAAGACTCTCTTCTATTCTGGTATTTGTCCAAATTACACAAATGGGCCTGCATTAGGAGGCTGAACACTGTTTTCACTAACTGGACCAAATGAAGCATCGTTTGGATGGGATGACTTATTTATCTTGGCCTCTTCACAGGGTGATATTCCACTTAAATTGTACACATGCTGGATTGTGCATAATGCATTTAGTTAATAGATAATATTGTGTAATTTTACTATTAAACTTAGGCTATAAGACATCTGACATTTAGGTAAGCAAACTGTGAACAAAGCATAAGATACTTTACAGTCACTTTTGATAAGTGTCAAAAAGTTGAATGATCATAAGCCAGTTAGGAAGGTGAATTCACACCTGATGTGTTCACTTCAAAATCCCTTCCCTCTGCCTCTATTTCTACTTTAGTTATGCAGCCAGGAAGCAACTTTCAGCTCCTTTTTTAGCAAAATTACAAAACCTGACTTGATGAAACGTACAATAATAGTTTTTGTCGGCTCCCTTTTACTACAGGGTGGAGCCTTTTACTTTTTGGAACACGTTGTCTCAGATCCCTCCTCCTGGACGTACTTCTTCCAGCACGTGCTTGAGCCTCTGTGGTACTATCTTGGGGATGGATGCACCATTACCAGAGCAACGTGGAAAGATCTAGAGGCAGCTGGTTTCTCTGAAATTCATCTAAAACACATTGAGGCTCCAGAGGTTACTCTCATGATAAGACCACACATCATGGGATATTCCATTAAATGACTGTAGGGGAGAACGGGGTAACTTTATTGATCATGACATTTTCTGCACCTGTATATATAAGATCTGCTTACATTTTCATTTACAAGGAACACAAATTACACTAGGCACACTGCCTTTTTTGAGTGAAAATATATTTATTTACTTACAGAATCAGCAACATTTAATACACCGTTTGTTCTTCTTCCCCATCCCTCCCAAGATGTACATAATAAATATTACCTGGACACTGTGCTTTTTTCCCTGATTGTCTAAGTAACTGCCAAGAAACAACCTAACAAACCACACTCAATGTCATCATTTCTGTTACCCTTTATATTCCATTGCACAAAAATAAGGAATGAAATTGTAACATCTCCTTTTAGGGGAATGAGGGGAATTGCTGGTTCAAGATATAAACAGGAATTATGTCTGTGTAGTAATTATACAGTCAGAATTCAGTGATGCTGTAAGATTTTTTAAAATATCTCCAATAGCAACATTTTTTTAAAAATACACAAGAAAAAAGGAAAAGGGATACATTTAGAAACTGAGACTTAAAAGTTAAAGATCACAATTTCAAACCTCCCAGTATTAAAATGTACACAACTATAAATGTTATAGCATTAGCAAATTTTTAAAAAAACAGCAGGTGGAAAAATGACCAATTTCTTTTTTATTTGTTGAGTATATCTTACTGCCATCACAAGTCACTTTTATATCAAACAGAGTAAAAAAAGTAGAGGATCTCAGCCTGAAATGAGGTGTTCCCAGAAACCCTGTTGATGTCCAAATGGCTGAGCTGTGCCGCTCCCACATTTGTCTCAATCCTCAACCTCTATTCAAGCAGGTTATCCCGTTTTAACACAATAAAGGTCCTTTAATGTTTTGAGTTCTTCAATCAGGGTCTTGTTTTGGTTTTCAAGAACAGCTACGCGGTTTTCCAGGCATTTAACATATTCCTTTTTCTTCCGTCGACATTCACGGGCTGCCTCTCTGAAAAAGGTGTGTGGGGAAGCAATTAGTGCAACTGAAAGATTATACAGTGAGCGCATTTCAGTATATCACAGCTGTGCTCAAACTGTTTCTGTCATGTCCCCCTTTAAAAAGCTAAATAAAGGTCATTTATTACCATACATGAATAATGTTCATTCAACTTAGTTACACTCGGTAGTTTTCCCTGATCATCCACATACACCCTGCAGTGTTGCTATGTACAGTATGGTCACTATTGTGACATGAAATTACATATACTGTACATATTCCTCACCCTTATCTGTCCGAAGCTACAGCTATAACAGCAAAATATGCTTAGGTATTAAACATACTTTGCAGTTGAGATACTATATGTTGCCTGGAATGATTTATTGGGGAAATATCAGCTGCCTGTATCTGAGCTCCAGTACTGGAGGCACTGCATCATCACAAAACCTTTTTCCTTTACCACGTCCATCTTCAACCATGTCCTTGACTTTAACCTTCTTTGGTTTACCACAGTCATTTTGTTTCTCCTGCGATAGTCCTCCTGTCTCACACAACAGAGGATGGCAAGTCGCCATTCTCTCAACTTGAACATGCTAGCTAATTGCGTCAACCATGCATCAAATGCAATGCCCAAGGCAGAGCAGCAGTCTCTATTTGTTTTATTAAGTAAATTATTAAGTAGTGAGTAGAACATACATCATTCACTAATACAGTAATGGAGAGGACGATCTTGCTTTGGCTGTGTATCTTGTTATCTGTTATATATGTCTTTTATTGTCTTTCCACTTGTGAAAGCACTTTGTAACATGGTTTTGAATAGTGCTCTGAGAATAAAGATTATTATTATTATTGTAGACAAATTATTTTTCTTCATCCAGAATGTCCGTGAGATTTTACATTTTTCTGACATGGATTTCACTACCCAAAATCCAGGAATGAACTATACACTCACCTGTTTTTCGCAAGCCTGATTTCCCTCTTCACTGTTGGATCATCAGTCTTGCCCTGAGATAGTCCCACAGGAGAGGTCATAACTACAGTCTGAGACAGGGAGCTGGATGTGGGAGCTGTACGGATCTGGTATGTTTGCATTTCACCTCCTGCACCTGAGGGAAACACAAGATTTAAAAAAAAAAAAAAGATAACAACAGGGGTCATGACAGGTCCAGCTAGGCTCAACAATTTGCTGGACCATCCTGTTTTTTTACTTTACTTTTAGAGCCCTAACTGAAAAAAATGTGGAGACTATTGTAAGTCTGAACACCTAACACATTTTGGCATCTGCCTGGCAGTCAAACTAGCCACCTCCTGAAATCCACTTACAAAAAGGTGACTATGCTAGCAGACAAAAATTGTCTTAGAAATCTTAGGAATTCAGGACCATTTTTTTACATTTTGCAGTGTTTAACTCACCTTGTACAACAACCTGGTTGCTAGGCACCAGTATCTGCTGACCGTCAGGTGTCTGGGCATACTGGAGGATGGTGGTGCCTTGCTGGGCTCCACCAGAGTTGGCCATGGTGACAGCCTGTAGTCCATGAATGCCTTCAGACCCTGGTGTCGCCAGTTGGATTGTGCCATTAGCGGCTATGGTAACTAGAATAACACAGATGGCATCAGAATTGGTAAAACACACATAAAAATCCCATCTCAGCTGGCTAGGTAAATATTCTGAGTACTGCAAAGTACTCTTTTTTTAATAGGGAATAGAAAGAAAGATGACAAACATCACAGATGTTTTCAGCATTTTGCATATTAGTCACGTTGGTTAAGAGCTTACAATAAGTTTGGTTTCTGGTATGCAGCTGTCTGGTGAGTATACTAACATCAAAGAATAGAGTAAGCAATCATACATAGGCTTGGGTTATCTTCTTTATTTTCATATTGTCCAATCGTGGCTACTTGAGATCACCGATTGGCGAGTGGAGGCAGGTTACGTTGCAGCATGGCAGTGAAATGCTAGCATGAAAGCAATAGGCTTATCAGCCTTAAGAGAAAGCACCAGGAATGTCTGTAAATGCACAGTGCAGTGTTTCCTACAAAATTACAGTGCAACTGCGCCGTGTACGCGGGAAGTGGCGGTGCAATCGATGTTGTCTAGCAGCTATTTACAACGTGCTAACCTCGACAACCTAGCTGTATTCTAATGGTGCTTTCACACCAAACGCGAATCGAGTGTTTGGGGCGGTGAGTTTACATACAAAGTCAATGCAAAGACGCGTAGAGCCGCGATTTCCAGTCGGTGGCGGCTTGAAGGGGCAGGGCCGGCGACGCGAAGGCAACGCGATGGAATTCGCGTGAGTTGAATATTTTCAACTCAAGCGAAAAAGACGCGCGACGCTGAGTCGCGATAGCCTATCAGTGTTGAGATTGTCCATACGTCATCAAGGCTTCAGAGCGTTGTGTGCAGAGGGCCGGGCAGAGCGGGGGATTGAAAATCTGCAGGCCGGGTGACAGCTGCTAAACTTGGGCTAGAGGAGCAGGGAGAAGCGCTCCAACCTTCGGAGAAATAAATACCTACAAGTCGGTCGGATTCGGTTCTGACAACTATGCCGTTTACTCGGAGGAGGAGCTCGGAGTTAAATGTTTTTATTAAATTAGCATTTTACTTTAATTGTGGGGATTTCAACATTGATTTATCTTGACTGGAGCTTCTCAGCAGCTAGATTCCGTGCACATCCGGTTACAGTATTGTTGTGAGCGTCGTTAGCTCTGTCGGACTACGATTTCATATTTATATAAAAACGGGACAAAGCTGGACATTACTTGGAGAAAAGAAAGCGAGGAGGTTGAACTACCAGGTGAGTTCAGAAAACATGTGTCTGTAACTTTATTCCAGTTGTCGTTGTACTTTACTGTGACCAAGTTAGCATAGCATAGCCCTGATCGATCCAAACTCCGTTCAGAAAACAAACATTTTATAAAGTTGTTGTCCTGCTGTCTTGCTGACAGACCTGACAAAGCACGAATTCAAATGTTTAACAAATCTGCATCATGTTGTGGTTATTTCGGCATCAGTTTAATCCGTTTATTGCTATTTAATAACCGCAAAATGTTTACTTTGGTTTCATACAGTTGTAGTAATGGCGAGTTGTGTTTATTCACCTCATCGCGTTAAAATCGCCTTCTCGCGTTGTGTGTGAACACTTGCAGCGAATGTACTCACGCATGGAAAGCGCCGCGAGGCGGAAAATCGCGTTTGGTCTGAACACGGCATAAGGTTAACAGAGCTGCTCATGATACTGACCATTCAACTACGCATTGATTAAGGAATCGCCGAAAAGCCGACAACAATCCTTCTTCTAGCGCATGATCAGGTTTTGATTGTGCACAAAGAGGAAGGGCTATATACAGACAGCTTTTTCATTGTGTTTGACAGAGAGGGAGCGAGCAAGTGGAGGTGCTGGGCAAATCTATGTGCAGCTCCACAATGCATTATGATTTTACTCATGTTAAATAGTAGGCCTATATAGTAAGTGGCGGTCAGCACCAAAATTATGGCGTGGTGTGTCTTCACAAATAAATCAATGAATGGGAAACCCTACAGTGTGCTGCAGAGTCTAGAGACTGTTTTTTGTCATCTTAGTTTTAATAGTGAGTTATTGATAGTTAAAATCATCTTAATGTCAGCGCATGAAACACCAATTGCTGATTATCCCTTCAATCGTTGATAGCCGATTCAATCGCCACAAGCCTAATCATACATAACACTCACAATTATTCAAAATTTCCTTTTTATTAATTCTGTGGCCTACAAAAACAAAACATTTGAAATTGAGAATTTTGCCTTTACAATAATGATATATAGAAGGGAGAAGTTCCTACTGTACTGGCCGCTGCTGGTCTGGTAGATTTGAGTGGTGGGTACTGTAACACCTGTAGATACCGGGCTGTTATCCTTCCCCTCAACGTGTGCCATTTCCTCAGATGAAAGTTCATTTAGTATTTTTCTACAAGGTGAGAAGATGAGGGTCACTTGATTTGGGATTAATCTTACAAAACTACTTTTGTGTTGTGTCTGTGCTTGTAGTTTTCTTTTTTACCTGTATGAAGGCCGTCTTGCCAGTATTTCTCTGGTCTTTTGGGCTGTGACTCCACTGTCTGATGAGTCCTGTGAATCTTCACTATCTGAACCCTGGACCTTGAAAGACGGAAGTGGATTAACACAGTGCAACAGAATAATTGTATAAAATGGCTACCATTTAGAATGAATGATTGCAGTGTCAATAAAACCATGTGTACTCACCTGTGAACTCTGCATCTGAGGGGACTGAATGACTGATGACTGTGCAGACTGGATCACTCCTTGAACCTGAAACTGACCCCCTGGCAGTTGTACAACAGCCACAGACGAACCACCCAGGGACATCTGCAAAAACACAAGTTTAAATCCAAAAAATACAGTATATTTATCATGACAAGTGTATCAATTTGTGCGTGCAAAAAAGTGAGTTCGACACACATTAAAGACTTCGTTAGAATAAAAAATAAATTGCTTTAGAGGGTAATAATTTCACCCAAATCACACAAAACATATTTTGTAAGTGAGGTGAATTTTGCTTGTGTTCCTCCGAGAATTGAAAAAAATATATATTAGAAACATTCAGCAGCGGTGTCTCTTCTAGAGATGAAGCACCTGGTTACAGTTTAGACAGGATCTACATTCCACTAAATAAATAGTCTTAATAATTACTACATTTAGTTAGACAAATTAATGTTGAATTTTTAAATAATTTGGGTATATTTCAAATATCCATCACTGTAGTTGACAGAAATCTTCCAAGATGCAAATCTCATAAACCAGCAGACTAGTCACACTAAACTCCAGATTCAGCAATACCTTTCTTTATTGCAAAACTGACAGATATGTCTGTTAAAGACTTTATTTATACAGGATGGTAAGTCAAAACTCACTGTGCAAATTACTTCACATACTTTTTAATGCAATCTAATTTTAAAGATATGCTTTCAATTCCAACAGTCTTCCTCTAAGTTTGCTGATGAAGGCTAACACAATGAGAGTTATGTGGAAGCCTCTTTGTTCATGATCAACATGGCTGTCTGGATCCTACTTAAATACTGAGTTGTAGGACAGCAAGTTATAACAAACTTGCTAAATACATCAAGTGTAATGAAGAAAGAAAAAGTAGTTGTATTAATAATACAGCTGTGTAATGGAGCTGTATTAATAAGCAAACCTTAAGACTTAAAGTATGCTTTGAGCATTCATAAACAAGTGGGCTAGTGGTTTTTACATTGAAAGATCTACTGTGGCATTACGGTGTGGCATTATTTCAGACACTTTTATGGTATTTTGAATGGGATCTATTAGTTACCTGTTGGGCTATCTGTGAGAACTGAGAGGTTGTGATGGTAGTGGGAATGATGGTAGTCTGTGACTCAGTGCCATTGCTGCCCTGCTGTACTTCTTCCATAGTAACTGGGAACAAATAAATCAATGTTTTAATAAATCAGTGAATAAACGGCTCTAAAGTAACACAGTGTGGCGGGCTGTCTGCAAGTAAATATGCTGCAAGTTACTCCGCTGTGGCCTATGCGCTGTGTGTTAATTTAATGTCAATTAGCAACTTTACCTGACCAGATCAAAGCAATATCAAATCTCAACTTCTTACTATAGATACCCGTTTCTTCTAACAAAGTTAAACAGGCCACTCTAAGTTAACTTAAATAAAAGATCGACTTCCTCTTTGGTTCAATCGTGTTAGCCAATGCAACTAACGTTAACATGGAGTTACGGAACATTGCTAGGCCCGACTGTCAACACTGTTAAGTTTTCCCCCTAACGATTTAACTAAATTCAAAATTTAACAAAGTGGGCGACTTCATCCCGGACAAACGTTTGCAGCTGACATATAAAGTTATCCGTTGAGTCATTACAGCTAGAATGTTCCCTCCAACGTTACCGCTGCTAGTTAACTGTAGCTAACGTTTGGTTAAACGGACGTTAACCCGTATAAACCGTTAATAAACAACAGCTTTAGAGCAACAAGCGAGGCGAAGTTTGGTAACTCTGGTTCACAGGATGGATGAGCTTTTGTCTCAATGAGCAAATATGTGTAACTATGTCACTGGCACGCAAGTTACCGCGTCAACAGACGTCAGCGATACGGGGAGCCATTAAGCTAACTACACCTTCCCTTTTCGTAAAACGACGGAGTTGACGAAGCAACAGCCGCCATTACCGCCACAGCGGAGCAGCCAGACGAACACAAAAATTACCGCTCAGCCAGCCACAATTTACCTTTTCAAATGCCGCGTAACTGCTCTTGTTCACAGCGTGGACTTCGTGCAATTCGTGCATATACTTTGACACAACAAATACCTTGAAAGGTTTCTTAGCAGCAATGGCTAACAGCTAAAAATATAAAGATGTCAGCTAAAAAATAGCTGACCAGTTTTTTTCCCAAAGGAAATGGGCGGTGCTGCGTGGCAAAGACGCATTACGCAATAGTTTCTCGGGGCTTTGTGATTGGTGAGAAAAGGTCAGTGGTATATACAGAGTGGAGGAAGACTTCACTGCATTTATTTGACAGCTGTAATTTCTTGACAGTCAAGGTTTTACAAATGTGTTGTTATAGATTAAACAACCCAACAGTAAATAACGCACTTAAAATACTCTGATAAACATAAATGCATCAGTAATAGTAATACAATAATATACTCTGACTGGTGCCATAATGCATAATAAATACTCTTATTATTAATAATTCAAGTACATTTTGCTGATAATACTTATGTACTTTACATAAATTAAATTATGAACGGCTTTTACTTCACTTTGAGTCTTCTTGGATCACTCGTGCACACTAATGTTTGGTCATCTTTTCTTGAATCCTGATCAGAACAGTGTAGTCTAGTTTATGCTGCAGTTTTAACCCATTTGCAACAAGTTTAAATGTTTTGTTTTTGTTTTTTAATATGTGTGTGTGTGTGTGTGTGTGTGTGTGTGTGTGTATGTTAAGTGCCAGACAAATTCTGACTGAGGTTTTCCATTTTCCAGGTAGGTGTTGGTTTCAATAAATTTCTGTACAGAACCAAAAATAAATTTGCAGAGACTTGAAACATTTAAAGCCCCGAGCTTGGGCCTCACCCCTTTACTTCAGAACAGAGTAAGAATCCTATAAACAACATCAGACACTGAAAGTTTGGAGCAACCTTCTGTGTGCACTGAGCCTACATGGGTGCAAAGTCTGACACCAACAGTTTTAGATTTCTTTAAATTTAACCTTTATTTAACTAGGAGTAAAATACTCACTGAGTATATTATTAAGTATGTTTGTATATTATTAGTATGTTTTGTGGTATTATTTTACAAAATATTTGCTCTCAGGAAGACATTGCTGAATCATTTTCATGGTTCAGTGCGCACAATTCTGGCTCTGTACAAAAACTATGTTTGATTCATCATTTTGCATGTTACTTTGAATTTGCCTATTTTGTGACTAAAATATTTTCCCTGTCCATTATGACAAAATTCTCAAACATGCCGCCACTGTAATGATGCAAGTTGTGTAACAATCCAAAGAGTGATTTTATAAGGTCAATTTCAACCACTTGTACATCATTGCTAAACTCATGAATATCAGGACAAGTGGAATGATTAAATGCTTTTGTTTATTCTGTATTACTTTTACATAAAGTATAAAACAAAGTACAACAAAATGAAATAGAAAAGAAATGAGAAGAATGGAAAGGGGTGTACCACCTTGATTTCTCAACTATACGAGTAACAGCACCTTTCTAACATTAAAGATTCCTCGGTGGATCACACCCTAATGGAGAAGTTTAGAATTCACCAAATAGTTAATATACAACATACCAAGAGTGCATACACAAAATATTGATAGAACAACTCAAGAGAGATTAATGCAGTTGTAAGTACACTACTGGTTAAATTTCAGCAGTCCCCTGTCCTTAGTTATTACAAAATGTATAAGCATGTATATTTCACCAGACTGTGCAAGCTTTTAAATTAAATTGCACTGTCATTGGGATTGCATAGTGTATAAGAACTCTGACGGAGAAAAAGAGCGGAAACCAATGGAAGCCCTTGTAGACTTCGCAGCGAAGCAGGTAAATGGTAGATGGACACTGGTTGTCAGTTACCCCTCTTTTTGCTCATTAGGTTTGCAATGTTCGCCTTAATTGCAAGATTTGTTTTGACAAACGTCTACATTTTATGGGTATTATTCACAGATTGCACCAAGGGACCACCTGGTCCATCCCTGTGAAATGAGTTTTGTTCCCTGAATATACAATTTCATACATATATATCTCCCCCACTTATGCCTCAAGCTGATTTCTTCTTCTTGTGCTTGGCTGAGTCATGCAAACATTCTGCTGCAAAGGTAAGATGCTATGTTGAAGCTAAAATGAAGTGCTATTAGTTGTTTTCTCTAGGTGGATTTAAAAGTGGGCAAAACCAAATTTCAAGCATTTATATGTCTAAAATTATTAACACATTTAATGTAACATGAAATGGAGTTAGTTAAATCAATCAATCCACACAGTCGAAACCTACTGTAAGTACCGCCAGTGCAAAGTACAGTAATTCAATAGGTGATATTCCTGTTTACTTTGAAATTATTGAACATCTTTCTAATATTGTGTTTGGCATGATTGAATGTTATAATGGTACAATTGCAAAAGTCCAAAAATAACAAAACAACTATTTACATGTTAACATTAAGGGTTCATCACTGATTACAGTTTAATCCAGTACAAAGAACCTATAAATTATGGCAAGGAGCACGAGGAAAGCACAAGATTGCAGGAATCCAAATACATTTTGCAAATGCATCTTGATGCACTTATTTTTTTACCCTTTTCTTTTTCATACAATTACTTTACTTGCCAATCAAGGGTGTTTCAGATGTGGCTCAGCTTCGCAACGGCATTCACAAGTGCTTAAAAATCCAGTGACTGAACACAGAAAATAATCCAGATACATGATGACTTGCCTCTACTGACTACAGACTTACTGTACAGTACCAACAACAATCCTGTTGGAATTCAAAGTAATTCTTTACAAAGTTGCACAAAGACAAAACACAGTTCGAATGAACTTTGAGTGTGCAGAGGAAAAGGAAAGGGCCAACCTCTCAAACATTTGCTCTATTATTCAATGAAAAACTGAGAGGTATGACTGTTTAGCAATATAAAGTACATTGGTAATGGGTATTAGATGAATAGTTGTGGGCTTATTTTTAATTTAAAAAAAAGGGTAGCCTGAAAACAGTCCTGATATTGGTTTTAGCTTTCTCCTTGCACCAGTTTTATTTTCTGTTTTTTCTTTAATGGCCGACAGAAAAAGTCCCTGGCGTTAACAGTGATAGCCCTCCCGGTGTCTCAAAGCTCATCAAGCAAGAATCCTCAGAATAATATATGCTCCTGAACCCTTAGTTATAATGCCTCATTGTTATAATAAAATAGACAATTTTTGAGAAAGTGCAATGTTATATCTGTCCTGACTAACAATTCTAACAAGTTATTCATCTTTACCTTCCATTATACAACTATTATTCCACTTCAAAAGTACTGTCAAAACATTTTTCTTATTTACAATCTTCTTTCTGCTACTGTTATCATCTCCCAGCTGGGTTACCTATCCACAAACCATCAACTGAGAGAGACAAGTTAAGCATTTATACATTTATACAATTTAAAATATTTATACAGTAACGTACAGTATCTAAAATACAACAGGCCTTTATAGGTACAGTACAGAATATGGCCTCTTTCCTCTTTTATTTTGTTCCCTTTGGATTTCTGTCAGGATTTCCACTACTACTCAAAATCAAGAAGAATAAACAGCCATCAATAGCAGATTTATTAAAAATTAAGATTGGAATGTATGGCTGAAGTTTTATAAGGCAGGGAATATATTAGGGCAGGAAAGGTGTGAAAATCTATTTGGCTTTATTGTCATGGGATAAAATAAGCTTTCTTAATAATGCACACAGACTGAGACTGGCTACTAGTCTCATGGTTTCCTTTCATCCTCCCTCTTTTATTCATCTGTGTTAGTGAGAAATGACAAGGGCTCAGCGCATGCATTTGTGTGCGTTTGTTGGAAAACTGCATGTAAAAACATTTCAAGTTTAGTAGCTCTTGGAATCTGTGTAGATGCACAGGGGAAAGTGTTTTAAGAGGTTTGTGGTAGGTATGGAATAAGAAGATGGATTTTCACAAAGACATTAAGATATAATTCATATTAAATGTTTTCAATTTCACAAGTGGTCCTGTTGTATGTGTTGTTTTGCCCTTTCCCCAAAAAAGTGCAACAGGGTAAATTTTTTCCTCTTTGCCATTTGCAGTACATGTTGCTTCTTTTGCTTCTATCTATAAAACACAGTGAACAACTCCAAACATGGCAGGTCCAATCACAGACATGCAGTGGCCAAGATATGCTGGTGTCACACAGGGCTGGTTGCATGTGTACATGTGGTGCATGCTTTTTCCTTTTCACCATTTGCCAAGCCGTGGTCGAATGCTGGGATGATGGTGCAATAAGCATCCAGACTGTGGATGGTGACTGAACAAACCCGGACCCCCACAACCCTTCACATGTTGTAAGCGACATAGATGGGATCCAGTTGGTCAGCGAGGAAAGAGTCCCGTAGGTGCATGCGCTGCTTCTCTCCTCTGGAGTTGATGGGTATAACCCCGGGGTCCACAATAACCACCACGCCCACAATGAGGTGGTGCTCCTCCAGGACCACGTTGGTTATCAGAGGCACCAGGTCCAGGGCATCCTGCTCCGAACCGCACAGCTCCGACACCACCACCAGCAAGTTGGTCCATGTAAACACAGCACTGTGAGGGACAAGAAGAGGGTGACTGAGAATACAATCCTAACCCAAAAGTAATGGAAATAAAGGAACAGTTTTACATTTTGGGAAATACTCTTACATGTTTTATTGCAGAGAGCTCGATTAGAAGATTGATACCACTCTCCTGTCTGTTCACTAAACATGAACAGTTAGCGTAGCTCACTTTAATCTGTACTAAAACCAAAGTTGAAAAAGAACAAGTTTTGTTTAAACTAGTTATAACTTGTTAATTTGTGAGCTTTTGAGGTCCTGGCAGGTGTGTTTTTTTAACCTTCATACAGAGCCAGGCTAGCTGTTCCAGTCTTAGTGCTAAGCTAAAGTAACCTGCTTCTGGCTGTGGCTTCATGTTAATGTACAGTCATGAGAGAGGTATCAATCATCTCATCTAAATCTTGGCAAGAAAGCAAATAATCTTATTTCTCATCAATCCCTCTGAACTGGCATTTTATTATTTCAGTATGTGGTCACCTTTTTTGAGTTTCAGTTGTTAATTGTATTACATAAGTGTGATAAAACAGGCCTGGTTCATGGCAATGGGATAAAAGCAAGACAATGGTTATGTTGTGATGTCAGAATGACAGAGAAAAAGAAAACTGCAAAATAAACCTAGCCAAAGCCAGTGTTCTTTAAATATCCATATTTAAAATGATTCTTAAACACAGTGTAATTAAATGTGTGTATCACAATATGTTTTCTTTTGCCATTGGAGCAGTTAGCATTTTAGTGGTGGATATTACTGCTCAATATATAGCTTTCTATGAACATTAATAAAGCGTGTGTGTGAGTAATAAAGAGCATTCTCACCTCTCAGCAATGCTGCGGTGAGCCCGGGACACAGAGGTTTCAATATCAATAGGGTGGTAGCGCAGCCCTCTTAGCTCCAAGGTCTCGTCCAGTGATCCCACAACAAAGAGAGCGTCATGCCGATCTGAGCACAGAAATACAGGCAACATAATCCACCAAGAAAAATATGCAGACAAAGTAGAAACAAATGTGTAAGAAGCTTTAGTTTGAAGGGTTAATTCTGTTTGAAAGCGTTCATTATCCTCAGTCTATATTATAATAAACTCATCAAGACTGACTAATTAAATCTAGTCTTTAGCTGTGTCGGGGTCTATTTACCCCCACTGGCATCCAACAGCTCAGTCCTCTTTACAAAACCCAAGTATCCTGTCCTGGCCCATAAGGTATGTGGGTCTCCGAAGCTGAGCTTGGTGTTGAAGTGGTTGGCCTGAAGACTCTCCTCTCCGTAGATGGTGTAGTAGCCACTGGCACTGTGAGGGCTGTTCACCCAGATCTAAGAGAGGGAAGCACACACTGGGTCATGGCTGGTTTAGGAAGGAAGAAGGCTTTGCCAGTGATTTTGTCACAATACAGTCGTGGTGTCACCACAAAAGGAGAGCGCTTAATTACAGCTTCCTCTCACCTCGCCTAGATGAGAATCACCAAGAGGACCTCTGGTCTCTGGGTTTACGATTATCACCCGAACACCTGGCAGTATCTGTAGATGAAGCAAAATGGGTAGTACACTGTCAGCACGCACCACTTTAACTTAATAATTCATGAACTGAATGTATGCCATGGGTGTACACATGTAGCACCTCACCTTGCCAGACTCCATTAGAGGAAGACTCTGAGGTGCTCCTCTTTCCACAAGCCTGACTCTGCAAAAGTCACACACAGAAACAGACACATACAGTCATTTATTGAAAACAAGTCTCTTGTTTTCCAAATGAGAATTATCTGACCGATGTTCAGGGTTGCTGGGTTTATATACGAGTTCTTTTGTGTTTTCACTGAGGATCTAAGGAGTGTTGTTTTCATTTAACACTTTCATTGACTTCTTCATAATGCAAATGTACACTGCCTGTCTGATCTGTTTAGTTTAGTATTATGGTATTTCTGTTATTTAGTCTGTTGTTCCTCATTCTGTCTGCTTGTGTTTTTGTTGAGTATGTTGTATTCATTACTCAGATCTGTTAGGTGTTATTTTGATATAATCTGTGCTTGCCTTAGTTCTTGTTCTGTCTCTGTCTGATCTTTATTAGTTTCCATATCATCATGCTTGGGTTGTATCTCTCTGCTTGTGTTTAGTATTGTTTTGGTATTTTCTCATTTCTAATCTATTCCATTTTAGTTTCATGGTCTGTTTAGCTGATCTCTGTCACCTGTGTTGCCCCCGCCCTGCTCGTTAGTCCATGTAGATAACCTTGCTTGTTTCTTTGGTCTATATCTGGTCATTGTCGTGCGTAGCATGTCATGCTGTGTTCCGTCATCTCCTGATATCCTGCCTGTTCATTTGGATTTCGTGCCCCATGGATTTTCTGTTTGAATCTCTTTGTTTTATTTGGACCCTTTGGATTACTTGGACTCATCCGCTCTCAGTAAGTGTGATTGCATTAGTTTTTGTGAATAAACATTTTGTAATGTACCTGCTTTGTACCAGCACACACCATTCGTGACAGTAAAGCCCCCTCCATTTAGGAGCGACACAGGTTAATTTAAGCTTTTGATTAAATGTGAGATAATTTCAGTTTTAATGCTGCTATAAAAAAATCACCAAAAAGACCTAAACTCCATATCCTGTATAAAGTAGACATAATACAATTAACTCCTTCAATTAGGAAGATTGTTTGTTTTAACCAGTCACGCTGACTGACATGGTTGATGTGTTCTTACCTGTCATGGCGGAGGGACTTCATGTCCACATAAACTGTACATGGATCAGGACCAGTGGTGCCCTGAAATGCACAAAGAACACGTACATACAGGTCCTGGTTCTCAAAACTGGTTCCCTACTCTCTCATCAGGTTAAGGTGACTGGTGTACCTGCAGGCAGATGGCAAGGTTAACCCTGGAACCAAAAGCAGTGCTGACGGCTCTGGACGACAGCCCCACGTCCTTAAACAGCTTGGAGAAGGAATGTGTGAGGGCGAGGCGAGGCCGTTCCTCTGCTATCACCACGCAGCTCCGCACACACGACAGGTTCACACCACGGGCCTAAAACACGCCCACATAGAATGATCAGATCTCTGAGAAATATTCTGTCTGTCATTCATGATTTTCTCTCTCTCTGTACGCAGTACTCACCTTGAGTAACTCCGTTTGAGTACCCAGTCCTTTAGTGCAGAGCTCCATGACAGAGTAGGAGCAGAAGGTGTCTCTGACGCGGTACTGACTGAGCGTGCTCAGCCACAGAGACAAGCAGCTCTCCAATTCGAAGGGAGGAATCAGGATGGACTGGTGACCTGAGTAAACACTAAAGGACAAGACATGAAGAAGAAAGAGTGGATGTATGGAGGAGGAACAACACGAGAGAGACTAAAACTGGGGTACGTAGCATGTATGTATTGTAGGTGACTGATTACCCTACCTTGCGAGGCACCACAAGACGAAGCCCAGACCACAGTAAGGATCCAGGCAGATGGCTATTTGGCGAGAGGAGTATAGTTCACACTGCAGCTTTATAGAGCGACAAAGTGCACTGACTGCTGCGTGAGAGATCTGCAACGAACAAGAAGGCGCATTAAAAAACTAAAGGCAAAGGAGAAGTGCTCTAACACAGATTTTGAGAACAATATTTGAGAGACATAGGCCTTTTTGTGTACATAGAGAAAGTCTTAGATCTTTGAGTTCAGCTCATGATGAATGGCAGCAAAAACAAAAGTGTTGCATTTATAATTTTGTTCAGTGTAATTTCAGTTTCAATTTCTCTATCAGTCATCGGAAGAACCTTACTCCTACTTCTGACTGATCACACCACTGACTGGGCTGTAAACAATCTGGCTGAAGACAATCAGAAATCAATTTCTGCTCATCACTTAAACCACTTCATTTTATATCGATACACAAAATGAAACAGCTGTTGAGGGCGGTTGGGAGTTTCCAGAGGTGCAGAAGTCTCATCATCGTTTAAACCACTCCAAAGGTAATTGGTCAAACACATATCTAGCAGGTTTAATTGATTCTTAACGGATGTTTTTCAGACTTAGGCTACATTGTGTGGTGAAAACTACATCTGCAAAATGTGATCTGGCCTTGGTCTTATGAAACTGTGGGACTGAAAAAAAAAATAACCTGACTGTCTCTGCTTATGTTGTAGATTACTTAACATTTTTCTGCTGTGGAAATGTGTGAGATGACACAATGAATATGGATACAAACAACAAAATAGATCCATAAATACACAGATCACTGCTAATATGATCATTGTTTAAACAGCAAGTTTGGTACAACAACCTGTTAAATTTGGATCTCTTTACTGCAGCAAGATTCATCTTCTTTAAACCTGCAATCACTTATTTATTTGGCCACTTGGGGGCAGCAGAGACAAGTTGTGAACATAACATTAGGTGCGTTCGAGATGACGGCAGCTGACTTTCGCCGACTTCATAGTCTAACGTGAGCTGCAGGTGACTGCAGGGGCGGGGTATAAAAACGGCGCCGTCAAGTCGGACACATTCTACCTGCAGCAGCTTACTGTGAGCTCAGATCAATGACTGATCTCGCAGAATTTGCAAAGAAAAATACCGCGAGACCAGGCAATAGTGTGGTTCCAACTTGGTGCAGTCGGGGAAAAGCAGCTGCGGCCGCCGGACTCGGTACCTGCAGCCGCCTCGCTCCCGCAAGGTTTTAATGTCATGTGTCATGGTGACGTTTTGCAGCGCCGGTTAAAGTCGGACACGATTTCTAACCAACATGCCTTGTTTTAAGTCCAGCATGCATGACGTTAAGTCAGCTCTGCACAGCCCCGCATTAAGTCAAACGCACCTAATGACATATCAACTTCTAATTTAAAACAACTTGTTAGCAAACAGTTGCTTATTGATACAACCACCACTTAATCATTCATTTGGAGTTGTGTTTCTTACCACCAGATGAATTTAAGTCCCATTGATGTTATTATACAACCTATATTACCACTTTAAGGTGTGGAGACCAAAGAAATGAGGGAGAGAGACATGTAAGAGCTCAGTAGTGCAGATGTAAAGCGTGTAGAAATTGGATTGGGGTTAAGAACAAACACAGCACTATTATTAATACATAATAAGTGAAGCTCATCTGTCTCACCTTTACCCCAGTGAGCATGCCTGTAGTGGACACACTGAAGTCAAGATAAGCAATCATCTCCGCTGTGGGCGGCTTATAGATCTGTGGAGGCCGGCGGCGAGGAAGGTCATCTGCAAACAAGAACAGTGCATGGTTAACAGAGAACAAAGTCAACATTATATTATACTGAGCAATAATGACTCATCAAATAAGAATCATGAGAAGATGCATTTTATGCTGCCAGTTATTGCTCTGATACTGGTAAGATTCAGAAATTATTCATTGGCCACGTAACTCATTCAGATGTTGTAAGAAGGAGCTTTGCAGAACAAAAAGCCCACAGAGAAATAAAAAAAAAATATAGATCATAATAGGAAAACAAAGTTGACTACAATATAGCTGCAAGCAGAAACCAACCAAAAGTGCACCAAGCACTTATCAACCCACAAATTTGTCTACCCACTGAGCAATTTTGGTAATAACAGGAGAAAGCACTGCAGAGAAATATCCCGCTTCCTGTTTGTCTTAATGTGGAAACTCTTGTCACAGCAAACGGTCTACAAAAACTGACACAAACATTTCTGACAGATCTGTGCACTTCATACACAACTAACTGTACACTCACTAAGACGGCTACTTACAGCAACTGATAAGCCTGTCTTCAGTTTAACTCACAAGAAAGTCAGCTACTGTAAACACTTATTAAACAGTAATTTCTTATTCTTATTATGTAAACAGTAATTTCTTATTACAAAAATTAATGAGGTGGCTAATGTGGATTTAAGGTTAAAATATTTGTTAAAATTAAACTTTAAACTGATGAACAGAGAAGATTTTTTATTTTTCAAATTAAATGGAAAAGTTCTGTTGATAAACCATGAGGAATCCAATTTTTTTTATGTGTATTCACATATGAGGGGTTTTTTTTTCAGAATAGAATTTTTTACATTTTGACATGTCACAGTAGCAAAAGCACAGGCATAAATAATGCTGGCTCACTGTCACTGCTTACTTGTACTCTTGAATAGAAAGGAGGCATTGTTTATGTTTTTAGTGACACTTGTGCCTCTCCTACTATGACAAGACAAAATGTCTGCTGGAATTTTTTTTTTTCAATTCTTACCTGTGTCAATGATTGTTGGCCACGTTTTAATGTTCACAGAAGCAGCAGCATCTTTGGAACGAAGAGTCCTCATGAGATTTTGAGTGGTAAGGATACATGCAGCTTTACTGACCTGGTAACAAAACATCACCAGCATGATTCATCTGAACAGGGGAAGCTGCTACAAATTGGTGAAAATGAATGACAAAAACAGCCGTAAACACACGCACACCACAATTTATCTTCCTATGGCTCAACTGGAACTTCATTTTTGAGAACAAAAAACCCCCAGATTTTATATTATAGGGATACGCTGAGTGAGACATTCTACAGATATAAAATCTAAAATACAACGGGACACGCAAGACTGTCCTTTGAAATTACGCAATTTAAAGATGGAAAACATTTCGAGGAAAATGTAAAATCTACATATAGGCCACAACTAATAAGACCCTGATATTAGAATTTAAATGAATAAACACACATGTATGTACTCCCAAACTCATGAGCACTCAATAACACACGTGCAAAAGAGCACACACACTTACATCAATAATCATGCGGACAGTTGGCAGTGTGGCTGCCAGGTTCTGAGGATGCGGAGGTCTGACGTTTACGGGAACACATCCAGCGTAGAGACAGCCGTAGAAGGCGGCTATCAAATCAATGCCTGAGAGAAAGATGGAGGCCAAAGGCGGAGTTTAAAAAAAGAGAAAACTATCCACATTTCACAATAATCAATACGGAATAATTAATTAATATGTAGACACAGACAAGAAACCAGAGGCAGGACCCACCAGGAGGATAGAGAAGCACTACGTTCTCTCCAGTGTTGATGCTGCCTTTCTCAGTGAGCGCTGCAGCTATCTTCTCTGCTCGCTTGTGAAGTTGGACGCAGGTCGCTGTGCCTACTGTTACACCCTGAATAATGCACAGGAAGGAGGAAGATATACAAGGTCACCAGAAACACAAGGTGTAATTCAATTAGCAATAACTTATTACAGTGCAAATATATATGTGTGTAGATAGAGAAAAAATATGTGGTACCTTGGCATTAAGAAGGACAAAGAGGACATGATCTGGGTCTGTCTGTGCTCTCCAGTGTAGAGCCTCTGACAGATACTGGTGCTGAAATAAAAAGAAAAAATATTACATGTACAGTAGGTACTGTACATCTGAGGGGTTTGATAATCTGTATACAATTTTACAAACACAACCACAGAGGACGTATACAGGGAGGAGCTTTGTACTGATGGAAGACCTAAATAAAACAACACAAAGTGGTGCTCAGAGACTGCATATCTCACTAGACAGCTGTCTGGCATAAATTATCTCATGCCAACGTGCAAACAACTTATACTGCTCACTCAGAGCCAATCGTGCTCTTAAAATAATGAACAATAACTTAGGATGTGAAAGGTACGTCTGCAGTAAAACAAGGGAAAGCTACAGAAGGTGCATTTTTTTGTAACAGATTTTAAAACATGCACTTTTTTGCTTGTGTCACATTTTACAAAATAAAACCACAGTACAATATACATTAAAGCATGACGAGAATAAACAAAAGGTGCAGGGAAGATGCCATGTGGGGGCCATAATTCTTACCATCACAGTGGGCCACATACAGAGCTACATCCAGAAAGAGGGAGCAGAAAGAGAGAAGAGTCCAGATTTTTTTTTATCTATAAAACTGGGACTGAGACTAGGCCATGGTTACACTCACAGTGGAAAGTCTCTAAACCAAACTAGTTACCATCTTAACACACTCTGAGCATTGGTGCACAAGTTTCTTGCTGATTATGAAGGACATGCATATGTGGCTCTTTTGAAAACAGTGTGGAATATGGTTACACAGAGTTGCAGGTAATACGGAGGTAGCGGCAGGTTGAAAGTGAGAGTTACACCATTCATGGTCACACTACCTTTCGGACAAGATCCTGATCTTCAATCATGCCGAGGTCCCTGCCTGCGGCCTGGGCAATCCTCTTCCCTGCCACCAAGTTGCCCACCATCACGGAGGCAGGACCTACGCCAACTACAAGAAAAAATGAGTGTAATACAGTATCATTTATACAGCAGCCCTCATAGGTTAAGTTTTAGCCAAAGAGACATTAGTCTGGAAAGTAAAACATTTAAACAGCATTACTAGTTTGGGAAAGCCAGAGAGCTGCCAGCAAAACTAATCCTGTGAGAATACAAAGTATAAAAAACTGCATTAAATATGTGTTTTTAAGTACACAGATTATGGAAATGGCAAGAGGAGTGATGTGTGACTGTATTCAGTATTTTGGTAAAAAAGGTGCAGTTTGTATAATGATTAATAATGTTATCTACAGTACTTAAATCTACATGTTACAACTTTGATGTAAGTCTGCAGTGTAGCAGGGGCACAGCAGACTTTGTATTATAATGGTTCAGGGGTGCGCCAGGACCACTGTGAAAATAAGTTATTTTAACTTGTAGTGTTTTTATCTCATGTCATGCTTTAATTTTACACTAAAACACTTTTTTCATGTTATATGTTGCTTATAGGTTGTTTTATTTTGTTTTATTTTGGTGTTTTGTTGCATGTCATTATTTCATATTGGATAGATTTTGGTGATATCTGTGTGTCATGTTTTTCTTGTTTTATGACAGATTAAAAAACAACTCTTGTGTGACATTTGCTCAGCTTCGCCACAGCCAGTGCAAACACGGCAGGAATAGCACTATCCCAAATTCAGTTATGTAACCCCACAACCAGGCCCTTATTTTACGAATCATTTTATATCCTGACGGACTCTTGCAGAACAATCAGTAGCTCCTCTCATCTTTGCTGACATGGTCAGTCCTTTTTTATACCTAACCATAAAAGAGCTTAATACACATTTCACTGGCCTGTTTTACCAGATATGCAACACCTACCAGGCTGCTTCTGGCGGGGCTTGGGCAGGTTGGTGACACAGGTATGGGGACACATCAGGATGTTGCAGGGATGCAGGTTGCCGTCTAAGAAGAACTGCTTGGTGTCAGAGATATGGATGCCACCCAGGGGTGTTTTAGGTAAAGTGTTGGCCGGGACCAGAGCTAGACAGTAGAGGCCCACCTGATGGATACTGTCGATAGCCTACAGAGAAAACCAAACATTGAGACATAGTTGGTTGAGCAGTAAAATTACGTGAAAAAAAATTACTTTGCAGAAATATGAAATACACTAAAGGAATATTTCGAGGAGTCAAATTAACTAACCTCTGCTGACAAAATGGTGATTTTTTTCTCTATACTGTTACAGACACATTGAATGGAAATCTTTAACATCGCAGTGTTGTAGTATTGAATAAACCTGATTTAGTTTATTGAGTATTTTATATTTACACATAAAAGAAATGATTCACCTGAAGCACTCGGCTCATCCACTGGAAGCTGTCCTCCTCGCTGGCGTCTGGCCTCTGCTCCGCCACAATCACGACCCTCTCATCATAGAACACCGTGACTGAAAACACAGTGATCCTGACACACACACACACACACAACGCAGAAACACATACAGATATGTTAGAGATTATTCAGAGGCTACGGAAATCACAAGTAGTCTAAATGTTTTCTATACATCAACGCAACATGACATTTTTTGGGGGGCCTGCCGTGCTTCCTTTGTGCCACTAGATGTCAGTAGTGAAAATTAGTATTCACACTTCAATGGAGGAGCTCATCATTTTTGTGTAAAGGAGAATTCGGTGAACTCCTCACCTGCCACGGTACACAGTCTTGACTGGCTCCACGGCAAGAGCGGTGGCTACCAGGTCGTCAGCATTGTGCCTCCGCCCGCTCACCATCAGCAGGCCCTCGATCTTCCCCACCACAAAGATCAGACTGCCCTGCACAGAGCGGGGGACACACAGCAGGGTCATTATACTGTTAAGTATAGAGACCCATTCAAAGACAGAAAGAGACGGATGGTTTCCAGGAAGGCTCAAGTTACCACAGATGTTGTACTGTAATGAAACAGTCCTACTTACTGGGCCAACAAACCCCAAGAGTCCTGACCGCACAAATGGAATCTCTCCAATGGGAACTCCATTAGCATTAACCGGTATCACCTGAACATGATGATACACACACAGAGAGGATGGCAATACATCACAAAAAGTGAATTAAGTTTCTAACATATGAGACTGTAGCAGCAGCATAGGCAGGTTGTGGGTGTAACTCCGCTTTCATACCTCAAATGTGTTTTTGGTGACTCCAGGCAGGCCATAGTACATGTTGCCTCCAGCACGGGAGTTTACTATTATCTCTCCTATCTCATCTGTTTTACACAACTGAGGAGGCCCGTCTGCCTTTACAATGCACATCAGAGCTGGAGACACACAAAAGGTAGCATTTAGAAAATATTGGACTTCATAACTCAAAGGTATATTACATTTATGTTAGCATCACGCTTACCTAAAGAGCAAAGATCTATAGTTGCACTTTTAAAACATTTATTCTTTCTCTAGCTGTTGAGGCTGGCAGATGAAAAAATATTCAGAAGGAATTTAGATTGTGTGAGCTGTGTGATTTCAGAGGAATGGAAAGAGACATTTTCTTCTGGAGTATTGATACTATAATGATAGAAGAGCATCAATTTTTAATGATGTGGTTTGACAAATCCATGAATTTTTTTTGTGTAGTGACAATCAAAAATTTGGATGGTTATTTCATTTTGAGGTGTGTAAGTTACTTACAAATGTCAGCAGACAAGATGGACCATTTAATTAGCCTTTATTTGGAGTTTCAGTATGGCTATAATTGTGTGATCATGTTTAATCAGTAACTTATATATTTTGTTGTAGACATGAAGTGGAGTGAGGGTTTTGTGGAACGTAGTTGTATACATGACACTGTAATAAAAAAACTTTGTCATCAACATCAAGAAATTGTATACATTTTACATTACTATTAAACATTTTCCAAAGCATACCATAAGTTTTACTCGCAGCCATTTATGCGAGTATAAAATGAAAATCATCTTGCAGAGATCTCTAACTTTCTTTTGAGATCCATCACAGGGAACACTTAGCATTTAATATTTTTGTCAAAGTTATCTCATCATCATGTGTTAATGCAGTCGAGAGTGTTTTCTTGATGGTGTGTTCATGTGCTTGCAGAAAGCTACAACAAATCTCCGATTTGAGAGTTGGCTTCAACGCACCACTCTTTCCTGTGTTCCTATTTAATCCTTTCCACAAACATTCATGTTTTCTTATTTGGCTTAAAATTCTGACAACATACTTTAAGTCATGAGTGCGTTTTTTGTTTTTTGCCTTTTTTTTACCTACAAGCACCCATCTGTCATTTGTTTTTCATGCTTTCCTTGTGACTTGTTTATCTTTCTTTCTATCCTCACCTCCAGGCATGACGTGCCCCACATCTTGTACAGTCAGGGCGGAGTTCTTGTCCTCTGTGTTGACCCTGATGACACCATGGCTCAGGCCACCCATGGAAAGAATGGCACGGGCAGGGAGGGGTGCGCCAGGGACTCCCGGTCTACACAGGATAGAGTTCACTCAAACATGAATATTTCCATCCATCCCATCTGTTCTCACAGATCTGCAAATCCTGCCCACGTCCACCACCACATACACATACAGTCTTACCCTGACAGAGCAGTAAATATAAAAATCAACCATGAGTGAAGCAGTGTGTCATGTTTTTTTTCTTTTTCAGCTTTTATTATTCATCTTTGGATTAAAATTGGGGATGTAAGAGTAGGAAGGAGGGAGAAATGGGAGGTAGGTGGGACTTGAGAGTTTGGGAAAATATCCAACATAAAAATGGAATATCCGTCAGTGACATACCGGCGTATTGCTACTGTCATGGCCTCAGGGGAGGTAGCACAGGGACAGATAACCTCAGGTTTAAGCCCGTGGGATTGAAATACGTTCAGGAAGGCATCACATGAAGACACCGACCCTGGACAGAAAGAGAAAAGGGATTCAAAATATTAAATCTAATTTGTGTGGTTTGAAAGCCCATAGTTTTACAAAGCTGGGGGTCATGAGGTACTCACAGGGGTTAGCACCGTCAGCAACAATCAGCATCCGTAATGAAGCCAGACTGGTGTCTCTCTGGTCCCGATGAGCCATCATGGCCCAGTGTAGATCACGGCACTTCACCAAAGCTATACGAGCTGCAGGAGCGTAAACACGTTGTCATGTTGTACATTCAGTTCTTTTGTATGGCCTTTTCAAGCTGAGGGATCAGTAAGTAATTTACCTTTGTGGATGTGGACCCTCTGTACCCAGGAGAGGGGACAAGCCTTCATTACTGCATAGGGAACACTGATAGTGTGTATTCTGTTCATCACAGCCTGGAAACCAACAAGGCCTGATTAAGCAGCTAATATAGTATAATAATCATGACAAAAACATCACATTGGGCAATTCTACTAAATCATGTTAAAAACGCCCCAACTTCCAACAGAATCTGATTTAATGGCTAAAAGTGTAATGCTTTGTTTACTTTTTGTTTGTACCATTATAAATGTTAATGTTAAATGATAATTGTTAATGAATTCAAAGAAGAAATATCTAAAAGGTAAATCAGAAGTAATGTGGGTGGAATAACCAAACAAACAAAACCATATATTTTCAAAGCATACAAAATAACAGAGACTAAGAAAATGAATTATACAAAAGTTACACAAGCTAGAAAACATAATGTGAGCAACAGATCAACATGTCATAAATATCTGTATACACAGGGCTGGGAGATGTGGCCAAAACCACATCATAATAAAAACATTTCATATCATTCAATATCGATAATTATCTCGATAAATGTTTTTCAGAGGATCACTTCACAAATCTGATGTAAAATATTCAAAACAATTATGAATTTTAATGAGTATTCAACAAATATGCATGAGTAAAATTATGTAAAATCTTTTTTAAGTCCCTTTACCTCAACAAAATAAATTTCTTAATGGAAAAAAGGAAGTGCTAATTTGTTCATGATTCAAATTAATTAAATAAAACATGTATTGAACATTTATTGAACATTTGATATATTGTTATGAAGGAAATTATATTGTGATAATTATCATTACTGATTTAATGCCCAGCCCTATGTAAATAATAAGAATAATGCATAAAGGACTTGACACTTGAAATAAAACAAATTAAAACAGCTTTGATTCAGAAAAAAGTTTCAAGTACCAAAAAAACATCTGATTTTTCATCTGTCTATCATGGAATCCATGAAGTTTTTATCATTTGGGCATTTGGTCAATTTACTAGATACTTGAACACAAACACTAAAATTCCCCTTTCTTCTCTATTCTGGTGCAACTATCATCATTTAAAATCATTTTGAAAGCAAAAATGGATTTGCATTATTGCACATGTCCACAAGCACTTACTGTGAGAACTCCATGCCATAGACCCATATCCTTTTTAAAGTCCAGGACATTCACTAAGGTTTCCCCTAAGGTAAAGAAAGACAGAAGTGTCTTCAGACTTATAAGAGCCATGCTGATGATGAAACCTTCAGATGACAGATGATGACGACACTCTGGGTCTTTACTCACCCTCACAGTAGTTGCATGCCTGGGTCAGTGCTTGACAGTGGGTCAACATGGCTACTTTAGACACAGCCACACCCACTACTGTGCCATCTTTACTCGCCTTGTACTAAACAGAGAGGAAACACCGGATGGTCGTATGAAATCGCAACACTTGTCTTATCAAACCACATCAGGACGCAATAATGGTCAGGTTTTAATGTTCCCAAATCAAGTTCTGTTATTAATATGTTCTAAACAACAGCCAGTAGTCTCATGAAAAGCAGTAACTGCAGTACCTCTATGTATGCAGGGTCAGTGTTGGCAGTGGGGATGTGCGGCTGCCAGTCTTTGGAAGGCTTGGTCAGGTATTTTGAGTCTGTCACCACCCACTTAAGTCGAGGCCAGCCTATCAGAGAAAGACATCAGTAAAAGAAAAGTCAAGTAATATCAAGGAGGCTTCATCATCACTTCTTCATTAAAACACAGAGCACATTGTACCCTCCCTGCATAACAACTTGTTATTCAGGAAGTTGATCTGAGATTTAGCCATTGTATGTTTTCCTTACAGCAATATTTCATAAAAGAGTATGGTATTTTTAAAGGAAATTGTTCAAATAAAGTTCAATCATTCCTGAGCTCACTGACCTTTAAATTGCAGTATTTCCCCAGTGGGTGTCTTGGGTAAACCCTTCAGACAGATCTCACTTGTCAGAGCCAGACCAACACCACAGCTTCCCAGCAGAAACCCCACCTGGCTGATACCTGCATCCTGAAAACACACACATTCATAGTTGAACAGAAAAGGAAAAACACTCTATGTACTCAGAAGGTGTTCCTCGGCAGGTTTTCTAACCTTGCGAGACAGTGGTACTTCGATGGGTACAGGTATAACTTCAGCCAGGAGGCAGCCGTAGAAGGCCACCCAGAACATCCCAGGATCACTGTTGGGGTACACCAATGCCACCTACCAAGACATCAAACCTTACATTTCGGACTGTTTTACATTAGATTTTAAAGAAGAAAAATCTTAATGGATATAAACACCGGTGGTAAAATGTTACATTCTCAGTAACAATAGAACTACAGGGTTAAAGGTTGTACTTAGGCACACAGGTGCTTTAAGCTAAATACTAACATCAGCATGCTAACATGCTCGCAATTATAACATGCAGAGGTTTACCATCCTAGTTTAGTGCATTAATATAAACTTAACTTAATTAGCAAATTAGCACTAAACACAAAGAGATGGCTGATGGGAGTATTGTTAGTTTTGGAGGTATTTTGGAAGTAAATATGTATTAGATCAATTGAAGTTTTGACCTGACAAGAGGAAAAATCAGGAGATCATTAAAATCAAGAGAAGTCATCCTCTGGGCACTATGGATGTCTGTACAAAATTCCACCAAAATCCACTTTGTTCAAATAAAAATAATGTAATTTCATTTATTTATTGTTATAGTTAAATCAGTTTTTAGTCCTGTCTTTCACTGATAATACAAAACTCAACAATAATAAATCACTGCTGGAGCAGCTGCACAAAGACACATCAATGGGAGAGAAGCTGCAAATATACAGGTTTAAATCAAAGGCTACAGCACCTTGTTGCTGCAAATATTTCAAAATTAATTTGTCTGGATGACACTACATTTGTTATACGTATGTTGTGTGTGCATCTGCTTTCTGTCAGCATGTCAGCTCTCTCACCCTGTCTCCAGGTTTGAGGATTTGCTCATTCTTGGTGCCCAGCTTGTTCAGGAGGGTGTACGCAAGCTTCACGCTGCGACTCCACAGCTTCCCTAACAGACAGAAGGTGGAGTGGGGACGAGGGAGTAAGAAGGGAAGGTTATTTGTCTTACCTCTGCCAAAAATCCCATGTCACAGAGTACACACATCTTTCTGTTGTCTCAGATGAGCTCTTGAAATGAACTCCTGAAACAGCTCTCATCACAGCGCAGTACCTTTAAGTAACTACCAGCAGCTGTATGTTACTGCTACTGATTTTACACCGTAAACTTCCTTCCAGGCTGCATATTAATATTCCTGTGCCTCACCATAAGTCAGTGTGTAGAGCGGTTTGCCCGTGATATCAAGAGCAGTGAGGGCGGGGCTCTTCCCCTGAGTGGCCCCCCAACGGGCCAATGCTGCCTGCAGGGCTGGGGGCCAGTTACTGACCACTCCCAAAGGCTCCCCTTTCACTGGGATGATCTGACGGCCCTCTGGCTTCGGTGTGTTGGGGTCCACCTGGGGCACTGTGTGAGAGAGAGAGAGAGAGCAGCAGAACATTTTGGGGTATATTACACATTAATGAGATTCATTATGGATTCAACCTGCATAAAATGCAGTCCACACACATCGGTTTCACTGCGTCTTCCCTAAAGTATATTTAAAATTGTGTAAATATCTAAAGAATAAACTTTAAAGAAAATAGACTGCCCTTTCCTCCTTTCAAACAATACAATATAATAAATATATAATAAATATACGCTTTAAAATTTTATTTAAAACACATTTATTTTGATTTATAACTTGGATCCAAAGGTACTAAGTATGTAACCAAATACACTTTATAATAAGGCACATTTTATTAGCTGCAACTGATTAATTAATTAATGGTTAATAGTTTAGCATTTACTTTACAGCGGTTTATAGGTCAGACATAAACCTTTAACATGAACAAGGTTTTGGGTTGCCAGGTTGTGAAAAATGCCTTTGACTGGTTGGACTTTTTTCCACTGACTCCAATCCATTTATTAACAGCTTATTAACATTTACAGCTGCCAACTTGATGATTTAAATACCCTTTTGTTATAACTGCACTATTATCAAACTGTAGGAAAAACACTGGCCAAAGGGATTTTTCACAAACTGACGACCCAAAACATAATGGCTTATAACATATCTATAAAGCATTGGTACATTATGTATTAACTTATTACATTATATATAAATCACACAATGCTGGAGAATGCAAACACTGTAATAATTTTTGTGATGTAGTACAGAAATTACAACAGAATTTTAAGGGGCGTATTGGGAACACAGTGGGCGGAGTTTATGAAGCGGCGTACCTTCTACGATCTCCTCTGAGTCGTCGGTGAAGAACTCACTGAGCGGGGGCCTCTTGGGCCTCTTCAGGGTGTTGAGCAGCTGCTGGATCTTAGTGGACACTCTGCTGTTCACAGGAACTCCTACAGCCAGGATGAAGGAGGAGAGGGGCGGTGGCAGGGCAAACACACAGTCACACACACGCCGTGGCTCGTACATCCAGCGATACAACACTACGCGTTTAAACGTCTTACCATCTCATACCGTCTGCTGCTCTTTATCCCATCTCACAAGAGACTGTATATTGTAGATTGAATTATTTGTCTTGAATTGATTTTATTGTCTTTTGGGAAGGAAAAGCAGCACACGTAGGTGGCAACAACACAAGGAAAACATGGTGCGAACTGGGGTAGAGGTTGTTTCTTTTGGTTTGGGATCACATGTGAGGATTAATTCTGTGCGTGGATGTTGTTGGTGTTGCATTTCTTTCTATAATCATTCATTACAAACAGGAGGGAGAGTTAAGGGCACAACAACAAACACAGGAGGCTAGGGACATTATTTATACATTAAGGAGTTTCCTTACTCTGGATATTACCTCTTCCTATTAGCCAGTCAAATAAACATGTGACAGGATGGAGAAAGATCAAGAAGAAAAGAAAGCAGTAAAGTCTGATTAGCGATATGTCATGTTTGGTGGTCACTTATTTTGAAGCGAGAAGAGTGTGAGTGGAGTCAGACAGAGGCTCCCACAGAGACATGCAAACAAATGCAAATGTTATGTGGTGTAGTCCTTACCATCCGCAGTCTCCATCATGCTTGAGCGACTCTGCCCGCGGCTCATCCCTCGGACCACAGCGTTAGAGGGCAGGTCCACACGCGGCCCTCTGGATGGAGGGGCCACAGCTGTCACATCTGGAGGGGGAGCGCTGTTCTCTGAGGGGGCTGCAAGGAGAAGCAAAGGAGGAGAGTCTGAACGATGCCATCCTGAAGTTTCAGCTGGATTTCTAATTACAAAACCAGGCACTGGATTTTAACAAGGACTCAAGGGTAACAAAGACCAGCACACAGTAGGTATCATACTAGGCAGAAGTTAAATGCAGTCAAAATATAAAGATTTTATTCTTTTGAATATTTTTTCCTTTCAGTGGGATAGCTTGCTAGATAACAATACTCCATTAGTTAAAAAAGCCGGTGTATTTTTTTATTTAGTGAAATGAAAAGTGTAGCTATGAAAGATAGTATTTAACATTTAAAATTCTACTATATATGAACTATTTGGAATAGTGTCTATGATTATTATAAGTCTGAATTTTGCCACTTTAAGTTAAGTCTGTAATGTACTGCAGGCACAGTAGGTGTTTTCATGGTTTTGGGCAAACCAGAGCCACTATGGATATAAGTTATGTTTACTTTTAGTGTATTTATCCTGTGTCATGCTTCGGGTTCATGTATAGCATCTAGTTTGTGTCCCATTGTGCTATTTTTTGTTTACTGTGTTATTATCATTTCCATTTCTACTTTTCACTCTGATGGCAACTGAGATGAGAAAAATCACAAGATGTAGGTGAAAGCTCTGGAAAAAAAGCTCTGGAAAAAAAGCTCAAACCTTAAAGCTCCACATCACTTCATGAGTTTTGAACAAATTTTGACTGATTAGTACATGGCTATAAACAGTTAATAAATGGACTGTAAGGATTTGTTAGTGTGTAATCATACATCAATACATATAATACTGTGTTGTCAATCATGCATTAACTGTTTATACACCAGTTATGAATGCTTTATAGGAGAAGTTACAATTGTTGAAATAAATGCATTATTAACAGTTTATTTGCTTATATATATATACTGCTGCTAAATGCTAAACGGGGGATTACAGTTTAGTGTTACCGTTTTGGATCTATATGTTTTTTGTTTTGTGTATTGTTTATATTAACTAATTTTTATAACTCCACAAGCCTGGGCTCAAAACAAATCCATATAGGTGCATTATACTATACTATACAATGTCTGAATGTAGTTATGTCCCTTTTCATTAACTATTATGCAGAAAGTTTAACTCTTGATGGGAGAATCACACTAACAAGCACCACAATATGCCGATATTCCATGTAATAATAACTTAATTTTGGACAAACCTAATAAACCCGACAACATCAGTGGTGTCCATGAATATTTTACACCAGTCAAAAATCAGTCGAGTGCCTCACCAATGCGACTGTGAGCCAGCATGTCCGTCACAGCTGCAGTGTGGGGCTGCTCGTGCGGCTGGTGTTGAGGCTGATACAGAGGTTGGTACTGTGGCTTGTATTGTGGCTGAGGCTGAGGCTGGCTCTGAGGCTGCGGCTTGGCCTCTCCGTGGGACAAGGTGGAGGAGGCAGAAGATGAGGTGGAGGAACCCTGGACGGTGCGGTTGATCCAAGAGTCTGGACTCTGCAGGTTGGGATTGACAGGAGGCGCAGGAGCGACCACTGACGACTGCCTGCGCACAGATGTCTCATCTTCAGAACCTGATGAGGAGTCTGAGGAAGAGAGAACAAAGGATGGTACTGTATCCTCCTGGCTGATGGTCAGTCTGTCTGTAAAAGCATTATAACAGAGCAGGAGGACTGTCCTTCCTGTCCTACCTGGTGGTGTGCGGGTTTCAATGGGAGACTGCACATAAGTGGAGCGTCGCTTGGTAGGCATGGGGAGTGCCATCTTCTCCTCTTTATGTTTTGCCAGGGCAGCTTGGACTGCCTCAGTATGGATATCTGCATAGACAGAAATAAATATAGTTTGAGTTAGGCGTGGTTTGACTTGATCGTAGCAGCTTTGGGTCAGATTCAAAGCAAAGAAACAATAAAAGAAACAGTGAAAATAGCTTCTTGAATTGACTCATACATACTAGTCATACTCTTGTTGTGCTGAACTTTTTCTTTCTGTGTATATTGGCTTATTAACGGCCTTTGAATGGGCTAAAGCTATTACTTTACTTTAATTTAAGTTTAATTGTGCTGTGAGTCTTCTAGATCAGGGGGAGACCTGAGAAATAAGTTTAGATCCTGTTTTCTCAAGGTGTCCTACAAAAATTCTGGGGTTTCCTGGAAAATTCCTGCTGTCAAAAAAGGTAAAACATGGTCAGGTATAGTAGGAAATAATAGTTAATGCACTGATGTGAATTATTTGTACAATTATGTTTCCGATTTATCCAGTCAAAAAAAGATCTGATTGGATTTATCTTGCCACAGAATAGGTGACAAGATATGTTTTACAGGTTGTGAGAAGATGTGTTGGACAGAAAAGAAGAAAAACAAACATCTGCTAAACAAAATTTTATTTTTTGCTCTCACTAGTGACTCTGCTCTCAGCGCATAGAAACCCACAATCACTTAATGGGAAACAACTTAAAGGAGTTGTGATGATCACAATCTTCTTTTTTGGTAATCCCTGCTTCGTTACTTACCAATAATTTTTTACAGCAGCATTTTAGTTTTGTTTCAATGAGGCTTTGTTAAAGACGAAACAGCATATTCAAATGTTAAGAAAAAGTATAACTGAAGAAGTCAGGAGAAAATCCCAAGAGGATGACTGTTTTCCCACTGAAACAGGAAACCACGATGGGAGGAGGGAGCGAGGCTGTGTACTAGCCCACACACCTACGCGCCTACACACACGCACACAGTAACAAACGCAGAGATACTTTCACTTGATGAAACCCACAGGCACATTAAGAAAGAACCACGTGAACAGCCACACATTCAGACTACGTAACAAAACGTGTGCAACAAAAACCCACTCACTGGCAAATCACATCTATTATGTCAGAGGACGCAATTTCCATTCAAACATCAACACATTTAAATAAATCATCAAGCACAGCTTATTACACAGCAGTGGCGACCATGATTACATAACTGGCATTCTGCTGAACAGACTGCTCTGGGCTCAATCATCTTCTCTCATAATGTGCCATCATCCACCCTCACACAGGGGTGTCAGGAGAGGCGGACTCCTTACACATGTCTGGCGTGGCAATAAGCATGGTGGGCTGTGTGCGGGGCTGGCGGTGTGTTTCATACACTCTATGGTTTTACACTAGCGCTAATGAACACTGATGTGTTTGGGCAGCTAAAGGCCTTGCTCTGATATTATCTTTCATATGTAGCTCTTTGGTTTACAGTTACACAGCAGCCTCACAGAAACACAGTCAATATTGTATATTGGTGGACGCAGTACTGTAGTACTGACAGGTTGTTTAAGAGGAGTAATAACTGGAGGAAGCTGGAGGAGAGGAGAGGCAATTAAATCAAAGTTGTTCTGCACTTTCTCTGCAGCCCATAAAATGATATTACGCTTTAATTTCTTCCATTTTTCATTGCTGCAGTGTTTTGTCATTTCTTCTTCCTATAACTTCTTATTTCTTAATGCCAGGTCTCTTTTAAAACTGTGGCTCACCATTTTTTGGCCATGCTAGCAGTGTGGGTCAGTGGATGGCTTTGTCTGTCCGACGGTCGGATCGGATATATCTCATTTTAGTCTTAATTTTGGATGGATTGCCATGAAATTTTGTACAACCATTTATGGTTCCCAGGGAATAAATCTTAAAGATTTCCCCTCTCCCCTAGCATCAGGTTTAAATTTTAATTTGTCTGAGTATTATAGTTTATGACCAAATACCAGCAAAACTAATAACATTCCCATCAGTCAGAGCTGTACTTCATGTTTAGTGCTAACTAGCAAAAGCTAAGCTCAGTTTGTAAACGTAGTAAACATCTGCTTAACATCAGTGTGTTGTCATTTTGAGCATGTTAGCATGTTTAGCTCAAATGCTAACTTGGCTGTAGAGTCCTAGTGTTGTTGACTGCTGTTTTACTGAAGCTGGGTATTAATGGTGGTTTAAAGTGTCAGCTGACCCTGGTTGATTCCAAAATCATTCCCTATCAGCTAGCTAGTGCACTATATTTACTTATATTTTACATGTGAAATACAAATCAGTTGCCAATTAGATCCACCTAGCTAAAATGCAGTCCCGCAATTACCCTTAGCATGATGAAGGTTTTATTGTTGTAGGGAGGTGTTTAACTTTATGATCATTTTGGAGGATGTAGATTGTAGTGCTGCTACTCCAGGTGTTTTCCATTATTTTGTTGACGCAATTTGTATCAGTGAGTGTAGGCTAAATTACAGAAACTCTTTTTCTAATTTTTTTCTAATTTTTAAAAGTACTCCCAAAAAGTTTTAGGGTTGGAACAAAAAAAACTTAGTGTTCATGACGTGGCAGATGATGATCATCACATTATGATGTGATAATCACAGGTTTACTTCTCACTACAGAGTAAACTCTTGCGGGTGTTTCATATAATTAGATAACTATATGATGGTGATGTGAAAGAAGCAAGCAGGATGAGAAAATAAAAAAAGAAAGAGCAGGGTGTATGCTTTTATGGGAGGGAGGATGCTTTTAATGTCTGAACATCATCCAACAGACACTTTAATATCCTCTTCACATGCTTTGTGCTCTTTCACCTCTACTCTACTGCTTGGTTTTCCTTTATCCTTGTCAGCGTCAGATCAGTATTCCCCTGTTCTCCTCACAGCCTCCTCACACATAGCCAGGCAGTTGCATCACTCTGCTTTCACAGAGTGGGGGTCCTGCTCACTGAGGGGCTCCCCAACTGCAAGACTGCACTGTCGTCTGCCTCGTAGTCTCTCTCTTCACACACACACACACACACACACACACACACACACACACACACACACAAGCTCTTCTTTAATTGGTCCCTTTGAAACAGCCCAGTGTCTGAGCTTAAAAACAGACACTGGGCTCAACAAGTGAAGCTGATGTAGGCTAATTTGAGCGCTGCAAAGTGATCAGAGGAAACTGCAGTATATGTCCTGTGATCGGTGCATCAGTGGTGTTTTATGTGGAGTTCTGACCTGATCTGTAGCGGTCATCCCTGGTTCCTCCACTGCGATGTGTTCTGCGGGAGCGGCGTTCTCGGTAACGGGACGAGCTGGAGGGGGGAGGAGCATGGCTGGAGGAGGAACTGGGACCAGAAGGCTGAGCGTCATTCTTGCGGGGCGGCTCCACTATCAAATACACACAACAAACATGTATTAATCAGAAAAAACCTGTGAGAGTGTTCAGTATCTTGCTTCTTGGACAGGGCGAGCAATTCCTTTCAACATAAAAAAAAAGCATGGACTGTTCTCTTTCACTTTTCTCGAGAACAATGTGGTTAACTTATAGCAAACTGGATAATGCTTTGATTTTAATTATTAAGGAATTATATTAACGTTTTGACAGTAATTTAGCTGTGCTACATTTGGTATTTTTATTTCTACCTTTCCTGTTTGTATGTTTATTTTATTATTAATATTATAATAGTTTTGTATATATTTTCTTCTCTTTTTTTCTTTCCCATATTTATGGTTCACATTTGGTTGACAACAGCAACAGGAAACATTTTAAATCCTCAAACAAAGTTTTTAGTCAGCTTCAAACCATTTGATGCTTTAATTAAAGAGCAGGTTAATTACCTGCTGGTAGGTACATTTTGTACACAGCCAACAATTTACAGTGCTCCATTATCATTGGGATGAGGGAAGATTAGCAGAGAGATGGTCCCACTAGGAGGCAGCCGTGAGCATTATCTTGTTTTAATGTACAATACCAGTGTCATTTACAGAAACAGCCATTTACTGCAGTTATTCTGCAATGCAGTTATGTTTTTACCATCTAGTGATTTACAGTGTGAGACCCAGGTTGAAATAAGCTGTTATAAAAAGTAAAAATAGAAGTTAAGTTCAAAAATAAGAGTTAAACCAGATGAAACCCATTTTGATTAAGTTTAAGAATGACATGGATTTTTCTTTTGTGTATAACTAGAGAAGAAGATGAAAGAGAGATAGGGAATATACAGCTATGCTTTGGGGGGTTACCTGGAGTGTGAATGATGAAGGGAGCCAGGAGTTTGGTCCTTTTCTTCTCATAGCCCTTCTGCGTAATATCACCTGTAAAGGTTCACAGACAAAACAGTGGATTCACTCACAGCCTGGACACAATGAAGCAAAATCAACTTTGATTTGATAGATCTGCATTACATAACAGATATTTGAATTTCGTATTCTAATAAAGAAGACCCATTCAAAAAATGACTCTAATTCTTTGTCAAGGAATAAGGAATTGACAGATACGGGAGAGACGGGTAAAAAAAAAATGAAAACAAAACTTTGTAAAGGAGAAAATGGAAACACAGATGGAGGCACACAGTGTTGCAGTAATCTCCAGAGATGGCTGAGGGCGTCAAAGATGTGGCTCGGTTCCAGCCTCCAGTTTCACACGAAAAACAAAACAGGACTAAATTTGGAAATGTACGGAAGCGTGGGCAAGAGATAGGATGATTCAGAGGCACGAAAGCTGAGCATAAGAAAGGTGGGAGACTCACAGAGATAAAACTGAACAGAATGATGAGAGCAAAGAGGAGGAAGAGACGAAGATATGGAGAGTGGGACAGGGGTGACGGTGCAGGCAGAGGACAGAAGAGGAGGAATCTCCAGTCACAAGTGGTAGAGGAGCAAAATGTCCCTTTGACACCCCCTTCCTATCCCCCCTGCCGACAGCCCATCTGCATATTCCTCCACCCCACCAGACACAACACAGGCTGACTGAGCTCTCCGCTGGCCCTGAAGCGATGCAGTGACTATGCCAAACTCCTCTGTGGGTAAAGCTGTCAGATTTTCAGACACTTACTAAAAATCCATCTGGAGAGCCTGCACACACTTCTTTAGTAACTGTGTTGGGCAGTGATGATTCATTCAGTATGTCCGTCAATGGCAGTGCTGGCCACTCTCAAACCTCATCTTTTCACAGAATGTATAAGAATGAGGGAGTCCTATACTTAAAGTCAAAACTGAAAACTAAATACCGTATGCCTGCCACCGTCTGTGTTAACAACCCTATCGGCCAGCCTGACAGGTGATCCCATTCTGTGAATGGCAGTGACTCTTCCGCATTTGTATCATCTCCCAGAGCTCTGCGAGTTAATCCCTGATTAGAAATTAGGCTGCTGAGACACACAGTGATAAAAGGTTAAAGCTGTCCGCCGCCGATGTCGTCTCTTGCCAGTTACACCACAGAGGACAATAGTGATTAGATGAGGATTTCCAGGCTCACTGACACAGGTGAGCGACTGCCAGGCACGCAAACTACATACTCTACAGACCTGTAGCTGCGCAATATGGCTGATGTCAGTCACCTTTCATCTTCTGCTTGACCATGATTTCAATGTTCTGTTCTGTATATGTTGAGATCCGGGAACAGCAGCAATACTGCTACGAGTCTAATAAGGTGACAAGCCCAAGTGGTCAGATGATCAGAACAACCCTCTCTCCTTAAAGTGCTCAAAAAATGTAAAATTTAACATCTAAATTCCATGACAATGAATGTTGATGGGCAAACTTCATCTGCTGAGGAAGATCATACTACAGCAACACAATGGACCTTGTGTTGAGATTGTGTCAACTGGTTTCCAAGGTCACAAATGAACTTTCAATCCTAACAGTTTAGCCACAATATCTAAACTACTTTATTTGGAGATAAAAACAAAATTTAACATGGATAACATGATTGTCATAATATTTCAACGGACAGCTACAGTACAATATATGGATACTTTCAACAAAAAATTTGGGTAATAATTTTACTATTTGCCTTGTTTTACTCTTTAGAACTTGATAAAAAGCTGTATTGCTGTCTCAACCATAGGTCTCAACATGTGAAACACCATCGCTTGTGTTTCTTACTCTGTTGTTTCTCTTTTTATCAATGATGTGCTTTCAGAACTACAAAAATAAGACCCAAGTTAATAAACTAGATTTATCTTTATTATGGACACAGATATTTAGTGCACATGCCATTAAAATAATCAAAGTGGTGTCCAATGCAATGAACTGAACTGTGTTACACTATGATTCAATACATTATACAAAGCTCTTCACACAAGACAAACCCAAAAAAAACTTGAAAAACGCTGGACAACAGAAATTCCAAAATGATAACATTTCAGCAACTTGTGCAAGTACTCAGTTAAACCACCACACTGGTGACATGCGACATACTAGCTGACAAAAATGAGAGTGCTCATGTTTGGAGGATATTGCCTGAGAGCCCACTCCATCACAATATCTACTCAAGGGCTGGGGCTCTTTTTTCTGAGGAAAAAATGGAAGAAAAGCAAACACTTCCATAAGTAATGCATGAACGATACAGTTGGCCTCGCTCAGTCACATGATTTATTTTTAGCTCATGTGAACAGGCAGTTTCTCTGCAGAGTGAGAGAGACAGAGGAAGGGATGGAGTCGGCGATGGGGGAGGGGCTGGCGTGGCATTAAATGAATCTCAAAGTAATCACTCTTCCATCTGGATGATTTGAAATTCATCTGTTTTTTTATGGTTACATTAGGCTGGCATTGAGAGCTGAAGAGTTAAAATTAAACAAAAGGGGGCATCCTGTCAGTAAACTACATAATACCAAACCAATAGGAAATGAGAAATGTGGTAAAATTGGCTACCTGGTATATGAGAAAAATGACACGAGTGATTATATCATGTTGTTTTTTTTATTCAGTGCACTCTGAGCAGCCTGAGCTACAGAGCTCAGGCTGCTCAAAAAACAAATTTATTGCAAATTTAAATATTTCTCACACCCACCAGAAAGTATCAGAAACTATCTGGTGTGTCTGAGATAGTATCTGGTGTCTACGAGTTACTATCAGAAGGTATCTGGTGCAGATGAGATCGTATCTGGTGCCCATGTCCCTTAGGAGCTCCGTATTGAGCTGTGTTGTATGTTCAAATAAAACTTGTTTCCTGTAACTTATTTACATAAAGATGAGAATTGGTTTTGGTCTGCTCATAATTCAAATAAATAGTCAAAGAGATGTGTTTAGGAGGCAATGCACAGCTCCGCCGAAGTAATGAGGGCCTCGCTCGTTAACCCACATTCCCACAGTGAGTGTGCTAGTGCACAATCAAACCATTTCAGTGACGAGGTGACCATTTAAGTCAGGCTTTATTTGAAGCTGCCACAGCTCTCCTCTTCTGTTGTGGTTTGGCACTCGCATTTGGTGAAGAAGACTCATGCATTCACCTTGGAGAGTTTGTTTTATGGTGCCACAATCCAGAGAGAGAAAGATCAAAGCTATGCCTTCTCCAGGCCCTGTACACGCTCGCACTCGCTAGGCCTCGGATTATTTGAATTGCAGTGAGACTGCCCTCTCCTTCTACCCCACAGGCACTCTGTCTGAATAGTAATTAAGCTGCCGACCTCTATTCTCTCTCCCTGTTTTTTCCTCTCCTGCATCTCATCTCCCTTAGTGGCTTTCTCAGGAAAACAGTTTAAACACATGTCAGCACCTGCTCACCAAAAATGATCCAAAGTGTTAAAATATTACAGGGACTTCCAGCTGTTATCTCACAGAAAACAGATGATTTCAACAAAGGAAGATGAGACACGGTAACATGTTATTAGGCTCCAAGTCAGATCTTCCAAATGTAATAAACCAAGCCTGTTAAAATTTAGACTTTGGCTTTGTGGCTACTGCAACAGGCTGACATATTAAGGTCCAGAAGATAACATATGCCCCCTCCCCCATTTGGTACTGTGCCATCTCTGCATTTATTGATATGAGTTCAAGTGTGTTATTTTCATGGCAGAGTTGTTGTTTATTTGCCAAATGAACCTTCGTGAGGTCTAAAGAGACGGCATATTTTTATCTGTAGAACAAACAGGTTGAAACCTCCCAGCTGCCTCCTCTTACCAGCAGGCCAAGCCACTAACTCAGCCAAAAGATAACCCACTCACTGCGTCCACACTCGATACACACCAGTCTGACCACAGGGACAGGACACACACACACACACACACACACACCCATACATAATGTTTTTTAGTTCAGTATGCATTTCATCTCTCTTCTTTCACAAACATACATGATTCCTGTTAGTGAGGATGATGTCATATTCAATCTTGCGTCATATGGCAGGGTTGTCCTGCAGATCTGGCAAACCAAATCCAATCTGTACTTGCAATAAAGGTCACTGTGTGACATATAGTGTATAAGGTGAAAAGTGGTTTGACAACTAAACTTTCTGTTGCATGATAGTGTGTGTCTATGCATGTGTGTGTGCGTCGGTGTATACCTGTATTCCCGTCTGTTGGACTACAAATCTCAGCGTAGGAGTCAACTGTGTACATGTCAATACAGGACTGCATGTGTGTCAACAAGAACGAATAGGTAATTGTGTGACTGACATTTAGGCTAATTTATAGACCACAATCAAAACATATAAAACCTTTATTAACCCCGTTTAGCATCCATGTTTCACTCTTTTTCCCCACTTTATGTAGTTTTAAAGTTGGATAAATGTCTTTGAACATAATTTTATACACAGTTTTACACACAAATTATCCTTTGCTATTTTCGGACACACCACAGAGTGAGTCTAAATCATATAATAGCACATTTTCTTAAAACACCGTAGCAGACTAAAGACATGCCTCATCACTGCCTTAGTCAAAACAGTTGTCTGAGAAACTGGGTTAGTGTGACAAAGGACGATACAATTGCTTCTCTTTGTGTCATTGAGACTTACATACAGTAACCCAATATTAAAGTCAAATATCCTCCTGATGTCATACAAACAGCAGCCTATTCACACTGTGATTGTTCACCTTTCTGGTAAAATCCCTACCTTCTGTAAATACTGTTGATGTAACAGAAATACAAAACAGAAAATAGTAACGTGACAGAACAGAAAAAAACAAATGCATGTAAAAGAAGAACAATTTATAAAATACACATTCTTTCACCAAGTTCATAGGGAGAAGCAATACATGTACATACACATATTACTCAGACAGTAAAACTGGTATCACAGGCCTAAAGCCCTAACACACACACACACACACACACACACACACACTTTACTGCCAGGTCTCAAGCGAATAGCAGGCAGGGTGCGGCCAACTCAGGTAACAGAGTGAATCATGTTTCACTCCACACACTCATTAAACTCAACTCCAACAGGGAGTGACAACACACACACACACACACACACACACACACACACACACACACACACACACACACACACACACACACACACACACACACACACACACACACACACACACACAGGCCCTTGAGGACCAGTACAAGTAATAACAGAGGAAACAAAGCAGAAGAGCAAAGAAGTGCAGCGAGTTAACTGAAAAGGATAAGTGATTCAGCCAGTGGCTCACGTTTGTGTTCATTTCCTCCTCCTGTTGTCGACTTTTTATTTTACCTCTGTGAGGGTGTGGCTGACACAACTGACACACTATACTTCACACACATTTCCAACACTTACCACACTAAGTAAGTAAAATGCTACAAAGCTCTAAGAAGAGCATATCCTCTTGTGGTATGCAACACATTCAGTAGGCAATTATTACAATGATGTGGATGGGTATCAAGCCAGATGCAAACCCTCTGTAGAACATTTTGTTCTTTTTTTGTCGTTTACTATCATATCAGTAGACTACCATTACCATCAACAACAAAAAACTAACATGTGAAGGTTCTATAGTGGGGGAAATACGCACAGTGCTGCCTGTAAAGTTCAAGACACTCTGATTCTTCGTCACTGTCACTGGTGAGCAGATGCTCCAGTCAAGTCAAGTCAAGTTTATTTGTACAGCCCACTTTCACATACAATGTCTTAATGTGCTTTACAGGCCCACAATAGCAATGGTTCCTGACCCAGCCCAACCACTTTAGAAAGACAAGAAAAAATTCTTCAAAAGCCCCCACAGCACATTCAGAAAAACGTGGAAGAAACATCAAGAGGAAATTTACAGAGTTCCTCAAAAAACTAGAGGAACTGACTGCAACATGAGTTAAAAAAGGCATTTACAAAGAATAAACGGAAAGTTTTAACAGTTTTAAAAAAATGCAAAATATGGATTATAACCCAACAGGAGGTTTATAATAAAGTACATCCAAATATAATGCATTATAGGAAGTCTAATAAAATAGATCCAGTAAAATAATTCCAATGAACTATGTCTAATAGAAAAAGTACTGATATTGATATCACTTCTTGTTGCAGGCCAGAGTTGTTGGGGTCTGTGGTTGGGGCACTATGGAGGATGTGTGGTGTGGCTGATGAGGTCAGGAAGGCGGATCACTCGAATGGTTGTGGCCCAAAGCAGTGACTTCTACATGGTCACATATGTCTTGATTTAATGGGGTGATGAAGATTGCCTGGACGCCGTGACCTGCGTGCTATGGATTAAGGCATACTAACGGCTGGCTTGGAGCAGACTTCGGAGTAGCAGCGTATGCAGACACGTTATGGCGGGGTGGCAGAATCCTCATGTTTCCTCTGTAATGTTTTTAACAGCTTAGCAGAGCATTGAATTGTGTTAGTGCACGTGTGGCTCCAACATATGGCCGTTCTAATCTGGAAAGGTTTTATGGAAAATTCAGTAAGTAAAATTATGTGTCTAAGCAGGGGGTTTGGGAGAAGGTTGTGGGGGCACCACATGGGCTGTATCCATAGCAACCATGCCCATGTGGTGCTGCATGAGGGAACATGAGATGTAAAACCATGGTGATGATACAGCCTAGCACAATGCAATGAGGGCAGCTGCTGTCACATGAAAAGCATTAGGAATATACAGTACTGTGCAAGATAAGTAGGCATGGAAGAAATTAAGAATGCTTTCAAAAACAGACATGTTAATAGATTATATTTATTAATTAACAAAATGAAATGTGAGTGAACATTAAAAAATTCTAAATCAAATCATTATTTGGGATGACCACTCTTTGCCTTCAAAATAGCATCAATTCTTCTAGGTACACTTGCACAAAGTCAGAGATTTTGTCGCGATATTGTACGGTGTAAGAAATAATTACACCAAACAGATGCTAATGATCACTATTGATTATTATTATTGGGTATTGAGAACCGGTTCAACGTTGGAATCGTTACCAAATTTCCTAGAACCGTGGATTTGTTAAGACACGTGTACGTCGATTGCTTATCCGTTCCTAAATTTTTGCATATTTCAGTCTCTCCAGAGTGAACTACAGTGAGCATCCCACAGTCCATAAAGGTTGCATCTGCCAGGACCTGCTAAGCCGACCTAACGTCACGTCATCTGTTACCCTGTACATCCTAAAAGCCTGCAAAAAGAGAGTACTTCAGTTTACATTCTTGGACCACGGCAGACCTAAGTTTGGCTTAGCCTCACTTAAAAAGAAAACGACACAGAAAAATGCAACACCTGCTGCAAAGGATATTTCATGCAAGGGAGCATTTACTTCAACACGGCTTCAACACGTGTTCAATGTGTTGTGGTCTCCCAACTAGAATGACACCCCTGATACAGCTAGTGCTAAGAGTAGCAAAGTCTCATGCTGATATTCCCCTTTTATATTGAAGGTTAACTAATGATGTCTACAAATTATTCCAATATATATTTATCTTAGATACGAGTCCCAAGAGACACCTCTCTAATACAGAAACTCCTTTCACTTTAGCCATGAAGGGGAATATGAGCCAGGAGAAAGTGAACGAATGTCACCAAGTGGTGACAAGATTTGTAGTGAAGCAGCTGGAAAAGATTTAATAAAAAACAGATTCAATAAGTCGAATCGGAAATGACACATTTGAAATGATCACCAATTCAATGTGTAGGTTGAAACACAATCATTAAACAGAAACAGTTGAGGAATACAACTGGGTCATGAACAGCAAAACTCAGCTAACAAAAGTCATACTCCGTGGCAAGACAGCAACGAGACAGAAGGTAGTTATACTGTAGCAGCAAGGTCTCTCCCAGGCAGACATTTCAAGGTTTCCAGATGTGCTATCCAAGTTCTTTTGAAAAAACACAGGCAATGTTGAGTGGTCAGCCAAGGAAACTTACTGCAGCAGATGAAAGACACATCATGCTTAATTCTCTTCACAATCGGACGATGTCCAGCAGTGCTATCAGCTCAGAACTGTCTACTGTCCAGAAGTAGCATTTATGGAGGACTTGCGGAGAAAAAGCCATACCTCTGACATAGAAACAATGCCAAGTGACTCAACTTTGCATAGAGACGCGGAATGTGGGGTGCAGAAAAATGGCAGCTGGTGCTCCGGGCTGATGAGTCAAAATTTTAAATATTTGGCTGTAGGAGAAGGCAGGTTGTTCATCGAGGGGCTAGACAGTAGTACAAGAATGAGTGTCTGCAGGCAACAGTGAAGCGTGGTGGAGGTTCCTTGCAAGTTTAGGGCTGCATTTCTGCAAACAGAGTAGGGAATTTGGTCAGAATTAATGGCCTCCTCAATACTGAGAAATATAGGCAGATACTTATATCATGGCGTACCATCAGGGAGGCATCTGATTGGCCCCAAATTTATTCTCCAGCATGACAACGACCCCAAAATTCACAGCGAAGGTCATTAAGAACCATCTTCAGTGTAAAGACCAACAAGGAGTCCTGGAAATGTTGGTATGGCCCCCACAGAGCCTTGATTTCAACATACGTGGAGTCTGTCTAGGGTAACATGAACAGAAGCTACTGAGGCAGCCTATATCCACAGAAGGACTGAGTCTAGATCTCCAAGATGTTCCTTCGAAAACTAAGTGTACCTAGAAGAATTGATGTTGCTTTGAAGGCAAAGTGTGGTCACACCAAAAACTGATTTGATCTGGTCATTCACTTCACTACTTTGCTAACTGATAAATTATTATCTATTAACATCTATTTATCTATAATGGTTTCAGCCCTAGTTGGGATGGGAATCTTTCACTGTCTTATAACAGATTTATCAGACTATTAACGCACTGACAATTTAAATAATCATTACGGTAACGATAATTAATGCAATTAAATTTTCACTATACAATATAACAAATGTTCAATAAATGTTTGATTTAATTCATACACAAATGAATTAGCACTTAATTCTTAAATGAATTATTTTGTTAAGGAAAAGGGACTGAAAAAAGATTTTATCATAATTGTTCTACTTCAGATTTGTTATGGGATCCACTGTTTTGGTTTGTTGACAGAAAGTGGAGAGTACCACGTAAGCTAGAAGGAAACTGGAATTGGATTAAGTGGCGGTGGATTCACTGTGAGCTGCAGGCAGTCTAACTGCAGCTACTTCCACTTGGCAGTTTTTAATAATTCAGTGAACAGCAAAGTGACCTGACCACTACTTAATCCTCTCCCTCCACCGCTGTCATTTCTTTGAGTTGTGTGACTTTTGGTTACAAGCTGCAGACTAAGAGTACAAACAGATGAAAGGATGGTAGATTATAATAACCAGAGGGTTTAGTGAACCACAACTTTAAAGCCAAAGGTAGTTGTGAGCCCACCTGCAGTTCACTGTGGACTTCAAAGTGAGGTTGGTTTGTCTGTCATGTGTGTGTCTGCGTGGAGGCTTGTGCTTGAGTCTCATCTAAATTATTCAGGATTTTTTTTGTACACAATGCTTCAATGCATCCTGTGTTTATATGTGTGTGGATCCGAGTGTGCATGGCGAAATTAGATACATGGGGTGTTATATAATAATGTTTTTAAAAAAGGAATCTTGTTATTGTGTTGCTGTGTGACATGGGTGGCAGAAGAATCCCATCTTTTTGTGATGTAAAACCAAGTCTGTGGCCTGGAGCGCTGGACGGGGATCAGAGTACAGCTCCTCTGCAACAGTTAATGAGCTTTTAAATAGATAGGCTAAATCAGCTTCCTTCCTGTTCATGTCAATGCTGCATTTACAGACATCCACAAACAACAGGATTCGTAAGCACAGTGAATACACACACACACAGTTTTACAGCTCATCAGCCCTAAAGGATAAATTTGGTTACATTTTCAATTTTTAAAAAAAATGTTATTGTTAACAAATCCAATGAAATGACCAAAACTATCCATGAACTGAGCCTTCCAACACATATTTTGTGTGTAGCCAAAGACTGATTTTATTCATCTGTGCTACAGAGCTCCATTGTTGTCCAAAAACTATTCACATAAAACACATCAGTGAGCCACGTTGTCTCCCTGGGTGTTCCTTCATTATGATGGCTCCAGTAGTTTATTCCCCATTAAGGCTGCAACAAACACAGTTTTAAAGTCACAAGAATTCACAAATAAAGGGGCTCAATGTAGGTTTTTATTGAAATCACAAATTAATAAGTCTTATTGCCAATGGGCTCTAACCATACTTAGAAATGAGGCACACACCTGTTTTCTCTGTTGCTTACATCAGCCACTATTCTGTTTTTAATGTGAAGGCACCCGGTTGGATTCAGCTCTGTGCGCGCTCCCGAGCTTCTCTCCTCCTACAGCCGCAACACCGCAGCTAACAACATGCAGTCCACTAACACAATAGAACAATCAGTTCCCAGCACAACACAGACTTCAACACAAACTCCACGTAAGGATAACAACACGAATAAAGTTTTATGTGCTGAAGCCTGTCAGGCCGAAGAGAATCAGATAATAACGGTGAAAAGTGTAAAGATCAGAAAGGCTGGAGAAACACAAAGAGTCACGATAGCTCACCGGCTAACGCTGAGCAGTTGCTAATGTTATCTAGTGCAATGTATAGTATGTAACGTTATGGATTTCCACATTACTTAACCAGCTAACGCGATTCATATTACTATCCTGTATCCCGTTGCTATTACGTCAGTGTTGATTTTGCCTGCAAGAAATGATGTAACAGTAGAAAGCAAATGCGGAGCAATTTGCCTTGATGCAAGGCAGGAGCAGCCAGCTACATTAGCACAGATCTACCACTGTTAGCTTCGTAACATTAAATTTAGATTTAGGTACACAGCTTCTCCACCTCTCAGTCGCTGTAACTTATGTGACCCATATAATCAACAATAGTGCAGCATAATGGAGCAGGACAACAACACAGTGGAAGACCTGTCACCTTCGGTGAAAGACACACAAATGATAATGTCAGTCAGGCTACTGAAAAGCAGCAGGCAAGCCAGCGCTGATTTATCAAGTTGGCTAAATGCAGTAAATGTAATGTTATCATGTAACGAGCATGGATTAGTTCAAACTCAAGCTGATAAAACTATTACTGTAACGTTGCAGTGGGAGTTTCCCTGAGTTTTCAGCATGTTGTGTGAAGCTGTCTGTTTTCAGTTGCTCTTACACTGCCTTTTTTTTTCCTGGGAGTATTGTGTCAATATGCCGGCTCACTGCGCTGTATGAGCTGGGAACGTTGAAGTAACAGTGCCTGAACATCTGGTGAAGACCTACAGTCGGCATTGACCGTGTTTCCGTGTTTATTGTGTGATCTCTGTATGAAAGCGTTTGTGTTTGGATTATGCTTGCACATGAGTTCAAGCAAGCAGACGTACGAACCCACACCAGGTTCCAATCTTAAAACCGAACAGCTAGTGGCTGCTGAAAACTACGTTACCCCTTTAATCGATAGTATTTGTTATAAAAATGTCAGAAAATAGTGAAAAATATCCATTATAATTTCCCTGGGTTTTCTAAACCAAAACCCAAAGACATTCAGTTTTCTATAATGTGTGACAAACAAAAATGTTCAGACAAACCGAAAATGTTCGGCTGAAATAGTCCCGAACAAATGCACTATGTACTCCTCTTTGAGTAATGTTTGTAAAAAAAATACAGTGCCTAGGTGTTTTAGAAAGAAAAATATTATTACATTTGGGAACCATTTTTAAAAGGACCGTCTTAGGAATGAATGGGCTGAGTAACACAGATAAGGTAGTGAAGTCGAGAAGCAGTGAGAGATGGTCTAATGCATTGTTTGGTTCTCAATAAGAAAAGGGACACATTTTTATTTAGATTACATTAGATTATAGATTAGATAGATAGTAAAATAACACAGCAGTAGGGGGAACAAATAGTGGTGGTGTCAGGGTGGGTGGGAGAGATATCCCCAGCAGCAGTCCTCGCAGAGGGTGACTCACAGGCTAAATGAGCCAGGCGTGTTGCCCCCTGATGCTCTGTGACCTAGATTGAGAGACGCAAGCACGACCATAATCTCTCATTTCTCTCCATCTCTCGCAGTATGGAACAGGCTGTCGAGATGAAAACCTGCCTCTCATCCGCAGCATCGCATACAGGCGGCGGGATGGATGCTAGTCACTAGCAAATCCACACATCCACTTACTGTATCGGCCCCGGCAGTTACAGCAGAGAACGAGACAGCAATCAAATTAGGGAATACTGAAAATGACTGCATATACCTGCGCAATCTGTGTGTTACTGTCTGCTGTCCTGGAGACATTTATAGTCATACAATGGAACCGTGCAGATGGCATATGCATTAAAGGTTATAAGTAGGGCTGTGTATCATTTGAAATGTTCCGACCGTAAAGCGGATATAACTTCTGAGTTTCAGCAATACAGAAACAATACGTTTTAGCCACGCTTGCGGCAAGGCTTTAGGGATGGCAATGGCAGTCTGTTGCTTTGTCTGTCTGCCAACTACTATTGGATGGATTAGAATGAAATTTTGTACTGACATTTGCATTCATTGACTTGTTCTCTAGAAACTTTAAATATGTCCAGTATTTTTCTTCATGATGAAATATCTGCTAAATTGACAAAAATCCCGTCAGCCTCCGCTGCACTTGTGTTTAGTGCTAACTAGCAAACACACTTAACTATGATGGTGAACATCGGGACGAACCCATTGAGGTACCAAGTGAGACAACGAAATCTGATCCAAGAAGTACAGTTGGCGTAAGAGATTATCTGTTTAAATGCTTTTCAGAAGCCAAAACACTGCACAACAGTTTGTAATACTGGAATGAATGGATTTAGTTAGTTATCATGGCAGAAACTGTTGTATTTTTCATTATAGCTATTGTGAGGTAAACAGTAGAAATACTGTATTCATGTTACAAAGTGCATTCATGTTATTAACAAAGCATGCTTGCATAGATGCGATTGGCCAATGGGCAGCCCTTTGCCGGAAGACTTCTTGCTGAAGTTGATCCTGGTCAAACATCTCAAATGTTAAATGCTGTCCAAACACAGACAGCAATGACTTTTCCAGAATAAAATACTGGCAACATAGACAACAAAAAATAAGTAAACAAGACTATAAATCTGACCAGACATTTGCCAGCATTTGGTACTTGACAGTTTTTGACACTGACAAGACACATTTCTGAGGTTGATGCCATGCACCACCTGTCCTCTTGTGTGAACAGCATCTGTGCAAAGCACTGGTCATTTTCACTCTGTCACTTTCAAACACTTGCATACACAATATAAATACAGGAGCTGTAGACACTACGATGCCCACACACTCCCAAGCCAAGCAGCTTAAACAGTTGTGGTTTAGTGCTCTAAATTCCAGTCCGGCTCAATCACCAAGTCTTTGATCCCCTCAATGGCTTTCTTTGTGTCCCTACAGTCACAGAGGTTAAAGTAGGTGGAGTTTCTCTCTTTCTCCCTCTCACATACACACGCTTGCACACAAATACAAACACACACACTGCAGCCCACAACCATCGCTGTGAAAAAAGTGCTGATGCATATTTTCTTCTGTTTGTTGCTAGGGGAGTCCCATGTATCGGGAAAACAATAGGATGATTGTTACCATGTAAAAGATATCCATGAGAAACTTTAAGACTCGTCGGTCGGCCAGCTGCTGCTCGACTTGTCCCAGTGTGGAGCAGACGGCGAATGCACTTCATCGCACTAGAAGATGTGGATACAGGAGTGGGGCATCTGGTCGTTAGCACCGAGCCATTTTATACGCAAAATAGTCGTCTCTGATCTAATGTTACAAATGATAGAGCTGTCGTCCTCTGAGGCTGAGTCCCCAGCAGAGGGAGGGACACTCTGGGGGTTTCACTTTACCACTCTGCATACTTTAGCCCCAAAACACTAAAACCGTCTCTGTACTCAGAGTCTTCTGATTGTTCTGTCAATAGATTCTAAATGCTGTAAATAGAAGAGGAGGACACTCAATGTCTTCATCTACCTCCTGACCTGAGTCAATTTATTACCTTGAGACCTGATAAATATATGAATAGAATTACTTGCGACTTCAATTGGGACTTTTACTTTGCAAAAATAGCAAGTAGCGTTGAAACAATTAGTCAATAGACATAAAATTAATTGTCATTAGTCACGATAATCGAGTAATCATCTCTGTTTTATTTCACTGTAAACTGAGTATGTTGGTGTTAGTTGGACCATTTGAAGACGTGATATTTGGATCTTTGAACTTGTGATAAACATTTTTTATTCATTCATTCATAATGGAAATAATCACAAGTTGCAACTCTAATATCCAGTAAATAACCTTTGTGTTCTACTAAGTGAATTTATTAAAGTTAAAGCTGATATTAGTTTTCAGTCTTTCAAAATAAAGTTCAACTGACAAGGCGCTACTCTATTCGATCTATTCCATATATTTAATTGGCTCTAGACTGTTAAATTATTCGGATCTTTTATTACACATTTTCACTATAGACTTTACTCAAAAATTCTGAAGACTTGAGATAACTGCAGCTCGTCAATGTTGACTGAAACCATTTCACAATCAAAAGCTCCCTGTTTGGACTCTATGGCACTCAAATTACACACAAAGCCTGCGTGTAAACAAAACAAGGGCTTTTGCAATCACACCACAGCGTTTAAACATCAATCCACACCAGCACTTGATTTTATACTGCATACCCCTTACAAATGAGCAAGTAAATTGGTGTTGGATAAATACTGTTGTTAATTTACAATAACTGTATTCCAGGTATTCCAGGACATATTTTACACTTGACAGCGATATCCCATCATCCACTGCCTCTCACCCATGTTAAGCGTGTTGAACAAAGAATGAACATCCTCCATTATCCAGCCTCATTATCACACATTTAATTGCTGTCTATTATTAACCAGAACACACACTCGACTCTACAGTAGCTCAGGTCAAAGCATTACACAGGCTGACTCTGTTACATCTAGGGCTGGAAAATAAAACAATAATGATGATTAGCGCAATATAATTTTCCTGTATAATAATATAACAAATGTTAAATAAATGATCAATAAATGTTTGCTTTAATTAATTTGATTCACAAACAAATTAGTACTTAATTGTTCAATTAAAATATTTATTTGATGAAAAGGAACTGTAAAAACAAAAACAAATGATTGATGATTTTAACATAATTGTTTTCAATGTCCTCAGATTTGTGAAGTGATCCAGTGTTTGGCATCAAGTGTTTGTATAAATAATAGTTTAAATCACATTTAACTATCTGGTTTCTTTAACTTTCATTCAGGAGCAGATTTTTGCTTCCGACTGAAAGTCTTTAAACTAGGGCTGCACGGTTATGGCCAAAATGATAATCATTTTATCATTTTGCGCGATGCAATATTTGCGACATAAGATAATTGCTGCCAAGAGCGGCGACACGACAAACCTGCAAGCCTTTGACTGTGCGTGAAATAAACTTAAGAGCAGAAAGTCGCTCCGTCTTTGCTGCAACAAGACAGAGCCGGTGCATCATCGTCTCAGCGCTCTGCTGCCACCGAGCCTGCTTCAACACGCCCACCGTACGAGCAGCATTGGGCAGCAGCGTCGCTACAAGTAGCACCGTTACTAGTTTAACTACATTTCTCTGTAGCTTTGTGGCAGCGTCGCTGTTTTCTGAGTCAAATCAAAACTCTTTTATTGGCAGAGTAGCGCGGTAGCTTCCACACACGCTACATTTTCCCAAATGTTTCTGAAGGATCAGTTAAGTGACGGATCATGTACCAATCCTTGGACTTTGATATGTAGAGGCAGAAACTTGTTTCCATGAGATGAGATGAGAGATTTCTCTCTCTTTCTCTCAGGCCTGTTGCCATGAATGTTTAGGTTGCAATGGTGCCAGAGCACAAATTCACATATAAACAATAAAAAATATATAATTAATAAACAATGAAATGACATTATAAAAACTAAAGAAAGGAGTAAAAAACAACAAAAACAGAATATAGGCCGATATAACATTGAAAATATGTCTTGGTTTTGACAAGCAGTAGCATTTTTCAAAAGAACAATTATTAAAATAAACTATTAATGATAATAATGTGATAATTAAGTTACTTTTTACAAACAACAATGGTTCTCCGTTTTTTGGAGAAAATATACAAATTTTATACCAATAAAATTGGTATCGAAAAAAGTATCGTTCAGGAACCGGTATCGAAGTTGAGGTATCGATATCGATATCGGTATCGATATCGATATCGAAAATCTTTAAACGATACCCAGTCCTACATATTGTAATTCATACGTGAAATTCCTGAGCTTGGTTGTCCTTTAAGACACTAAAGTCAGCTGGAACAGGTGACAGGGAAAATCAGTGACATCGACAGCCAGCTAGTTTGTCAATTAAAATATTCAAACACATGTCCTGTGTTGCCTTTTCATGAATGAGAGCGACATGTACCATTACTAAAATCAATAAAATAGAATGAACTGTACACTGCACAGTAATGATGGCAAACTGTTTCCACATAGGTTTTCTCATATATTGTGAAGTTTCCCTGGTCCTCTTAATGTGGGCAGGACAGAACAGTTCCAGGTATCTGTGTGTGTGTGTGTGTGACCGTCGTGTAAGCGGTACTGAGGCATCATTAGTGGCCCATACACACCCCCCCCCCTTCCCTCGCTTGGCTCTCCATGTGAAACATAACATTGCTCATCCACCCCCGGGCACCTGAGAACTGCACAGCACCAATCAAGCTGCTGCACTGTGATTCACAATGTGAGGAGGAGACTTGCATAACAGCCAGCACCATATTCTCAGTCCACTGTCATTCTTACAAAACAAATAACCCTCCTGTATCTGCTGCAGTTTCCGGGTTCAGGCTCTGAAAGCAGCAGCACAGGGTGAGTGTTGGAAGTGCCACAGCATCATTTGGTGTCCACCAATGTCTGAGGCTACACACAACAACACACACACACACACACACACACACAGCCTAGGGGATGACAAACTTGACCCATTTTCCTCCACACAAGTCTATATGCTTATATAGCTGTGATGATGAGAAATGACATATACAGGCAAATCATGTGGATCAAAACAAAAAAATTTAGGTTAAAAAAAACAACACTAAAACATGCCTTATCAGCAACACAGACATTGCTCATATCATGTAGGCTATCGCAATCCATAAAACTAAATCCCCCTAAATTAAAATTAAATAAACAAGGATAGTTGATGGAGAAATTACAGCTTGAAAAGGGAGTCAGTGTGTTTTTATCATTTATTGTAGCTGTGCTCGGATCAACTGCAGCAACACTGAGACTCACCCAGCTGGCACAGGACGGCTGTTTGTGGCCGATTTCATGTAAACAATCAAGATTCCCTCTTAACTTCCGTTTGCATTGCCTCAAACTATTAACCTGCTGTATAGAAAACCTTACCTTCGGATAGCTCCAGATCCAACTCCGCCAGCTGGTCCCTGACCTCTTTAGGCAGAGCCGACAGATCAACGCCGCGGTCGGCCATCGTCGGAAGCACAGCAGCCTGCGGGATGTTTATGATATCTCGGATGACAGCGGGCACAGTCCTGCATGAAGCTAAGAAAAAAAATCAACGTGCAATAGTGGTGGTGTTTACTCCATTATCGCGACTCCCCGACACCGCCATGACTGTGGGAGATGGGAACAACTCGCCAGAGGAGTCTGTCAGTCACATGACCAGGGCTGATGGTAATTGTTGTGACAGGATGGTTGGATAAAGCAGACTCTCTGCTCCCTCTGCTGTTGTGTTTTTACAGCTGAGAGAAGAAACAGCACTCACCCGGATCCACCTCACCTGCCTTTCATTAGCTATTTTACAAGTATCCGATTATTTTCCGAAAAATAACTATCATGTGATCTCTGAAAAAGGTAGTTTAACAGTCTTTGCAGCTGTTCTGCAAGTATTTTCAGAAACTTTAAAGACTATTTTAACTATCTGGATGAAGAATATTCCACCTGCTGCACAATACAAAATTCTGTATAAGATTTTTAACCTTTTTATATACAGTCTATGTTTTTAACCCATTTCCCAAGTTGCCCTACTTTTGCATCACCAAACAAATATGGCGGCCAGAAATGAAACATGTCCATGCTCAATTTTTACAGTAGAAACAAAATTTTAATGTTTTATCACAGGGTTACTTGTATTTATATTAATGTTAGGCTACAGTGTTGGTTATAGTTCTACATTTCATAAAAGTGGCCAAGAGTGTCATTTTTGTAATTTATACAGAAACAGGTTAAAAACGCAGACACCAACTTTACGTCCATGTCCTATACAGAATATGCAAAAAATCATGCAGCAGACTGAGTATTTTTTGTCTAGACAGAAGAGTTGATTTTGCATTAAATTGTTGGCCATATGGGGACAATGGAAACAAGCTGTAAACACAGCACTGACAAGTTAGCAAAGTTTAAGTGAAATATACTGAACTTGTTAGTAAACAGTTTTGTTGAGTTTTAAAAAGTTACAACAAACTTACACTGTATTTCAGTGTTTTCCTTGAAATGTAAACCTGCTGGGTTTTAGGCCAAACAATTGCATCAGAATGTCGATTAAACCATTGCTTGTCCTCTTTGTAATGTGAAGAAAACTGACACCTCTTTGTTTAGTACCAGAAGGACTGTTTTGTTTTAACTGTTTCATTGACACTTAAGATACCATTTTGTAGACAAGCCCTGTTGTTCTCTATGATTAGTTTAGAGCAAAAGACTGTTTATTCCTGTAGATTGAAGGGGGTTTCACGTCTGGGATTGCCGCTCTTTTGTCTGACCAAAAGTAATGAATACAATAATGGCACACCCTTCCTAAGTGGGTGACGAAGAAACCAACCAAACGACCAATGACTATGGACCTAAGCCATGTGGAGGAAAACTGACCCGCCCACATACCTGGAGGATATAAACAACTCATTTTGTGAGAATTGGGACTGTAAGCTATAAATCTGAAAGGAGGAACAACTTTCCAGTCCACTGTAGTGTTTTTGTTTTATGTTTGTTCTGTAATGCCATCTTTTATTCACATATTTTTTAATTAAATTTTCTTGTTAATTTTCATCGAACCCAGTCTCTCCTTTCTCAAAATCTGAAAACGCAACAGTTTCTCATTTACACATCAATCAGATGCAGAGCAGCATTCATTTGAAGTTGTGTTTATTGAAATATTTTACATGTAACCTTCTCCTTTTAGTTATGTTTTTGCTTCTACTCCGCTACATCTCAGAGGGAAATACTGTACTTTTTACTTCACTACATTTACCTTTAGTTACTATTTACTTTACACACTAAGATTTATGCACACAATTGAAAGAATGGCTAATTCTAAGGTAATAAAAACATAACGATTCATTGTGTAAGGTATCCCACACCACTGAAAACATAGTTTTGTATACTATACTGCGTTTCTGTCAATTGATACTCGTCAATATTACACACTGGACCTTTGAGTAACATTTTCAATGCAGTGCTTTTAACAGTATTTTTACAGTGTGGTATTAGTACTTTTACTCAAGTAAAGAAATTGAATACTTTGTCCAAAAATGATGAAAGTCACAAAGTGGGGATAAGTGAAAACATGTGGATGAGCTTTTCTTTTTCATTAATTTATTTTATTATTTGCCAGAGACAACATATTCATTAGTTGAGACTATACACAAGTCATTTTCCCATCTTGAGGCCTGAGTATTTGACAAACTCCCTCCATACAGAGATCTTTGAGACATTTTTTTCATGTGGTTCAACATCTGTTAAACAGCTAAGACATCTACCCTCTTTACCAAAATAAAGGGACACTAACACACGATGGAAAAAAGCCTAACATGTCCACAGAGAAAAACAAACATCTTAAAAACAAAGACGTGTTATAAAAAAACATACAGAGTGACAATGGGGAAAAACAACATGATAGTCTTGGAAGTACAATGTGGTATAAAATAAAATGCATTTCAAAACTTAAATTTCAACAGAAGCACCTCGCACAAGTATTAAGTCTGCTTCATGATACAAGACGGCTTTTCAAATGTTGGAAAGCACCCAAGACTAGGACATCTGTAATTCAATATAGATGTGCACTAATCACCTATCTCATTCATTCAAGAATATTCATCTTCACATTTTCTCTGGTCACCTCATAACTTTAGCTTTCAACTGAAATAGACCAAGCCCCTCTAAGCGGCTGGACTACACACATCAGCTAAATGCAAGAACATTGATATTCAATAGAAAAATATATTGCACTACTCTTTCCTTAACTGAAATGCCAGGGAAAATTATTTAAAATCAATCTATTATGTTTGATTCTGATTTAAAGGCCTTCTAAAGCTAACCATTTCAAGTGTGTTACATTAGGACTGAGGATGGAATCCTTACATAACAATGACAATTTTTGCATTGATAATTTGATGCTATGAAACAGAAGAAAAGCAGATCAATATACAGTGATAGTATGATGATACAAACAGTGGTATTCTTCAGCGTTGAGTAAACCATGCAGTCAATAGGGTTTGATACATACACGACTAATGTAATGACATCCATTCCAAAATGGCTTAAAAAGGGTGGTAAAAAAGTCAGGCACACACTCACAGGGTAAACTGTGTGCACATCTACAATTTGGTTCGTTATTCAGTCGGCTGACTAAACCGTCATGTGTATTTAAGGAGAACAGACTCAAAAGGGAGATAGAGAGAAAACTTAAGGACAGGTTGAAAAGTAAACAAAAAAAGAGCATTAGCAACACTCTTTAGGTTGCCTTTTACAGCAATCAGCCAGCCAATCTCTCACCGTACTTTCACTGCATCAGCAAAACATTATGAAAACAACCAGTATCAAGCATAGAAGTCTTTTCTTCCAAATGAAAAATACTAGTAAAGTTGTCAGCCTGGAAAGCAACCAACCTCATCACAGCCAGTGTGTGGGACAAAGTTGGACTGAAGATGCATTTTTAGGTGAAATGAAAAAATATTTTTGACAAACACTTTCATTCATACTTTTCATCCCAATCTAAAACCTTTTCCAACTGCCATACCTGAACAAGAAATGACCCCAAACCCTGTAGAGTGAGTGTCCGACGTGTTATTCATATTTACATACAGAGTGACGAAGCTTTCTGAACAGGGAGCCTGCTGGGACTGGAGGGTTGACGGAGGCACTGTGCCGTGTCTTTGTGTGATTATCATTGACTGTGAGGGGAGTGGAGTATCTTAGTCTGGGGTGGAGGTTGAGGGCAGGTCCCTCTTTTCAAACATTTTGCACCAGTCCGGCCTCCAAATGCCACTCGAGTTCATACTGGCCACCTGCGTCAGCACATCATCTTGGGGCTGATTGTGACTGCGACGTCATAACAATCCCTCCCGGATGGCCCGATCCCATGCCGGCCAAGACCGACATAGCCACTGCCTCTGCAGCGCGGACGCTCAGCCCGTTGATGGTGGCCCCTGGACTGGATGCCGAGGCGGGAGGTGATGGCCCGTGCTGGATAACTGCCGCCGGGGAGCCGATGGGTTCAGTGGAAGTATCCCTGGAGGTTTCCTCTCCTCCTGCAGCTAGAGACAGAGACAGAAACATTCACCCTTAGAGAGGTGAGCGAATAAAAAGAATACATTAGATGGATGTGGTGATAGATGGATCCTGACAAAACAAGTAACACAATGCAGGACAACTCGTTGGTCACTTGATTCAAAATGGTTACCTAAGAAAGCTGCCTTCTTCTGCATGACAGTGACAGGGCAGTCTTTGTGGGCCAGGAGGAGCTGCTTCAGCTGGGCCACCTCATTCCTCAGTAGGGTTACTTCATTCTGATGGCAACACAAAACATATAGCATTCAAGTCATTCCCAGCATGCCCCATCTTGTCATGCTATCAAGGAGACCAATCTGTGAGCATGTTTAAGTTACTGACACAACCCTGAGAGGGAAATAGAAGACTCACCGTCAGGGACACATTCATGTTGGCGAGATCATCTGCCTTCTTCTCCAAAGAGTTAACCCATATCTTTCGTTTTTGCCTGCAGCGGGACGCAGCCGCCCGGTTTCTCTCCAGAAAACGCTGCCTCCTCTCGTCAGGGTCCATCTCTGTAGCTCGGCGCCGGCGGCCTCCTGTTGGCTGAGCAGGGGACACCTGGGAAAAGGTGGGAGGAGGCTGTGAATACTTTTAGGTTACATGCATGTCAGGACTTTTATACATGGAATTACAGAAACTGCTTGTCAGAAACATGAAGATATGAACTTTGTGTTGAAGTTTTGAATGAGTGCATTTGTGCTACATACTTTTAAGAATAAAATGAATGCTAATAGCAGATACAGTAAAACAAATGTGATCCCTCATGCTCTGGGACCACCTCATGCTCTCTGCATCTTAGCTTAACAGCAGCAACTGTAGCTGCAATTTGCTAACCTTTTGTATGTAAAAACTACACCAAAAAAGGCCCCAAATGAATCCAAACATTTAAATTTACCAGGGCAGGTTATTCAAATGTTAACAAAGAACGGAAACAAATATTTGCAACCACTTTCAGTCCAGTATTTTGTTGCATAAATGGCTAAATATGATATAAATTCATGTCATTCAAATACTCCTTATTTAGGCAAAGGGGGATATGTATGTAAGCTTCTACAGCATGTGTTTTACCTGGGGTTGGGCAGGTGATGGTGCATCAGAGTTTTGAGTGGGCTGCTGGCTTTGTTCCTGCCGCTGAGGGACAGCAGGGATAGATCCTGCCCCCCCACCAGCTCCATCCTGTGCTGCTGGGCCCTGATGAGTTAGAACGGCCTTCAGTCGCTACAAAGACATACAGACACCTCCATGTAGAGCTGTTAATTCACATGTAGTACAACACATTTGAAGTATAAAGCTGTTTTACAATATATTTAGTAGCACAAAGACATTTGTTTATTATAATAAACAACAACAGTAAATAAACAATAACAACAATAATCACAATGATGACAAACAAACAAAATATACACAACATAGATACTGAAATTTTAACAATGACATAAGTGTTTTTTCATGCTTGACTTAAATACTGACAATGATGGACTAGTTTTCACAGAAAGGGGAGTAGGATTCCAAAGTGACGGTCCTCTGTATTTTAAGGAATATTGAGCAAGAGTCGTATGATAATACGGGAGAAGACTATTCTTTGCTTGTCGGGTTGGTTATGAATGGACATCAGAGTTAATTAAAAAACAATTATGAAACGCTTTTGGAAGACTATGATTTTGAACCATACATTTATAGTGGGTAGAAAAACTCTACATACCCCTGTTAAAATGCCAGGTTCTTATGATGTAAAATAATGAGACAAAGATAAATCATGTCAGAACTTTTTCCACCTTTAATGTGACTTATAATGTGAACAATTCAATAGAAAAACAAACTGAAATCTTCGAGGGGGAAAAATAAAAAATTAAAACCTTACAATAACCTGGTTGCATAAGTGTGCACATCCTCTTATAACTGGGGATGTGGCTGTGTTCAGAATTAACCAATCACATTCAAACTCAGGTTAACTAGAAGTCATTACACACCTGCCATCATTTAAAGTGACTCTGATTAATCACAAATAAAGCTCAGCTGTTCAAGTAGGATTTTCATGATATTTTCTTAGTTGCATCTCTGAGCAAAAGCCATCGTCTGCAGAGAGCTTTCAAAGCATCAGAGAGATCTCGAGATCTCATTGTTGAAAGACATAAGTCAGCAGACAGGTACAAAAGAATTTCCAAAGCATTAGATTTACCATGGAACAGAGTGAAGACAGTCATCATCAAGTGGAGAAAATATGGCATAACTGTGGCTTTACCAAGAACTGGAAATCCTTCCAAAATTGATGAAAAGCCAGAAAGAAAAAATGGTCAGGGAGGCTTCCAAGAGGCTCCATTCATATGAAGAGTCATTCTTCATTCTTCGTGGAGGGAATTATGAACATTTCCAAATACCAGGCAATTTTGGCACAAAACCTTCAGGCGTCGGTTAGAAAGATGAAGAGGAAGTTCACCTTTCAGCACTACAACCATAGTACACATCCAAATCCACAAAAGCATGGCTTCACCAGAAGAAGAGTAATGTTTTGGAAAGGCCCAGCCAGAGCCTAGACCTGAATCCAGTTGAACATCTGTGGGGTGATCTGAAGAGGGCTGTGCACAGGCGATGTCCTCGCAATCTGACAGATTTGGAGTACTTTCGGAAAGAAGAGTGGGCAAATATTGCCACGTCAAGATGTGCCATGCTAATAAACTCCTACTAAAAAGACTGCTGTAATAAAATCAAAAGGTGCTTCAGCAAAGTATTAGTCTAAGGGTGTGCACACTTATGCAACCAGGTTATTTGAGGGGTTTTATTTTTCATTTTTCCCCCTCAAAGATTTCAATTTGTTTTTCAATTGTTCACATTATAGGTCACATCAAAGGTGGAAAAAGTTCTGACATGATTTATCTTTCTCATTTTTATCTGTCTCATTATTTTACATCATAAGAACCTGGCATTTTAACAGGGGTGTGTAGACTGTTTCTATCCACTGTATACATAAAGATACATGTTTGACTGATGTTAATGTTGAAAATAGATAAAGAAATTAAATATTTTAACAGAGGAGCTGATGGTTCATACCGATTTGATGCAGCTGCCAATCTACAAACCTTTTTTGGATCAATACAAAAGTTTTTGAAGAGAAGAAGGACAATTACTGGCCCAAACAATGTTACAGTATGATATGTATTGATACAATAAACTATAATTAAGAGTTAAAAGACAGGATTGATTTGCCAATGAACGAACTTTTCTAATGATGCCAAGTGACATGATTTTTAACACATAATCAATGTGTTTTTTCCAGGAATGTTTTTCACCTACTAATACACCTGAAACTTTTGCTACCGTAACTTGGTTCATTTCAATACTATTAATAAATAATTTAGCATCTTTTTTTAAATATTTTTTTTATTGCTGAAAATTATAAAACTAGATTTTTCTATATTTTATAAAAGTTTGTTCATCTGAAACCACTTTGCAATATATAGTAACATATCATTAGCTTCACTATTCAAGGAACTGAAATTGGCATGTGATATGACAACAGTAGTATCATCTGCAAATAGAATGGACAATACAGATTCAGACATCAAAGCAAGGTCATTTATACAGATGAGAAACAGAACTGGCCCAAGAATATATCCCTGAGGTACACCACACCATAACTTAATTCTCTTGGAAGTACTGCCATTTATAGATACATATTGCTCTCTATTATACAAGTTATCAATAAGCCAATTGATTACAACATCCTGAAAACCATAATGGTAAAGTTTGGAAATCATAATTTCATGATCGATAGTATCGAAAGTCTTTGATAAATCTAAAAATATACCAAAAAATAATTGCAAACATATTGTTATCCAATGCTGTAGAAATTTTGTCTATAAGTTGTAACAAAGCCATATATGTTGAGTGCTGTTGTCGAAATCCATATTGATGTTTATACAGGATGTTGTTGTCATTCAGATGTTTTAACATCTGAATGACAAGTAATTCATTGATGATATTCCATGTGGATTTTACATTGCTAACAGACTCTTTAAATTTATATGAATAGTAATCTTCTTTGCTATAAGAAGTTGGTGTGTAAATTTATTTTTATGTTGTTTGTATGTATCACAATTGTGTGGAGTTAAGATTTTGCAGAAATTTTCTATAATTTGTTTTTCTTTATTGAGGACTTCAATAATCCTTAAGAGAACCATGGTTTAGTTTTGTCTAACTTGCCTTTATACTTAACTAGCGGAAAACACTCAAGAAATATAGAATTAAATATTTAAGAAAATGACTGGTAAGCCAATTCAGCACCATGTTGAATATAAATATCGTGCCATGACGCTCAATCATGGATTTAAAATGTTCTATATTCACTTCACTAAACCTTCGATAGCTTGGTTTATTTGTAGACATTCTTGGAATACCCTAATTCCTGAATTCAAATTAAATATGGGGAAGTGGTCTGAAATGTCAGTGCACAATATTCCTGAACTGGATCCATAATCAAAAGAATTTGTTAAAATATTATCAAATTATTTCAGAGCCTACAGCCTACAATCACACCAATATGACTGATCATCTCACCATCTTGGTCTCAGAGTGCAGACTATACCCAGACGGGGAGGACGACCCACTGCTGGCCCCTCCAATTGGAGGTCCTGGAATCCCAGGGATGTTTGGCACTGAGTTCACTGGCCGTGCAAGCTCCACATTACAACAAGTAGCCAGTGTGTGAAAGAGAGAGAGAGAGAGAGAGACGGTAGGATATGGTAAACAATATGATAAAAATGATCATTTACAAAGTATCATTAGTCATTAGTTAATGAAAATGACTTACAGATATAACTGAGGTCATCTGTACAGGACTGGGCAGTAGAGGAACTGTCTGCCCATTGGGGAGGTGCCTCACCAGTGGATAAGAGCCTGTTGGGGAGCTGTTGACAAAATCAGATACTTGTAAATGTCTGCTCCTCCATTATGTGCCCACTGGTGTCTAGAGAGGGCATTTAAGGCTTGAAGCGGGGCTGGGCTGGGCAATATAACAATAATGATAATTATCACGATGTAATTTTCCTCACAATATAACAAATGTTCAACAAATGTCCAATAAGTGCTTGACTTAATTCATCTGAATCACAAATTAATTAGCACTTATTTTTTCTACTAAGATATATTTTTCCTTTTTATCATAATTGTTTTGAATGTTTTACCTCAGACTTGTTAAGTGATACACTGTTTGGCAAGTGTTTGTCATGTTCCGGCCATAAAGAACAATTTAAAACCACAGTGAACCATCTGGTTCCTTCAACTTTCATTCATGATCATTGTTAAAGGATGATCTAAACACACGTCGTTTACCCAAGCTGTCTATTGGAGGGTGGAGCTTGCGTGATGACAGATGTTGGAGACGGCAGAGTTGGGTGTAGTGGATCATTACTCATGTGAAGGGGAAGAGAACCTGGACGCACGATAGTCGGAGTGGGGGCAGAGCTTGCCACAGGCTTTGTAAGAATCTCCTGTTGACAAATCAAACAATACTATTTATTCTCCATTTATAAATGCATTTTGTCTGCATGAACAGGGAACCAATTACATAAGTTTTCCGTAAATAGGTAAATCAGCATGCTGAACACACAAAACACACATTGTGTACAAGGTGTCGTACCTTGCCTCTAACCCTTGAGTCTCTACTGTCATCCGACATGCTGGACGAGGAATCCGGACTTCCGGGAGAGGAAGAATCAACTTGTAAAGGACCCTCATCCTCATCTTTTGCTTCAGATGGCGTTTGTAAAGGTGCAGCCTTAGAGCAGAGAGGAAAAGATAATATAGTCTAATCTCAATTAATAAAATGGTGATACCATTTTTATCTGAACAATCAATGTGCTGTAAATTGAACATGTACATTCGTCATTTTTCTCACTGGGTGTTTTATCCTCAGCTCGTCTTCGTGTGCTTTGCAAAACTCCTGTTCAAAGGAGCTGGCTAGCTCATTGAATAATCCAACTTCCTCACAGTTCTTCAGGAAACGTGTGGGTGTGGGAGTCTGGTCTGCAAAAAACAAAAAACCCAGCAGATTATTGCATGAGACAAGAGGACAGAAATACCTCCTTCCCATCAGATATTATTGTAGTATATCAATACAGATATTAAGAGCACTGACAACTTTATTACTCCTCAATTCAGATTAATTTAACAAATACTAATGTAAATTGTAATGTAATTACCTGCAATGATAACAGAGTCTGTTCTGGCAGGACCAAATTTCAATGTCATTTCATGCTTGTGTTTGTGGACTGACAGGTGATCTTCATTTGTGAATCTCTACAAAAGAAACAGCAGATTAGAAAAATACATACACAAATTTAGTTTTGATGTAAAGAATATAAAGTTGTATCAGCATCAGTGTACCTACTGTGCTGCTTACAAATTATATAAAAATAACAAGACCTGCTTCCTGTGCAGATGATCCACAGCGAGGTAGGGCACTATAAACAGTGTCTTCTTTGTGCCTTTTCACTATCTACTATTTTTGCAATTGTACTGGACCTTAAGTAAGCTAAACTGCAGTGACTCCATGTAATAATAAGAAAGAGGCAATGACTTGTTTCAGATTTCTAAGCTGGATGATCAGAGGTGTGAAAACAGAGTGAATGAAAGTGTTATACATATATGCATATGAATTTATGCGTTGAGAAATCATACCTGCCCACATCCAGGGGCATTGCATACAAAGGGTCGATCATCCCCCATCTCAGATAAATGTTCTGCAAAAGACAGCAACAAACTGTTTATTGGTTTTATTCATTTATGCATATGAAGGAAATCAAACAGCGGATGCTCCTGTTAAATAGACTAGAATGTTTCTGGTAATGGCTGAATGTTACTGAATGCTTCATAAGTGTATTATAGAGTTATTATTGATCGATACTGGCTGTTCTCCATTGATAAATGTAGGTATCTTAGCCTGTGTTTGTACGTATCAACCAACAGCATCAGTCTACATGACAATACACCTGTTGAGAATACAATCTGTTTAGCGCCATCAATTGCATATTCTCACTTGCCACCAATAACATAAAAAAACATGTGACAACTGACGCAAAAAGGGCGAAGACCGTCGACCTGTTTGGGCTATTTGCTTCGGCCTCGGTCGAGGACGATCGGGTCCTAGCGTATAACGGGAGCGATGAGGCAGCAGAGCAAAGACAAGCTGGGTACAACCTACCCTACAGTGTCACCAAGTCAGCGTTAGCTGGCTATCACTGTCGAGGTCGTGCGGCTATGTAATATAGCTAGCTAGGTGGCTGAGGTTGCGGACTGTGGAGTGGTTAACGTTCAACTACAGTGCCAATTATCTAGCTAGCTGTGACTTTATGAGAAATGGGCCTTAAACTAGCATAATCTTATCGCTAACCACACCAAAACATTTGTTTCCGAAACATGTCAGTCGGGTCATTATAACGAGCGTGGAAGCGAACATCATGGACACTAATAAGAAATAACAGACGGCCGGATACGCCGAATTGTGTAATGTAGCTTACAGCTCACAACACAGCTAGCTAAGCTAATGCGAACAGCTAACCGTAGCTTCGTTTAGCTCAATGTGAGTTACCATATGCAGCCTACGGTTCACAGCTCCGCCAAGTTAGTAGCTAAACGTTAGCACGCTGATGCTACAGAAAGCTGTGCTCATAAACTGAGCAACGATCGTGTAAAAACATCACATGCTTGCTGAATAGGTGACTGAATATATGTCGCTAAAATCCGATTTGAGGTTAGATGAGTCTAAATGTTAGTGAACTCACCCGACATTTAAACAGCCTCTTGACTCCCCCCTCCCTGCTGCTGCCTGGCCGTTGTTGACACTCTGACACTTCCATTAACAAAACACCGCGAGAGCTGGAGCTCAAGAGAGTATTGCGTAACAGGATTGATGTCTGGGTGGAAAACCAAAACGTAAACGTGCTGTTGAAACCACCAATATTTAACTCAATCCTTACATTTCATTTAGTTTGTACAGTAATATACTTCATGAGATACAAATGCTATTCCGTTGCGTTAGTGCAACGCGTAAATTAAATCTTCTGAACACGCTCACAAAAGATCTTATGCCAAATATGCTTAAGAGTTACATAATGGTCAAGGGTATTTCCGGATGGTTACTTGGCAGACGACATGTTAAAATCCGTTAACAAATCCTCTCTGGTGCTGTGTGGTGGGACATGTCTTTCACTGTCATGTTTGTTGTGCTGAACAGAACAAATTCCAGGTTTAAAAAGGAGAAAAGCAACAAGTCACAATGATAACTTATTCGCTTACTGATAAATACACACTCAAAGGCATGACTGTTTAAAAAATAAATTTTTATTTTCGTACATCGGGCTCAGCAATAAAATATTCACTTAATAAACCAGTGTGGCTGAAAATTGCAATCCCATGTTTGATTGTGAGAGTTATAAGCAGTATTTTGATATAAATCTGAAATTGCATCAACGAGAACAAAATAAACTGTATCTAACACATATAATTGACAAAGCATGTGAGCGTGCACACACTCCAACCAGCCCCAGCCCCGCAGTTACACCTATAATAAAGACTTACATTAGACAAGATAGTGTCTGCGGGTGTCATAAACTGATAATGTTGGATTTTGAAAACCAACTAACCAGCTTTGTTCAGTGTGGGAAATGAATGTGCTCAAAATTCTTGCACTCTGTAGACGAAATTAAACACCTTAAAAGGCACTGGAGGGGTGGGGGTTGGTTTGAGAGAACAGTTCCATGTAGTCTGAAGAACAAACAATCTCTTTGCACACACAAGTTATCACCATGAGACACAGACATATTTACACAGGAGACAACTGCATTTTCAAACTACTGATTTTAAAGACACAAAGTACTGTACACTGCAGTCAAGCCCCTACAAGTGTAGGACTCAATTATCTAAGGCAAAATGTTGAAAATCTGTAATTCTTTACCTTCACCCAATGTTTGTTCATTTTCATTTGCAACACCAAGGCTATTCAGATGAAATTAACACATGAAATAAGCACAAGCTGACCAAGCTGTGCGGCCCCTTTCTATTTCTTACTCTTAAATGATAAAAAGCCTTGAGATCAAAAGATGGTGCACTTCCATTCAAAGCACTACCGGTGAAGGCATTTTCTGCTCACTGTTGAGCCATAAGTGGCTGTATGGAACAGGATCCAATTCAGTTGCCCACAACCAAGTTATCTTTTCTCAGATCAGTCCACACACCAATTTTCAGATACTACAGAAACATTGAATACCACAGAAAAAAAAGCCTTACAAATGAATAGAAAATGGAAGTCGTCTACAGCAGGTCGAAAAACAAATCTGTATATACAAACTCAAGGAAAGCTACCACATGAAGAGAAAAATCAAGCTTGAAAGTGGTTCTATGCCAAAAGTTGTACATTCAAAATAGATGATGCGGGAAATCAAGGTCACCAAATCAAGTTTAGACACAGGCCATGGCATCAACTATCAAGAGGCAACACAATTCTAGTGTGGAAAAAACATCTAATCAGGTCCTCATATTTGATGATCTGAGGGTCCCTCAGATCATCAATATGATTTAGCAATTCACATGCAGACACTAGTTAAATATGACAGACAGCTCATTCTTCAAGATCTACCATCCTACTCTAAAAACTTTCCTGAAACTGAAAATACACAACTATCCATATCTTAAGCCAGACCTGAAGCCAAAGTTAGCGGTGTCACCTCTTGCTTTGTGAGACAGGTACCAGCATTATTGATATCTGATAAAACACAAAGTCGTCTAATAACCCTCAGCAACAGTAGTTTATTTGCCTACTATTCTCATGGGTATTTATGTTCTATACTTCCTACAAGACAAACTGACTAGCACAGGAATTAAGTCCCTGATTCAATCCTGCAGATCGACTCCTGTAATAATACAGAGCTTATTTCAAATGTTAGCTTTGACAAAACTACTGTCAAAACACTGAATGATTATAATCATTACATGACGCAATATTCTCAGTCCATGTAACTTAGTATTCACCACAATCACTTGTGGAGCAAAGCATCACAATCTTGAATTCTTTAAAACATGAATATCCATCATTAAAACTCAAACTTTCTGTAGTTAATCACCCCCAACCCCCCATTTCTATGATTCTTCCCTGGATTCAACATCTTCCATTTAATAAATAACTCATATATCCTTGATTTAAATGCGTAAAAAAAGGTGGAAATCAAGAGTGAAGATGAATCACATGCTGACAATAACCACTCCAAGAAATTAAATGTGCCTTGTCAGTTTTGATGTTCACGACACATGCTAAATGTTAGACTACCTTATATTTAAAAGTAACATGATCCTTCTTTCTCCCACTCATACCTCAACCACACACACACACACACACACCTTCTGATAATGTCATGGTGATATTACTTTAAGCAAAGTATGTTTCATCACCCCAAAGGTCTGCAGGTCAGTCAGCAGACCATATGCTTTTTCCTTAGAAGGGATATCTTACAGTCTTTTCAAATAATTTCAGGTCTGCAAGGTCTTAACAATGTTAAGAGATTTGTTGAAAAACTCTGTCAAATGAATATATCCATCTGTCTATTTACATATATTATATATTTACATACATATTGTTTGTATTTCTGTTTAAGAGGTTCCTTTTACTTTATTTATTTTGTTGACTTTGGGGGAATGTTCTGTTCCTTGCCACTCCGTCTGGCTCCCCTCTGCGGGGAAAACTGTTTGCCAGTATTCAGGCCTCTCTGATGCTCCTGAATCTTCAGTGCTGTACCTCCAGACCTGACTTGGCCATTCGGCCCTCTGAAAGAGCGTAATGGTTGACGAGGAGGGCGGTTGTCTCTGGATTTCTCCAGCTTGTCTGTAGTACGCCTGGAGTTGGGTCTAGGCTCCTCAACCCTGTTGACCTTGAGTTCTTGCAGGGGTTGGCTGGCTGAGGAGGCTGGAGAGGGCGTCTGTGCTGGGGGCGGGTCCTTGGCCCTCCTCTGGCACACCTCTGCATAACTGAGCTTTTTAGGCTCCTGGTAAGAGAATAAGAGATAAAACCAAAAGGTTGTGGCCCATGTGAAGACCATATGATCCAAAATATTAAAACATTACATGCACTGACCATTAAGATCAACAATCAAGTGGTTTACACTGCAGTGGTAGTATGAAAAGTTGAAAGATGTTTTTGTGCATTTGACCTGTTTTTTGCCTCTACTCTCAATTCACAATTGGAATCACTGAAACTGCTGTGAATCCAGGCTCACTACAGCTGCCTCCCTCCATAAAGAAGCAAGCTACAAAAGTACAGAGCCAGTGGACACACCTACAATGCATACTTGGACTACACATTTTCAGTAGTATAACCTTTCAATTTCATACAAGTTTTATACAATGAATCCATGTAATTTGCTACAGAAAACGAAGCAGTGTCTAAGTGGCCATAAACTGATGTTGCAGGCCTTACCAGCTCTGATGTCGGACTTGTGGGAGAGGAAGTTGCAGTTGTGGAAGGTGTTTCTGTAGAAACAGACTGGCTGCAGGTTAAGGGGGTATGTTCAGAGGCTGCTGGGGAGGGAGCCTGCGTGGACAAGGAGATCTTTCCCTTTGGAATAGGAGGTTCAGCTTTCTCCTCTTCCTTTGCTGGAAGAGAAACACTAAAATCGGCATAAAAAGTAAAAGTCATTCTTCATGTAAATTCCCTTTTTGTTCACACTAATTTTATTAACTTGAAATAAACTTTACCTTGATACTGGTGGCACCAATGTGTGCAGTGTCACAGGAGCAGGTTTAGCAACCGGAGTCACAGAATCGGGTTTGCTTACAGCATCTTCTGAGATGTTTGTGTGTTGGGTCTCGTTAACCTCTTGGCTCACAGACTGAAATGAATATGGATTTAAAATAATGATGTGCATTTATACAACTGTCAAACACTATATTCTAACTAAAATCTTAAGCTATCAAAGAGGACAAGATATCTACCTTGTTGGTCACCTTTAGGCCACGCACAACATCAGAAAGGCGCATCTCTGTTGTAGTTTCTCCACACTTGCTGACCACAGAACCCGGCAAAGGGGGAAAATTGGAAGCTGCCAGGTCAAACTTTGGTGGCACCACAGGGACAGACCTCTGAAATTTTCATTGCAGTCAAAAGTCAAAAGTAGGATAAACACTATGTGAAGTGGGCCCAAACATACTACAGTTAAAGACAACTTTTCGATAAGGAGGTCAGAATCACACAACAAAAAACAAAAGTGGGTAAAAGGAAATGTGCTTACTGGGACATGTTCATCTTCTCTTTTCCTCCTCATACCTCTGTGGCTACCTCTCCTGCAATAATAGACAGATCATTTAGGTAAGAAAGTTTTACACAAGAAAGTTACATTTACATGTAAGACACAACACCATGCAATTGCTTGTATTTCCTTGGAACTGATTGTAAACGTCAAAAACAAGACTTATTTATTATTATTTAGGCGTTTCCACTAACTGTGTAAAGTCCATAAAATATAACTTTCAGATGTGAGCGGAAAGGGACAGGACAAGAAGCAAAAAAGTAGGAACCACATAACAAACACCTTAATGCACATTAGCCCGTCACATTTTCATTAGAGTTAATAAGCAGAATAATATTCACTCACCTGCCCCGTCCAGCCCCGCTCACATATCCACTGGGTATGGTGGCCTGTGGAGAGTCTTTAAAACTGAAGGAGAGCAGAGAGACTGTCGCAGAAGTGGTGCCAGTCAGTGTCCCTGATGTCTGGAGGGGCTGTGGACTCATGGGACTAGACAGGCCATCCATCAGGGTCCCCGGAGCCAAAGAAGGAGAAGGGGGCACGTCTCCAGGCCTAGGGTGACCCTTAACATGGTTTCTGTGCATACACAAAGGACACACATACTGAATGTCAGCTCTTAGAAAAAACACATTTTGATACTTAGGGTTGTGCTAGTATAATTATTTACTTATTAGAGTGGCTAAGATGGTCGGTGCAAATGCTTGTGACTGTTTGATCGGAATTAGCAGCTCAGTGTTTTTCGTGCTTCTAAAATGTAAATGGCCGGCACGTGTCACACCGCACTTATTTTGTTTCTAAATGTCATGCATCTCTAAAAAAACTGGTAAACAAGTATTTTCAACTGTAATTTTTTTTTTTATATAAAGAACTTGCTTTTAGTCTTTTTATGGAACATAATTTGTACACATTCATCTTCCAAAACATGTGGACCAAATTTTTTAAAAAGTACACTAAACTAGTTCATCTGAACCGTCTTAAATGTATTAATGAGATCAGTTTTCAGTGCCTTAAAACTTGGGTTTTATTCATGCTAAATTAATTGGAAAAAGCAGTTGTGATTTGTTCTGCAATTTAGGTAGAGACTGTGAAAGAGGTCATTTAGGCTGGACAGCATTACTATGAATAAGAGCGTTATGATGTCATCATGATTTGCACCTACCGCGTCCTGCTCATGGGTCGGTGGCCATTGATAGAGCTCGAGTTTCCTTTGTAGTTCCCTGAACTGCTGTAACCACCCATGAATCCACTGTTCTGGAAAGGTGCCTGGATATCACATCAGCAGAAGAAAATCAAATTAGACTGCTCCAGACAAATCTCTCCGACGCTCCAAACAACACATATGTATGTGGACAGAAGCTGAGAATATCAAATGCAACAAACACTGCTGTGGCCACCTTGACATAATATAATTTTAAATATACCTAAATTATTCTCAACAAAAAGAAGTTTGTGAATTTATATTTTTTAAGAGACATTCAGGTCCTCACCAGTGGCGTTTCAAAGTAAGGCATGATGGACGGGTTCCAGGAGGGAGACACCACAGGGTAGACAGGGTACTGCTGCTGAGAGCTGTACACCTGCTGCATGTAGACTGTGGAGTCATACTGAGCTTGTGGTTGGGCATGTTGACTGTACACGCTTGAGTCCACACTGCGGAAGACGGTCTTACCAAAGAACGTGTTAATGGCCTTAATGCGAGCCTGGAGGGAGAGGAAGAGGAAAGAAAGAAGAGAATCAGGTATGTGTGCCAGAAGTGAAGCGGAGACACCTCCACTCTACCCATGATGAGTAGCACTGTAGCTTTTAACTATCATCCTTCAGTCCCCTCAGATCTCATAAACTCACGGTCATTAGGCCATAAAACACTGCACTGACAAGGGGAAAGAAGGGGGAGGGAGAGGGGAGAGTAAAAGAGGGGAGTGACGGGGGAGAAAAAGTGAGCGGGGAGTAAAGGAAGGTGAGTGAGAGTAGATGCATAGATACAGCAGCTTGTTAGAGAGCTACAGATGAAAAGTTTCTCCCAGCCAGCCACAGTGCCTATGGGTCCTTCCAAGCGCGATACTGATCATCACTGGGGTTTGGACAGGGACATTAATACGTCACAGCTGAATTTGTTTTATCAGGGGGAAAAAGGGCACACAAGGTCAAATCAACGTCCAGCTGAAAATGGGTGTATTAGATACCTGAAATGCAAAGTTAAATGTCACACCGTGATAAGAAGGGCAATCAAACTGTCTGGAGATATGGGTGTGCTACAGTTCTGACAAACAACTCCTTGCTTATCAAGTACACACAAATCCCAAGGTCACTCCTGAGGCTATGGCTTAGCCCAACAGCCTAGCCTAAAGAGCAGTGACATGACAGCTAAGTCATAACACGACTAGGGCTCCTTCCTGCTGTCTAAATAAACAAGAAGTGGTGATCCAGCCTGAGATAAAAACTTCACTTAATAGAGTACTAAATAAAATAAAGTCAAAAACTGGTTATTTAATTCAGTGACAGAACTCACCATGATTGGTTTTCCCTGGAACATTTTCACCTCCTCTCTTAGGTATCTGTAAGCCTGAGGACAAAAGAAGAAAAACAAAAATTATCGATACTGTATAATCAGTGTTGTTCCCTTTCAAATACAAAAAAAGCTGCCCTTTCCTCACCCCCCAGAGGACTTGTCACTAATATTCAGAGATTATAACTGTAATTGTGTCACTTGTGCATAACAAGATGAAAATGCTGTAATAAATCATAATTTCTTGATAGCATCTACCTTTAAAATGCTGCATGTACCAAAGTCACCAGACCATTGTAATCAAGACAGTGGCCATATTGCACATTTACAATGTTAAAAGGACATTATAAATGACCAACTAGTATACAATTTGCATTCAACCTAAAATGTATTTTATTAATGTGGAGACGTACCTGAAGTGCATCCATATCTGACTGAAAGGTTATGTACCAGTTGCTATTGTGTGCAAACTCAGCACTTAACACTTTTGGACAGTTTTCACTCTTAAAAAGAGCCTCCACTTCCTGTGAAAGAGATGCGAGGCACATGTTACACATTTCTGCCTCCAACACTCAACTCACACCACATCATCCCTTATGCTGTACTGCAGATGCTGTAACATTAAGCCGTCAATGAACCATGATAAAATCGCAGTTAAATAAATCACTACAACAAAGTAATCCACAGTTTTTAACACCAAAATGCAGTGACACAGGTATTGCACTGTCTCCCTGACAGCAGCTTCGTCTGACCACAGTGTAAGAAAGCTCAAGCATGTGGCAGCACTTCATTTGTAGGACTTAGTGATCAGTGAGGTGAGCATGCAGTATGAACTTTCTTTACCTCGACTGGTGTAGTCTCTGGGACCTCTCTCAGAATAATGATGCAGCGACTGTGATTTGGTCGAACCTTCTCTCCAGTTTCATCAACTTGCACCATGGGTGATGCTGTAACAAAGGCACAACCTAAAGATAAGCATTTTCACCATCTCAGTGTCTTTATCAACAGAACAAACGTTAGCAGAAGTGCTACACGTCACAGGAAAGAACCGGGTGTCTGCATGAGTTGAAATATACCGAAATTACCCTTTAAGATGTGCACTGTTCACACAAACCCCATTCCACTCATAAAACTTAAACTCAAGTTTTGTATTGATTCAGTCTGAAAATGAAAGTGTCAATGAATCTGCAAGCATTTCTCTTAAATACAGCGAGAACAGCAGCGATGGTACCTCGCAGAACATCCAGAATGAGGTCCATGTCAGTGGTAAGGGCTTTGATGTCCTCCATGCAAGCAATGGTCCAGATGGGGACAAACTGATCACTGTCCATCTGGGAGATCAGGTACAGGTCCTTTGAAAGGTTCTCTCTGAAAACACCCAAAACAGCATTGTAGTAAAATCACTCAAAATGTCTTTGCTACATACTTTGTCTTCATCTCACAAAATTAAAACTCTGATATAAAGTGTAGGGGTGTAGGGATTCATTTGGTGCTTCAATTACGAATTCTGCCAATTTAACGCTCACATTTTTGCATTTTACTTTAAGATGCTGTTTAAAATCTAACTCTTTTATCTGTGTTGAAGAAATGTGGGAAATTACAGATAGCCTAAGACAAAAACCCATTGGTTAGGCTAATTGTTATTAAATTGTGTAATGGTTTGCACAAATGAATCAAAAAAAAGAAAAATGAAAAGTGCTCTCAAATACAACTGTCAAATTGAAGAATTAAATTCCATAAATGGCTACCGGTGGTGAGCACACAAGCTAATGCAACAAAGTATATATGGGCAAGTTTAAAAAGAACACAAATTAACACTGGAAACAGCTATTTGTGGTATTAAAAAAAGGACTTTGTACATTGCTACTCACCTGGAAAAGCAGAACTCAAGCTGTTTCTTCAAAGACTCTCGTAGGTTCTCCTCAGACACAGGTTGTTCCTTAGAAACCTCATTATCTATGGCTGACTCGCATTGTGGATCAAAGACCAAATAGCTCAAGTCAGGGTGGTCAGAGCCATTCACAATGCCCTCTGTGGGTATGGGAACATAGTCAGCAGTGCTGTCAGGATATTCAGTGTCGTACCCTTTTCCCCCTGAAGAGAGATCGGAGTAACCTAAGTGTGAAAGTGGTAAGAACACTGTTATGAAATAACTGTCATGTTTAGACACATCTATTGCTCTAAACAAGCTTTGTCTTTGCTGCGTAACCCTGAGGAAAAGAGTTACAAAGATTTCCTCAACCCTTTGTCTACTGTAATTATCTTGGTAATCTTCAATAAATACTATACATGTCTATGCATGTAACACATGGACTATACCCATACTTAAATGTTACAACAGTGCAGCAGAGACATGGGTTTGGTCTACATTAATGACAAAGTCAGAAGAAGAAAAATGTGGAAAAACTGAAGTTAAAAAACATTCTCAGCACAGAGAACTGAATAAGCTCATACCATCTGTCATCTCAGCAGGAGGAGGGTAGGTCATCAGCCAAGGAGAATCCTCTGTCTCCTGTGGGATGTCATTCTGATCAGCAGGGATCTCCTGCCACACTTTAGCGTTGGGGTTCAAACCAGCTCCCTTTGTGGTAACCTGCATGATTATAAGAATATACTGTGAGTTGCAGAAAACAGTTTAGGGTACACACATTACACCGTATGTTATAGGAAACACAATAGTGCAGTTAGAGCAGGAAAGCAGAGTTATGATCCAGCAACTAATTTCAGACATGTGATATCAGTCATTAGAAGAAATTGTTCTTGGTAACTGTTAGTTTCCAAAAGTGGAGCTAGGACTTGGATGCTAGACCAGTAGAATTGTGTACAAAGGTGTAAAAGAGTTGTGTAGTGTGAAATTGCCAAGTGTTATATTGTGTATAAAGTACTATTAGGCAAACAGAACATATTTAAAAAGCACCTTCCTACTACCTAGACTAAATGATCAATTACAGAAATCGCTTGTGAAACAAGGAGAAATTCTGCAGATTGAGTTGTCCTAGTTTTACCAAATAACACGAATCACAGATCAATGTAATGCATTTAGTAAAAAAAATAAAAGCCAGAGTGGAACCTCGGAAAAATATCAACATGCAATGGTTAAGTATTGAATAAGATATGGAAACGTTTTTTACATGTTGCCCATTCAAGCATATTTTTAAGTTACTAATGCTCAGCAGCAAATCTGACAAAAGGTTCAAACGAGTACAACATTCAGAACTGACTCCCTTACACGAATATATCACAGCCAATCCAATGAATGAAGCAACTTCACCCGAGATCCTGTAATACTGCTTTCCGTCTTTGCAAGGCCTCACATCCTCGCACACAAAACAAAACTACCCGAGCTCGAGTGTTCATTGGCTCCCTCACCACTGTCACTCCGCCTCTCAAACGGTCACATGCAACCATACATGGCGCAAATCCGCCCCTGAGCTTCAGAGTGCCTTGAACAAGGCAGTTTGACCTGTCATCCATTGCAAAAACCTCGAAGTGTGCTTCAGTCATTGATACTACACCGCCACACGAACCTGTCTCTGACCTTGTGGTCCAAACTGTCCGCTATCCAACATTTAGTTAAAACTCAGCTCGGCTCTGGGTTTGCAGCCAAGAACAGTAGCGTTACGTTGGCCGGGAAAACAGAGCACATGGTGCCGACGTGCTCATGCAACTTAAAACATGCGGCGACATTGGTTTCTCTCTAAATCCGATTAGAGATGATTCTGGGTGCTGTGCGATTGTAGTGAATTGATTTACAATGTTAAATCATCCCGTATTGATCTCCTTTCAAAGCTGACGTGTCCGCAGCCATGACCTTTTATCACTGACTCTTTGATAGCTATTTAGCTACAGTTGTGTAACAGCTAACATTTAACTCAAATCACGTGCGGTAGTTGCTACGTAAGGAAATTAAGATATACGTTTAGTGCGAGTTGTAATGGAGCGACAATCCTCACAATATTCTCTAATTCAACATGTTCTTCAACACGTGTTTGCAGGGTGGCGTTATGTTTGGCTATATTTTGACTAGCGAAAACACGAGTTCAGCTAACGTTAACTAGCTTAAGTTTACTAGCAGACCAGTCAGAATCGGCCTTTTTTTAAACTCCTAACCTAATTTGTTGGATGCGTTGACAATGACACATGTTTACCTGTCCGTGTAACTACAACCATAGTGCGAAGCTGACTCAACAACTAAAGTCTAAAGTTAATACTACAGCCGATAAATCAGTTTGGTCGAGCTTAAGACAGCACGAGTCACACGGGAGGAAGGACGCAAACAGGTTGTCGCATGTTAGCTAGCGTGGCCGTTTCCAGGCCCAAAACTCACCATGCTGCTTTGATCCTCGTCTGCGTTTAACGTCCTCTTCAGTTCAGAAGATTTTAAGTGCTCAGTTGTTGTTTTTCCTCCTTCGAAGGGTTTTAAAAAAAATACTGACGGCACTTAGTGGGCCGTTGTCGCTTTCTCCCTGGCAACGTCACTGAAACGGCCGAACGTGCTCCAGTCCAAATGGTGCGCCGGCGCGGACCACAACTTTGAAAGCTTCTTCTTTAACCTTGTAACACACCAACTATTGTTTCCCTGTGTTTAGTCAGTTTCCCATATGACGAAAAATGTTCCTCGACTCGGCTCCTCAGCACCGCTCCTACGGTTAGTGACAGCAGCGTTCTCTGTCTTCCACCGTCCGTCCCAACAGGCTGCGCTGCACCCCGCCTCCACCTCCCCGGCAACACCAACGCTAACACCGCAGCTTAGCAGCGACTGACCTCCCCGAGGGGTGAGTACGGCCGCAGGAGGCGAGATACTTGACCCGCCTTCAACTTGTGACACGCGTGTGTATTTATGTATGTATTGTGCTATAACTGACCAGCGTTAGCATTAAAGGCTGCACACACTAAATTATTCCCAAGCGGAGTATAGGACATGACCCCATGCAGCTGATAACGTTATGGCCAAAGTTCGTCTTGCAACATCAAGGGAGACGACTGTTACGTTTAATGTAGCACTGTGATCACTTCATATTTAAACAGTTTGAAGTAGGGCAGGGCAAGAAAACAATGATAATAAATGTTCTATATATCGTCAATAAATATTTGGTTTAATTTAAATCACGAAAAAATTAGCACTTAATTTTTGTAATAAAATATTAATTTTGTTGAATTAAAGGGACTGAAAAAAGACTTACCAATCTTTAAAAAACAAATCATAATAGTTATGTTCATAATGTTCTCCTTCTGATTTGTTAAGCGTTCCACTGTTTGGCATCAACTGTCTGACCATAAAGAAAGATTAACCATCTGGTTTCTTCAATTTTCAGTCAGGAGCAAAATTCAGCCTTTAAACTTGAAAGAAATAATTTAACGTTTATTGTGATTATCTATCAAATGATATGAAATGTTTATCGTGATTACATTGTTGGGCATACTGCCCAGCACTAGTTTGTAGTGACACAAATCAGAATGGGAGATCTACTTACATGAAATTTAAATATATGAATCTAGCAATCTATTTAAAAAAAGCAGAATTGTTAAGGGCTGATATAACTACAAGTAGTTATACTATTGAGTATAACTACAAATTGCAGTTGTTTATAATACATGCTTAAAAGGTTTCTCAATGATCAAGCCACTGTTATCAATTTAAAACCATTTTAACATGTCCAAAAATCAGTCTTGACCAAATATGCAAGGTTTACTTTCAATACTGGAAAAGGAAAAGCTGTATGAAAGGCTAATGTGCATATCTTGGAAGACTATGTTTCTGCTGGTAATGATTCCACAGTATCTCTTACACAAGTACTAATTCTCCTCTGCATACTATCACATCTGCCTTAAATATACAGGTGATTTCCCGATTAGACCTCTTCACAGGACTGTATGGTTGTGTACCCACTTGGAGTCCAGTGATCTCATGTAAGTCCTAGAAGCTCTGCCCATCTTCAACCTGGGCAGTTTTAGTTAACCAGAATAAGTGAAAACACACCAGCAGGCATCTTCTGTAACTCATGTTGAGGAAGATATAGTTTACTTATATTACTTATATGTTTTAAAAAAGGGAGGTCTGGTAGTTGGAGAATACGCAATAATGAAATCTTTACCTTTAAATGTGGCCTCTTTAATTATGCAAACTAATTGGACACCCAATTCAATTCTTTAAAAATTTAGCCACTGACACATGATCTCTTTGCCGTCACAATAGCCTTAAACTAGACTTATAATTTATTGGTGACAAGGTTTGTGCATCTATTTCAGATACAAACAAAAGAAATTCTTTATTCTTCAGTATTTAACATGACTTCATTAGATTAGTGGAGGGCATTTTCTTGTCCTACAACAGCAGATGTATGTTTTTTTTGCACACAAATTTAAACGGGCGTTCCCATTAAGCCTTGGTGGCCCCAACCATCTGTGACGACTGCTGACTCTGTTGTAGTTGCTGGATCTTCATGTTCATTACTTCAATCACAGCTGCAAGACACAATACAATGTATTAAGTAAATAGGTGCGTTATATGTTCTGAATAAAAAAGGTGCAGTTTTTGTAAACTGTCACAGTAGCATATTTATTTTAGTAGATTAATTTTATTTGTACCGTAACATATCTAACTTTAATGTAAATACTCTTTCTACATTATAGTTAAGCTTAATGAACGTTTAAGTGAATATTTAAGTTTGTTAACATTTTGTTTGTCATTTTCCATCACTTTCAGAGGGTTAAAGATTAGGGATGGCTACAGTACAGTTTGTTTCTATGCAATGGCCTGCAAAATTCAGCAGAAAAACAGGACAGAGTCAAAAAAGGTTAATGAAACGGTTGCCTGAAGCGTCATTTGAAACTACTCCTGTTACTGACCTCATTCAGCATGATCTGCACTTCCATATTTACTAATCACACCACTACATCACTTTGCTTGAGACTGTATTATTCACACCAGCTGTGGGTACTGTATGTGTACTGCTACTGCCTGTAAGTTTAATTGCTCTTATATAATTTCTGTGTCATTGTATTCTTACTTTATAGACATATTTTATTTTAAGTTTCTCTGTCTGTCTTCATGCTGCTGTAACACCTGAATATCCCCTCTGGGAAATTAATAAAGGATTATCTTTTCTTTTACTAGCAAATTGATTTCATTTGTATTGTGGGACTTTGTCTTGTAAACCTATAGAAAGTGCTACAATTCCTGCACTGTTCACCCAATAGGGATCTTAACACTATTTTCTGTCACATCCACAATACAAGAGTATAGAACCAAAACATATGTAGTCCAAATAGTTACATTCTGCACTGTATGCTTACCTTGTTTCATGGCATGTTTTTCCTGAAGGGCAGGCTGAATTTTCTCTATCTGCTTTGTGAGGAAGTCTATTTTGCGTTTAAAGAATGCCTTTGAGTCTTCCACTTTCTACAGAGACAAATCCAAGTATAAGTCAAATGTACAAGTTAAGATAACTGTCCTACATTATTTGAATACATTTAAACAAATAATAACCATAAGATATTTATGGGTTTTCAAATGGAAATATATTTGCCTTTTCAACATAGTATCCTGTCCCCACATCGACTAAAACATTGTCTACGTCATGTAATGATCCCGGGACGTACATCTGAGAAGTAGAAATGTCAAGGACAAGTATGCACATCTCAAGATCTTCATAACATCATTTCAAGCACATCACACAAAACATGAAATGCTGGTGCTTCCACAATACAGGAAGGATACAGAGCTGGTAAGTGGCACAAGCAGTTCTTTTCCTGCATGGGAAAGGAGAAAGAAAATAAATCACCTTCAGCTGCAGATTCACAGATGTGGTGGATGATGTTGCAAACTTTCATGAAACTGACGTCATTACACAGCTGAAGATAATGCTTGTTTTTTGTAAAACACTTTGATGTTCAGTGACTAAGATTGCCTGAAAGCTGACCTTTTATGAAGAATAATTTTCACCATTTCAACACATAGAAGAGAGTAACCTTATTCTTCATGACAAATGAAGAACCACTAGTAAGATAAATATATATTTTTTTATAAATTACTCCACTCTGTTCAAAGCTTGGTCACAAAACGTATTTTACTCACCTTTATTGTTCTTGTTCAGGACATTCAAACTCTCTTTTGCTTCAACATACTTTGTCTGGACAACTTTGAGCTGACCTATTGAAGACGTCAAGAACTCAATCTCCTGCAAAACATTAAAATGAACGACAAAAAACATCAACTAGATTTCAGATAAAAAACAAAGCGATCATACCCACTGCATACAAAACCACACCTGTTTGAATAACGCAAACGCACTCATTTACTTGAAGAATAACAAAATGTGCCCATACATAACATTTTAAAGCTTTTTTTAATATTATCGAAACACGTGAAATAATAAGTTACACACCGGGTGGGTATTTAACTAACGTTAGCTACAGAGGTGCTAGCTAAGTTAGCACAGCCTCCCGTCTTCACGCAGATTACCGGCCTCATAAAGTCGATATCGAAAAACAAAGTCAAGACTGAAATACACTATACTTTTAAATATTACCTGATCTAGTTGGGTTTTCAGTCCCTCCAACTGAGGCAGGGAGAGGTCTGTGAGATTCACCGCCATGTTGGAAGCGCGATGCCAAATGACCCTTAGTGATTGTGTTTCCGGTTCATTAGTCTGATGCTGCGTTCCAGACAACTCGGAACTGGGAAATTTCCGACCTCCAACTAGAAAAACTATCCTGGAACGCCACGTGAAGTCGGATTTCCTACTTGTGAACTCAGAGAAAAATATGTACCCCGACTTCACAAGTAGCAGCTGAATTACGTCACATAATGTCAGCGCCCATAGAAGCACACACTGTAAATGGTAAACCATAATGGCGCGTTCGAGACTGGTCGGAAATGGGATATTTCCCAGTTGAAACGTCCGACTTCCGACATCCTTTCAGGTATATGGTCGAGCATGACGCCGAAAGTGAACAAAACCCAGGGCTGACCGTGACAAAGTGTACACACAGTTGCACCCTCAGCAGTGATTTAGGTGTTAATTAAAAGGATGGCAGTTTAACTGCAACAACTGACAAAAATAGCCCATACGTTGCTACTTCTGTGTACCCCTCTGGCTATGTAAGTTGGTAGCCCTCAAATCAGTCAGTGTTGTAGCTTACACTTCCTAATGTTTTGGAATTTTTAATAATAACAGAAGATGAATTTATGAGATTCTTTTCTGTAGCCAGCTAACTAATGTGCAAAACATATTTCTACATCAATATACATGCAGAACAGGTTTTATATGATCGACGTGCCCACAGTGAATTGATTTTGTTTACATCTCAAAGAAAATTTTTCTTGTTCCAAGATAATACAGAAAATATCGTTTTTCAGCCACCCCAATTTTTCGCAAAAATGTGACCAGATGCAAAGTAATTTCCACAACGCAGACACTGACTGTGCGTGAGAACACATTTATTCAAAAACTGTTGTCCAATCAACACATTAAAATGCATTCAAACACTTATTAAAAGTTAGCAGGATATTTAAAATCATTCACACTATAGTTACATTGGTTTAAAAATGGAAGCATCGGTTTAAATAAATGGAAATGCAGTACTTTAACTGTACCAAAACAAGGATTAAAATTCAAGATAAAGTCACCTCCTTCAGCTTGTGTGCTGAAACAATAAATCTTAGATACTGCATAGATTGTTTACATCCCGTTTTTGGAAGAGCTTCCCCCTACAGCAGGTGGACTGGTAAACCATAGACAACTGGTGCAGCTCCTATGAGGTGTTTCAAGTGTGTGGCCTGACGTGATGGCCCCATATAATCCAGGAGGGGAGCTCCAGACCCAGCGGATAACCAGGACTCTAACAACGCTTTAGTGAAGCGATCAATATCCCGATCGGTCACATCCCACAGGTTTCCCAAAACAAAGGGGCTAAGGAGGAAAAAATAATGAAATCATAATGACAGACACCACAGAAGTCTAGAGCATTAAATTAAATTCTAACTATTCCACATACCAACCCATAATATGCCTTATAATGTAGTAATGGTTTCCACAGAAAGACAGACTGTTGACAGCTTTCTAATTTTTTGCAGACCAGTCAAAAATATGTATTTGTATGGTCTCTAATAGTACTGAGAAGACAACATGCTTAGATGTGACTCCTGTTCAGAGTACTTGACGTTATCAGCCGTATATTGTTCAGCGGCATTGTTGTGAAGTTGATATTTAGTGTGGTAAATGAGTTCATCAAGTTGCTGGTATTTAACCTTCCCCCCAAAAATAAATAAAATAATTCCAGTGAAGTCAGCTTTGTAGATCTGACATGGTTAAGACAACAAACAGTATGCATTAATAGGACAGTATTAACTAATCCATATTCAATTGGAAGTGAAGACATAACTCACCATCCTGCTATGAGATAGTTGAGGATGATGCCTTGTCCTTCCTGTTCCCCACGCACTGCCAGCGCAGCACTACTGCAACCAAAAAGTAGAGAGGCTGCTCTCATCTGCCGCTTCAGCACCGCCTGGCTGTCAAGGAACCGCGCGCCTGCACCGTGACCCACGTAACTGATACAAGAGAGGACATAGAGAGGATATAAAGTAAAACAGATGATCAAATCAAAGAGCTTAATGTAGAGCAACCTTGGATTAAAACAATAATCAAATTTAAAACCAACAACACAAAAACAGTGTTTGTTAAATGTTATCCAACTTCTGTCAGAGTTTGAACAGACAAGAGTTTTTAATAGGGCTGCAGCTCACGATTCATTTCACTAGATTAATCTTCTAATTATTTTCTCAGTTGAACAATTAATTGTTATGTCTATAAAATGTCAGAAAATAGTGAAAAATGTTCAAAGGTTTTGGAGTCCTAGCTTAAATCTTATCTAAAAGTTGTTTGTTTTCAACTGTCTAAAAGCTATTCACTTCACACTCATAAGACGAAGAAAACCAGCAAATGTTCCCATTTCAATTAATCAATAAATTTTGGCATTTCTGCTTTAAAATGACTTTGAGGATTAATCAGTTATCAAAATTGTTGCAGATAACTTTAATAATCCTGATTGTGTCCAATCTAATGAGTTGCAAATTTCAGTGCAAAACATTGTATTCTATACAACTGGATTTTGAATGAACTTATTTTCAAAATCTAGCACTGTTGTGAACTGTTACTATTATTTTTCTCCCTATCAGACTATTTAAGATCGTCACAAACTCACATGTATAGATCCTTATTGGCAACTGCTTCTTCCAGCTGACCCGAGTCAGGAGCAACTCCACACACACCCTCCCAGTCCGGTTTACTTCAATTAGAAGAGTAATGTAATAAATGGGAAGGAAAACACAGCCGTGACAGAAAGACATCCAGACAAATCAAATGGAACTTTTAAAACGGTGAAACGGAGTATTGATCTCACCTGCTAAACCATTCCTTGAATCGGTCTTGAGAGTGTCCTAAATTGGCGTCAGGGTCCAGCACGTAAAACACCTGCCTTGTATCCACACCTTGCTTCAGGATGGACTGAGACTCAGTCTAAAAGGGAAGAATTAAATATATAAATAAATCTACACCACAGGGCATACTGGCACCGTAACGGAGCTTAAACTCACCTCTTTCTGAATGCTCAGTCCAATAAGTGAGTGCAGGGAAGGCATCCGGCTGACAGAGTGAGTTCTTAAGATGGAGATGCTCTCCCACGGCAACTTCTGAAGGTACTGCAAATGAAACGGGACAGAAGTTGATACTTCTCCAGGTTAGCATTACCCTACCACACAAAGGGCATATTGTAAAAGTGCTTTGGAGATATCAAACAGCCCATTGATGTACAAATCAGACTGTAGGTAAATTCAGTATTTAATAGAAATGACGAAACCAACCTTGTCCAGGATGAGAACCACGTGACTGTGGGGCTCATCTTGGTCAGCGAGCTGGGACACAGCTGTACGGAGAAGCTGGTCACACTCTTCGTCCCACTGTGGAGAAACTCCCAAAGCAAATCTTTTAAGGTCTTCTTGGGAGAGCACAGGAGAGGCAGACAGCACAGCCTGAAACACAAGTAAGAAGTGTTGTTGTTTTGCTGTTCTTTCTCCAGCTGATTCTGAGACCAAGACAGAAAGGAAGGTCAGATAGTTAAGGTCCCACACACACACTCACATACCTTCAACATCTCCTCACTGACTGTCACTCCCTTTGCAGACAAGGACTTGCAAAGGCGCTGGGTCTGTTTGGTGAGCTCAGGATGCAATGAATGGGGTAAGAGAAGGCTCTTCCAGCATCCCAGCAAACCCTCCATCTCCATCAACAATTGCTGAAATAAGGTTAATAAGAACTTTTAAGAGCAATTTTGTAATCAACTTGTGTGAGTGGAAGTGTATAACCCGAAGTTAAAATAACTTTATAAAACAGGTATCGTGAAGCCCTCTGACTCCCCAGCAGCACCCTCGCTTTTCACCACTTACCTCAACCCGAGAGTCGAGCGCCCGGCGGCCCTCCCACCACTTGGCTTTCTCAGACACACAGCTCACGACCTTCTGTTCCACCTGAATACTATCTATCTCCTGCACCAGCCAACTGATGGGGTGCTGAATAACACAGAGACAAAGGCAGAATTTAAAATCTGGGATGTTAAAGGAGACCTTTTATACTACATTTCCAGCCCAATATTGTAGTTCTGTGGCTCCTCTATGGTAGCTTTACATTTACATTTATTCATTTAGCTGACGCTTTTATCCAAAGCGACTTACAATTGCTATACATGTCAGAGGTCGCACGCCTCTGGAGCAACTAGGGGTTAAGTGTCTTGCTCAGGGACACATTGGTAGATGGGTCACAGTTGGGGATTGAACCCGGGTCTCTCGCACCAAAGGGATGCATCTTATCCATTGCGTCATCACCACCACCACGATTCAAAGTTCAAAAAAATAATTTTCTATCTTATATTGGCCCTTCATGCAGGCCCTCATTTCAGCCTCTGTCTGAAACAAGCTGTAGATGCTCCTGTCTTTCCAATGCCCCCCTTATTCAAATGGTGAAAAATGCATTTCAGTTTTTCCAAAAGCCCAAAATGATGTCCTCCAATGTCATACTTTCAAAATAGTTGCAGCTCTTGATGGAGGACTTTATATTTAATTCAACTACAGCTGGAGTAGATATTCTCTCTTTCTGCTAGGCTACTTGATACTGCTGGTAAAAATGGAAGTGTAAGCATGGCTAGATGTTAAAGGAACTACTATCTCTATTTTGCTAAAGTCAATTATTTACCATAGACTGTATGGCATTTACATGATAACTGTCTGGTTTCAGATTTAGACCACCATCCTATGTTATTCATCGTCCTCACCTGCTGTTTAGATGTGGGGATGTGAACGGTGACAGGGGCAGATCCCTTCTCAAGACGTGACAGTAAGATGCTGTCGCCCATCTCACCAGGCTTTACTCCAAGCACAGACATCACGCACACCGTCACACCTGAACAACAGGGATGCACAGAGGGAAAGGAGAATTACATAAGCTTATCAAGCACAAAAGCATCTAGTTATCTGAATAAAATCATGGTATGGACAACACAAAAAGAAAGTGCAAGTACAGTTTACAGTAGCATTACTGACATGTGCAAACCACATATTTGACTGGAATCAAATATAAAAGTCTACACATTTTGGTGAGATCAAGACAGTATAGTATTTTTTACCTGGAGGAAGGTGTTGAATTTGTTGGATAAATTCTTGACATTGGCTCTCGGGGAAAGTAGAGGAATCAACAGTTGAGAAAGAGAAGACGTTCTCCAGCTGCGACAACCTCTGTTCGGTGCAATTCTTGGATTCATCCAGACTCAGAGAATCCATCTTGTCTGCTAGCTCATTTGACGCCTTTCTCAGCTTTCTGTTTCACATCAAAGCATTAGCAATGTTTGAACACATCTTGTAATACAGTCAATATAAAACAAATGTTAATCCTAAAGTAAGTCTATTTTAATCAAGTTTGAGATATTTTGTTGAAATATCTTGATATATATAGACCAAAGTGTTGTAAGAAGAAATTCATGATTTGACACTATTTATACAACACATTTGCTTACTTGAGACAACTGGCTAAATGTCTGATTGTGCGATGACGACTTGTGAGGCCCAAGGACTGGGCATGCAGCATTGCTGTAGTTATGGGGTCCTGTTGTCCCATGGTTAAGGCAAGAAGAGCACAGAGGGTTGTGTAGATTGGGGGGGAAGGGAAGTGCTGAAGCGTCAACCAGGATGAGCGGAGCAATGACTGAACATCCTCCAGAGAAAGATTGTCTGGTGTGGAAAAAGGAAAACGCTAAATGACTAAGGTTATAGAGCTGTCTTTAAGACTTATTGCTACTTCTATATGTGGTTAACAGATGTATAGCCCTTATTAGGGATTCAAGCAGCGAAGCTGCTGGAGCCCTAATATTTTGTTTTCATTATTCTTGCTTTCTTTCTGCTAAAAGTGCTTGGGCAGCAAAAAGTGCTGGACAAAAACTCACCAAAATTGGCACTCAGGTTGCCATTTCCACCCACTACTCAGCCAAAAAAAAAAAAAGGCACACAGACCTCATTGTGGCACTATAACAATCAACTTTACAAATCTCAAAAACGGCTTTGTTTAGAGTTAAACTTATTTCACTATTTCAATCTCTTACTCCAATGGTCTTCTGCTCTAAAAATGTCAAATTATACAACTTTTTATCACCTTTTCTCTAAAACCTATTTTTGCGAACCGTTGCAGACCGTTTCGCCAATCAACCTGAAACTTTGGCAGGATCATCCACAGAAGTCGCTGATCAAAAGTTATCAAAAGAATTTTGATATGTATATCTGTTTTTTTCCCCATAAATTTTTACTTTTGTGTATTTACGTCCAAATTTACATAAATGCCCGTAATTTAGCACAGCCAACGATTTGTGACATTTGCCTCGCTGCAAACTATGGCCAATTCAGAAGTCAGTCATTCTATATCTTTCAGAATATGCTAATTCAATTGACAACTATATCTCTACAAATGCTATCAAAATCAACACAGACACTCTCTAGATGGCCGATATCAAGTGCATCAAAGGGTTTTTAGATCGGTCAAACGGTGAGTCTGCAGTGATCTTCAGTATCTTGCTGTAACTTGTACAGTATGTGCAACATTTTCTTTTTTTGCTCAGTTTTGGATCAAATGCCACCAAAATAATTCACAACACACCTAAAACCGGCAGAATGCTGTGTGATTTATTACAGATTTTTCTCACCAACATCTTGAAAGTTGTAAGCGTTATAAGTTTAAACTGACAAAATTATCCGGGTCTGGCAAAGGTGAGGTCACTAACTCGACTTGTGAGACCAGTGTGCAGAATCAGCCTCTCAACTAGTGGCTCAGTCAGTAAGTCAGTACTCAGTACTCTGGAGCTCTGCAGGTGCAGAGTTCAAGTCCCCAGGTGATCTACTCAGACTTGCTGACAATGGGGTCTTTAGATCATAGTGAGTGTAAGTTCTGTATTTTATTTGGATCCCATGATGTTTTCTTCTTATTTTTCTCTGCTTAAAAAAGTGTGTTGCTTAAACTTTAAACCTTGGAAACACAAAAAGCGACAATTGGGTTGAACATTTCACCCAGTAGTCAGGCACATATAATGCCACTCTCTGATCTCAAGGTGATGCTGTAAAAATCGAGTTTGCGTTTCCGCAATTATCTCAAAGTCCAAATTCTTTCATCATTTTAACCTCTTAAGTTGTCCACATCTGTTCTTCTCCTCTGAAAATGTCGAATGTTGCGTTTTTCACGACTTGCTAGAATCCCGATCATTGCCGCTCGTGGCTATATTTAAACATAATAATAAACGATAATACATATCCCTACTTCACGGTGCTGTAGATGAAATTTTTGATCAATTCCTGCTTTAAAAAAAATGGATGGCATGTTAATCTTTGGTGTTATACATTTTTTAAAATTAATATTTCAGAATTCTTCTTAATACTGAGATACACATGATCATTGCAGACCAGCTGTGACTGCAGCTGTGTGTAAAGCCTCACCTGGCCTGGTGTCTGAATGAGACAGGTGGGTTTGTGGATCGTCTCTCGCATGACCTCTGCTCCTCAGTTCAGACAGGCCATCTCTCTCCAAGTCACAACACATATCCCTCCGCAACACCTCAAAATCTATGTCTAGAGAGAGCAAAGAAAGAGATTAGAGCCCTGGCCTTTATCCAAATTTTTAAACACTGGGATTTAGTTTTTTTTGTACTGCTCTTTCCCTGGCATCCTGCATATCTTACAAACACTGTGGTTTTGTAATGGTGCCGAATATCACCCTGCACACCCAAATCCACAAATTGAATTTACGCTCATTGTTGATAGGTTGAAACTTAACTGTGCAGAATTGTGCTTTAAACAAATTGAGTTTCAAACAAAAACACTGTGCTGGGAATGCATTTGGGGTTTCAGGGGAAATGAAATGTTTCAATACTTAATAAGGTGTGATTAAAGCTATAATCTAAACTTCTGAATTGTATTATGGTACGTGTAAATTTGTGCAAATGTTCTTTAATAAAAGGGACGTTTCACCATGTGCACAAAATACACACCTATATCTTTGCTTGAAGCAAGATTGTCTTCAGTCTCAGCATCTGATGTCCGGAGCTGCTCAATGCTTATGTCCAGAACTTCTATCGTTTCCTCATCAATTGTCCTCATTTTGTCCGGCTCCTCCACTGAATCTGCCTCTGCTCTGGAGGGCTCTCTTCTAGTTCTTCCTCTTCTTGTCGAGGCAGGCTGGCAGACCAAAGTCTCGTCATCCTCAGTAGAGGGGTCCCGAGGCACTGCAGTGCTCTTCTTACCCTTGGCCAGCCTCTTGGGTGGGACCTTCTCCGCAGGTGGATGTGAGGCTGTTTTAGTGTTGTGGACAGCTCTTCTTGTGGTGGTTCGCTTTTTAGGGACATCTGTCTGTTCTTTGGACTCTGCCTGGGTGTTGGCTTCTGTGTCACTCTCATCGCTAAACTCCACCTGTATTGGCATAGTAAAAAAGTAAGATAGTTTTCGGAAAAACACAAAAAGCAGTGTGTGTTTTGTAACAATCAAACCTCTTCTCTGATTAGATGCCTACCTTGAAACGTGATTTCTTTGTGCGTCTCGGAGCAGCAGGCACAGGTTGGGCTTTGTCTTGTACTGGAGACAACTCTTCATACACATGAAACTGTAGTTTAGTGGCAGTCCTCGGTGCTTTCTGCACGGAGCCAGTGGCTTTCACCCTTTGAACAGGAGTACAGGTCAAAGTAGGTACCACTGTGTTAAAGTCAAAAGAGCTAAGCTCCCTAGCAGAAGCCTTCGACTTAACCATCACTGGTGTCATGGGAACCAGTCCCTTAGCTTTGGCTGAGGAGCTTGTCACTTGAATCTTGGGCTTGACAACTTTGACCTTCTTTGCTTTGTCAGGAATATCTGGGTTTTTAATAGACTCTTTGGGTTTCTTAAGCAAGGATGAGGGAGGCACTGTTTTCTGTTCTGATTTCAGCTCTTTATCCACTTTTGGTGCATTCCAAGTCCAAGCATTTGAGAAGAGCTCTTCTGGGGTGCAGCCCTTTTTTGGCAGCCAAGGTAATCAATGACACTATGGCTTTGGTTACCATTAGACCTGCTCTCACAGGTCTTAGCACAGGAGAGGGTGTGGAATCAACAAATGCTAAGCCAGCCTCCAGTACTTTCCATATACCACAGATCTTGTTGAGGCCTGGTTCCAAACCAGTAAGGGCCATGCGAAGGTACACACGGCCCACCAAGTCCTGCATCAGAGAGGGTTTAGAGGAGCTTCTGGCAGGGCCACAGGAAGGGAAGAGTTTAGCCAGTTTTTCCCTGAGTTTGGCAGAGACACTCTTACAGCGGGCTAATGTTGCCCATTGAAGTTTCAAACTGACTCTGGCTTCACTGGGATCCAGCTGGAGAACCAGATCAGCCTGTGTAGCTGCCCAGCGAGCAGTGGCACGGCCCAGACAGGGCTCAGAGCAGCACGGGCACAGGCAGTCAGATTCATGGGCAAGGGAGGAGAGCCAGCGGCGAGGCTGGGCTTTGAGTGGCGGGGAGTTAGTCAGATCTCTAACTACAGGCTCTTTGGCAATCCACCTAGTGCTCAGGATGCCCTTAGACTCATCCTCTGAGGTGGGAAGGGGAGACTGAGATTTCTGTGCTGGACGTCCTTTCCTAGGTTTGATTTTCACGTCTGCCTTCTTCACTTGATCAGAAAAATCTGAGAAAAAAAAACAAAGTCCATTTAGTAGCTTAAGGAAACGGACACTGTAATGAATTATATTAGTCAATAATCCCATGCCTTTGTTTATTTTGCAAATTTTAAGTACAATATACTTAGGATTATAAGACATAATTTTGATTACAATAACCCCCGGATCAAATCCCCCAAAAGTGTCTTAAATCCTCACAATATAATTGTACTGCAAGTCAAACAACAATATTCAGCATGTGGCTTTATTTGAACTGGTGGAGCTGTACATTTAACAAACCTGTGCAAAGCTCCAGAAGGTTTCTGACTTTGTCTAAATCAATACCACTTTCCTCTGTCTCTCCTTGCATCAGCTCCAACTCAGCTTTCATCACCAGCAGCTCAGCACATCTGAAAACAAAACAGTAAAGAAAAGAGTTCATCAAAGAAGCATGTCATGTGCATCAACACTATTTATCTTATGTATTGTGCTGCATGTCTATATTGTGCTGTGCTCCAGGCATATTATACGTATAGTATGGAAGAAATTCATACAGTTGCAAGGTTTTAAAACATTAAATATGAAGCAGTCTGCAAGTACAGCCTCAGAAATTAGATTTGATTCAGCACCATTATTACCCAGTATAAAATTTATAATAAGCTTCACATAATTCTGATTTATTGCAGGGCTGTTGTACTGGATTGCAGTGGATTAGTATTTCTCCATTTCAAAAGGGACATCGGTAAAATGGTCCATAAATATGCATGTATTAACAGCACATAAAAGAGGAACAGTGGGTGACCTGCTGGTTATTTTAGCATTGAAGACTACAGAAAACAATATGTAGAACGGCCAGTATACGTTGATAATATCAGAGCACAAGTTAATTTACATTTTAACCCACTACCATGTACATACTGGCTGAGTGCTTGCAGCTTGATGGCCAGTTTGAGAGCTTCTAGGCATTGGAGCCTTGCGTCATTGATGGCCCCGCAACTGCTCCTCACAGCCACCATCTTCATAGAGCAGTTTAACAACTCTGAGAGCAGCTGCCACTTCACCACCAGGTTATCTCCTGCTCATAGAACAAGGGTCAGCGAATCAACATGGCAGACAGTACTGAAACATGAGGTATTGTTCAGTCCATGTGTGGGACAAACGTACCTTGGTCAATGAAGCGCATGTCTGAGCTGCTGCCGTTAGCCCCATATAAGCCCTTCCCCACTAAAGTTACAAGCAGGCTGCAGAGAAGCTTCAGACTTTCATACAGGGCAGTGTCTGGGCTATTTATACCTGAGACACACAAACAGTCTTTAGCTCCACATTCTCACAAAGCAAAATCAAAACAGAAAACCATCTGGTTATATTTTGTGTAGCAAATGTTTTAGCAAACCATGCTGAGTGATGAGGCCCCGCTGGGCTTGTGTCAACGCAGCTGTGTCCAAATTCAAATAGGAGCTGCAGGTCTGGAGCGTCCGAGCACGCAGCAGGTACCAGCTCTTTGACTGTCTCTGCTCATCCACTTCTTTAAGCACCTCACACAGATATGGCAGCCCAAGATCCACCTGATGTATAGTCAAACAGGAAAGGAGCAAATTGATAAAAAAACACCCTTTAAAAAAAAAAAAAACAACAACATGAGAAATACCAGTAGGAGACACGTTTCCCACCTGTCCCGTGCTGTAGCAGTACTGAGCTTTCAACAGAATGGCCAGCATAGAGAGGGAAGAAGGTCCATCAGCGGTAGAATTTGAGGTAAGAAACCTTTCTGCTTGTTCGAGGTGGTCCTACAGAAAAAAAAATATATATAGATAGATATATAGAGAGAGATAGAGAGAGAGAGAGAGACATAGAGACAGAGATATAGTACATGAAGTGAGATGTAGATGTAGTGAGATGAGATGTAGAGATGAAGATGAGATGAAGTGAGATGCAACAAGGACTAATTGTTACAAGACTGCATTACCAAAGCCAGTTCAGGGGTGCCCATATCCAGAAGGATACTGGCTGATTGACAGAGGGAGCTGGCACATCCGTGGGCATCAGCAAGTTCACGTGAAAGTCCAATCGCAAGTTGATAAGCTTCCAAAGCCTTCAGAGGCTAAATAAGAGAATTAGGAGATTTGATAAATACAAAATACTCGATTTGGATGGAATTACAGATGTGAACACAAGTTATAACTTATAACTGTTAAAAGAATACTGCGTAAAATGCCCCTTACACTGTTTTGAAACCAGTTGTATTTTAAACCTAATTGTTTTTTTGTATTGTTGTACCCACATCTAATAAACCTCAGGAGAATTTGGTCAATATACTTTATACTAATTTATGGTACACAAGCCCTAATTCATACAATACTTCATGAACTGTGTGAAGTGGTTACTTATTTGATAGATGCTCAGAATGTATTGGTGTTGGAGAGAAACTAAATAAAACAACCTCAAGAGTGCCTCCAGAATGATTTTGACCACGTTCTGTGTTGTTACCTTTCCCATGAGCTTGAAGAGAGCCGCAGTCACAGCAATGGAGTTACAGGTCTGTTTAGGGTTTCTGATAGAAGGCAGGCCTTTACTCTGCAGAAGAGCAGACCACTTATCTAGTGCTCTTTCCAAAGGCTCGCACAATTCTGAAAGTAAAAAATAATGTATATTAATGTCTCAAAGACACAGCGTGTGATAACAATTATCTATTTCGGATTCGACCCACCACTAGTACTTGGCAGAAGATCTGTCTTCCAAAAGACAGATTAACAGATTATGGTATAATATATAGCCATCATACAATACAGAGGTCTACCAAAGGATGATTGATGATATTAAAAAAGGGTTCCCTACTGTTCTCTGCAGCCAAATTGAAATGCAGGCCTTCATAGACCAGGATGTTGTCTTGTGTCTTCTGCTTGTCTTCATAATCAAAATCATTGGTTCCTATGGGATTGACCACACATCGTGTCTGCTCTCGCAACTCTCGCTGTTTATTGTCCCTTTCAATGGCCTGGCCAAAAACACACAAGCATAATTTATTAATCACAAGACACTTGGCAAAGACCTAATTTCAGATAGCCGATCACCAATTATACAGTCCGATATCAATCTTACAGTAGTTCCATGTTAGAAAAATCTCGAGACCATGAATACTACCATGCTGTTACTTATTCCTGTTTCACTCATTCTCATTATATAAACATTTTATCATTAAAATGTTAATGAAACAAAATCCTGCATGACACCCTGACAGATTTACCAGAACTCACCTCCTGAAGATTCTTTTCAAGAGTGCAGATATAGAGCCAAAGCAAAGCATGGGCCTTGTCATCCTTCAGTCTATCGGCATTTTCTGGAGTCTCTGGTTCTTCTTCGAGAAGCCGTAAAGCTTCATGGGTAAAATCCACTGCCGCACTGTGTAGTTACAAATGAACATAATGAAAATTGAGACTGTAGGCTGCCGTCTATGATGGTCCAGCAAGGCTCCAGACTAACTATTTTAATTGCTGGCACCGGTGCCAACACTGTTTTCAAACACACAAGCACAAAACAGTGAATTGTATCTTTCAAGGAACGCCACTCATTAGAAATGATGATGTAAATAAAACCTCCTACCAGTCAGTCTGTTCACTGAAATCTTGGTAACACACAACTTGGGCCATTTCACAGAGGAAGACCGCACGCAGATGGGTGTGGGAGCTCTCCTCGTGGCAGATGTCCAACAGATCACATAGAGTGTTGTAACGCTCCTGAGCCGTGTCCCCTGCCACCTCCTTATAGGCACGAAGCTCCTCTTCCAAAAGGCAAAGCATTACTTTTTCATCAGGGACGTCAGGACCAAAACCATCATGTAATGTCCTGTTCAAAACGGGACAAACCAACAGTTGTAAGTTCCCTTTCCATTAATAACCCTTGATACCCTTCTCTGAAAAACAACAACAAAAAAACTAAAGGGGACAGAGCTTTTGCTATCAGGGCGCAGAGGCTCTACAACGACCTGCCCAAGGATATTAGGCTGTCTGAGTCAGTGTTTCCTTCTAGAAAAGCAATTTTATCGAAAAGCATATCCTGATTTTATCTGGGCTAGGTTTATTCTATTGGTTTTCATTTTCTTGTAATTGTTTTACCTTTTTTTTGGCCCATGTGTATTTTATCATTTACTCTCATTCATTTCTCTTAGTGTCTGTGTGAAGAACTTTGTACTTTGTTTTGATAAGTGCTCTATCAATAAATATTAATTATAATTATTATTATTAATAATATATAATATTTATTATAAAAAGCACCTTCATTAGAATTTGTCTGTACCTGAGTCGAATGTCTTCTTCAGAGTTACGGGCTGCGTCAGTCTTCGTTTTCACCCACAGAGAGACCGGTTCGGCCATATGAGTAGTGATTTTGTCCCCCCAGAGCCTTCAACCACAGGATCACCCAGTCCAGCGCTCGCTCTAGTTGTCCAGCCCGCCGAGACGTCTGCACAGCCAGCATGAAGGGTCGGCTCAGCTGGGTAGTCAAAATACATGATCATAATACAGATGACTGCTAAAATTAATATACCGTATATAATAACACATTTCCACAAGGATAATTTTAAGGGTGCTTCTACTAACCTAACCTATTTAAAATAAGGAGCTAATCTTAGGAATGCAGACCTCCAAGCCTATTCTAGACAAAGAGAAGACATAATGTGTAGTTATTAAGGTCTTTTTATAAATACATACAAAGTCTATGATTAGGACTGATACACTTAACACTCAAAGAGCTTACCCTATCGACAGAGAGCGAGACAGGGCAATTCTTGCATAGATCCCTGCAGAGAATCTCAACTAGCGTGAAGGCCTGGTCATAGAGACGCCGGTTGTACAATCCACAAGCTAAGTTGCTCACAGCAATCACTGCAAGAGAGATTGTAATCACAAAATGTCATAACAATAAAATATGTCCAATTTTTGCAATGTAAGCTTTCACGTGACCTGACGACATTAATAATGTCTACTGTAATCACCTGCTTTGATGAGAAGGTTTTCACTAGACAGTTTACGCAGTTCAGTCATCATGAGTCCAGCTGTGGCTTGGCAGTAAAGCAGCACTCTGTCCAATGTGTCACTGTTCTCCAGCTGAGAGCAACAAGTCACAATTAGAAAACATGTAGAACTGCTACATGTACTCTAATTATAGCTACATGTACGGCTACATTTTGGAACTGTGCAATTCATCCATCTTATTTTCAGTTTTTGTCATTTCTATCATCATGAAATTGGACATTAAGAAGCAGCCTCACCTGTGATGCGAGCATGCTCTCATAAGCAAATACGAAGCCTTGGTAAATACTGACGCAAAGGGCCTGTTGCAGTCTGCTGCCCTCAGCCTGGCATGTCGAATTCTGTCAAGAAAGGAAATCAAGGGTTAGCGATCTGTATGAACTCTCAAGACAAATAATTTAACCTTTTCATGGCAACCAAGAAAAATCTCCTCCAACCTTGATTTTACTGAATGATTTCCCTGCTCTTTTTTCTAGCACACACACACACAAACTGTTTCTCCTAGGCAGTAACACCACTCACCTTCTTCAGCACCTTTAATATCCGTTCTTGGTGCTCCTCAAGAAAAGAAAACAAAGCCAGGAGCACAGGTCCACTTAATCCCTTGCTCTGCCCACTTTCAACAGCCCACACCACTAGTCCGCAACCTTCCAGAACAGCATGAGCTTCTCGGTCTCCCAGGTCAGCTGAAAGAGACCTCAAGGCCCTGGCACACTCTGTCAAAGCCTGGCCACTCTCCCCGCCAGACGTCATAGCAGAATGAATTTTTACTGCCCATTTGCCGAGCACCACTGCTGTACAGCTGACCTTGCTTTCAATTTCATTCAAAAACGCAGAGGCCAAATCATAGTGGCCGGCCTTGCAAAGCACCTTTGTTATAATAAGCACCGTTTCGGAAAGAACGTATAAACCTGATGTCTCAGTAGACTGCTTGGACCCGTCCCCCTCACACCCTCGAACACCGGTCCAGAATCTGTTGAAAAGAGTGTGCATTTCCTGCAGAAGGAAAGAAGCATCATCCTTGGTTATCGATCCACAGCTACTCTCAAACTCTGTGATGGCATCCTCTGTGTATATGGGAGCTTTGGAAATTGAGGGAGTTGGATTTTGTGTGTCCAACAACAGGAGAAAGCTCAGAGCTTGAATCTGACAGCAGAGTTTGTCACGGGGATTCAAGATTTTCTTGTCTTTGGTGGCAAACAGCCCACTCCAGAGGACTGAGAAGCAGCTCCGCACAAGAACACAGTAGTCCTCAGCCTATGGACCACAACAGTGGTAATCATGTTAATGCTGACAGGGAAAAATCAATCATGCAGTATAGATGTGGGATATACCACACATTAAAAAAACAAAAAAACCAACAAGTGATACATACCTGCTGGGCTGGAATAAGCCTGCTGTAAAGCAACACTGCTACACGGCTGCATAGACTGTGAGCTCCTAGGGAGCTTAGCTTCTTGACAATATGGAAGATGATCTTTTCCATGTACAGTGGACTGCTCTGAGCAACAAGCGCAGCAGATATATCATAGCCATGAAGGCAAAGCTCCACCAGCTGTACCAACTGACTGACATGGTCAAAGTCAGGAGATCCGACTCCAAGTTGATGGTTACAGGCTCTGATGACCCTGTCACACAGTGTGCGACCCTGAAGGCCTGGCTGACTCTTCACATAATTCTGTAAGATAAGAAAAGTGAGATTTATAATTAACTGTAATGTGTTTTGTATTTTAAACATAAAACATGTCAAATTATAGCACATGAAAATGGAACTGGGCTCATTTTGAGGCAGTCATTCCTGGATTTGCGATATTTAAGTCAAAGTATGTTCTCTAGTAAGATATTATATACGTTATTACGGACAGGAGTGGTTGATCCTAAGAGATAAATGAGACGAACCACATAAAACATGCTAACCTCTAGTTCTTTAAGTAAAAGCTCCGTCTCTTTCACAGAAGCCGTCCGCTTGATGTACTCGTCCACCTTCAAACACTTCATGTTGACAGCTGTAAAAAAAAACGCGTTAGTTGAAAGAAAGTCATGTTAATATTAAACTTCGACAAGCACCTAAGCTAACGTTAGCCACAACGTTGACGCTTCAACCAACGTTAACGTTTGCTAACTTAACCACGAGTGAACTGGGACTTACTTCAAGCTGGAGACGTTTGTAGCAACACTTTTATTCACGGCAGGTAAAAGGCAGACTTGCTGTGCATGACAACACGATTAAGCAGCAGTTTGCTGCTAAACTTGTGTAGTTAAAAGATTCAAACCCTCAACAATCATAGAAACTGCCCCCCCCCCGCGCTCTGTTTTTTGAAAGGTGTTCGCTAACCAATCCGACAGCACATCCGCTTTTACTCGGAAATGCAAGGACTTACGGGTATTGTAGTTTTATTATCAAACGACTGCCTGGTCGGAAGTAGTAGGCTAACATTCACTGTATGAATAAATGAATGGCATTAACGTGCATTTGTATTTTATCAAACCATGGCTACTTAAAATATATCCCTGAAACTTACTTTCCATTCCATACGAAGTAAACCAGTTTAAATTTAAAAGTTCCCCTGTCTATCTAAGTGAGATAGGCACTAAATGGGTTTTTGAGATTGACTGAAAAATGGCTTGGACAGTATTATTTCAGTGGTTGTAAATAGTAAATGCTGTAGTAAGGGGTTGTAACAAAGGAAATTGCTTGTTCTTGAGGTTTGGAGTCTACTGTCATTTCCACTTTTCACTTCCTGCCATACTTAATCATTATAATCATACTGTTTTCTATTGCCACTTACACTCTGGCACCTCAACCCACAATAAAATCAGCTTGGTTCTCCGATTGAATAATGAGTCAGCCATGGAGCACTATACATTATAGACATTTAAAAATATTTGGTTTAATAACAATTTAGGTATAGCCCAAGAGTAAAAAGCAAAGTAAGTTGGTAGATTATTCTCTTTTTTCAGCAAGGCATCAGTCTGAAACTCAAAACAACAATGTTAATGTCCTTGAATAGACATGTCAAAGTGCAGGCGTCAATGCAAATCAAAAATTAGTGGCAGGATTTGAAAATGGCTCATACTCTCCATGACACATGACAGAAAACAGTTTTGCAAAGACAAATTGGTGGGAAAGTGATGAATAAGCATTTCTTGTTGGAATATATCCACTAGAGGGCACAGGTCCACGCTCCCTCACTTGGCCCACTGCAGATCTGCAGTGTTTAAACCAAGCTGAAACTTCCCATCCTAAAACTCAAAGAATATTATTATTATGGGTGTGTTTTTTCACTAGCCACATGACAAACTTTTCCAGTTTTTTATTTTGGTGGAATCCCTACTGACTTCTCAAGGGCTGATCCATTACTGTAAGTACTATTTACCAGGCCTGTGGATGATAAAGGCACAGGGAGCAGTTCAAAAAAGAGAAAGAGCAGAAGGTAAAGGGAGGTCATTGACGAGACGGGTGCAGTGTGCTTTAATCTGAGCTGTTTGTTTAAAACAGTCACACATCTAGTACCTTCAGAATGATTTAGAAGGAACGTGCTGGAAACTCAACTCAGGCAGGGTTGCTCTCTGGGTGTCAGGTAGCAGCCCTATCCACAAATGAGCTGAATCCAAACAGATAGGCTATATAAGCAGATTCTTACAGCATACAGAGCTCCATGAGTTGATGAAAAGAGTTAATGAAATTAAGCAGAACATTAATCTTTTGTTTCGTGAGAAAATTCCTTAAATAATTCTAATTCATTTATTTACATACAAAGAATAGGGTCCAAGTATTAATCAGTTTGCAATAATTTCTAATGTCAATGCCTGAGTAAATTTGGACCCAAGTCAATTTCCTCGCAATGCAATTCTGATAAAAAATGATTTACATAATGGATTGGCAGTTCAGGACACACTACTTGATGAGAACCTTGATTTCTCTTAAAAAGTGTGTATAGTTGACTGGAAATAGAAATGGGGAAAAAAGATGGTAATTGGAAATGCATATTTAATTTATATTTGAGATAAAAAAAAGAGGGACAGAAAGTAAAGTTGAGGTGCACAGACAACACAGACCAACACCACAGTTTTTAGTGGTGTCCAGCAGCTGCAGTGGCGTGGAAATATGAGCTTCTGTGAATGGAGACAGCTCTAAAATAGACTACATCACACAAATACCTTCAATTTGTACCTCATAGCAAATTGTAAATGTTTTCTGTAAAAAGAATAATCTGTGTGGCTTTTGATTGATAATTGTGAGATTTGCTGTGAGTTTGGTGACATAAATATTATCTTTATTTGTTCTGCACTTTACAGGGACAGACTTTATAAAGTGCTTTAAACAGAAGAATGTCAGGTCATCGTGAATCAGGTTCCAATGGCAAGGACAATCACACAGAAATTCTACTTAGGAACTAAGCCTCTCTTCTTGATGACGTGCTCCAGCGAAGCCTTTTCAGTGGTGTCCAGATTGATCTTGTACTTGGCCAGGATTTTCAGGATGGGCCTCAACTTTAGCCACCACTGTATCTTTGGAAGACGGTGTCTGTGTAGTACAACATTTGTCAGTGAGGAAAGTGAAAACAAAAAGATCAAATTTCTGAAAGACTAGTAGTAAATTATGTATGATTTTAATTAAACTGGATCAAGAAATTTGTGACCACTAGGGGGCAAAGTAAACTCACAACAAGCTGTTTTAACCTCTGTAGCTATCATTTTAGCTAACAACTGCCTAGACATGGTGCACAACCACGGCAATATGGGAATTTTATTGGACTCCTCACTAGGTTTTGTTTTAATCCTTGTTTGGATCACTCGGACTCTAACTTTGCAATGTGAGCAAATACAAAACAATACAGATTGACAGAATATAAATGAAGTCTTACTCAAAGTCAGTGAGTTCTTTAAGTTCTGCCAGAGGCTGAAAGACCAAAGATCTCTTCCTCATTCCCAGCACACAGGCTGAATCTGGAGAGTTGGCAAAGATACGACCTGGAGGTTTTAAGGTTAAAAATATAGTAAATATTAGCACTGGAGGCACAGGAGGTAACCATACAATAACTGTATACAGCCTGTCCTCACCATGTCTGTAGCATTCCTTCAGCTTGTCGGTCAACCACAACACAGACTTCATCCCCATCTTGGTGCCAAAATTCCTGTCGAAGGGACTTGGTGTTCCCCCCTAATAACAGACAAGGATGTGTTTCATAACGTAGATGAAATGGAATCGAGTGGAAAATATAATGAGTCTGTGCACAACAAACATCTTCATCTAGTGGCCCACCTGCTGCATATGTCCAAGTACATTCTTCCGGCAGTCAAACACACCCTTGCCCTCCTCTGAGTACAGGTTAAAGATAAAGTCTGTGGTGTAGTTGGGATTGCAATTCTCATTTCTAAAACAAAAGCAGAAAATTAGGTGAGATACGAAGCCACAGCGAGCTGTAAAGTTTATTCTGTGTAGAATGGCCAATTCCCCCAAACCTCAGAATCAGTCCTCTCTTCACCGTTGTCTTCATCTTTTCCACCAGATGTTCCACATTCACCTACAAACAAATCAACCATCAGGCCACTGAGTAAAAACAAATCTCCATCCATGTCTCACTAAAGTCATCTCTTAGCTTCCTCTCTTTTGTACATTCATATAGACAGACCTCTAGGTCATGAATGTTGAATGGCTCCTCATAAATGTAAGCAGCATCAGCTCCAGATGCCAAGCCAGCCATGGTTGCCAGGTAGCCGCAGTATCCTCCCATAGTCTCAATAATAAAGACTCTTCTTTTGGTGCCAGCGGAAGATTGTTTGATCCTGTCGCATGTCTGAAAAGAAGAAACAGAAAGTGAAAGAAGAAGAATAATGTGAGTAAGACGTCTCTTTTGGATTGGCTTTTAGTATTCTTTAAGAATTTTTACCATGGTTATGGTGTTAAGCGCAGTATCAGTGCCAACACTGAAGTCAGACCCAGGAACATTGTTGGAGACAGTAGCAGGAATAACGACAAGGGGAATACAAAGTTCCTCGTACTTCTCTCTAGCCTGCACCATCTCCAGACCCCCAACAAATGCCTAGTGAAGACGGAAAAGAAGGAGAAGAAATCAATGAAATTACTTTCACTATTATTTATGCGCTGGGTTTTAGTGTAAAGGCTGTGCTCAGGTAAGACTAATATAGCAAAGCCTCAATATTTTATCTGCTCACCTCAAAGCCTCCAATAATGACTATAGCATGAATGTTGAACTTAGTGATGCTCAGACTGATCTCCTCCATGAACTCATGTGGCAGGGATCTTTATAAAAAGGGGGAAGAAAGGAATCAAATAAAAGCAACACTGCCAGTGTATACTTGGCATGCACTGATATTACTGTACCAGTGAACAAAGTGTTTTTTAAAAATATCCCACCTCTTTGTGCCCAGCATGGAGCCCCCCTTTCCAGTCCATCCTGCCACTCCAGACCAACCGATAGGCTCAATCTGTGCAGGGACAAAGTGTGTGCCACGTCATGCTCCTTCATATGTGTAGGCAATTCATTAGCATTGTAAAGCGGATTTACTATTGTGACAGGTAGAGCCTTCTTGTTTGTTTCTATGTGTGTAACTAGAATTTACCATTCCATGAGCCAAGCCCTCGAAGCCGTCGTGCACTGCCAGCATCTGGTGGCCCTGGAGGAGCCCGATCCTGACAGCTGAACGAACTGCAGCGTTCATTCCAGCACACGGAGCTCCCACGTTCAATATGGCAATGTTGATGTTACTCTGGCACGGGCACATTCACAGAGATGTTAGTCAGAGTAACTGCATTTTCCACCGTACCTTGCTTTTAAGACAGGTTTCAATTTAAGTTCAGATACAATAAACACTTCATACACAATAAGACAGTAAAAATGTAGTTTCTGACCTTTTTATCTGGGATGTGCACATGAGCGAGCATTTTGTAAGTGTTCCAGTTGTTCTCAAAGCTCCTATTGTCATAAAAATGAGCAGAGATGTGCAGCCACTTGAACCTCAAACACAAAACTTGAGAATTTCAAATAGATAACAGAAAATGGCATGCCTCACTTTCCCCTGAGCTTCACTGCCTCGTCAAACCTCCCTTCACCCATGGCTATGGTGACATCTTTGGTCTGATGTGACAGAAGGTGAAAAGACAAAAAGGGAAGAGAGAGAAATCAGAATATTATGCAAAATATCAAACATATAGCTTGTTAGTGTTCATCTAGATCATCAGGAGAGCTAAAAAACTCCCCTCATCAAGTCATCTTCATTTGTTAGTTTATTCGATTGGTTTTGCAGATGGAAGAGAGCTGACTCACCACTTGCACACACTCCATGAGAGGCAGCCTGACAGCCATGTTTCCAGACAAGCTGACAACACACGCAGGAGTGTCTGGCGTGGCCTCTAGCAGAGCCATAACAGCTTCCACACCCATCCTGCTGGCCTGAATCATGACAATCAAAAGCAGACACTTAGAGAAGCAGGTACACTTGTGTTTATTCAGATTGTCAACAATAAATAAGATAAATGGATTAATATTTAAAAATGTTTGTGTCTGGGGCAGTGGTTGCATTACCAGGATTCTGTCAAAGGCAGAAGGGGTTCCTCCTCTCTGCACATGGCCCAAGATGGTGGCGCGGGTGTCAAAGCCTAGCTTCTTTGATACCAGCTGAACAGAGAGAGATTATGATTTTATGAGCAGTCTGTCTTATATGAAAAACCAACATATATCGGGTTATATATATGATATATCGGATTTCTGCCATTACTGACCTGTTTGATTTGGTCACATGTGATAGGTTTACCTTTGCGGTCCATGGCTCCCTCTGCAACAATGATAATATTCAAACGGGAGCCACGGCTTCTTTGCTGAGAGGGACAGAGAAAACCTTTAAGATCAACAAGCAGAGTCAAATGAGTCATTCAAGACGAAGCAGGGCAAGGCCTTTACATCAGTCAGTCTTCTGCACAGATGCTCCTCCCATCCCTCATCTGGGGGCATCTCTGGGATGAACACCCAGTCAGCGCCACAGGCTAGAGCTGTCACCAAAGCCAGGTATCTGTAGGTAAAGAGTCATAAGCAAGAGTTCAAGTGACGTTTGCAAAACTGACATTGAGTGATAACTTTTTAAAATAAGCATCCAAAGCAGTTGTTTCACATCATATTATTGACTTGTGTCATGAAAATAATTGTCAGTAGGATGTAAAAGCCTCTGAAACGACGTCCAGGCAATATTTCACTATTTCATTCTTGAAATTATATATGTTTTGTATAACCAGCCAATTATTTACCATATTTTGTGCCTATACATAAATAAATGAACCCCCATGCCACTCTTGCTCACAACACACATACACACACAGGTTTTACTCACCCACAGTGCCTGCCCATTACCTCCAGGATGAAAGTCCTCTGGTGACTGCAGAACAACACATTTCATGTATTTCATATCAAGAGTCTTATGCTAACATGGCAGGTCTGTCCATCAAAAATAAATGACGTGAATGGTCCCATGCATACCTCTGTGCTGTGGTGGTGATGGCATCCACTATCTCTATGATGCGATGCAGTGCAGAGTCTGTGCCGATGGTCATGTCAGTGCCACAGAAGTCGTTGTCAATGGAGCCCACCATGCCAACGATATTGAGGTGGGAGGAACCTTTGGCCTCACTTGGGGTGATCTTACCTGAGCACAGATTAAAATGAATACAACACTCTCAGATGTAGTCTTCCCCAGTTAATGCAAACTCAGCAGCCTCCATGGTTACCTTTTCACACATTCAGTATTGTAATGTCTATTTCCACAGCACTAGTTCCATCAGTTCAGAAAGAGAAACTCAGAGTGGTGAGTATGAAACAACTCACATTCACATTCACATTATACAAAATGTTACTATATGTTTTATTACCTATCATCCTTTATTTGTTTGTGCCGTCCCCACCTATTATTTGAATATCGACTTTTATATGAGAATTTACAAGTACATCATGTTACAGTAAATAACCAATGTTATGAAAAAAAAGTAATCCAAGTTCAGGTGTGAAGAAGACGTGACTGATGAAGACTTAGAAAGCATTTGTTTATTGAGCTTGGTTGAGGAGATGCAGTGGCAGCATCCTAGCGTGAATACATGCGATGCAAGCAACAAATCTGAAGGATACTTCCTGTTTTGGGATAAAGAGATTCACTAAGTGTCTAAATGAGGTTAATGTTCACCCCGCTTTACATGTGTGAAGAGTCTTTTGGATATTGGTTCAAATCAAGATCAAGTCACGTTGTGTGTCTTTAAGCCACATGCAACACTTTCTACATAGAGCCAGTCTGTCTGTCTGTAATGAAACAAGATGAATCTTAACATTGGGTTACGGAGAGCAGTGCATCCTTCTCAAGACAGCTGCTTCAGTCATGCGACCAAGCAGGCAGAGAGGAGAGACAGACCTGACATACTGTTTTGGAGAGGCTGTCACCTCTGGCTTACTTTAGCTCTGCAGTTGACCATAACATGACCCGGGGAAGCCTGTGTCATAGTACCCCTAAACACAACCAACATGCCCAAACCAACTGCAACTTGTGCCATAACATCGGCAGAGAAGGGCAGACGTGTGAAAGAGAGATTTGATTTGGGGTTGTGTTGTTTAGAACAGTACATTTTGGGCTGATGACTCTCACCAGCTTTGACCAGGTCGGCCAGCAGCTCGGTCCACTCTGTTCTGAACTGGTTGGCACCCGTCAGACTGCCGTCACCTCCAATCACGCACAGGTTGGTGATGCCCAGCTTGACTAAGTTGCAGGCGGCCTTGGTGCGTCCCTCCTTGGTACGGAAGTCTTGACAGCGGGCACTACCAATCACAGTCCCACCCTGATGTCAGGCAAGGAGGAAGCGTTTCAGTACCAAAAAGGAACCACAGGGAGACACATAAGGAGAAGGGGGAGGATTTTCTGAAACCTAAGCACTCACGTCTAAGGCTATTTAACTTTGGCATTTAAATGACCATTTGACCTACAGAACTGCACTGTAGAGGCCAATGAGTTGCTAGAGTTACACAGGGCATCCATCCCACCTTACTGTGATGATCACAAGTTAAAAACAGAGTGGAATTAATAAACATACAGTTAAATATGCTTTTGCATCTTTGCGTTTGTTCTCACCAGCTGTAGCATCATTGACACACTCTCCCAAGTAGCAGGGCGAATATGGTCTCCTCCATCCACCAGACCCTGGTAACCCTGTCAACAAACAAAAAAACAGCACAGCAGCTATTTCAGTCCAACATGTGTTTTGTTAATTATACAGGGATTTGCAGATTATTTAAGGCTGATCTTGTGTGTTAGGCCATGGAAAAGTGCTGGAAATATCATAATTGATTAATTGCTTAATTAAGTTATTTCTCAAGCAAAAATGGCAACCATTTGCTGGTTCCAGCTTCTCAGCTGTGATTATGTGAAGATTTTCTGTTTATTTTACAGTCAATTTAATATCCAGGAGCACTGGGAACTTACTGGTGGGCATTGTATGCGAATGTTCTGTATTTGTTTTAACATTGTACAGATAAAACAATTAACTGAATAATCAAAACTAAAAATTCAGAAGCAGTATTTACCTCATGGACAAAATACACCTTGGCTCCAGTGTAAAGTCCCACTCGAACTGTGGCCCTCACAGCTGCGTTCATACCTGTAGGCACAGTGTGTGTGTGTGTGTGTGTGTGTACATTAGCTCTGATAACTAAATGAGAAACCTTGTGATAGCGCTCACACAAGTGGAAAGAATAAATTACTGTTGTTACTATTGTTAGTGTATTTTAGTAGTTTATGGGTATAAAGTTGATATATAAAATTTAAATGAGCAACCTTTACTTAGGTGGGTTTTCGGTAGTTTTACATCTAAGTATGTGTAGTTTAAACAAGCTAGCAAGAAATATTTTGATAGTCCTTCCAAACCTGCAATTTGCTTAATGCTATGGTGCATGGATGTTGCAGAACTCATACTTTTAAATGATATAAGCATTTATTTTTTAAATCTGTTTAATATGAATTATTTCTGAGTTTTAAAAATTATTTTCTGTTTTTTTTGAATCAGTACATTTTATTGTTTATATCCTTTTATTTCTTATATTCTCATTTGTTCCTTATATTTCTTATATTTTAATTTTTGTTATATTTTTACATAATCACCTTCTCTGCAAGTACTGCTAAGGTTACATGAAATGTTTTTATTCTTGTTTATGTTTGGTTAGCATAAAATGCTAAAAGGGAGTAAATGTAATGGGAATTTCAAACGTATTGCATGTAAACCTGGACTCAGGGAGACTAATGTGTGATGTGAAACTGAATCTGTGTAAATGTAACAGTTCAAATATCTCTGTTCTCTTTGTTATCCAGACTTTGGGAAAATGTGTCTCTGTGAGATGATGCGATTGACCCTAAAGCTGCACAAGTAACAGACTCACTCAGCTGTCCTCAGATTGCCAGCACAGGTCTTTACATTAACCTGCTGCAGCTGCTGAACACCAGACCAATTCATTTATCTGTAATTTCATTGTTTATGCCTATTAAATTGTCAGCAATTGCGTCAAGCTTGTATTCCAAGAACGGCAACTGGGCCTCAGTCTGCACTCTCAATACACAACGGGTTGCTTAAAGGACAAGATGTGGATAGATTAGCTTTAAGGGTGCCAACAGCATCTCCACTTACAGTGTAAAAGTGGAAAGGAGTGAAAGAGAGATAAGGACGGCCACCTCACCGCTTTACAAACACATGACAGAAAGGTCATGTCTCTATAATTAGTCCTCGTAAGAGATACAGTATTTTAGAGAGAGAGGAGGAACGGAAAGAGCAAGAAACGTGGACTTAAGGACATCAAGACTAAAAAGATGTAGTGAGTATTATGTATTTTGGAAAGTTGAAAAGAAGAAGGGTGGAGGTTAGCAAGCTGTGCAGTTTTGCATTCACAGACTTGTCCAGAGGTCTTATAAAGTTCATAGAGACAGAAAAACAGACAGATTGGATAGCTCACATATGCTCACACATGCACACCACGGGGTTGGGGTCACTGATGCACTTCCCAAAGGTCACAGTGAAGATAATCCTCATGAAGTTAAAGGTCAGGGGAGAGGCATGTCTCACTCTGTGGTCATAGCACCTTTAGGTGAAGGAATTCATGCTGCCCTTTCCCATAAGTTAGCTCTATGAGCTAGTTAGCTATGATAGTTCTGTTTCCACAGAGAAGTCATGAATATTATTAGCAGTAATAAAAAGGATTATGGGTAGTCAAATTTGATATAAAAGGGAGCAAACATCCATGATTGTATATGACAGTAGTGTTATTTTTAGTGGTATAGCTACCTAATACTTAAAACAATGTTTTAACATCGTCAACAACATCAAAACGCAAAAGATGCACTTACACTATGGAGATATACGTAGACTACAGAACTTGTCTAAGACAACCAATTACTTTTCAAGATGCATCAAACTTTGGATTCTAGATTTCTAAGTTTCTGATTTACTTTACATCTCAAATACTAAATAATTAAATCCTGTTGGTGAGATACTAAGTAGTGACCACCCCCTCCACACACCACATCCTTTTAACCACCTGCTGAGACAAACAAACAGCAGATGTGCCCTGCCCTGGCACTCCACACTCACATACCACCCGGGAAACTTACCCTGGGCATCGCCTCCTGAGGTCAACACAGCAATCGCCCGACCCTCTCCCATCTTGGTGGGGTCAATGGGAGCCTTTTGTGCCATGGTCCTGGAGCTGAAGCTGACTGAGTAAAAGAGGCCTTGAGTGTAAAAATCCCTGCCACCCTGCTGTACTGTGTGGAGTACAACGAGCCCCTCACCTCTAACTCAGCCTGCCTGTTATGGAAAGTAATAGCAGTTGCAAAAGTGCACAGCTTAACTATCCTCTTGGCACACACTGAGGCACACATAGTTGAGCAAATGTATTTAGATTCACACACACACACACACACACACACACACACACACACACACACACACACACACACACACACACACACACACACACACACAGACAGACAGTGCCTATTATAAGTATTCAAACCCCTTGACTCTTTTTATTGTTTTACAACATTGAATCACAGTGGATAGCTATAATTTTTTACACTTATCTTCCTCAATATAAATCTCACACATCCAATTGTGTGGAAAATGATCTAAATTAAATTCAAACAAGTTATACTAAATAATAGATTGTATCGCCTTTGCTCATCTGGACTGTTTCTTCCTATTTCAAGATGCATAAGGACTGTGAGTGAACAGCAGTTGGGACACTGACCACTGCAGGGTATTAATATTGCAGATTTTAATCCATCCCCATTTAGCTTATAAGCTTACTGTGTGGGGTACAATAAATTTTCCTGATTGAACTGCAGCAGATTATCCTCAAAAGTCTGTTGATGGGTTACTTTCGTGAAAAATTTAAAGGACATTGATTTCCAATTCAATTTTATAAAGATTTGTAGAAAAACAGATATGTGAGAATTATGCAGTGAGTGCTATTTATTATTTATTTTATATTATTTATTTATGCATTTATTATCTGATCTTCTTTATGTGGTCTTTGCCAGAAATAAATAACTGTTAGTTGTGTTAGGTGACCTCCATTCAGGTATGCCAAATGTGTTTGGTTTTTTGTTCAGTGTCAAAAAGTCTGTCAACATTCAGTGTTGCTATAATACACTTATTTATTGTACATTGCTATTGGCTGTCAAAGCAACAGCAGGGATAAATCTACACAACAGCAAATATACACATGCTTTTTAACTCTGTTAATTACATTATAATAATTGTAGGTGATGGATGACATGATGAGGTGATCTCTTAGGTCTTTAGGGACACACATTGTATTCAAACTAACAGTGATAGTCCTTAATTGCTGTTCAGCTTACCAGCATCCCCTGCTGGATCAGAGCTCTAGGACTTCTTGCTTTCACATTCAGATGCTGAGAGGTCATCACCAAGTGAACATAACACATTACCCTGAATGTAATCTAGCCTAAACTGTAGAATGGCTGTACTATACAGCTGATTCACTAGTTGTTACCATAAAATAATCCCTCTCTGTACTACGCAGCATCTCTCTCACATGATGGATTTTAACTACAAAAGACAACATGCATCCATCCTGCATCCTGCATCATTCCTTTTTCATTCCATTTTCTCTTTCCATTTTGTTACTTAAAGCATTTGTGATGACCTTGTAACATTCTCGATCTGTACATGGCAGATTAGTTAGCTCCCACCAGCCTTATCTTGTCCTGTCATCCCCCTACCCTTCCACCCCCAACAAATAGTCTCCTATGCATTCAACAAGTCAGATGTGACCAGTTCAATAAAGACTGATGTTGTATTTCTCACACATAAACAAGACCTGTGGGTATTATAAATGGATGGCTCCCACTCACAAAGTCAATAATTCATACGACAATTTGTACTTGTTTGTAATTTCTTTGTGGAACCAATTTCTGTACGGAGGAAAACTCAACGCCCAAACCCTCCATGACACAACTGTCAGTTACATTGCCATTTTAATTGACTCCACTTCCACAAGCAGCCACATTATATCTTGTTAGTCTGTTATTCATGTCTGGAATTATGAATGAGAAGAGTAATTGGATATACCACAGTACTAGACCTACATGTGGGTATGGGCTTGTGGGTTTTTGACTGTGAAGCTATTTCTTCAATCACTGCCAATGAAGCTAATTTAATTTAAGGACCAAGATTGCAGAAATAATTATTTTCATTTAGTCTCTTTTTATGATGTAATGTTAAATTTAATCGAGTATTTCACCATATATTATGTGCGAAATACAACAAGAAGCATGTGAACTTTAAAGCATCCGAAGCTCGATATAAATACTGTGACATTAAATGTAAATGTAAGCACACGGTGGGAGACAGTAATGCCTGCAAAAGCATCAATGTGACACCAGTGAGAGTGGGAGGCTTGTCTGTTGTATGCTGCTTGCTGGAGTTGTCTTTAAATAGATACAGGATGTCTGGATGCAGACACAGTGCTGCTATCTATAAAACACACAGGAACCACTCCCCTTTTTTGCTGCCATTACTGTGAAACTGCACAGTCATCCCTTTAACTGAACATGTCAAAACATGTTGTGTGTGTATATATATATATATATAATTTCCCCAAGCAATTCTAAGGCAAAGGCGATCTTTGGACTGGGCCTCTCTTACAGTAATACTCAAACAAGAGCAAAGACTGAAATGGCACAATAGGCCCGTCACAAACAAACAAAGACACAGATATCCACACCGAACGCATACCTTGACTCCTCTTTCTGAGCCAGAACAGGCTGGCCAGTAGTGTGATAGAGAGGAGCCACTGGGCTTAGAGGACGCCCGAGTATCACATCCTCACAGTACTCTTTTCTTGGGAAACCATTCTGCATCTGATCTGTATTAATAGCTTTGATATTGTGGACTAATGACCTTTATCACTAAAGCGTGGCGGGTAATCCGATACAATCCACCAGTGTTATAATAATAATCAGAGTACAGTGGTGCTGGCGGGTGTTCAAACATCTACTTGTTGTGCACAATACACTATTGTGTGATGTAACAGTATAACAAAGGGCATGTTGACAAAATAACAGGAACATCTTCAATGTGGTCCATTGTTCAACACCTCATTTATACTGCATATCACCATATACTATCAGAGTAATAGTATAAGAAGTAGTTACATTTCTAATGCTATTTTATTTTCCTTATATCACAATATAACAATACTATATTAATGATACTGTGCTTTTATATTTTTATGTAATATTATACATTGCATTACATTTTCTATTATATATTTATATTTCATAGTTGAGTATTTTATCACTTTGTATTATGGATAAAACATATACTGCACATATCTTATATAGAACTTCACTTGTTATGTTATATTTTAATACATAATGTATACCATATTATAAAGTTCACACATGCTGGAGCAGGACTACTGCACTATTGCCTAAGATATTTTAATGGATAGCATGTAATGTCTGTATACATAGCTTTTTTTTTAATATTAACTCTAATTTCTTCTTCTCTTCTATTATGTAATTCAAATAGTACTTTAAATGTTTTCTTATCTCTGTGCTTCTGTAAAGAAATTTCCTCTTGGGGATCAAAAAAGTATTATCTATCTTAACTACCGACTCTAAACACAGTTGAATAAACACCTTTGTTTAAAAAAATGCATATTATTAGCTTCATAATGGTTGTACTTCTGTAAGGCTTTTGTGTAATACTGTTATATATAAAACATACAAATATGAAAATGTTATAGATACAGATGCTGAGAGGCTTTGTAGCAATGTGGCCATGACACTGGAGTGACTGTCATGCCAGGGATTACAGCAGTGAAACACAGGCAGACAATGTGAAAGCGGACACACACGCGGACACACACACACACACACACACACACACACACACAGCACACTATACAACACACACTTAACTAGGAATGGATGTCCTTTAAAATTTTATGATACCAGTACCAAAACCAATACACTTAAAGTGATAGAGATAACAATCGAGTACTTCTTTCGATACCTTGCGTAAAATGCTATATAGTAATTGATTGGTATTATTATTTAATGTTGTAATGGACAAACAAGGTGATCTGTTTTCTTTTCTTTATTTCTTTTTTTTAAAATAACTGTTTCCTAAAAATATCGGGAAGTTGTATCACATTACTTCTCATCCTAATTAAGTCCACCACACGAAAGTATGATCAGAGGAAGGACAACAGCTTCAGATTTTTTTGTATTTGAATGAGAGAGCAGGAGTGAAATAGTTTAGTGACCACTGTGAGTTATGGAAAATGGATTAAGTTAAATTCCTGATACTTTTGTTGTATCTAGTTACAAAAAGGATTGAATGCAGGACTTGTTTGACTGGAGATATTTTGATACTACTTGATACTGGGCTATTTTGGTCGATACCTATCGAGTACCGATACCCATCCCTAATATACACACTTACCTTCTGCAGTCAGCTGTTTGCACTCGTAGCGCTAATCACAGTGCGGACCCTAGTGGACCCTAGAGGACCCTCGTGACTCGTGGACGTGGAAAGTATAATCCTTGCCTAATCCTTGCCTTACAGTCTATGTGAGTTTGTGAGGACCCTCATTGACATAATGCATAATGTATACCCTAGCCCCTAACCATAACCATCACAACAATATACCCAAACTCATCCCTAAATTAAAATAATTTAAACCTAATTCTAACCTTAAACCCTAAACCGCCCTTTGAAAAAGTGGGATCTGCCAACATGTCTTCACTTATAAAACATTACTCACCAAGTCTAAAATTCAAATTCATCCCAGAGATAGAAGTACAAGAGCACACACATACATGCAAACAAGCACATGGATCATGATTGTTTAAAGGCTTTAAATCATTTAAGTGATTTGCTATTGATGGGATTCATCAGCTCACATCGTCTGTGAAGGTCACGACTCCACAGCTCACTCCGTTAATTCCACACTTTCCCACCAGCAGAATGAGCTCTGAAGCAGATACATAACTGTGGACAAAAGGCAGCTTGTCATAAACACACGTCTCAGGTGATGTTTGTTTTGCTCGCTCTTTGTGCAGCATCTTTCCAACACTGTGCACCTCTGGTGGGTTGAGTGACGTGTAGTCCTCTCCTGAGGCAAACCCCTGATCGATAGCACCATTTCCAGGTAATCCCCCCGTCCTGTCATCCCGGACAGTATTAAAACTCGCACAGCCTGTAATAAACCATATGAATCAATACAACACCAGTTCAACACAAAACACTTCCAGCTCAGCTAATGCAGTGAAATGTGGACTGGATATATTGTTGCAGTCTGACCCATCACTCCAATTATGTGAAATAAACAGTTGTTAGGTAATGACATGAACTGTAACACAGTTCTCAATGATTGCAAAATTGTTTCCAAAATGTTCCATGTAATTAAAATTTGCATAAAGAAACTGCTCTGACATTTAGAGATATGAAGCTGCATATTAACTTTACATCACAAAAACTTTTACCTAATGCCCTATACACTTATTTCTGTTTTCCAACACTTTCCCTTCTCTTTCAACCTGTAACAATCTGTGGCCTCATTTATCTATCAATAAAGTTAATACCAGGTTTTGCCTACTCCCCCATTCATGATTTATTCCACATATTGCAACTTGCGACTGAGTATCCTGTCATTTAAACAAGCAGTAAGTCAGAATGATCATACTGGGACGTCTTTGTCTTGGAGCTGAATTGGTAGATTAACTGATTAGTCAATCGGCAAAAATAAATATGTAGGCCTATATATAAAAATATTTTGATTATTGATTGATTCACTTTTTCAGCAAAGAAAAATCATCGGTTTCAACTTCTCAAATACAAATATTTACTGGATATGTTAGTTTATAACAGTAAAAAGTCTGAATATGTCAGCTTGGGCTTTAGTGACCAAACAATTAATCAATTAATCTGTAAATAATTGTCAGAGTAATCATAATGAAAGTACAGTTTGAAATGTCAGAAAAATTATTTTCAAACACTTACTAATATTAGCAAACACTGAAACATAAAATAAGATTGAAAAACTGACAAATGGTCTGTGAAATGGTGTCCAAAATATAAAAGAAATATGACATATAACAAAAATTGGATAGTTTGAAAACAAGTCTTTACTCACTTGGCATTGCTTGAACTAATGTGTTAAAAAGTAATCAGAAAAAACAAGACAAAATGCCTCAAATAGTCATTTTAATGTCAATACTTTGCTCCATTTCAGTCTAGATTCTGTTGAAAAACCTGAGTGCACTCCCTCCAACTCACAGTCTGCCAACAGGTGGCAGCAACATCTGATCTTTCCCCTCTGTGTTTATCGGGTCGGAGAAGCACATGCGATGCCTCAGCCTAATAAATCATGCACTGAAAGTGTCATTGCAAATTTTGTTAGATTTTATTGCAGTTTAATCATCTCAACGAATTTTTAATAGGCTGATATTTCAGAGAGAGAATGGCAATGCAGTGATAAATTGTGTGGGGGTGAGCCCCCCCTCCTCGACTTTTTTCTCTGCAGAGAATCACTAGTGTAGTCCTGCACGGCTATTTGTCCACTTATTGGTGCAGGGTAGATTTGTGTTATGTACTTAGATTATCTATATTCATTTTTAGAACAAACAGACTCATCTGTAATCGGCCTGCACAGCAAAAAGAGCTGCTGGTTCTGCTTTTTCTCAGTGCTAATGCTCAAACTTTCCACTTTTCGTATTTCATTTTTGCATCTTCTCATTGTTTTGCTTTCCTCCTCTCTCTTCCACAGGGCTTTTATGCATTCATCAGGTTGGACCACCGGGCTCCACCTTGCTCTCAGGCCTCCCACACCATTTAACATGTCTTTACCCCTCCTCCTCTCTCTGAGGATTGCTCTATTTCTCCATTTGTCACCCCCATCCCTCTTTCCTATTATGTACATATCTTTATCTGCCCATTTTCCTCCTCTCCTCGATTTCATCCATTCTGTTTTATTTTTTTCTAGTTCTTTTCTTTGACCTTCAGTTTCCTGGATTCATTACTCTCCCCAATATCTGTATCTATTCCCAGTTTTCCTGACCATAAGGTGGTAATGGAATGCAAAATCAACATGGCCATGACATTTTGGGCACCAGTCCTCCCCCCTCAGGCTGTGCCTCGTGTATACTGTGGTCCTCTGCAAGCATGGATGTATGATGTGTGGTATGACTCGTCTAATAAGGACATGGATGAGAGAATGGAGGAGGCTGGGGGCTGTAATTAAAGACCGAAGGGTCTGTGTGAATAAGTAGGGAGGGAGGGGAGGTAAAATGGTGGCTATCTGCTGCTGGAACAATAAATCAACCTGCTCCTTTAGCCGCCCTCAACACAACATCACCATACAGCATTCAGCCCCCCTCTTTGTGAAAGCAATTCCGTCATGTCTTGTTAGCTCATTCGTCTTCATCAGTACCAGTGGGAGGTTCAGACCCCCCCAACCTCACCTCGATCCTCCCTCCCCAATGCCAAGCACCATTGATCAAAACAGAACCAGCCTGTGCATCACCATGGGCATGGGTGTCATATCATTCTCAGAGACCCCCCCCCACACACACACACACACACTCCCTCCACACGCACGCACACAGTGGCAAACTAATCTTAGCTTGGACATGCAGATCCGGATTGCACAGTAATGTTATTAATGAACGCCTGGTTGACACACAGTGTGCTGATGCCATTCAGGTCCAATTAAGGGATGAATACTTAATTAGACATTTCCTATTTGGCTTAATGATATGTTAATTTACAGTCATATAAATCACAGTCCTAATTGTACTACCTCCATTTAATAAAGAAGTTCTGAAATTCTCTCCACATTTAGTCACATCTGAGTGGTTCCCAGTAAGAACAGTATGTTTCTGCTGCTAGGATTTGGTATTTTGTTCGAGTGCATCTTTACTGTGAAGAGACGAGAGGGCATCATTTTCCAAGATGATCCAGGGACTCAAAGTGGAAACTTTCCCATTACATACTTGCTTCTTTAACCTTAGCAGCTGCTCTAAAGATACAGGTTTGATACGAGGATTGTGTGGACAACAGCTTGAGGGTGACAGCTGTGTGTTAGTAATGCATGCATCAAGTATGCATGATCCTGATGCAACAGGCATCTTGATGATCTTTACAAGATTTAATTCATTATAACATTATTTTTTACTGTCCTCTGCTGTGTGGTATAGACTGTAAGTGTGGCGTTACTATAACAACTGATGAAGTCAGATTTAACATATTATAGTTTGCAATGCAGCGATAGCTTAAAGCTCATGTAGAACTTGAACGTGCACAAAAAGGGGGAAATATTGTACTTCACAACATTAATTTCACAGTTGTTATTACTTTGTGGGACCAAGATTTCAAACAGTTTAGAAAAGTGAGCATTGTTATGTATAAGATGGATAAGACTACCCTAACAGTATATAAAGTTAATAGCATAAATAAAATGTTCTTCAACTTGATGACATTAAAATGGTAGGCCTCACATGATAATAAATCAGTGATAATATTACTGATTTAAAAAATATATTTTATGTTATTAATAATATAGCACTCTGAAAAGGGCCATTTTCCCAGTGTTTTTGATATTTTGAATGCATTGTGCTTATAAAACATGTTATGGGGCATTTTAACATTGTGGTAGTAATATCAATACTTTTACATGATCTCACACTTCTTTCACCTCTTAGGTCAATGGCATATTTTATTGGTGTATTGGTGTAATTTAGAGAGAGACACACTATTCAAATTGCGCACAGTTTCAATCCTACATTCAAAAACAAACTAATTTTTTAAAAAAAGCTATGGTTTAAAAAAAACCTTTCTTTTTCCTGCCTAAACGACAGGGTCACTCGGTTCAGCCATTATGTCGTCCACACAGTTACGGCTTGAGTTCCAACCTGGCTGCCATAAATAGAGGGGTTTGATCTGAATGCTATGTCATTAGTGGTTTGGTGGCGATGGAGAATAATAATGCAGATAAACAATGGATGTGTCTGCTCCCACACAACAAAAAGAGCCAAGCTGAGACATCCTCGCTGCATTGCTCTTTTGCCACCAGCTACAAAACATTCAAGCATCTGTAAATGTATGTCTTACTCGACACCATACTGAGTAGATCTTTCACATCGATTTGATTTTTAAGTAATGAAATAAATAATTCGTAGCCTATTTTTAACGACCCCTGTTATTAATATTTTTATCAACTACAAAGTTTTGTTTGAACAGCTCTGATATTAAAGAATGCTAATTACATTGTTCATACGTGTAAACACACACACACACACACACACACACACACACACACACACACACACACACACACACACACACACACACACACACACACACACACACACACACAAACACAAAAACATAGCGACTGTCTATCAATGCATTCCCCTGTCACAACGCAGCCCAGACACTTGATTGACAGCTGTCAATGCAGCTGATGAAAGCTGACTGAGGGGGTCATTCATGTTACCAGGGGGTCGCTTGTGTCGTCAGAGAGGCACGGCGTGAGAGAGGGATGGAAATAGACAAGGTCTGCCGTGGTCCACTGGGCTCTCCTCTGCCCCCACCCCAGAGGGACAGACTAGTCAGAGGACGAGAGAGCTAGATAAACACAAAGAGAGACAGAAAGAGAGAGAGAATGAGCAGCCCCCTGGGCTACTACATGCAAGTTGTTTGACAAGAGACCACCTTGTTTGACTCAGTGACAGCAGACAGTCACAGCTACAGAGATACATGAATGTGGACACATGCTGCATGCACTCGACTCAGGAGCACGGCACAAGAAAATTAAATAGACTTAAATGTCTCTAAAATATCTGTCCGTCCATTAGTCTGATAGACAGAAGATGGAGACCGGAGAAGAGGATGATAGGAAGAGACAAATACATTAAGTAATAAGTTAGGAGGAAAATGCAGCTCACGTCCCTGCTCCTGGCAGCTGGATACAAATGAGTAAAAGAAAGGCAGAGAAATGAAAGGAGACATGAGACGAGAGAAAAGGTAAATGGCTAAGGGGAGGCATACAAGTGTGCTTTTTAAAATAAGACTGTATATTTTGGTCACCATCTCTGCAGAGGTGAGAGGAGGGGAGACAAGAGAGGAGAGAGGGTTTATAAAGCAGCGGGAGAAAGTGTCAAAAACAGACAGCTACATAGACAAAAGCAGGACGCTGAAAGTATTCACCTTTTAAAGGTGGTGGTGGGGGGTGTGGAGGGGGAGACAGACAGTCTAGAGAAAAGACCGCTGGTGTTGACAGAGGCTATTAACAGTCGGACCGTACACTGAAAGACTAAAAGGAGAAATGGCAGGATGAGGCTGTATTCACAATGAAGATGGAGAGCGACAAAGAGGAGCTGGAGTGCAAAGAGAGGCGAGGAAATGTAATGGAGGAGAGGTAGCCAAGCAGTCAGTGGTCTTTGGTCCTTTAGTCCATGCTAACTTCCAACATGGTTGCTGGTCACACACTCACTCGCACACACACACACACACACACACACACACACACACACACACACACACACACACACACACACACACACACACACACACACACACACACACACACACACACACACACAAATTCATTCCTCTTGCAGACTGTCTGATCCTTTCTCCTCAGGGAGGTGTTAGTCTGGAGGAATCTAAGGGGCTACATTTGGACACCAAAGTGAGGGGAGTAATAATTCTCTCTCTCTCACACACACACACACACACACACACACACACACATACACACACACACACACACACACATACACACACACACACACACACACACACACACACACACATACCCGTTTTTATTACATCGTGGGGACCAATTTCAGGACCAGACTGGCAGGTGCCTGGTGGGATCCACCCTTTCTGAAGGGTCTAGAGAGATAATTTTAACTGCTAAAATCATTATAATTTTTTGTGAACACAAAAATGACTTGAAATATCAATAACTCTTTCAAAAATTGTAAACCTGAATTTTTGCTCCCACTGGGGACCATTTGACTGGCAGCAGCCCGGTGGGGTCCACCCTTTCTAAATGGTCCAGAGACATCATTTTAACTGTTAAATACCTTATAAAGATATATGAACAGTGAAAATGACTTAAAGTGTCAATAAAAAATAGTAAACCCGAATTTTGATGGGGAACAGTCATGTTATGTAAAAACACCGCTGTTAGTCACTGCACAATGCATGACAAGCATTTAATCTAACTAATATTTAGTTAAAACCTTATTATTACATTGCAGAAACACTGGATCTAATAATCCAGACTACCAGATTCTTCAAAAACAGATGCGATTGTGATTCTAAATTATATTTGTTAGGCAAACATACCAGAAAACAGTTGATAAATATGATTGTTCATTTTTTAAACTTTACTTCATGAGAAGTGCTACTTTGAAACCTGAAAAAGAAAGAACAGTCTTGTTTTTGTTGCGCTGCATCTTAGGGAATGTGATGTTTTCTATATTTTAATGTTTTGCATGAGTTTTTCTACTATAGTTACACAGATTTAGTATTGCAGCTCTGTAAAATTGTCTCACTTATGATAGATACAATACAGAATCAAAAGAAGATCAGAGGAAAGAATCAAAATTGATGCTGCTGAACCAGAGAATTCTTTTTATTCTTTTTCAAAACCTGGCGCCTACATTACCGACAATGCACCCTTTACTCTGACAGGTGGGTGTGAGATTGTGGTGTCTTGTGCTAGTAGGACTAATGTAATTTCTTTTTAACTCCACACCAACAGATATGTTACATTTTTAAAACTTTTAAATTTTTAAAAGTCTACAACAAATGCTGACTCAAGTGACATCACTTGAGGAAATTTATCTGACTTTAACAGCTCCCTCTGAGACACTAAAGGTTCACACTACTTTTCAAACACAATTGAGCAGGAGAACTCAACATCTCAGAATACTTGGTGCACAATGACCAACACATGGATCATCAGCACATGATCAGTTCCAACAAATGAAAAGAGCAACACGTATCAACACGTGTAAGAACTAGTGCAAAGTCTTTTTCACTAAATTCTTCTTGCACTTTCACGATTTTAAACATAGAACTTTACCACCATCCAGGTTCTTGTTTTCAGAGCTTCAGGTGATGCTTTGATACAGGCAACACAATCTGACTTTCATGGTACTTTACCAGATTCTGTGAAGGCCCTTAGTGTCTTTTCCACAGCTTGGACCTCCACAAATGACTAACTCCTCCTCTTTGAGGTTTCTAAGAAAGAAAGAAAGAAAGTGTCAGGAGAAAAACACAATCAAGGGTGTAGATGAATTATGTATACGATTATTCAGCAACTAATCAGCCTTATTAATTTGATGAAATTGTAATTTCATCAAGCAATGTCCTGAAAGCTGATATTCTGACACCAAGTCAAAGCCTTACCTACAGCTTGGTAACCCAGGCACAACAACTATGTATTTTTACACAGCACTGTAGTAACTAACAGTAACCCGTTACCATATATGCTTATTTTCAGATCTGCACATTTTGAGGTGAATTAAACTGAATACATTTGGCTGTATACAGCTGTGGTCACTTTCAGAGTAGCACATTGTCTTATCAGAGTTTACGAACTAACACAGCACAGTGCACTGATGCATTGGTAAAACAGCATGTTGCAGACTGTATATAAGACAGTGGCAGGTGAAAGTGCGACGCGTTTTCTGTCCTCCAACACCGCACGCACAGATGCCATAATGAACGTACCTGCTGTAAGTTCTAAGTACATTACATGATTGGTTCGCTAGCTCACAGAGATGTTTATAGGTTTGATGCTCTGACTTAGCGAGGCATGACGGCGTGACAGATTTTTTATGGAGGCACGACAGTGCGCCTGCGCAAGCTTGGAGAATGACGTATGACTTATGGAATTTACTATAGTCATACGTCACCACCCCGTTTTAACAACTAAGCAACTTTGAGCACAAAATTAAGGTATTTCTCAAAAAATATTTGGCGAACTATGTGGGTAATCAACATTGTAAGGAAGTGACTCAGAAAAATATGAAATATCATAGAAATGTCAAAATACTCTGGAGGGGGGGGCTTTAAAGACTAATAATAAAGACATAAACAAAACATGGAAAAACATCAGAATTGTAGTACACTATTATTTCATTCCACCTTATTTGTAAAAACAGGTAAGTAGTAGGGAGTGCACTTACTGTGTGCAATACCTGGTTTAGGGTCATTGTCAGCCTCAGGTAGGTTTCTTTCCTTAGATCTGGAGGATCCTGTTGAAAACAAATGAGTATATCAATAACATAAATTAATAGCTAACTGGCAACACACCTTCACTGTTTGAATGAAAGACATCTATAACAAGACGAGATCATTTTATCAGTACAGTTTTTGTTATACAATTACATTTATATGTTTGGCAGTTGCTTTTATCCAAAGTGCTTACACATGTGGATGTACAGTAGGCACATCTAGTGTTACTTACTCGTAGTATATGTTATAGATTCCTCCGAACTGCTTCCATGACTTGGTTCTTTTGGTGGAATATATTCATCACCACTGCTTTCAATGCAGCTCACAGAGTCTTCTGCTACCTTAGACACCCTGGAGATCGATTCCAGGTATTCTTTGGTAAGCTGGAAATAAAATAAACAAGATGCTAATAACAATAATAGCTATTCTATCTGCAAGAAACATTAACCAGGCATGAAAATTATACTTTGTCTATGAGACCCCCTTATAACCTGAATCGTAACTGAAACTGACTTAACCTTTGTGTGCCATACGGGGTTTTTGTAAGGCTATGGTTAATAAAGGGCTATCAAAGGATTATTTAGAATGAATGGCAATGAACTTGGCTGGAAATGTTATAAATGTTTCTTCTTGTAAACAAGTTTCAATATGTTTATAATGTTGTGTTTTTGAATAACAGAGTTGTACTGCACAGGTGAATAAAATATATCAGGCTTTGCTACACTGAAAATACTTTAGTGGATCAGTTTATTGTTGGTTTGGTACCAAACATGACATTTGTCATCAAGAAGAAAAAATTAGAAAATTACTAGAGATATTGTTAATGTTTATTTTCTGCCCGCTAGTTTCAGTATGCAAACTTACAAATATGCTGTCCCTTCTTAGCAGGGGTGGCACATCTGGGTCAACACCAGCACTGGAATGAGAACTTTCAGGGGTGCATATCTCTGTGTTGCTCTTATTGCCATCTAGGCTTGGTTCCTATTGGGGAAAACAATATAAAGCATTGACAGTAGCATTTACTGTGATACACTGAAAAGGGAAATCAAGTACAATTTGTAACTTACAGAAAATTTGTCCAAAGAGGACTTATTTCCTTAGTTTATTAAACAAGTACTTTGTCAAGCACTATTTTTTTCATTTTTAACAACTACACTCAAAGAAAATAATTAATTTGAAAAGTTTTAAACAAATTATTTTTGTATAGCATAGTCTCATTACAGTTTAAGGAAATAATTGACAGAAAGATACATCCAAACTTATGTTCCAACATACAGAAAAACCAGCAGATATACTCCCAATCGTACAATCACCTCTGTGTTGTTAGCATGTACCTTTATTCCACACCACAAGGATTCATAAGCACAGGCTGTTCTTAAATCTGAGCAAGTGCAAAGTGCATAAACGTCTACATATCTAGACACAGCACGGTACAAAGGTTTTAGGCAGGTGTGGAAAAATGCTGTTAATTAAGAATGCTTTCAAAGTAGGGCTGGGGCAATAAATCGACTTAGTCAATGTCATTGATTATGAACATACGTTGACTCTCAAAATGTGCGTCATTGCATCGCTGCACTCAAGGTAAGCAGGAATTCTCATGACAACAAGCTGCAGTTACAAGACCTCGCCTTCAACCATCTGAAGTTTTAACTTATTTTAGACATTGACCAACAACGTGGTGCTCCGTGAGCTCTGTGAATTGGAAGTAGCATCACTGCAGCACAACTGCTACACAGGTGAAGCGAAAGCACCTGGAACACTTTGTCAAGATGGCAGCAAGTCAGCACCAGATAAACTGTTGTATTAATCAATTGATAAAGAATAATCATATCAAAATTAGTTGTTGAATTAATTGACTAATCAAAAAATTTTTTTAGATTAATCTATTTGAAAAGAAAAATCATTAGGTGCAGCCCTATTTCAAAGGAAAGGGTGGTCACACCAAATAGTGATTTGATTTCCTTCTCCTCATTCACTTTGCATTATGTTAATTTATCAATATACTCTATTAGCATGTCTAATTTTGAAACCTGCTTAAACATTTGCACAGTAATGTATTAGGGGTGGGAGAAATAATCGATTCTTAGATGCATCGCGTTGAGGATGTGGAAGATTATGAATCGATTGACAAATGTCTAAAAATCGATTATTTAATCAATTATTTAATCGATTTTTAGTTAATTGATAACGGAATGTTGACGGAACGCAAAAGCCCGGAACCCGCGCAGTGCCCAGACTGTCTGGAGAGTGCACACAACAAGAGAGACCAGTGTTCCCCTGTATTCGCCAAAGCTGTGGAATGAATAACCACCCCCAAATGTCACACAGTCATTATTAGCAATGTTTTATTATAACTTGTTCACTGCGAGCATGGTAACACTCGACTCTCCGCAGCTCCCGAGTGAGAGAGAGTGGCAGAATGTGACAATGAAAGTTAGCGGTGAAATATCTTAGTAGTAAGGACCATGGAACTTAGATTAATAAAGTAAATTAGGGAGGCAAACTAGTCGTTTTAAGCTAATTAAGAGATGTTTCTTTTGGATTTTAATGTGCAAGTTAAATGCATAGTCAGGGATCCTGTAGAAGAAAATGATGCATTAAGATGCATCAATAATTATTTTATAATCGAATGACAGCCTTCTGAATCGTAATTGAATAGAATCGTGAGGTGCCCAGAGATTCCCACCCCTATGATGTATAGATTAGCCTACATATAGAATAGATAAATGCTAACGAACGAGTCATGATTTTATGATTGGGATCATGTCTGCTGGTGTGTTCACAAAAACCTGAACATTATGGAAAAACTGCAGCTGCAGACAATCAAAGGTAAATATGTTTTTATAGTTTCAAATGCAGTACATTTTCTTATTGGTAACAAAAGCAAAGTAAAATGTGAGGAGCTTCATTACCTGGGAGGATACTTGCATTGTAACTGGCTAGTAACAATAACAGGGTGAAATAATCTATTAGCTATTAGCTAAATTACATTTTATTAGGCCTGTCATAAGGAAGAATGTTGTGCTTGTTTGACACTTACCAAATTTTGGAAGTTGCAAGCAGCCCACACGAAAGGTCTGATGAGGTTTCCCCGTCTTGGTTTGGACTTTCTGAGTTCTAAAAAACAGAAAGAGGACCCATGTATTACAATTTCTCCAACACATGAGCTTCATGAAGAACATGTGGTGTTGTTACCTATAACGATACAGCAAATTCCAATTCAAAATCATGGATCTTGAATGCAGTGCATATATGTAATTAAGAAAAGAAAGAAAACTATATTGTGCCATACATAAAAGCAGATTGCTTTACTTTAGCACTATCTAGTTTAACATAGAATATACGTATGTGTCAGCATTAGGAAAGACCTCCAAACCCAGCTCTGAATTCTTTTGTCTGTAGTTTCATGTTTAGGTGTAATGGTATGATTGCTCTGTAGCTTCTCCTCTTTGTCCTGTCTCGGTTTGACCTAGGATAGAGTTCAGCTTTCCACATGCACAACATACAGCACAGCAAGGTGCAGAGACCAGGTTAAGAAATAAAAAGCCAATTAGAGTACTTTACCAAAATACCTGTTCAACAAGCATAAACATGAGGAAAGCAATATTTTTCCACTATTTTTTCACTACCAGTATGTTTTCCACAACCATGTTTGCTAATTAGGCAAGTGTTAACTTAGTTTCTTACAAATAGTCTTGTAATTCTTGTAAATTTAGCTACTGAATGAGGTAGCCCTCCCTTCCAAACCTCCACACTTCTTCTCACAGCAGTACCTGCAGGCACATCTTCATTATGAACTCAGTATTTTGAGGATTTTTTTTTTCTGACCGTTTTGTTTCCCGTGAGATATTGAGTTTATAAATAGCTGTTGTAAACTTTACTGTTGCTGATTCAGAATCCTCTTCTGAATGTATTCTTTTTTAATAGATTTTTTAAAAAAGTAATTATTTAGTAATCATAAAGAAACACCAACAATAACGGTTACTCTACTGATAAAACCTTAACAATTACAGATTCCCACAGGTAGATTTCTCCTGGACAACCCTGCCATGTGTAACAAGGTTTCTAATCTGCTTTTTACATGTAATAATCTTAATACTAAAAACAATTCCAAAAAGATAATCTGTTACTGATTTACAGCATGTACCTTTAACAGGAATTTACAGAAACTTGATTACTAAGGTGAACAGGAGGAGTAGTTAATTATTTTATTTATTAAAATAAATTAAAAATACCTATGTTCATGAGGCGGGTTGGGAATGGGCATAGGCTAAGTGGGGACCATAAATGTCAGGAAATGTGTGTTCCTCCCTAGGGTTGTGCCCTAGGGTTCTTCCCTCACTATTAAATTGAAATGTTATCATTGCATTGCTGAGCTAGTATTAGTTCAGCTAGTACTAATCTGCTTTTTACATGAATTAATTCTCAAAATAATAGTAGTTAATAATTTTATTTATTAAAATAAATTAAAAATACCTATGTTTGTGAGGCTGGTGGGGGATGGGCATAGGTAAAGTGGGGACCATAAATGTCAGGAAATGTGTGTTCACATGTAAAGTGGAGGCATAAATGTAAAAACAGGAGTTTTCATAGGTAAAGTGGGGACCGCAAAATGTCAGGAAATGTGTGTTCCTCCCAAAGGTACCTCCCTTGCCAATCAGTATCATTGCATTGCTAAAACAGGGTAAATCCTTGGGCCTGAAGTTAAATTAAGAACTTATTCTATTAAGTTACTCAACATTGGAAGCTAACACTAGCTTCTGACGTCAGTTGCAGGAAAAAAGTTCAATAAAAATTCCTCATGCTGAAAAAACTCCAGTTAAAAATTGTCCAGTTTGCTTACAATATTGTAGCAAAATCATGTTAGCATTAGCAAATCATGCTAAAATAAAAATGAGTGAGCTTCTGGCTGCAAACACTTCAGCATCAGTGCTTATCTAATTAATAATTACTAAAATAGTTAATGTACTTACTTGGTTTTCATTTGTTCTCCTTTCTTCGTTCATCAGCCGTCTGTTATCTCCTTCAGTCTGTGCTGAGCTCCGAGCTGCCATCTGTGCTGAGCTCCGTGCTGCTGTCTGTGCTGCTCTGCTAAAACTCTGTGACCATGAGGCCGGTGGGGGATGGGCATAGGTAGAGTGGGGACCACAAATGTCAGGAAATGTGTGTTCCTCCCAAAGTTACCTCTCTCACCATTCAGTGGAAATTTTATCATTGCATTGCTGAAATAGTGTATCACCAAAAATAGCAGTGCATCCAAGAAAACATTATGTCTTTAATATGCTAAATGCTAAATCATTATGAAGTCGTGCTGATGTTATCTTTAAAATTGTAGTAAATTAAATACCACGTTGTGCATGTGTTAATTTAGCATTGTATACACTGGCTAACTGCATGCTCATGTAATAAAACATTGAAACCTGTAGCCTTAGATTGTATTATCGCAGAACACTGTCTGACTGTAGCCTTGTGTATCAAAACACTAACAAACTAACTGTCTGTGCTGCCACTTGTTGCTACTGAGTGCCAACAGCTAAAACTCCGTGACCATGAGGCTGGTGGGGGATGGGCATAGGTAAAGTGGGGACCCCAAATGTCAGGAAATGTGTGTTCACAGGTAAAGTGGAGACCTCAAATGTAACAAAAGGAGTTTTCATAGGTAAGGTGGGGACCACAAATGTCACGAAATCTGTGTTCCTCCCAAAGGTACCTCCACTACCAATCACAATAAATTTTAACATTGCATTGCTAAAATAGGATTTCACCAATAATATTAGAGTACCTAAATTAATTAAATTTTAAGTAGTAGTAGTAGTACTAAGAAACAGTAGTAGTAATAGTAGTTCTGATATTATCTGTAAAAAAATGTAGTAAGTTGAATGCAATGCTATGCATGTGTTAATACACTTTTAAACACTGGCTACTGTACCCTTATAGATCAGAACACTGGCCAACGTATCTCCAGTTTTTTACATATCAGAATGCTCAGAATAAATTTATTTGAACAATGACTGTATGTCTGACAATGTCTGTAGCCTCATGTATCAGAACACTGGCTAACTGTAGTCTCAGTTTGTATAAATATCAGAACACTGCTAACTGTAGCTCCAGTTTGTATAAATATTAGATCACTGACTAACTGCAGCCTCATGTATCAGAACACTGCTTACTGCAACCACTTGTATCAGAACTCTGGTTAACTGTAGCTCCAGTCTGGTACCATATCGGGACCCTGGCTAAGTGTAGCCTCATGTATCAGAACACTGCTAACTGTAGCTCCAGTTTGTATAAATATTAGATCACTGACTAACTGCAGCCTCATGTATCAGAAAACTGCTTACTGCAACCACTTGTATCAGAACTCTGGTTAACTGTAGCTCCTGTCTGGTACCATATCGGGACCCTGGCTAAGTGTAGCCTCATGTATCATAACACTGAGTAACTGTAGCTCCAGTTTGTTTACATATCAGAACAAATAGCTAACTGTATGATCAGTGTGTTTACATATCTGGACACTGGCTAACTGTAATCTCATTTATTTGAACAGTGACTGTGTATAGCCTCATGTATCAGCGCAGTGGCTTAATGTAGCCTCATGTATCAGAGCAGTGGCTATGTAGCCTCTTATATCAACACTGGTAACTGTAGCTCCAGTTTGTATAAATGTCAGAACACTAACTTAATGTAGCCCTGTGTATCAGAGCACTGGCTAACTGCAGCCTCATGTATCAGAACACTGCTAACTGTAGCTCCAGTTTGTATAAATATTACAACACTGGCTAACTGTAGTATCACGTATCAGAACACTGGCTAACTGTAGCTCCAGGATTTTACATATCAGAATGCTAGCTAACTGTAATCTAATTTATTTGAACAGTGACTGTCTGTAGCCTCATGTATTAGAACACTGGCTAACTGTAGCTTTGTGTATCAGAACACTGACTAAACGTAGCCTTGTGTATCAGAGCACTGTCTAAGTGTAGCCTCATGCATCAGAACACTGGCTAACTGTAGCCTCATGTATCAGAAAACTGCTTACTGCAACCACTTTTATCAGAACTCTGGTTAACTGTAGCTCTTATATCAACACTGGTAACTGTAGCTCCAGTTTGTATAAATGTCAGAACACTAACTTAATGTAGCCCTGTGTATCAGAGCACTGGCTAACCGCAGCCTCATGTATCAGAACACTGCTAACTGTAGCTCCAGTTTGTATAAATATTACAACACAGGCTAACTGTAGTATCACGTATCAGAACACTGGCTAATTGTAGCTCCAGGATTTTACTGTACATCAGAATGCTGGCTAACTGTAATCTAATTTATTTGAACAGTGACTTTTTGTAGCCTCATGTATCAGAACACCTGCTAACTGTAGACTTAGTTTGTTTAAATATTAGTACACTGGCTACCTGTAGTCTCATGTTTTAGAACACTGACTGACTGTAGCTCCAGTTTCTTTACATATCAGAACACTGGATAAGTGTAGCCTCAATTTAAATAAATATCAGAACACTGCTATCTGTGCCCTAAGTTTGTATAAATATGTGAACACTGCCTGACTGTAATCTATCAAACCACGGCAAAGAGTTGCTCCAGTTTGTATAAATATAACAAAGTGTAGTCTAAGTATAACTACTATATTACTGTGGTATCATAGGCAAACTTGATGATGTGGTTGGTGTTAGATCTGGCAGTACATCATGGGATAGCAGGAAGACCAACAAGGGGCTCAGGATGCAGCTTGGGGGTTAGCGTTAACTGTATGCCTCTGACTGGTAAGGTAGTCACGGACCCAGTTCCAGGTTGCTACTGGTCCACATTTAGCAACCTCAGCTTCTCCACCAGCTGTTGTGGTATGATGGTAAAATGTTGAGCTGACGTTGATGACGAGGATCCTGGTGTAGGTATTCTTCTTTTCCAGGAATCTCAAAGTGAGGGTGGCTGTGGTAGATATTGTATATCTGTATCACTTGGCTTTGAATGCAAACTGTAGGGAATTTAGATTGGCATTGAGACGAGCCTTTCATGACAATGGTAGTCAGGACCAAAGGCCAGCCGTTAATATAAGCTCGGTTTAACTTTTTTGACACAGGAATGTTTAGTCAATATTGGTGTATCATGACATAATTAAAACTAAAGTTTATGATAACTAAAATTGGTATAATACTGATGGGTTCCTCACATTTCTTCTTTCTTCCTTAGTATTTTTTTACCATCACATAAATAGCTGTTTTATTTATTTACAAATCAATTTTTATACTCAAACTTATCAATTTATATTGATATCTGCTTTTTTTAGGCCAACAAAAATATTGTTGTCTGTTTCTTCCAAAGAAAAAAGCACTTTGAAAGAAAGTTTAATGATGAAATGCGTTCCGTAATTGAGTTTAGTGAAACTAATTTGATAACATAAAAGTCTAATCACAATTAAGTGCACAGAATGTAATACTATTCCTAAAATATGAAGTTTATATGGTACACACACTTACACACTTTTACACACTTTGTCAGGAAAAAGGTCCCCACCAGTGCAAATTCACACACTGTAATACCATCTATGACCACTAGGGCACACACAAAGTCATGAAAATCAACTCTGTGGGGACCAATTTTTTTTTCTCAAAAAAACTTCACCAGGCATATCAGGAAGCTGTTTTCTATTGATTGCAATGCTTGTGCCTGTGGGGACCAGGCATCGGTCCCCACGGGGAAAATTGGTCCCCACGGCGTGAGTGATATTTCAGGTCATGGTCCCCACCGGGATAGAAAAACAAGAACACACACACACACACACACACACACACACA